>JAPDVU010000004.1:47426160-48081160 GCA_026230045.1 Corynorhinus townsendii
CACAATTCCCACCCAGCCAGCATGGTTGAGTGGAGACCTATGAACCAGGAGGTCATGGTTCGATTCCCAGTCAGGACACATGCCCAGGTTATGGGCTCAATTCCCAGTGTGGGGCGTGCAGGAGGCAGCCAATCAATGATTCTCTCTCATCACTGATGTTTCAATCTCTCTCTAACCTCTCCCTTCCTCTCTGAAATCAATAAAAATATATTTAAAACACAAAACAACAACAAAACACACACACACACACAATTCCCAGTGCCACACTGTCTTGATATGAGTCCTGGCTCCACTACTTACAACATGCATGTCTGTCTTTTTACCCTACTATTCTCCTTGGTAAAATGGAGATAAGAATACTAGCTCCAATCTCATAGGATTGCTGTTTCAAGGATCAATATGCATAAGATGCATACTTAGAACTGGGCCTGGTATGTAGTACACATTCAACAAGTGATAACTATTATTATCATGAATCACCAATCCGAAATTCCCAAGTGTTGAAAAAGATTTTAAGGACATATTGACTTATATTGTTATTTTCTGACAAAAGACACACACACACAAATTGATAGAACTGAAAATTCCTGAAACTAAATTAAGGAAAATCCATTGTATGATTTCTCATATTAACAGCGGCTAAAATGTTCAAGCTAAGTTTTTTATAAAGACACAGACCCCATATTTCAAGTAGGTGATACTTGTATTGATCTTCCATAAATCGTAGTAGTAGAACATAACAGTAAATCATAAATCAGTGAGGGGATTTCTGAAGTGAGTTGGGATAATAGGTCCTAGGCACTTTGCTTTAAAATGATTTAGCTTCTATAAGGCTCAAACTCAAAAAATTTAGATGAATAAAAAGTGAGCCTATATCTATTAGACCCTTTGTCTGAAATATTAGATGTTATCTGTTATGCAGACTTGTCAAAAAGTGCTGGACCATAATTGATTCATCACTGAATTGTCTAACAATGAATGTGTTGGCTGAAATGTGATATTTGAGAAATCAGGATTCAAATACAGCATTCTCTTTAATGAATTTAAGAACAAAACTCCTTTTCACAGAGAAAAAGAGTGAAGTCACTTCATGTGTCTGGATAGCATGGACTACTCAATACACAAGATAACTAGAAAAAGATAAAAAGAATATAAGACAGACAGAGGGGGAGGGAGGAAAAGGGGAGGGTCATTTCTATAGTAATTCTGAATCTTAATGTATTTTAACACTCAAAATAATTAAAGTTAATATTAATCTGACAAATCTTTCAAAACCTAGAAACAAGAACTTCGTGTATAAATCCATGAAACAATGGAATTTCTATTTTTATAAAATATAAGGTCTAGAAGTGTTGTTCTACCTCTTGCTTAGACCACCTCTAACTCATTTTCAGGAAGGAAGTAAATTATAAATTATAAACTTAACACTGTAAGAAAAATGTGGGTCACTTTTATAATATTTTGTTCTATAAAGTTATAGACATCGTATCACCGGTATTTACAGTATGTGAAACTCTGAAATGTCCCAGGAGTAGAAATGGAAGTTCTGAGGGCTTTAATAAGCTTCCTTTGCTAAGGTAGCCACATCCTTGATATCCATGTGTTCAACATGCCATTCTCATTTTGTGTCTGGCTCTCAGAAAGCCAGCACTGGTACACAGCATCAAAGAAACACAAGATATGAAACATGACAAAAGACAGAGAAAACTGTTTCTTCTTAAAAGTTTTTTAAACAATAAACCCTCTCAAGTTAGTGCTGATATTCTTTAACTCCTAAATTGAAGTCATAAAAATATTTAATGAGAAGTTACACCTAGTGTATATCTCCTATAGAGAAGATTAAACACTATCAGAAAATACCAAAAATATAACACACAAGTTTATACATGATCAACTATAGAATAACATTCAAACATGTTCAAAAAACAAAGCAAAGGAGTATCAAATCAGTGTGAACTGTTCAATAAATTCAATGAATTGTGAGGAAAGATTATTTTAACTTTCAATACAACTACCATAGTGCCTAAATATCAAAATCAGTTCAACTGTAAAAACTCACCGGAGGATATATTTCCATTGATTTTTAGAGAGAGTGGAAGGGAGGGAAAGAGAGAAAGAGACAGAGAGAGAGAAACATCGATGTGAGAGAGACATATCAATTGGTTGCCTCCAGCACACGCCCCCACCAGGGCCGGGGATGGAGCCTGCAACCGAGGTACATGCCCTTGACCCAAATCGAACCTGGAACCCTTCAATCTATGGGTCAGTGCTCTATCCACTGAGCCAAACTGGCTACAGTGAAACACCATTTTTTTTTAAACATTAGTTTAGGCCTACCCTTATTATTCTTGATTTTTGACTTCAGGCTTTAATAATAAAATACAATTCTAAAATTTATCTCTGTCTCTACGTAGAGGTCAGAAAAAAGCACCTTCTTTTGATTCAGCATAATCTTCATACAAAGTATAAACAGTAGCCCAGCTTCCCTCATTTTTTTCTTTTCAAGTCCCTGCCTTCCCAACACCCCACAGTCCCTGATAACCCCTTCCAGTCATGCCTGCACAGATTGAGCCAAAGCTCAAATTGCTGAATATGAAGTATGGAAAGGGCTTCAGTGTCACCCAGCAATGTTAATATATGGACAAATGGTCAAAAAGTGAACTGCACTACAGAGGACACTTCTCAATACAATATAAACATTGTATCATCATGTTAGCATCTTGCTGGCTACTGCTGAGTATAATGTTACTTTTTTTTTCTTTTGAAAAAGAGGTCTTAGAAAGTTCACAACATCAAAGTTCTAACCAAAATGAGGACAAAGGTATTTTAAAATGACCTAATCAATAGTTCTGAGCACAGACAGGAGTTTACATTATCTCAGGCTGAATAGAAAATACTAATATGACTGGATTTTCATCATGCAAAAACATCATCTATTTTTGTAGTGAGAGAGTATTAACAGTTGCTATTAGGGAACATGAAAAATGAAGTTCATGAGTTGATGACTTATGATGAAAATTAAAGAAATATGAGACTGATTAGTCATGGTTTTTCAGACTGTGATTTAGATTGGCTGAGTCAGATTGACTCAAAGTTCAATTTTTTTAAGGAAAAAATATTTTCTTCATAAACTTAAAAAAATAATTTTATACTGGCATAGATAAGCAGTAGAGAAAATACCATGAAACACCGGAGGTCTATTAATTGCTATTCTGTTTCTCACCAGGTGGTCCAATTTCACATCAGTTAAATAAATGCCCCAGTAAAAATCAATGAAGAGGACACTTCCGTCTCCTGCCAAAATTGAAGAAAAGGAACTTGATTTACCTTCTGACTGAAACAACCACCATGCCCCCTGCTCCCCACCTCCCCCCCCAAAAAAAACAGAGTAAAATATAAGGATTTTAAAGACACTGGGCAATAAAAGACAGTGATCATGATGGACAGAAAACAAATGAGTTGGGTACTATTACCCTACTTTAAAGACTTGATGAGGGCATGGGTGTGAAGAAAATACCCATGGGTGGGGAAAGAATAACCCTAAACGATTAGAAGAAACAGTACTTTTGCTCATTCAGGACCAGGAATGTGCCTATTCCCACCAGTCAGGCTGTAAAAACTTTATAGTATAGGCCAGTGGTCGGCAAACTCATTAGTCAACAGAGTGGCAAACTGCGGCTTGCGAGCCGCATGTGGCTTGCACAGTTTGCCGACCATTGGTCTAAACTAATCCAGCTGTAGATTAATTGCTTCTCTAATCCCACCTAACATCACTTAAAAGGAAGACCCAAAAAGATCAAACTGTTTCTACTACTTAATTAAATTCCAGAACAGAGCACAAAAATATTTATGGGAATGTAAAGATATTCATCCTCCAACAAAATAAATTTAATAAATTCAAATCAGGAAATCATCTATCTATACTAATAAAAGGATAATATGCTAATTAGACTGGAAGACCTTCTGGGCAAAGCCATGGTGGTGGGGCAGAGGTGGTTAGGGACGATCAGGCCAGGAGGGGAGGGCAGTTGGGGGTGATCAGGCTGGTGGGGGGGCAGTTGGGGGCGAGAAGGATGGTGGGGGGGGCAGTTGGGAGTGAGCAGGCCGGCAGGCAGAGTGGTTAGTGGCAATCAAGCAGGCAGGCAGGTGAGCAGTTAGCAACCAGCGGTCCCGGATTGCGACAAGGATGTCTGATTGCCTGTGGGATCGGACCTAAACTGGCAATTGGACATCCCCAGAGGGGTCCCAGATTGGAGAGGGTGCAGGCCGGGCTGAGGGACACCCCCCTCCTGTGCACAAATTTCATACACTGGGCCACTAGTATATATATATATATATATATATATAAAAGCCTAAGTGACCACCCGACCATCTGATCGGTAGCTATGACATGCACTGACCACCAGGGGGCAGATGCTCAATGCAGGAGCTGCTGAGCTGTGGTGACTTGGCAGTGGTCTTTCTCGGTTGATGCACCCCGGAACCAGAGGAGGACGCCCAATTCCGAGGTGCGTCACCTGAGAACCACCCTCTCACAATCCAGGACCCCTCAGGGGATGTCAGATCCAGTTTTGGCCCAATCCCTGCAGGCCAGGCTGAGGGACCCCACCTGTCGGAGGGATCCTGCTCATTCTGCAGATGCCCTCTGAGCCACTGCACCACCCCAGGTGTGGCCGGCCAGGGAGGAACTGCGGGGAGGGGGGGTTTGCTCCAGGGCATGTCTGACCCATCTCACCTAGTCCTGCCCTGCTGGCCACATTCTAGTTAGTTTCTTTTCAATGTACATGAATCTGTGCAACAGGGCACTAGTAACATATAATGATGAGGAAAAAAATCAACCAATTGAAACTGATGCAGAACTAATGTTAGAAAGAACAGAGTTATTAATATAATCATTATAACTTTAATCCATATGTTTAAAAAGTTAGAGATATAGTATATAAAAGATCCAAATCAAACTTCTAGATATAAAACTACAGTGTCTGAAATGAAAAATATAATGGATAAGACAACTTGCAGATTATGTACTGTAAAATAAAATAAGTGACCTTGAAAACATAACAAAGGAAGCTATCCAAAAAACGCACACAGAAAATAATTTAAAAATAAACACAATTCAGCATTTTTAGAATATCAAAACTCAATGGTTTTTAGTATATTTACAGAGATGTATATTAAAAACCACTGAATTATATACTTTATTGAATTATTTGATATGTGAATTATATCATAATAGAGCTGTTTAAAAAAATGAGCTGTGGCAACTTCGAGGGACCTAACATATGTGTGAAGACTTTAAAAAAGAGGAGGAGGAGGAGGAGGAGGAGGACAGAAAAAAATTCGTAGAAATAATGAACAACATTTTTTTCAAATTTTATAAAAAGTATAAACTTAAGAGCCAAAACCGGTTTGGCTCAGTGGATAGAGTGTCGGCCTGCGGACTGAAGGGTCCCGGGTTTGATTCTGGTCAGGGGCATGTACCTTGGTTGCAGGCACGTCCCCAGTAGGGGGTGTGCAGGAGGCAGCTGATTGATGTTTCTCTCTCATCGATGTTTCTAGCTCTCTATCCCTCTACCTTCCTCTTTGTAAAAAATCAATAAAATATATATATTTTTTAAAAAGTATAAACTTAGAGATCCAATAAGCTCCACAAATTGCAAGGACAATAAGAAAATAAAATTAAGGCATATCATAATCAAATTGCTCAAAATGAGGGATAAGAGAAAATCTAATAAGCTGCCAGAGTTAAAAACACATGTTTCTCATCTATATTACATATATATGGCTAATATGCAAAGTGTCCCCACGGGAGTTCAACTCAGGGAGTTGAATCGCTCACTATGACATGCGCTGTCCACCAGAGGGCAGAGCAGAATGAAGGAAGGCCTTGGCCAGCAACCAGCAGCAAGCAGCCAGGGAAAGGAGGCTCTGGATAGCAGCCGGAAGGCCCCGATCAGCCCTGATCGCTGGCCAGGCCTAGGGACCCTACCTGTGCACGAATTTCATGCACCTGGTCTCTAGTTTAAAAATAAAAATGTAAGCAAGAAGGCAGTTGGAGCAACAGCATTGAAAGAAAATAGTTGCCTTAGAATCAGATAGAATTAGTCCTTCAATTTTTGCTCTGTTTCAAGTTTATTGGTTACTCTAGAGCAGTGGTCAACAGAGCTGCAAACTCATTAGTCAAGAGAGCGGCAAATCGCGGCTCGCGAGCCGTATGTGGCTCACGAGCCGCAGTTTGTCAGCCACTGCTCTAGAGTATTTATATTTTCACATGAATTTTAGAATTAGTTTGTCAACCTCTACAAAGAAGCCTACTAGGGTTTTGATTGGGATTATATTGACTCTATAGGTCAATTAGTAAAAACTTGACATGGTAACAATATTAAATCTCCTGACCCATGGTGATGGTATAGCTTCCTATTTACTTTGGTCTTTTCTGAACCTTAGTTGGTGAAGATGTGTCAATGTTGGTTCATCGATTGTAACTAATATACATTTTGTTGGAGATAGTGAATGCTGTGGGCAGACTGGAGGAATAGGATTGGATATGTGGAAAACTCTCTGTATTTTCTATTAAATTTTGCTGTGAACCTAAAACTTCTCTAAAAACTAAAGTGTATTAGTAATTAAAAAACACACAATGATCTCAAATAAATAACCTAATTGTTTTAAAAAATTTTAAGTTAAAATAGACTTAAATCATTTTGAAGATTTCCTAAGCAGTTTCACCTTCTTTCATTTCTATCTAAATCATAGTAAACAATTAAGAGTTCTAGCACTTTGCTGACAGAAACAGGACCTTTCCAACAGAACAAGAGGTCTTTTCAGTAGAAGTAACTTTCAGAAAGAAAGACCTCAAGGTCAAAGTCTTGCCACTAATTTTGAATGTTCAGCACATCTTTAGGGGTTCTTTTTCTTCGGTTGCCACCCACATGCCATTGAGCAGCAACCTCCTTTATTTTTGAGCCCCCAGATTTTCTAAAGCATGGCTTTCACAGCCAAACATTCTCTGAGCAGCACAACGTGCATTTTAACTCTTCAACTTCCAGAAAAAGGTTTCAATATAAATGATACAAAATTTAATGGAATAGTACTAATTAGATATTGAAAACCTAAGGAAAATGCCTCCAAATGATACATTTTTAAGCAAGGCTGGGAACTATGGTGACACACTCCATATAAAATGAGTTGTGTGTAATGCTTTGTAAACTTGAATCACTTTATAGATGTTGGAGAAAAAGTTTTACTTTACATTTTTCTTTTTGCCAAGAAACAATGTCAGAAAACAAATACAAAATATAATTTCTCTGATATTTTTAAACCACTATATATTCTAATTTCTTGGTAGTTTTTTTCAAGCATGTATCATTCGCTGAAGTACTCATATAAAAATAAATATTGCTTGTAGGCGTGCAGATGACTTCAAATATTTCTGCACTTCACAGTGAATTGCTCATTCACCTGAGTGTTTCATAGTGTCAATGTGCTCAACATTATCATATTTAATTGAATAGTTCAACAAGATAATGTGCCAGGGCACACACCATTCTGTGAAGTCATTCAATGCATCAGGCTCACAATAAATAAAGCAATGCTTAAATACAACCCAGGGGACTTAGAGGAAATTATATTTTTAAAAAGAGAGAAGAAAGGGAGATAAAAAAAAGAAAAAGGAATTTTGTAAGAAAAAAGGGAAGGTTGATGGTTGTCTGGAAAATTTCTGAAGTCTGATTAACACCAGTTCTCAAAACTCATTTTCTTGAATGGCACTAAAAGTAAATGTGGCTCGTAACAAGAGAGTATGTTTGAATATTACAAACATGGCAAATGAGCACTATTTCTGGAGCTTTAATGTACAGCAGGGGTTGTAGACAAACTTTTTCCACAAAGGGCCAGAGAGTCCCAATCACATGGCTTTTTGGGCCCCTTGAGAGCAGCCACGGGATAATACACAAACAAATGAGTGTGGCTGAGCTCCCATAAAACTTTACATACAAAACAGATGCGTGGAAAGAGTTGACCCACGGCCTTATGTTACTGACCTCTGATGTAGATAGTAAAGTCAACTCACCCTTGAACTTGGATGGTTTAAATATCATAAAAACACACACATAAAAAAACCCCACCTCAAACATGGACAACAGCCTGGTGATTACCACAGGGCAAAGAGGGAATAAATGATGATGGAAGGATACTTGACTTGGGGTGTTGAATACATAACAACAATGTACAGATGATGTGTTGTAGAATTGTATCCCTAAAACCTATAGAATCTCATTAACTAACGTCACCCCAATAAATTCAACTAAAAAGAAACGATTAAAAAAAAAAAGATGTCACCCTCACCAACACTGATTTTACTTATTCCCATTACACTGAATAGCCCTTTATCAAGTGAAGTCGGGAAAGTTCAAATGCAAATCAATGTTTCAACTAACACAAAAGTAATGTGTGTCAGTCTTTACTTTAGAATACTTTTTAGAATTTCCAGTTATGTAAATTAATCATATCCCATTATTAAAATTACTAAGATAATTAGCATATTATGGAATGGCATCAGGATGATCTTTTGTTCTATTCATTGTGTGGATATTGATCAAGAACAATATTTGTAATATTTTCACATTTTTTAACTTTTACTTTTAATAATAGCATCTCTATGTTTCTCACTCTTGAACTGATACAAGTTTTCCTGCAGATCATTCCCAAAGCTGCTGAAAGTTGGCAAAGGCTTAGGAATCTGAGGGACCAGGGCTACCATTTCAGCTCTTTCACTGGCTGTGTGACCTGAGATTGATTATTTATTATATCTGAAGTTCATTTTCCAGGAACATAAGATGATGAAAATATTACCTTATGCAGGTGACTGTTGTAAGGATTAAGAAAAGTAAACATCTCCCACAGTTGGAGTTCAATAATAAGTTAATTCCGTTTTCTTCATTCCTTATCTAAGGGATAATTCTTAGAGTGCAAAAATATCAGAAATCCTTTTTATCAGAGAACAACCGGTACAGAAAAAAAACCATTGGGAATAAAACCATTTAAAAGAGGAACCAAATTTTTATAGTAATTAATCAGGGGTCAATGGACTAATTGAGACATTATTTTGAAAACTGTGATTAAAATTATGGATATAACTTTATCCTGTATTTAACAAAATAAATTTAATCCTATAACCACAATCATGTGCTAATTCATAGAAGAAAAGAAAGGATTATGGATTATGTTCATGGAGAGGAAAGTATAGCTTCTTTGTATAAAATATATGATAATGTGATATGACATAAATGAGGTCATTGTCTTTACATTTCAAATTTTACCCAAAAAGGATTATTTCTACAAAAGGAACTATACAGCATTTAAAACAAAAAATCCTTCTAAACAGATAAATAGGGGCTAAAACTTAAGAAAACAAAGAACTAGTCACTACTTAACCAATTATAGGGTACACATCTATTTCAGATATTCCACATACCCTATTTTGGCCTGAAGCAAAATTTTCTTAATTGCACCATTAAAATGGTAGATGAAGTATGTGTGTATTAAAAAACACGTTATAAATGTTTGGCAGAAATAGTTTGTTATTATTACAAATGCACGGGGGTGGTGTCCCTCAGCCTAGCCTGCACCCTCTCCTATCTGGGACCCCTTGAAGGATGTCCGACTGCTCTAAATGGGTGATCGGATATCCCTCTCACAATCCAGGACTGCTGGCTCCCAACCGCTCACCTGCCTCTGCCCGATTGCCCCTAAGCACTTTTGCCTGCCAGCCTAATCACCCCCTAACCACTCCCTGCCTGCCTGATAGATGCCTAACTGCTCCACAGCCAGCCCAATTGCCCCTAACTACCCTCCTCTGCCAGCCTGGTCACCCCTAACTGCCTTCCCCTGCAGGCCTGGTCACCCCCAAATGCCCTCCCCTAACTGCCCTCCCCTGCTGGCCTGGTCACCCTTAACTGCCCTCCCCTGCAGGCCTGGTCCCCCCAACTGCCCTCCCCTCAGGCCTGATCTCCCCCAACTTCCCTCTTCTGCTGGCCTGGTCACACCTAACTGCCCTCCCCTGCTGGCCTGGGATGCCCCCAACTGTCCTCCCCTGCAGACCTGGTCCCCCCCACTGCCCTTTCTTGTTGGCCTGGTCTCCCCCAACTACCCTCCTCTGCAAGTCACCCCTAACTGCCCACAACTGCCCTCCCCTGCAGGCCATCTTGTGGCGGCCATCTTGTGTCCACATAGGGGCAACCATCTTTGACCACATGGGGGCGGCCATCTTGTGTCTTAGAGTGATGGTTAATTTGCATATTACTCTTTTATTAGATAGGATGCAAATTATGGGAACAGTCATTTGAAGCAATTTTATTATCTTTGTTTGGAAGATATTAAACTGTATTAGGAAAATAAATGAAATGATGTTCCTATAATCCTATATAATAAAAGCCTAATATGCTAAGTGTTCGGTCGGCTGGTCAGCCATTCAAACAAAGTATAATGTGCTAATGGTATGCTAAGGCCGCTCAACTGCTGCCTATGATGTGCACTGACCACCAGGGGGCAGACGCTCTGACTGGTAGGTTAGCTTGATGCTGGGGTCTGGCCGATTGGGACTGAGCGTGATGGACCGGACACGCCCTGGATCCCTCCCACAGTTCCACCCCAGCTGGCCAACCTCCCAAGTTCCTCCCCAGCCCCTATTGTGCACCTGTGGGGTCCCTCGGCCTGGCCTGCACCCTCTCGCAATCCAAGACCCCACAGGGGATGTCAGAAAGCCAATCCCGCAGGCCAGGCCGAGGGACTTCACTGGTGCCCGAATTCGTGTACCAGGCCTCTAGTTGTGTTTATAAACACACATTTTATTCTTATGATATGATCCATGATTAATCTTATTAATACAATTAGCAAGGAACTTAAATATGATCTACAGCTTTCTCAGAAGACTTTATCACCAAAAAAATGGACCCTTTTTAGACCATAAAGTAAACATATTATATTTCTTAATGGATTTTAAAAATTGGTACAATTTGTTATAAATAGCAGGATAATTATAGAAGTTGAAAATATGAAGTTAAAAGATATGGTATATGCATGAAACATAGCTACAGTTTTTATCTATAATTGGAACACTTTAAGATCACACAATACCATACAATGTATTCTCCATTCTCCTTGGGTATGTCCTAATTTCTTTTCTTCTTAGCGCACACTGTAGCACATAAATTTTGACACATTCTGAACAGACCAAGAAACTACTTGCTGTCACAATGAGTAGTTTGCTACCCAAATTAGAGCATTTATTTAGACATTAAATCAGATCTCCCTCAATGAATTGGAAATTCAATTATGGTAAAAGGAACAGGTTTGGTGACCCTTTCTGTGATTACACCTTGCCTATAAATGTAGCTAAATCATAAATGACTACCATTTTCCTAAACAAGTGACTATATTAGGCAACTTATTGTCCACTTACTTAAGCTAAACTAATACCATGTAAGCATTTTCATAAAATACATAACTGGACTAAAACCTCTAATTTAAAACATAAATAAAATCAGTGAAATTCTATGCTTTTTAAATAGGTATGCAGCACATGATCCCGAATCAAATTGAACACGATCTTACAAATATAAAAGCCTAATTTGTAGGAGGTATCTAAAATTACACAAGGATTCTTATAGAGGCACTAAAATAATGTACCACATTATGCTACTTAAAAAGGACAGAACATTTCAGTAAAATGTGGACTGTAAAAGGAAGGAAAGTTTCTTAGATAATCATTATCATTGTCAAGAAGTTAAATGTATTGACTGATGAAAATTCACATATGCATATTGCCAGTGTAAAATTCAAGTAGTAGAAATATTTTTGCTAGTTTGTAGAACTCAAGATAATCCTTGATTAGAAAATTCATAGGTAAAATTTGAAAAGAACAGTTCAAGAAACATCCTATACAAATATGGGCAAGACTGAGGATAAGCCAAGTTCACTACTGTCTGAGAATAGCTTTAGACTATGTGAGCAAGACAATAAAATCTAATTGTAGGAATAACACTTCCAGGAAAAATAAAAAAGAAATTGTTTGGCAGTCTGCATTGATTCAAACCACTATTCTGAAACCCAGCACAAACAATTAGTTAGCAGCCAACATCTAGAAGACTGATCAAATCTGGCATCCCTCTGCATGCTTCTGTTCTGTGGACACAGCCTTTTCCTCCAACACCCAACTCCCTGTGCAAGAACAAACATAGCACTACAAATTCAGGATTCTATTCCACAAATCTTTCTAGATTTAGATTCCCTACTGTTATAAAAAAACAAAATTTCATTTTAAACATTTTTTAATGAATTACAGTTTTTACACACACAAAAAAATATTCTCTTTAGGAATAAATTGTTATTTTAAATGACAGAACTTTATGGTCCATTGATTATAGAGGTCTATAATCCTCAATATTTTAGCCTCTATTATTCTATAAACATCAGTTTTCTTAAACCCTGCACCAGAATCTCAAAAAGTACCAAGGAGAAAACAGTAGCTGGAAGTTCATGGGATATTCTGGAAAACAAAAGTGGGGGGAAAAAGAAAAGAGGACAATTGAATAGTAAACTATAACTGGAAACCATTCACATTGTAACTGTTTTGAAATATAAGCTTTTTGAGGGTAAGATTGTGTCCTTTAAATGATGGAATACATTTGTATTTATATGAAACAAAAGGAATAGTAATTTAATAAGTTCTTTGCTTATTTATATATGAAATATAAATATATAGTTTCTGTTTGTATCTGCTTATTTATTATGAATGTTGGCTTTGGAGGCAATACATTTCTGTGTCAAATAAGCACAGATGACACTTCGGCCTGTTTCCCATCCCCATGGGCCTTATGATGGCTTTCTGCACGCCACATAACAGTCTCTGTGACATTCAGGCTTGGATGTCATCCAACTTTTTAAAGCTAAATGTAGACAAGACTAAATTATTACTCATAGGATCTCCTCAACATCAATCTTTATATTTCTTTTTAGTTCTTCCCTCTGACATCTACTACATCCTCCTCAATGTCTCAGGGCTCATACCGCTGAACTGATTTTAGATTCTGAGCTTTGTTTTTGATGTCCATATTAATCAGGTTGCAAAGTCATCTTATTATCATCCTAGGAACCTTTCTGGGATATATCTCACTGAGTCTCCAAGGGAAAGAAAAACCCTCGGATGTGCTTCCGTTACTTCTTGCTAGGATTACCATAATTCACTATATTCTGGTCTACCTGTCACCTCTACTCTTAGCTGCTCACAGCATGTACAGACTCTGGTAATGTGTGAAGGCATACAAAAACTAGAATATCTGATCACATTACTTTGGCAACAAGGAAATTCTGCTTGCCTCTAGGAAAGCTGTGAATTGTGTTTAAGCCTTTATTCCATACAAACATGATGGGTTTCTGAACTATAGTTAAGTGACTTGTTATCAGTACTCATTTCCAAAAGCAAGTTAACCTCACAAAAAACCTAATAGTTATGATCCTAAAGGTTTAATAATTAACATTTTACTAATTGATTTCCATTTTTTATGAGTTGGGAGGAGGGCTTATTATATAAAAGAATTTTGTTAAAAATTACATATGATTTTGTAATGCAAATAATCACTCCTATGTTTATTTGTACAGTAAACGTCAATGTTAATGGTAGAGTATGAGGCCTAATAAGGCAAGGAACACCTGCACTGATACTGTAATAAGAAACAACCACCTTTGTTTCAGTCTTAATTCTAAACTGTGAATAGTAATCCAGGAAAGCTAGCAAAGCAGGGGCAGATTCCCAATATTGTCCCTCATCCAGCCAGTCAGAGAAATTGATCAAAATGAACAATAAAATATACCTACCTAGCCCTAACCTGTTTGGCTCAGTGGATAGAGCGTTAGCCTGTGGACTGAAGGGTCCCAGGTTCAATTCCGGTCAAGGGCATATACCTTGGTTGCAGGCACATCCCCAGTGGGGGGCATGCAGGAGGCAGCTGATCAATGTTTCTCTCTCATCGATGTTTCTAGCTTTCTATCTCTCTCCTCCTCTCTGTAAAAAATCAATAAAATATATTTTTTTAAAAATATACCTACCTAATAGTTCAGATATGGTTAATGTGTGGATTTACATTTCTTCGTTCTGACACTTGTTTTACATTACTTCCTTTCACCCATGTTACACTGTTTCAGTGTCAAAAGATCATTATCAGAAATCTCCTCCTTATGAGACTAAAGGACTTAATCTTCTATGTCAGTGGTTGGCAAACTGCGGCTTGCGAGCCACATGCGGCTCGCGAGCTGCGGTTTGCCGCTCTGTTGACTGAGTTTGCTGATCACTGGATAGGGGCTTAATCACAAGGAACAACAACAGCCTGTAATTATTGGAATCAAGAGTCTAGGTCAGTGGTGGGCAAACTCATTAATCAATAGAGCCACAGTTTGCTGACCACTGTTCTATGTCAAAGCTGACTTTTAAGTTTGTGAATGTGGCAAGATGAGTCTGTCTCCACACCAAATCCATAAAAGGCATAAACAATGAGAAGGCAAAAGACATGCAACACTCTCTCCATGCCCATACCACTTAACTATTTCTTAGGTTTATCAGTGCCACTGAAGGCACCTCTTATGATATGGACTTCTAATATTATAAAAATACTAGAGGCCCGGTGCACAGAATTTGTGCATGGGCAGGGTCCCTAGTTTCAAGAAAAACCTTGAAACTAAAATCATCCTTGAGAAAAAATACATTGAGCTCCTCTTGAAAACAATGATGACATATTACCTAAAAACTCCATGCTATCCAATTTTTGGAGTTGACTATGTGGTCAGCAAACTTCGGAAGACCAATCCCTTAGTAAACTTTTTATTAAAAAAAAAAAGATAAAAGATTTCTGTAAGAATAATAATCAGCACAGTGTCCTATAGTAACTGGAATCTTATCCTTTTGTAGCTTAATTTTGGGATTATCCTCTCCTCTTATGAATAGCCTCCTTCTTCAATTACTTTTCTCACAATCTCCAAAAAACAAACAGTTGCTACAGTAAGAGCAGAGGCAGCGTCTTCTTTCACCATTAACTTTTCCCCTATGAGTTCCCCCCCATTACCAACGTCATCATTGATTGACAGCAACGTTGTCATGTTTCCAATATTCAGTTGATCACAAAGGATTTTTTCCCCCTTATGTGAATCAAAAACATACTTCCTAGCATATTTTGAGAATTTCACACACTTTGGAAAGGGATTTCTGAATATAAGGACTGAGCAGTTTCCTTTCCTCAAGACATCAGG
This sequence comes from Corynorhinus townsendii, assembly GCA_026230045.1. Classification (NCBI taxonomy): domain Eukaryota; kingdom Metazoa; phylum Chordata; class Mammalia; order Chiroptera; family Vespertilionidae; genus Corynorhinus; species Corynorhinus townsendii. Next base: position 47,441,461 of record JAPDVU010000004.1, read on the forward strand.
AAACAAATTTACAATGTCCATTCACTCATTTCTTCATTTATTAATAAAAGCTACTTATTAAGCAATATTAGAATAGCTACAAGACAAACCTAAGTACATCTTTAAAGTGCTATCAAAATAAGATCACCAATAATATAATAATAATGTTTACCATGTTATTTACTCCAAACAGTCATCATGATAAAGTTCAGACATTTAAATACTTCAGACTTATTATGTACTTTTGTATGTGTTAAACTTAATATATGGTGGAGAGGGCTCTATCCTCTTATAAATGCTTAGGGTGTCTAGAGTCTTTATCTAGACCTATAGATAGTATGCCAGGAGCTGTGTATAACACTGTAAATTAGACAGGTGAGGCCCCTCTCCTCAAACACACAGTAAATAAAGATGATTATAAATTATAATAAATGCCATAATAATAGAAGATAAGAAACCTTCCTTAAATGGTTATGAAAGCCTCTCTGAGGACATGATACTTAAGCTGGTAACTAAAGGATGATAATAAAATTTGCCATTCAAAAAGATAGGGAAGAGCATCCTGGCAGTTGTAGAGGCCAAAGTAAAAGTCCAGTGAAGGGAAGGGAAAAGAAAACAGTGTGATTGAGTGAGGAAAGAGCTAAGGTGAGTTTTTAGAGGGAGGCAGAAAAACAAATGAGGACCCATGAACTAAATAAAGCTGGGATAAGTAGTTCCAATATCATTGAAATAGAAAGTATTGAAAAAATTTAGCAGGGAAGTCAAAATGACATGATCTATGTGCTTAACAAATCATTCTGGCTGCTGAGTGTAGATGTGAGAAATAATACAGTGAGGATCCTCAATTTCTAGTTTGATAAATTGAGTGGATGATTGTTTCTTAAGAAACAATGAAACTCCAGAGATTAAGGGTCTGAAGGAGAAAGATAAATGAAATTGGTAACAGTGCACACAACTTTCTTTTGGACATTCAAGTTTGAGATATTTATGAGACATTCAAGAAGAGATATGACATAGACAGTTTGGATATAGAAGTGTAGGACTTAGAGATGTCAGAGCTTAAAGTATAAATTGGGGAGTTAGGAGCATATATAGTATATTAAATCCAAAGGGTTGGAGGAAATCATCTAGAAAGTAGGTTAAGATAGAAAAGAGATAAGAGATCCAGACCAATCCCAACTCCATTATGTAGTGGGCGGGGTGGGGGGTGGGAGGGAATGGAGAGAATTCTGATTATTAAAATAGGAGAAGAGGCCTGAAAAAGGAATTTAAGTGAGAGGAGTGTTTCAGAAAGAAAGGGGTAGTCAAATGTTGCTGTGTGTTGAAAGAAAACCAGAGGTGAAAACTCCATTAGACTGGGCTAATGGACCATGGCTATCACTAGTATCAGGGACAAGAGCAGCTACAGTGATACTGTAGAATTGGAAATCTGAAGGAGGGTTGGTGTTAGATAAATTGTGGATGAGAATGTGGAGATAGCATATTACATTTATTCCCTACATTGTGGCTCATTATTTCAAAGCAAAGTACATGTAAATAAAACTAAGGATTAAATAGAAATTAAATGTTACTGTAAAATATGAATGAGTGGCATAAAGTGAAGGGGGCCTATTTTACACACCTATACCACGCAGTTCTGTACAGCACTCTGGGTTAATTTTAGGGATTAAAATACATAGATAGTTAAAAGAGAAAATTTCGTTTGATCTATTTTTCAGGCAACAGCAGTTCTTCATTCTGGTGCCCACTCAAGGATGAGTAAACAAACAAACAAATAAAAATAAGCTATTTTGGGGGGGGGGGGGGAATCTGCAACAAAGAGAAGAAAATAAATACAGTGTGACACATATAGATGAAGAATATACTACCCAATATTATAAAACTTTATACGATAAAACACTCTCAGGAAAATGAAAACTTGGACTCAACATTTTTAAAATGTAAAAGGAGAAATTGAACGAACATTAATTGGAGGACCTAAAGAAATATTTTAAGGGGAGAAATTATGTCATCATAAAATTTAAATATCACTAGAAACAGTCAGCTGAAGAATCAATACTGTTGAAAACTGAACCTATGATGTGAAGAACAAGCTTAGGAAAAGCACAGGCAAACAGGATTTGGTAAAATCAATCAGAGAAGAGAATATACAATTAAATATAACAAATACAGTTGCATTTCTGTATCTGTGGGTTCCACATCTGTATATTCACCCAACTGTGGATCAAAAACATATATTTTTAAATGTCACATTGCCGCTGATGTGTACAGTACTATGTAGATAGGCTTACAATGGTAGTGTCTGTACTGAACATGTACAAACTTTTTTCCTTTTCATTATTCCCTAAACAATCCAGTTTATATTGAGAAGCATTTGCATTGTATTAAGTATTATAAGTAATCTAGAGATGATTTAAAGTATTTGGGGAGGATGTACATAGATTATATTAAATTCTATGCAATTTTATAAAAGAATGAGCTAGATAGAGTCCTTTCTTACACCACTCACAGAAATGAATTAAAAATGGATTAAAGACTTAAATGTAAGACTGGAAACCATAAAAATCCTAGAAGAAAACATAGGAAAAACTACTGGGTTTTGGCAATTATTTTTTGGACAAGATACCTAAAGCACAAGCAAGAAAATAAAAAATAAATGAAGTAGGACTATACCAAATTAAAATGCTTCTGCACAGCAAAATAAACAAAATTTAAAAATCTGTGGAAGCAGAAAAAAATATATGCAAACCATAGATTTGGTAAAAGGTTAATATCCAAAACATATTTGTAAGAACTCATATAACTCAAATAATCCAATTAAAAATGAACAAGGAACTTAAATATACCTTTTTCCTAAGAAGATATACAAATGACCAACAGTTACAGGAAAAAGGTGTTCAACATCACTAATAATTAGGGAAATATAAATAAAAATCACAATGAGATATCTCACACCTATTAGAATATCTATCATCAAAAAAGACAAGCGATAACAAGTGGCTGGTAAGGATGTACAGAAAGGGAATCTTTGTACACTCTGGATGGGATTGTAAATTGGTACAACCACTATGGAAAACAATAGTAAGGTTCCTCAAAAAAATAAAACTACATATGATCTAGCAATTCTACTTCTGGGAATATGTCCAAAGGAATTAAAAACCCTATGTCAAGAAGATAACCTGCACCCCACTCCCCTATGTACAAAGCAGCATTATTTACAATAGCCAAGACATGGAACAACCTAAGTGCCCCTCAATGTATAAAGAAAATGTGGTATATATGGACAAGGGAACATTATTCTGACGTTAAAAACAAAAAAGAAGAAGCAAATCCTGCCATTTGTGACAACATAGATGAACCTTGAGGGCATTAAACTAAGTGCAATAAGTCAGAGAAAGATAAATATTGTATGATTTGACTTATGTGTGGAATCTACCCAAAACAACAACAAAACAAAACAACAACAAAAACAAATACATAGAAAAAGAGATCATATTTGTGGTTACTGGAGGCATGAAATGATGGGTTGAGAAATTGGAAGAAGGTAGTCAAAAGTATAAATTTCCAATTATAAGATAAATAAATACTGGAAATGCAATGTACAACATAATGACTACCATTAACACTACTATATGGAAGTTGTTAAGAGAGTAAATCCTAGCTGTTCTTGAGGAGATAGAAAAAGAGGCCAGGTAGTTTAGTCAGGGACAGGGACCACAGGGCTAGGGGAAGGAAACACAGAGGAAGGGGAGGGGCAGGGAAGTAATGCTTTGCAGACCTGGAGACAAATAAAGGACTTAGAACTAGACCCAGCTAGGTGGGAACCTGGATGGGCAGGGAAAACTTGACCCAACTTGGCAGAACAGTGATATCATCTGGGACCTGAAGTGGCAGTCCTCAATCAGGTCCCCCTCAACTCCCAACCCCATCCCCCGACCCACACCCCCACAGACAGGAACTTGAGTTTTGAAATAATTGGATATTGCCAGAATTCTTTGAAGGGACCAATCAGAAGCTAGCAAGGTATATGAATATCCCTACAAACAGCTTAAGAGCTTCCTCTTACAGCAGAAAGGCTGTCTATCCCCCAATAAATTTTGTTTCCACCAAACATTTTTTGTCTGTGAATCAATTCTTTGGTTTACAAAACAAAGAACTTGGACCAACCGCTGCATTTTGGTTTCATTCTCATCACAAGAAAGATTAACATTAGGGGTTTCTATATGAAATGATGCATATTAACTAAAGTTATTGTGGTAATCATTTCACAATTTACATAAGTCAACTCAAAAATTAAATGTGAAAAAATATGGTATATCAACATGACAAAATGCTGTGTCCATTAAACAGAGTGAACTAGCACTATATAATTTTGATTTAGAGTGATTTCAAATTTCTAGGTGTACTTGAGTGAGAAAACCAATTTGCCATCAATTATAGCATAATTACTAGGGAAATGCGAATCAAAACTACAGTGAGATACCACCTAACACCTGTCAGAATGGCTATTATCAACAAGACAATAATAAGTGTTGGAGAGGTTGTGGAGAAAAAGGAGCCCTCATTCACTGCTGGTAGCAATGACAACTGGTATACCCACTATGGAAAACAGTATTGGGGTTCTCCCAAACTTAAGAATAGAGTTAGCATATGACCCAGAAAACCCTCTTCCGGCATACCTACCTGAAAAATATGAAAACTTTTATTTGTAAAGATTTATGTACTTCTATGTCCAATGCAGCATTATTCATGGTAGTCGAGAAAGACAACAGTATGGTGGTTACCAGAGAGAAAGAGGTATGGGAGGGAGTAAAGGGTAAAGGGGTCAAACAGATGGTAATAGAAGGAGATTTGACAAATTAAGATACATTTTATATTTTAAATGTGTAAAAAGAATTGTATCAATTGGAAGTGAAACTACTAGTATCTCCTATCTAATAAAAGAGTAATATGCAAATTAACCATCACTCCGCTACACCCACCAGCCAATCAGGAGTATGCAAATTAATCCAAGCAAGATGGCTGCGGCCACAGAGCAAGCAGGAGGCTTGGGTTCCTCCAGCAATGGAGAAAGCCAAGCTTTCCACACACCCTGGCCAGCCCAGGCCTCCACTCAAGGCTACAAAGTTTCAATTATAGAAGATAAATAAATCCCAACAAAAATGGCGGCAGCCAGGGAGCTGGAGAGAGCAGGAGGCTTGAGTTGCCCCCAGTGATGGAGGAAGTCAAGTTTCCACAGCCCTGGCCTGCCTTGGCCTCTGCTCAAAGCTACAAAGTTTCAATTATAGAAGACAAATAAATCTCAACAAACATGGCTGCGGCCACAGAGCAAGCAGGAGGCTTGGCTCTGCTCAAGGCTACAAAGTTTCAATTATAGAAAATAAATAAATCTCAGATACCAGGGCCTCCACTTGGGTTGCTGGTGGGCGTGGCCGGCCTGAAAACCACCACAGGCCCCTCACCCAGGCCACCCCATGCCCCAAGGGAACCCCCACCCTGATCCGGGACACCCTTCAGGGAAAACCAGCCAGCCCCTACACATGCACCAGGCCTCTATTCTATCTAATAAAAGAGTAATATGCAGATTGACCATCACTCCAACACACAAGATGGCTGCCCCCTGTGGTCAAAGATGGATGCCCCCATGTGGACACAGGATGGCTGCCACAAAGTGGTCAGCAGGGGAGGGCAGTTGGGAGGGACCAGGCCTGCAAGGGAGGGCAATTGAAGGTGATCAAGCCTGCAGGGGAGGGCAGTTAGGGGTGACCAGACCAGCAGAGGAGGGAAGTTGGGGGCGATCGGGATAGCAGGGAAGGGCAGTTTGGGGGGACCCAGGCCTGCAGGGGAGAGCAGTTGTGGGGGACCAGGCCTGCAGGGGAGGGCAGTTAGGGGCAATCAGGCTGGCAGGGGAGTGGTAGGGGGTGATCAGGCTTGCAGGCTGAAGTGGTTAGGAGCAATCAGGAAGGCAGGCAGGCAAGTGGTTGGGAGCCAGCAGTCCTGAATTGTGAGAGAAATATCCATCTGCCCATTTAGGCCAAGGCAGTTGGACATCCCTCAAAGGGTCCCAGATTAGAGAGGGTGCAGGCTGGGCTGAGGGACACACACCCCTGTGCATGAATTTCATGCACTGGGCCTCTAGTACTGTTCATATTATCTGTATGTATGAATAACTATCCTTTCTTTAGTACTTTTTTTGAGTGGTTAACTTTATTATTTTCCTCTTTATTAACTTAAATTTGAAAATTAAATTCACAGTGTTAAAAAAAGGCAAATTCCTATAAATTAGATAAATAGATTTATATAGGTACATTTATGTATTTATATATAGGGTATGCATTTGTGCATGTTACCATGTAGTTATATGTATTTATATGTATATCTATTTATACATAAGTATAACATATATATTATGCATGTATATGTATATAGTGTGTATATTGTTTATGTGTGGGAATATAGCTCCATACTAGGATGTTTTCTGTTCCTGGGGAGGAAATGTGGAAAGACTGATGGAAGAGAACAGGGCTAGAAGAGTAAAAATAATTGTACTTCAAAAAACAAGGAATAATCCTATTTACACAAAATTATAAATAATATACAGTATAAGTATAGTAAAATTTTTAAAATTCCCTCTAAATCTGCTGATTTATAGTATGGGGATTTTTCAAAAGAAAGACGTTATAAACCAATTAATGTCATTATTTTGGGTCTCCTTGGTGGTAAAAATAAAGAAGCACACTTCTATGTGTATATGTATACTTCTATTTGGAAAGGTTTGCATGAGCCAAAAGAAAGTCACACTAGCCTATTGATAATGCTCATTTGGGGTTGGCGGGAGAGTTGGGGGGGTGGGGGGGAGGCAGATACAATTGGAACAGGCACCATGACCCGATGGATAATGACTATCATCTTATGTATACTTAGTACAAGGACAATGTATTCAATATGTTAAAACCTATTTTAAAAATTTACTGACTCTTACCTGATAAGACAGACATCAAGCATTAAAAAAATGCTCATTTCTTTTGCTACCAGTAATATTTCTTAAGAAATAATGACAGAGAGCTGCTGGAGCTCTCTTGCATCCATGGCAGACAAGCCTGGGCGTTAACAGTACTAGTAAATAGGTTGTGGGACCTCGCCATTCAAGATGACAGGCACAAGGCTCTGTGGTAGACAATTAGACATGAGCAGAGCAAGGATGATGGGCCAGGTTCAGAAGGTCACCAGGGCAGAAAGTGCGGGTGCAAAGCAACGGACAAATGTAGGGCGGACCTTGCCCGCAGGGACCTCCCCAACAAATTGTTGGTCATGCGGTTTGGCTCCCCTGAACTTTCCTCCCTAGAGATAACATCTGAGCCTCAGTTGTATTTTAGCTCCAGGCTCAGAAAAGTAGCAAAACCAGACAAGGGACCCCAAGGCTGACCTCAGGACCAGCTGCACAGGATAATGACCCTCTGCCCTGGCACTGACCAAATAATCAGAGGAGACCTAGACCTGAAAGGATACACCTGGAAAGCTGATGAATATTCTATTGAGATCTTTCCCTGGGACCTTTCCTAAACTCTCCACTCTTAAAACCCTTAGAAGAGGACCCAGCACACAGGTCTCCCTCCAGGGAGCAGGCTGGCGCCTTTCTTCCCCTCCCTCTCCCTCTCCCTCCAGGTGCTTCAGCTTTACCTTTCTCACTTCTAAGCTCCTTTGCCTCTATAACTTGTTTCCTAAACCCATTTCTTCTACGAATGACTTCTTCCACCTCTGTGATTTTATAAATAAATGTTCTTATATAATTTGAGTCTTGGCTCTGAACTCTTTTCTAGCCAGAACTCAAGTAGCTGGTTGCTGAACCCAGGTTGCTGACCCCACTGATCTAACTCCTGGGGCAGTTCTCATTGCCTCAACAGATCCTGAGCTCACCTCCTCACCAAATCTATAGGTACACATGCAACAATTTCCTCTGAAAAAGTCCCCAAAACTAGCTGGTGCCAGCTAGACTCACTTACTCCTAATTGGGCGAACAAGAGAAGGCCCACATGAAAAAAGGTAGAAGAGGCTGGGACACAGTTTCACCATAAACCCCACTCCAGGGTGTCCTACCGTCCAGGAAACTCAAACCTAAAGCTGCTCTTTGAGGAGTGAAGGGTTTGAACCCCACATTGGGCACTGCCCCAAGATAAAACCTGCACCTGGGGGCCCAGCCCCCCAAAATATCTAGCTTTGAAAACCAACGTGCCAGAAAACGTGCATGCCAAGATTCACCCGGCCCGGGCCCCGCGTGGAGAACCCATGGAGGGGTGCAGAGACTTGCTGTGGGCTGGATCCGTCTGCCTGTCTGCATATCTGTTGAGCACTGGCCTGAGGAGCAGGTGTGTGGTTTGACACACATTTAGGTCCTGCTGGATACTCTCTGCCTTGGAGACGGCTGGGTACCATCTTCATACTCTTTCTCCACTTTGTTCTCCTGCGGTGCCATCTTTCTGTTTTTAGAGTCCAAGTTTTCCGCTGTGCTCCAAAACACCAGTGATCTCTTGGGAGGATCTTTGACACGTGTCTGCTGCCCTGGTTTTTTGTGGCTGCCACCAGCAAAACTTCTCTTGACCTAGCCTCGCTCGGTTACCAGCAGAGAAAAAGTTCTTAAATGGTCCGCACCCCCAGAACGCAGCCAGAGGCAGCAGACCAGGAGCTCCGTCTTTCTGGGAAAGAGGCGTATTAGCTTCTCATCAGGGCTGCAGCCAGTGGAGCAGGCTTCTGATTAAACACACCTGGGGGCTGACTGTAATCCTTTCCAGAGACCTGGAGCTGTGGGGGCATTCTCCTCCCAGGAGAACTGCCTCTGCCGTATGCTAGAGAGCTAGCTAGTATCTCCCTGATATATATAATTGATTTCAGAGAGGAAGGGAGAAGGAGAGAGAGAAACATCAATGAAAGAATCATTGATCGGCTGCCTCCTGCACGCCCCTTACTGGGGATCAGCCCACAACCCAGGCATGTGCCCTTGGCCGGAATCCAACCAGGGACCTTTTAGGCTGCAGCCCAACACTCTATCCACTGAGCCAAACCAGCTTGGGCTCTGACAGAGCTTTCACACGCACCTGGTGCTCAGGTCTTGTGGATGCCACCCAGGAACCACCCCTTGGTTGCCTGTATGGTAGCCAAAGGGCTTGCTTTCCTTTCCAGAGTCCCATGGGATTGTAACTATCAGAAAGAATTCTTGGCAGGCTACTACCTGAGGACACAGAGAGCTGAATGAGACATTCCTGGACTTTCTATCACAGAGGCCTATTTGCTTGTCCTGGAGTTTCATTCTGAAGTCAGCCTCAGGTTTGGCACGCACCTAGAGGCCTGCAGATTTCAAAGTATGTTACAAAGCTATAGTGATCGGCATAAAAAGACATATAGATCAATGGAACAAAATCGAGAACACAATAAACCAATGCCAGGATGATCTGTTAAGTTATGACAAAGAAACCAAAAATATATAATGGGAAAGGACAGTGTCTTTAATACATGGTGTTTTGAAAACTGAATCACTATCTTACACCATACACAAAAATTAACCCAAATGCATTAAAGACTTGAATGCAAGGCCTGAAGCCATAAAATTCCTAGAAGATAATATAGGTGATAAGCTCCTTGAAATAGGTTTTAGTGATTTTTTTTTTATTTGACACCAAAAGTAAAGGGAACAAAATTACAAGTCAACGGTGAGGTTACATGAAACTAAAGAGTTTTTGCATAACAAAGAAAACCACCAACAAAATGAAAGACAACCTAACGAATGGGAAAAAATATTTAAAAATCATATATATCATAAGAGATTATTATCCAAAGTATATAAAGAACTCACAACTCAATAGCAAAGCCACCACCAAAAACAACAAAGAAAACAATTGTATTAAAAAATAATCCAGGATCTGATCAGACATTTTTTTTTTCCACAGAAGACATATAGATGGCCAACAAGTGCATGAAAAGGTGCTCAATGTCACTAATCATCAGAAAAAAGTTAAATAAAAACTTCAGGAGCTATTCATTCTAAAATAAAAAGCATTCCCACTGAGTATAGATCACTGAAGTTTATGAAACTTTATACTAGTATTTATCACTATCAATTATCCTCCATGTTTCATGCCTATATTATTAATATTTTGCAAGCTAGTTTTATACTCAAGATGAATACAGAATTATTTTTATACTTTTAGGTCCAATGTGCATACACAACTGTCCTTTGTCATTTTATTAAATACTAGTGACCCGGTGCATGAAATTCATACACATTAAAAGGGAATTAATTAGAGGAAATATTTTAATATTGGTATTTGCCCTTTCTCTATAATAGAAGTGTTAGAGATGAAAGAAAATTAGTAAAATGTATATGAAAATCTTCCTCCTATCAGAGTCTGGGGCGTGCCACAGGAACCAGAGTCAAGTCCCACCCACATGCGCCTCAAAATCGCATGAGACCCAGACCCAGCCGGCCCCAACCCATTGGGCTAGATCCAGACCCGGCCGGCTCCACCTAGCCAAGCCCCACCAGGTAGGGAGTGTGGTCTCAGATCGCCTGGCCTGGTGCTAGGGCGGGGTGCACAGTCTGAGGTCCCCCGGCCTGGGCTGGGGCAGGGGGCACACCTTGAGGTCCCCGTCAAGCCCTGCCAGGAGGGGGGCACGACCTCAGGTCTGCTGGCCCAGCACCAGGGCAGAGGACGCAGCCTGAGGTCCCTGTCAAGCCCCGCTGTTCATGGGGCGCAGCCTCAGGTCCCCTGGCCCAGTGCCAGGGTGGGGGGCGTGGCCTGAGGTTCCCCCAGCCTGGCACTGGGGTGGAGGATTTGTGGCCTCAGGTTCCCCGTCAAGCCCTGCCAGATGGGGGACGCAGCCTGAGGTTCCCTGTCAAGCCCCACCAGGCAGGGGTCACAGCCTCAGGTCCCCTGCCCTGGCTCAGCACCACATAGCCTCAGGTCCCTGCTGATTGCTCATTAAGGCTCATTACAGGAACTCAGCCTCCACTGTGGGCACAGCCATCTTGTTATAGTGTGACAGTCAATTTGCATATTCCCTCTTTATTAGATAGTATCCTAGAGGCCCGGTGCATGGAATTCGTGCATTGGAGGGGTGTCCCTCAGCCCAGCCTACACCCTCTCCAATCTGGGACATCTTGGGAGATGTCCGACTGCCCATTTAGGCCCAATCCCTATGGGCCTAAACCGGTAGTCGGACATCCCTCTCACAATCTGGGACTACTGTCTCCTAACCACTCGCCTTTCTGCCTGCCAGCCTGGTCACCCCAAACTGCCCTCCCCTGCCAGCCTGTTCACCCCCAACTACCCTCCCCTGCCAGCCTGATCACCCACAATTGCCCTCCCCTGCCGGCCATCTTGTGACGACATGGGGGTGGCCATCTTGTGGCAGCCATCTTGTGATGACATGGGGGTGGCCATCTTATGATGTGGGGGTGGCCATCTTGTGACAACATGGTGGCGGCCATCTTGTGATGACGTGAGGGCATGAGGGCACGAGGACCATCTAGGCTTTTATTAGTATAGATGGTAAGAATACTAAAACATGGAAATGGAGATTTCTTTTTTTTAATTTTTTCCTTTATTGATTAAGGTATTACATATGTGTCCTTATCCCCCATTGCTCCCCAACCCCTCACTCATGCCCTCACCCACCTGGTGTGTGTGTCCATTGGTTAGGCTTATATATACACATTCAAGTCCTTTGGTTGGAAATGAAGATTTTTATATGAAAAACCAAGTCAAAATGAATAAACCAATTGAGAAAAAGAAAAAAAAATAAGAAGAAAGAAAGAAAGAATAAACAAAATAAAAAATAGTGACAACACCAAATTCTGGGAAGGATGTGGAGAAACTGGATGCCTCATACATTGCTCATGATCATGTAAAATGGTACAACCACCCTGGAAAACAGTTTGGCAGTTTGTTCTAAAAACTAAACATACAATTACCGTATATCCCAGCAATTGCACTCCTGGGTATTTATCCCAGAGAAATGAAAATGTATATTCAACATAACTGAAAGTGTGTGAAAACCTGAATGTTCATAACATCTTTATGAGTAATAGTTGAAAACTGGAAACAACCCAGATGCCTTTCATTGGAGGAATGGTTTACCAAACTCTTGTACATCCACATCCTGAAATACTACTAAGCAATAAAGAGAAATTAATTAATGATGAATCTCCAGGGAATTATGCTGAACTTTAAAGAAGCCAAACAATTGCATACTATATGATTCCATTTTTATAAGATTAAAAAAAAAAAGCTAAGAAAGAAGAACAGATTAGTGGCTGCCAGGAACTGGAGACTTGAGGTTGGTTGAGTCACTTTTATTAATATACTAGAGGAGGTGGATGTGGTTACTTAAGGACAACATGAGGATTCCTTTGGTAACAAAACCATTCATCTATCTTGCTGTGGTGGTAAATACATGAACCTACACATATAATAAAATTGTATAGAACTAAGTATACAAAAACACACACACAGACACACATACACACGTACAAGAACAAGTAAAAGTGAAGAAATATTAGTTTAAAAGATAAAAGCCAATATGCTGAGGATGGCAGAACAGGAAAATGGAAAGAACCTAGGCCTTTGTTCATATTATTGGGTTGTTAATTAATCAATCTTGGAAATGTGCTAACTCTAGAACTCTCAATGTTATATGAGATGGTATATTTGCTTATATTTAAAGTAAATAATAATAATTAAAGATGCTTTCAGGATTTATTGTTCAACAATGTTAAATGCACGATTATTTATAGAAGCAAAAATATGAGCTAACATTTCACCAAGAAAGAGTTCACTAAATATATAACATTTTATTTAAACATATGTGTGTATAATGTAAATATCTAATTTTTTCTATGTATATGTATAATCCATAATGTATAGCATAGTCCTATTAAGACATTAAAAGCCATGTAGACATGTTTTAGAGAGAATATAAAATCATATGTCTACTCTACATAATGCAAATACTTTTCCAGTATATTATTGCTGTCCATTTCATTTGTGATACATTTACTATACTTTACTATATGAAATGATACTGGAATTCAGAATACCAAATTACTAACAGTGAGACAGCAGATATATTTTATGTGATTTCACCTTCAATCAATATGTTTGTACACCCTATATAATCTCTATTGTGCAAACACATTAAATTACAGTAAAATAAATTATTAAAAATAAGATTTTCAGTTTTATTTTGTTTATGTTTTTGTGTAAACAGTTTGCACAGAAAAATTTTAAATTGACTAGAATGGCATATGTGTAGACATAAAGTATATACTGTTCAGGAAGTCATGATCCTAAGAATCTTTGATGTGGGATAAGATATTATAGTTATTACTAGAGGCCTGGTGAACAAAATTCGTGCATGGGGCGGGGGGTGTCCCTCAGCCCAGCCTGCACCCTCTCCAATCTGGATCAGGCCCAAACAGGCAGTCAGACATCCCTCTCACAATCCAGGACTGCTGGCTCCCAACTACTCGCCTGCCTGCCCTCCTCATTGCCCCTAACTGCTTCTGCCTGCCAGCCTGATCACCCCCTAACCACTCTCCTGCCAGCCTGATTGCCCCTAACTGCCCTCCCCTGCAGGCCTGGTTACCCCTAACTGCCCTCCCCTACAGTCCTGGTCACCTCTAACTGCCCTCCCCTTCAGGCCTGGTTACCCCTAACTGCCCTCCCCTACAGTCCTGGTCACCCCTAACTGCCCTCCCCTGCAGGCCTGGGTCTCCTCCAACTGCCCTTCCCTGCAGGCCCAGTTGCCCCCAACTTCCCTCCTCTGTCGGCCTGGTCACCCCTAACTGCCCTCCCCTGCAGGCTTGATCACCCCCAACTGCCCTCCCTTTCAGGCCTGGTCCCTCCCAACTGCCTTCCCCTGCTGGCCATCTTGTGGTGGCCATCTTGTGTCCACATGGGGGCAGCCATCTTGTGTGTTGGAGTGATGGTCAATCTGCATATTACTCTTTTATTAGATAGGATAGAGGCCTGGTGCATGGGTGGGGGCCAGCTGGTTTGCCCTGAAGGGTGTCCCGGATCAGGGTGGGGGTTCCCTTGGGGCACAGAGTGGCCTGGGCGAGTGGCCTGTGGTGGTTTTCAGACCAGCCATGCCTGCCAAGCAGAGGCCCTGGTATCTGGGATTTATTTATCTTCTATAATTGAAACTTTGTAGCCTTGAGCGGAGGCCAAGGCCTGCCAGGGCAGGTGAGAAGCTTGGCTTCCTCATCGTTGGGGACAACCCAAGCCTCCTGCTTGCTACAGCTCAGTGGCCACTGCCATATTTGTTGGGTTAATTTGTATACTCACTCCTGATTGGCTGGTGGGCGTGGCTTGTGGGCATAGCTGAGGTACATCAATTTGCATGTTTCTCTTTTATTAGATAGGATTTTTTAGGTAGATTATAGAAATAAAAAACTTGTGCCTTAAACATATTTCTCCAAATCTAATCTATACTTTCTTTTTGGTTTATCACTATAATATATCAAATATAAATGTTAGAGTATATATATTTTTATAATATTTTCACATATTCTAGATTATTAAAAATACAATTATTGTTAACTACTTTACACCTAGGTTCTGCCCAACATAATTAAACTTCAGCTGATAAATTTCCTCTAAAATGATTTAATTGTTTTTCATTTTAGGCTATCTCAAATGCACATTTCCTTATAGAATAAGTTGGCGTGGGAGGGGTTTTGTTTTCTTTTGTTTTGTTTAGCCACACTTTTATATGACTTGTTTGAAAATAATTCTAAAATTCAACTTTTCACTGTGTTTGAGTTATCCTATTATCTTTCTATAGTGCCACCTGTGAAAAAAATCTACTGCTATTTTAACATTCATATTAAAAAGTAGAAAGATATTTCCAAAATGTGAGAGCTTTGGTACTGTTAGTTAAATGTCATATTTTCCTCAAGAAACAGGAGTCACCTTTATTAATATACCAGAGGCCCGGTGCATGAATTCATGCAACAGTGGGGTCCCTCAGCCTGGCCTGCAGATAGAGCCGAAACCAGCTCTCCAACATCCCCCAGGGGTCCCAGATTGTGAGAGTGCACAGGCCAGGCCAAGGGACTCCAGTGGTGCACGATTGTGGCCCAGGAGGGATGCAGGAGGTTGGCCAGCCAGGGAGGGACTGTGGAAGAGCTCCAGGGCGTGTCCAGCCCATCTCGCTCAGTCCCAATCAACTGGACCTCAGCAGCAAGCTAACCTACTGGTTGGAGCATCTGCCCCCTAGTGGTCAGTGAATGTCATAGCGACTGGTCAACTGCCCCCTGGTGGTCAGTACCCCCAATAGCAAGCAGTTGAGCAGCCTTAGCATATCATTAGCATATTACACTTTGATTGTTTGAATGGATGACCGGACGACCGGACACTTAGCATTTTAGGCTTTTATTATATAGGATTTGACTACAGTGGCATCTGCTACCCATTCTGAATTTAGAAAACCACTAAGTTTTTCCTATTTCTCATACAGATAATTAGGCTTGCATATCAAATATAGAAGCTAATTGGCTTTTTTTCTTTGATTCCATTAATTTCAAACTTTTTTTTAAGGCCAGTTATATTAGTTAGAATTTATGTGGCTGGAAGTGACAGAATGTTAGAAGCCCAGCTCTAACCAGCTCAAGGTAAAAACATAATTTTATAAAGACATGAGATGTCTCATTGAACCCAAAGATGGCAATGGTTCGGGACCTCAGGAAAAACTCGAATGAGTATCTTCCCGCTGTATTTCTCTCTAAGTTCTGCTTTGCTTTTCTATCTTTTTGTCATTGCTTCTTCATCTTTGCTCTACATGCCAGGACCCATGTCATACAACTGATCCTAACAGTCCAGACTCCAAGTGAAAGCAGGACACTCTTAACCACAAATCTTAAACCTCCTGGATAGGGACTCAGTTCTTCATCAGACAAGTTGCTCACTATAAACAAGTGAACTGACCTCACACAGCTGTAGGTTTGATTCTACTGCTACAGCGTGAATGGCAGGACTGGAAAGGCACCCACTTAGAAACTAAGTGGAGGTTAAAAGTCCAACAAAATAAGATATATTATTGGACTAGTGCCCTACCTAGACTTTGGTAGAAAGGAATTCACTATGGATAAAATGGAAGTAGAATGCTTTGGTTCATTAACCTCATGAGAAATCAGTTTCTATTCCTATAAAAAGTATTGATCCTAGCCAGTTTCTTTATTCTTTATCTAGTGCCAATTATGTTGGTCCATACCTAGTTCAAACCTTCTTCCTAGCTAGTGACCCCTGGAATGTGGTACAACCAAAAGTGAATCATTATGAAAAGTGACATTATCACTTGAAAGTCTTTCTTAAGCCATAGAATATCCTGCTTTACTTATCAGCATCAAAATCTTTGGCCAGGTCACCTACATGGTAGAGCTAAGCTAACAGAGTCCACCCACATGTCCTCACACTGTCCTCAATCTTACAAACATATAATTATTTTTTTAAATATATTTTATTGATTTTTTACAGAGAGAAAGGAAGAGGGATAGAGAGTTAGAAAAATCGATGGGAGAGAAACATCGATCAGCTGCCTCCTGCACACCCCCTACTGGGGATATGCCTGCAACCAAGGAACATGCTCTTGACCGGAATCGAACCTGGGACCCTTCAGTCTGCAGGCTGATGCTCTATCCACTGAGCCAAACAGGTTAGGGCCAAACATATGATTAAATTTACAGAATTAATTACTCATCTATCATATAAGTGAAAGTAATTTTGGGTCTTATATGTGCTCACATTTTTCATTCAGGAAATGACAATTCTAGTATTTCATTGACTAGAAGGAAATGATCAAGAGGAATTAGGTTTTGGAACCTACTGCCACCTGTCACCACATCCACATCACCCAGGACATCAGCATGCTCTTCACAAGGTTATTTTCTTTCATAGGCTCACAGATAAAGATTTCCATTCCAGTTCTGCTCTGTAATGCAATCATGGCCAAGTTACTTAACCTTTCTGAACCTATAATCTTATCTACAAAAAGAGGCTTATTATATCTAACTCCAAGTGTTGTAAGGATTAAATAGGATAATGTGTACAATGCTGTAAGCACAGTTTGTCTTTTAATAAACACTAGTTTTCATCTCACTCAACCCAACAACCCTCAAGGACCAGATGCTCAGATTGGCCCAGGGATGATAGATACAACCAGGCTAACTGGTGGAATTCAGAAAGTCAGCCTCCATGAGGTCTTAGTTGCATACCTGGAGGAGGAGGAGCACCAACTCTCCTGGCCTGAAAAGGCTGCTGATTATCACTGCCTCCTATCACTTCACCCACGCTCTGCCTTGATGCATATTGACACTTCTAATACTGGAAACAACTGCACAAGTGAGGTCTGCCAGATGCCTTGGAGCTGAGTAGCGTATAAAGTGCCTGTCAGATAATTAAGAGTGATAAAAACTTAGGACAAAATAGATCCCTAGAAATTAAGCTAAAATGATGATATGTTATAATAGTAGAAGTATAAATGCATTATTTCATTTTTCTGCTTTTCAAACATTCTTCATGGGGTTATATTATTTTCAGGTAAAAAAAAAAAAAAAATTACATTTGAAATAACCAGAGAAGAAACAACAGTTTTAAAGAGTGTTTATTACAACAGTGTTTATTAAAAAAAAAAAAAAAAAAAAAAAAGACACTAAAAAGCCTAAATGCCTATCCAGAGAAGATGGATAAAATATGTTTGGGTATATTTACCAAATGCATTACTATGCACACATTGAAAATGACAACATGGCCTTGGCCAGTTTGGCTCCATGGATAGAGCTTCAGCCCTCAGACTGAAGGATCCCAGGTTGGATTCTGGTCAAGGGCATGTACCTCTGTTGCAGGCTCAATCTCCGCTTCTGGGTTTGGGCATATGCAAGAGGCAACCAATCAATGTGTCTCTTTCAACATTGATGTTTCTCTCTCTCTGTCTCTCCCCCTCCCTTCCACTCTCTCTAAAAGTCAATGGAAAAATATCAAATATCCTCAGGTGTGGATTAAAAAAAACAAACTAACAGAAAATGACAATATGGATTTAAATATTTTTGAATTTATATTCATTGAAATAAGATAAAATTATTAAAAACAGGTTATATGATCCTTTAAAATAAAAAGGATGTGCTGTATATGGGAAGGCAAAGAAAAAAAAATATTGGGAAGCATATTTACCAAATATATAAAATTCAGAATGTTACCCTGTACTCCTGTCATCAGTAGTTTTTACATTGTCTATGTATTTCAAAATGACTTTAATATTTATAATTAAAATTAAATAAAGCTATTAATCACTTGGGAAGGAGAAAGGTAAACATTGGCCTCAGCTCTGCCTCACTCCCCGGGGAGCCCTTCTTTTCTGTACAGCCTGGCTGCTGCCTCTCCTTCCCTCTCTCTTTAGTCCTGACCTTGGCTTAAAGAGCATGCTCTCAGCTCACTCCCAGTCCAGACTGCATCAGGCTTTGGTCTCTGAACCCAGGTGCTCTAGCAAAAAATGTCCTACCTGAATATCTGCTTCTACCTTGGGGACGGTGTCCCAGACTCACCTTCCTTCCTGACCCAGCTCTGGGCACATCCTACGGAGGTGTTGCCTTTATAAGGTGACACCAAATGTATTGCTGATATTACTAACAAGTTACAGGAGCAAAGGGTCTGTAGCTCTTACTTGAGTACCAAGACCAACCAATACCTTAACCCAAGTCTAGGTCTCCTTTAAACCAAATAATCCAGGGCAAAACTGCTACCTCCACAGGGTTTTCCAAAAGCCATTTGATGTTTCAACAGTAATCATTTGCCTTTAGAAAAAGCTTTCATCCGTAGTGTTTAATTTAATCAGTAAACTGGAACAGCCATCGCTTTTTCTCATGTTTTGTAAATAAGGAAATAGAAACCAGTAGGCTAAGTGACCTTACTAAAATAAAAGAGCTGGTGTGCTCTAGAACCCCAATCCATTCACTCAACCTATATCACTGAATGCCTATGATATTTTAGGCTCTGGAAATTCAGCAATGAACAAAACATACAGACCACCTGCCTTCATGATATCTAACTTCTAGAAAGTAGAGTTAGACCACAAATGAATAAACAGGTAATATTTAGGGTGTCAGATGATATGTGTTTATGAGGAAAAATAAAGGCAGGGAGCAATTACGGTACATGAGTTGTGGGGTACAAGTTGCAGTGCAAAATAAGGGGATCAGGAAATCCTCACTGTGAAAGTGACATTTGATCATGACGTGAAAGATGAGTGAGCAAGCCCTGTGGAAATACCAAAACAGAGGGTATCATGCAGAGACAGTCCTGGAGTAGAAGCTCCCTGGTGTGTTCGAGAACCACAGTGGAAGCATTACCGCATGGTGCTAACTTAGGCTAATTAGGTTTTCCCATCTTCTCATGTTTTTGCTATAAAATTCTATTTGGCAGATCTACAGGGGAAGTCATGTACAGTTTATAATATGAAAGCTATAAAATCTACTGTCATTATTTTATCCCCAAACATGCCTATCATATTCATACTTCTTATATGTCATGACATGAAAGTATTGTCTTATCAACAGTGCTACGAATTAACTGAAGTGACTGGCAACTAAGTCCACGAAGCATTAATTTGGCTTCTTAGCCAAAGGAAAGAATGATTGTGGTCTTTTCAAATCCCTCTCATTTTAGGGAATAATTTAGGCTTCACAGTGCTTTGTTTAAGATGTGTTAAGATTTTTAGAAAACCATTGTCGAAAAAGCCCTTAAGAGAAATTAAATTTTATAATGCAAAGTAAACTTGAACAAAAGTTTGCATTTTTAATGACAGTATCTGACCATATCTATATTACCAGGGTTTCTTGTTTTGTAGATAGGTTTTCAAAACCTATTAATAAATATTATTTGTGTCTGTGAAATATGACCAATCATGTTATCTTATGAGCTTTATCATAAGACAGTGATTTATCTAAAATCTGTATTCATAAAATGCTAATTGAGCAATTTTGCGATGATGATAGTAAAGAGTCCAGTCTTATTGCCTAGAGTTAAGTTTAGTTTTAACAATGAAATCTGTGGCTATCACATATAAGATATATCAGTTATCATGTGAATTCTGCACCTATAGCATGGTACTTACTGCAATCTAAGTCATATAAATATTGCAAATGGATATTCAGGTTTACAACAATGTGCTGCACAGGTTGAGAACCGCTGCTGTAGAGCCTAAGACCATCGGAAAACACAGATATTTACATTACGATTCATAACAGTAGCAAAATTACAATTATGAAGTAGCAACGAAAATAACTTTATGGTTGGGGTCCCACAACATGAGGAACTGTATTAAAGGGTCTTGGCATTAGAAAGGTTGAGAACCACTGCTTTAAATCACTCCCAAGAAAATGAGTAAGGTATCCATTTTCTATTCTTTCTTTTCAATTCAGCCAGAACAGGAATTCTGATAACAAAAAGCCAACCAACTCCATATGCATACATATTCAAAAAGAAGCTCCGTAAATTGGGATTTTAAAAAAAATCTTAACTTTGGTAGAGTACACTTTAAGATTTTTTAAAATATTTCCAATAAAAACTATGAAGGAGCTGCTTCAAGCACAATAACAATAAATAGCAAAAAGAAACTTTTAAAAATCCTATTGGTCCTGCAGCCTCCTGCCAAAGTCCCACACAATAGCAGATACTTTGGATGAGAAAGGCTCCAGTGGAGCAACACTAATACATTTGACACAGCTTCCACCCCGTCATTATGCAGAGGAGCCTGTGCATATCCCTTTGTAAACTGGAGACTCTTTTAACCAGAAATCCCAGGATGAAACGGAACCATTTTCCTCATGGCAAAACAAATCCTTCTCCAGTGAATTTTGTTATTGTTTATTGTTACACTGTTTTATCAGCACTAAACTGTATGAAAGCTTCAATTAGTTCTTGATGAATGACCCCATAAAAGCATGTAGTTTCATTTCCCCTGCCACCAGATATTTCACTGAGTGTTATTAAATGAAATATAATTGGGATAAGATTCAGGAAACTTAGGGAGGCTGTGCTCTCGGTTCAGCCTAAAATGGTTAGTCATCATGTAGCTGCATCACTTTGGACGCACTGTCCATACAAATTCCCATTGCTTGATTCCGGGGAGAGCACAGAGACACTAAATACAGTCTTAGGCACAGTCTCTGTCCCTCAGTGAGGATAAGTCCTAGGCTGAAGTGCTGAGTTCATTGTTAGGCCACAGAGTTGTTATCTCCACAGAGGGACAAAATGCATCTGTATCAATCAAATTTCTGCACAATAGATACCCATGTTATATGTTATACAGCACCTATTGCTTTGTTCAGGCATACAGGTGGAGGCCATTAGGTTTCCTCTTTCTGCTTAGGATTAGAACCTTAATTTTTAGCCAGGCACATTGACACTGAGAGTAAAGGCTAACTTCTCTGCCTGCCTCTTATGGGGTATGAAACTTCTGAGAAATCTGGTTAAAGGGAGCTGACTCTATTAAGGGCAGACTTTAAAAACAAACAAACAAAAAAAAACACCCTTTCTACTTTTCTTCATTCTTCTACCCTTCAATGCCAAAGTGAAAACGAGTTTTAGCAGCTGCATTGAATCAGGATGTGAATTTAAGATGAAAGTCATGTGGTAGAATATTAGTGCAGAAAAATATTAGTTTGAATGTCTGAAGACATTCTGGAGCTAAACATCTAAGCCTTGAACTGCTATCCCAGTTCTTATTTATGTATGATGCTCTACTCTTTTGATTGAAACACTGTTAGAGGCCGCAGAACCTAACTGTAACTGAGAAACTGTGGATTGTTAATATATTTTAAAGTAATGGAACATCACTACTATGTGTTGATCATTCTGTGAAACATTTTAATGAATTATCACATTTCATCTTTAAAACAAACCTTCGGTGGGCTGAAAGAGACCAACCGAAGGACTTGTACGCATGCATATAAGCACAACCGATGAATACAAGACACTGGGGCGGGGGGGTGGGGGGGGGCAGGGTGGGCAGGTGAAGGCATAGGGGAGGTCGGGGGGAGGTCAATGGGGGAAAAAAAAGGAGACATATGTACTACTATTTGTAATACTTAAAACAATAAAAAAATTAAAAAAATTTTTTTAAATAAAAATAAAACAAACCTTCGGATTAGCTACTGATGTTATCTCCGTTTACAGACAAGAAAACTGAATCATAAAGACACTCAGCACAAAGCCTGGTTGGAGCTGAAGTAGCAGGAGAGAGGAGAGGGACCAGAATTCATGCATTCAATGTTTTGTTTTTTCTTTCATGCAATGAATAATACTTTGTTCTT
The DNA here is from genome assembly GCA_026230045.1 of Corynorhinus townsendii. Classification (NCBI taxonomy): domain Eukaryota; kingdom Metazoa; phylum Chordata; class Mammalia; order Chiroptera; family Vespertilionidae; genus Corynorhinus; species Corynorhinus townsendii. Next base: position 47,463,800 of record JAPDVU010000004.1, read on the forward strand.
ACACTAAATGCTAGAGACTGTTCTAAGAGTTTGGGATACATAAATAAACCAAACTAGGGCCCCTCCCCTCACGGAACCAATTCTAGGACAGTCTCAAGAGATCTTAACTATATTCTTGAACAGAGGTTTATAAAGTGTGGTATGTGGACTGCCTTGGGAATCCAAGATACTTGAAGCACACTAGGTCAAAACTATTGTTATGATAATTCTAAGACAGTACTTGATTTTTTCACTGTGTTCAAAATTGCACTGATAATGCAAACAACAATGGTTGATAAAACTGCTGGTAGTTTGCACCAAAACAAAAGTCATGATATTTATTATTACCACAGATCCAAAATTAATAAATAGCTCAATTAATTAACTAAATAAAGAATTTCCCTTAAGAATGACCATGGTGAAGCAGTAAAAATTTGTAATTTTATTGTCTAGAAACTTGAGTACACACCATTTTAATACCCCATGTGATGAAATGAGAAGCATACAAAATGGACTTCTAATATATACTAAAGTATGAGGGTTATCTTGAGGAAAAGGACTTGTGCAATTGCATCAGAGGCTGAACTAGCCGGTACTTCATGGAATTTTGTTTTACTTGAAAGGTTAATGGATATTTTTCCCCCTCACACACCTGACCAGTACAGAGCCCTCTCTTCACATAGCCAAATCTTGGTCTGTTTGGGTCCGATAAACTCTATTGGCTTCATCTTGATTCCTTGAGACCCCGCCCCACAACAAAGGTCTGAGGGCATCTGGTGGGTGACATCTAGACTTGGTGTAACCTGGGACATTTTCTGGGTGGCCTCAGACCTAGCACTGGCACGGAGTCTGAACCTGCATCAATCTGGTGAACACCCCTTACCCCTACCTGGTGACTCACTGAGAACCTGCTTCATGCCAGATGCTCTTTCAGTGACTGAACCTATCAGGGAGCCAGTTGGAAGTAAGCAGAAGCAGATCTCCGGGCGCCTTGGGACTTTTGCTGATCTGACCTTGGGTCCTGTGCTGGTAAAGCTGGCCTTGGTGCACAGCTTTGTCCTTCCTATGCACACCCAGGTCCAGCAGAGGCAGACACAAACTGGGGCTCTTTCGGAGCTGTGGACAGGTTGCCTGAGGCCAGGAACCTGCAGACCAAGTGGCAGGCTTCAGACAGCATCGGAGCAGGATCCAACAAGCTTAATATGTTTCTCTTTCCTCCCTTCCTTCCTTCCTTCCTTCCTTCCCTCTTTTTTCTGTTGTTGTTTTCTATGTTCTTCTCTTATATGTTTAATCTCATGAACAAAATAATCAAGCAAACAAAATATTAAAAAACTCAGATGCAGAAAGCAGAAGGACAGCTGTTAGAGGGGAGGGGTTTGGGGGGTTGGGTGAAAAACATGAAGGGATTGAGCAAAAAAATTATAACACAAACAACAGCATTGTGCCCTAGCTGGTTTGGGTCAGTGGATAGAGCCTTGGCCTGAGGACCAATGGTTCCCAGGCTCGATTCCGGTCAAGGGCATGTACCTTGGTTGCAGCCTTCTCCCCAGCCCGGGCCCTGGTCAGGGCTCGTGCAAGAAGCAACCAATTTTGTGTTTCTCTCACATTGATGTTTCTCTCTATCTTTCCCTCTCTCTTCCACTCTCCCTAAAAATCAATGGAAAAATATTCTCGGGTGAGGATTAACAAAAAAAACAAACAACAACAACAAAAGTGTATTGTGATTACTAGAGGGAAAGAGGGATGGAAGGAGGTAGAATAAAGCAAAGGGACAATAAATGTTGACGGAAGGAGACATGTTGGTGTATTATAAAATTGTACACCTGAAACCTATATAATTAACCAATGTCACCCCATAAATGCAATACAAATTTTAAAAAAGAAAGAAAAAGAATTAATAAGAAACTATGGTTATTCAGATATGGATATTTGGCAGATATTTTATGAAAAACTAGAGACCCAGTGCACAAGATTCATGCACTGGGTGGGGTGTCCCTTAGCCCATCCTGCACCCTCTCCCAGTCTGGGACCCCTCCAGGGATGTAGCCAGCAGTCAGACATCCCTCTCATAGTCTGGGGCTCTGAAGTCCAGGACCCCTTGCTCCTTACCACCAGCCTGCAGCAGAGGTGGGAGAGGCTCCCGCCACCACCACTGTGCTTGCCAGCCATGAGCCTGGCTTCTGGCTGAGTGGCACTCCCACAGTGCACTGACCACCAGGGGGCAGCTCCTGCATTGAGTGTCTGCCCGCTGGTGATCAGTGCATGTCATAATGACCAGTCGTTCCACTATATGGTCTATTTGCATATTATGCTTTTATTATATAGGATTATTGCATTAAACTTGTCAGAGGAAGAAAGCCACAATATTGGCTTCCAGGAATAAAATTTAAGCTTCATACTACTTACAATTTTTCTGATGAAATTGGTGGTGATATTGACAAATGTCATTTTTGATATTTGGAAGATCTGCATAATCCCTTGAACTAATATTTTCTGAATCATCAGTGAATGCTACTATATACGTGCATGGGTAAATTAATGTATGTGTAAAAGATCCATTCAAAGTTCATACTAGATTTATGGATTTTAATGTAATGAAGTATGAAAAGTTTATTCATAAGACTTCAGATTTCACATTGGAATCTTTAAAAAACAACCACTTGACAAATTTTGGTGTAGTATCAAAGAAGAATACTTACAAGTGTGTGCGGTTACAACTAAATATCTGTGTGAAACCATATTTTCATGCATTTCAATCATAAAAATGCATGTAGCAGCTTAAAATGCAGATATAAGAAATGACTGTTAATAGTTTTCACTAATTATAGCAAAATGAAATGAGAGAAAGAGAGGCAAAGAGAAGGGAAAAAGTTAGGTAATTATAAAATATCATCTCATTTACTTCCCTATATGTTGTAAAACAATGAGGAAAAAGCCACAAAATAGGAGCCAAAAAGAATAAACTTAATGATGAATCCAGTTTACTAAAAAATCCCTCTCTCAATTCAATGTTTGTTTCAGTAAAGTTAATTTGTTTTTTATTTTTCTGATTTATCACATTTTATGAGAAACTAATTTGAAAATATTTTTTATGCAACCTGAAAATCTCAAAAAGAGATATTTTAGGTGTACTTACATAAAAACTGTGATCCTATATAATAAAAGCCTAATATGCTAAGTGTCCAGTCATCCAGTCAGCTGTCCAACCAATCAAAGCATAATATGCTAATGATATGCTAAGGCCTCTCAACCACTCACTATGATGTTCAATGATCACCAGGGGGCAGACAGTTGACTGGTCAACCAGTCACTATGAAGTGCACTGACCACCAGGGGGCAGACGCTTCAACCAGTAGATTAGCTTGCTGCTGGGGTCCAGCTAATTGGGACTGAGCAAGACAGGCCAGACATGCCCTGGAGCCCTCCCACAGTCCCTCCATTGCTGGCCAACCTCCTGTGTCCCTCTCTGGCCCCAATTATGCACCAATGGGGTCCCTCAGCCTGGCCTGTGCCCTCTTGAAATCCGGGACCCCTTGGGGAATGTCAGAGAGCCAGTTCAGACTGATCCCGCAGGCCAGGCCAAGGAACCCCACTGGTACACAAATTCGTGCACTGGACCTCTAGTATTACAATAAATTTGAAGAGTAAAACTTGATGTTATTCAATTACTTTACTTAGCAGTAAAGATATTTAACCTATAATTTGGCCTCAGACTCTGATCATTCTATGTAGTCTCCAGCTAAATTGACACTGTCATTATCCTGAGCACATCTTCATTTATATTTGCTCATTTTGTCTCCATCTCTTAGAATACCAAGCCAAACTCTATTCTACCTTTAAGGATTATTCTAGCTCATTTAGGGTGCTATAAAAAGTTACAAGATGCTGAGTAGATTATAAGCAACGGAACTTTATTTCTTACAGCTTTGGAGGCTGGCAATTCAAGATCAAGGTGCTGGTATATTGGGTGTCTGGCAAGAGCTCACCAGCATTCATAGATGGTGTCTGTTCTCTGTGCTCTCACACAGAAGGGGAAAACTAGCCCTCTGGGATATCTTTTATAAGAGTACTGATCCCATTCATGAGGGCTCCACCATCAAACATCCCAATACTATTATATTGGGCATTAGGTTTCAATATATGATTTTTTTGTTGGCAGGGGAATGACAAAAGAATTCAATTTACAGCAAGGATCAATCAAACCCAAGTTGCACTTCCTCCTTGAAGCCGTCAATGGGGACAGAGCCTAATGGACCTCTGTGTTCTCTGAACTGCAAAGTATATGTTCTTGTATATCCCTTAGTCAAGGTCTACTTTTGAATTAATTATAGAAAAAGGTAGGCCCAGTTCTACACACAGTTGACCCTTGAACAGGTTTGAACACTATGGATCCACTTATATGCAGATTTTTAAAAAATACTGTAAAGGTATTTTTTCTTCATTATGATTTTAATATTCTCTTTTCTCTAGCTAATTTTATCGTAAGAATACAGTATATAATACAAATAACATACAAAATATGTGTTAATCAACTGTTTATGTTATTACAGTAAGACTTTTGGTCAATAGTAGGCTATTATTAGTTAAGTTTTGGGGGTGACAAAATTTATACACGAATATTCAACTGTGTGCAGTAGGGTGGTCAGTGACCCTAATCTTTTCATTATTCAAGGTCAACTATACATAATATGACATTATATTTTGAATTTAATATTTTCATGCAAAGAATCCCTGTTCACATAATATGTTGTACAAAGTGAGATTTATTAGTGGCTTCATTGTTTTGCTAGAGAACCAAATGTCATACTTAACCATAATACTATCAATTTTTTTAAATTTTATTTTATTTTTATTGTTTTAAGTATTACAAATAGTAGTACATATGTCTCCTTTTTTTTCCCCATTGATCTCCCCTCGACCTCCCCTACCCACCAGGACATGCCTTCACCTGCCCACCCTCCTCCCCCCCCCCCGCCCCAGTGTCTTATATCCATTGGTTGTGCTTATATGCATGCATACAAGTCCTTCGGTTGGTCTCTTACAGCCCTCCTCGCCCAACCTCCCCTGTCTTCCCAATGTAGTTTGACAGTCTGTTCAATGCTTCTTTGCCTCTGTATCTTTTTCCCACCATTTCTTTCCTTTAAAAAGTTTTGCCTTTGCAGACTAGAAATAAACATATAATAAAAAAACAAGACAAAACAAAAAAATGTTTGAGTCCCAATTTCAATGTCCAACAGTTCCTTATGTGTACATCAATTTTAATAAAGTATTGTTCAATGACTCTTTAAAGTTGCATTTTACCTTCAATAAAATGTTCATATTATTGTTATTAAAACAGTACATTAGATATCCAACTGGTTATTACTAGATATTAGAATGAAAAATAAAGTTTTCATTACTTTCTATTTTTCAAAGGTGGTACATATGCAGATGGGTCTACTTACTGCTATCTGTTACTTAACTGAATGTGTTAACAAAGCAGCCTTCTCTGATCCAGAGGTTTGTGTTCCATGAGCACATGTGGATTCAATTTCTCCTATTCCTTTATCTGAATAAATGCAGAATTTGTTCACATAGAAAACCATGACTTCATAGTAAAAAAAAAGGAATGCAAATTAAAAACATCATTAATTACTATTTTAATTTTATCATTTGAATGGAAACACAAAATTAAATGAAATTCTGACAGAAAATTCTGACAACCATAGAATAGCTACTTTATGCACAGTACATATGCAATAAATAGTTGATGACTAATATGTGTTTGTGTATACTGCATTGGAAGAAGACTGTAAATAAATACAAAATAATTACATTCATGATTCTGTCTTTTTAAGGCACTTAGAATGATAAAGATAAAATTTAAACTAGTTAAAATATGAGTAGTTAAATAAACATTTAAAATTATTATATTAAAACTCTACATTCTCAAAATATTTCATGATTGAAATATTTTTCAAAAAGATGTTAAGCAAAAAAGAAAACCAACTATGACTTCTGAAATCTTCATTCCAAACAGCTCTGGTTATGTATGGGCAGCAATGCTATTCAGTCATTCAGTCTGATGAACAATTTCAGTTAAAGTTTAAGAGCATTTGATGCTATTTACCTTCCTTCCTTAAAAATGTTCCTTCTACTTGCATTGTTTTCCTTCCTGTAATTTATGGTTTCTTATTTTCTCTTCATTGTCCCTATTCCAAGATCACTCCCTCTACCCAGCTGTCAGTGTTTCAGCTCTCCACAACTTGGGTCTACGCCTCTTTTTATTATTTTATATTTTTCTTCTGTCTCACACACACTTACGTGGTCAATTAATATTTTATCTCCTCACCCACGCCTAGATCAAAAACATGGTGTCTGCCCAGTATGAAAGGCAGAAACCCCTGAGACATCATAGAAACCCAGTATCCTGTCATCCACGTACCAAATCTATCAAATAATCCTACCTTTTTATGCCCTAAATATTTTTTGAATCACATCACCTTAGTCCACCATTTTTATTGCACTGCTATCCCACCCGTATTCATTCTGCTCTCAAAACCATCTTTCTAGTCTGTAAATTTCATCCTGTCACTCCTCAGTTAAAACGCTTTGGTGGTTTCCCAATGTTCAGAGGCTTGAAAACTAACCTAACTAAGATGAGCTCTAAGGCTAGACATACTCAAATTTCTCCCTACCCATCTAGCCTTGTTTCACAAAAGCCCGCTGTCCACTCTCTGCCTCTATGCATAATGGCTGGTTTCAGTACCTTGGATTCATTTCTGTCCATATGTCTCCCCCAGCCCTCCAGATTTCTCAGATCTGAATTTCAAATAGATGAATTTCAAACCATAGAGAAAAATATGGTTTCTGGAATTGAAAGGTTTAGATTTGAATTCCAGATTTATTTATTATTAATATTGTGACCTCTGGGTATTATGTAAACTTTGCCAAACTTATTTTTTTCCTCTATGAAAATAGATAATAGTATTTTCTAACAAATGTGTTGTGAGGATTAATGTCATGCTCCATTTCTTACTTCCCTGACTTGAAGTGGTATTGTTGATTTATCTTCTGGCTCGCTAGGCACCTAAACATAGCAGGTATTTAATCAGTAAAAGTAAAGAGAAAAATGAGATAAGAGAAAGGAAAGGAGAGGGGAGGGAAGGGAGAGTAGGAAGAAAGCTGACAATTTCTGCTTTCCAATTTTCTCCTTTCCAATTTCCCATTTCTCTACAAACAATGAAATACTTTGACTTAAACTGTTTACAAAGTGTACTAAGAAATATATAATTGATAATGTAGAAAGGACAGATAGGAAAGGGATGGAAGAATGCCTTTCTTATGTAGTAAGGAGAAAGAAAACATCACAGATGTGTGAGATTATTTCGGCCTTTGTACCATGAAAAGCTGATTGGAAAGACCAGACATGAAGTAATGGAACTGGAACTGGGTTCAGAATGGTTGTGAGACTGAAAATGGAGACATAAGTATGGAAAGGTTACAGGGAAAATTGTTAAATGTTATTTATAGGCTGACTATGAGGGTTTATGTTGAATAAACAGATCAAATAACTATGGAATATCCTCCCACAAGCATGTTTTGCTTTTCCCCATCTCCAGGTCTTTGCTTGTGTTACACAGGCTAGCCCGTTGGGAAAGTAGTGAGGGGTTAATGAGAACTGTGGAATATGAATGAATGATTGTGTCAGGGTGAAAGATGTGTAAATTACATTACATACTTGGCGGATTTCTAAGGACAGGCAGTATCAATGTAGCTAGGAAGATTTGACTAGGCCAGGGATGGGAATAAGCACTGGGAGAAAGCTATATGTACTTAGTAGTTGAAATCATCTTGACAAGTAATTTTGTCAATAACCAGAAAGCCCAGAAATAAATCTCTCCGAGAAATGGATGTGTGGTTGTGAGGGAAGGCAAGAGAGAGGGCATATGGATGATAAAAAAGGAAAGAGAGAAAATCAAGGAACAGAGAAAAGTATTAATGAAATTCCCGGTAAGGGTGGGGTTAGAACTGTTTCACTTATTTTCCTAACAGGCAAGATGAGAGAAACATGTGCCAGTCTGATCCCTGAATGTTCTTACCTCTCTGACCTGGGTGAATAAGTAACTTCAATGGAGAAAAAAAACACAGTGGCTCAACTGCAAGGATGTTAGATGCTAAAATCCTGTAGAAAACACAGGATTAATTTATGTGAAAAAACTTGAAAAGGCTTAATATACCTTTTTTAAAGCATATGTGGCAATTCTGCCTCAAAGAGTTTTAAAAAGTTACCCAAACTAAAAGTTTTCTGTAAGAGTAAATATGCATCTTTTAGTTGATTCTGTTATCTCACTTATTCTCTTTGGTACAAATGTGAAGTAATTTGATACTTGAAGTTCTTATAAACAACATGCTTTACTTTGAATTTAAATGGCAGATAGTAGTTTGCTTTAGTGCTAATAGTCACTTACATTTATATAATCAAAATGCATACATTGCATAATATTAAATGGTCTCCCAGTGAGAAAAAATGAAGTAAACAAATACATATTATACAACCTATTTAGCAATTTTCAACCAAATTGAATTTGCTTTGGCCTTTTTAGGGGACAATTCTCTAAGGACAATCATGTACGAAGCAACATGAGTGGTCACTAAGGCTATTTTTGTTTTGTGTTTCAGGCTTAAAATATACCAAGCAAATAGAGTAAGATGCTGAAAAATATATGTACTCTACCCTGATTAATGGATGCTATAGATATCTTTCTGCTTTGTCTGCTTGGTTAACTTTGTTTCCAATGTGATACAGATCTCATGCTGCACGCAAGATCCAGAAATAGTCCATGTTCCTTTAAATTCAGGCAATGCATCATATTCTATTACACTGTGGCACATCAGTCTATGATGGTAAAGCATGAGTTATGTGGACATGGACCAGTAGGTGAACTGGTCCCAAAAAATGGACGATTTGAATATCAAGTAAAATATTCTCATAAAAAATTTTTTTAAATAGAATAATAAATAATATGTAAGAAAGACAATTCCATATTTAATTTAAAAATTAACATTCCCCATAATCTTTCTAAAAACTAAAAAAATGCATCTTGACCATATGCATTTATATGATCTGTCACTCAGATAAAAATTTCTTATGTTAAATTTCACCATTATTTTTTCAGATAATAGTTATGGAAAAGATAAATAACACATCAGAGTCTTTCTTCCTATCATTTATGTCTAACAAATAATATGAGAGACATTAAAATAGAGACTGAAGAAAATGTTTTCAAAGATAAGAAATTAGGTTTGTGTTAAAAATCAGAATTATTCCAGTGTGGTCTTAAGGAAAGGTATGTGATCAAAGCAGTGAGAAAATTAAAATGCTACATATTAATTAAAATGCTATATATTAATTTGTGCCCTGATGTACTAGGTATTACAGAGAGTTTTAAGATGTGCATAGTTTTAAGATATACACAGTTCTAAATGCGAGGAAACAAAATAAATAAATAAAACTTGAGAATAATAGAGGGAACAATTAAGAAAACAATTAGATGGTAATATAGAATGTTGCAAATCTAAAGTTCTCCAATACTGATATCTGATTATTTACTACTCAAGGCCCGGTACACAAAATTCGTGCATGGGGGTAGGAAGAAAGGGGTCCCTCGGCCCGGCCTGCACCCTCGTCAATCTGACTGCTGGACATCTCTCTCACAATCCAGGACTTCTGGCTCCTAACTGCTCACCTGCCTGCCTGACTGATTGCCCCTAACCACTCTGCCTGCCTGCCTGATGCCCCTAACTGCTCCCCTGTCAGCCTGATCGCCCCCTAACTACACCCCTTCTGGCCTGATCACCCCCTAACTGCTCCCCTGCCAGCCTGATAGCCCCCTAACTGCTCCCCTGCTGGCCTGATCGCCCCTAACCATCTCTGCCTTGACCTCTATCACCGTAGCTTTGTCTGGAAGGATGCCCAGAATGACGTCTGGAAGGTCATTTGGCTATCCAGTCTAATTAGCATATTATGCTTTTATTAGTATAGATGCTTAATTAAATTGGGTAAGAAAAGCATGTTTTAAATAAGATTGAGAATAAACAGGAAGAATGCAGATATAGAGGTAGTAAAGGAAATAGAGGGAAAAAACTCTGGCAATTTTGGTAAATTATTATTATAAAACTAGAGGCCCAGTGCACAAAATTCGTGCACATGGGGGGGGTGTCCCTCAGCCTAGCCTGAACCCTCTCTAATCTGGGATCCCTCTCAGTATGGGTCCCAAATGCTCGCCTGCCTGCCTTCCTGATTGCCCCTAACCACTTCTGCCTGCCAGCCTGATCACCCCCTAACCTCTCCCCTGCCAGCCTTATTGATGCCTAACTGTTCCCCTGCCAGCCTGTTTGCCCCTAACTACCCTCCCCTGCAGGCTTGATCACCCCCAATTGCCCTCCCTTGCAGGCCTGGTCCCTCCCAACTGCCCTCCCCTGCTGGCCATCTTGTGGTGGCCATTTGTGTCCATATGGGGGCAGTCATCTTTGACCACATGGGGGAAGCCATCTTGTGTGTTGGAGTGATGGTCAATTTGCATATTATTCTTTGATTAGATAGGATAGAGGCCTGGTGCACTGGTAAGGGACAGCTGGTTTGCCCTGAAGGGTGTCCAGGATCAGGGTGGGGGTTTCCTTGGAGTGTGGGGCAGCCTGGGTGAGGGACCTGTGGTGGTTTGTAGGCTAGCCACGCCCCCCGGTGACCCAAGAGGAGGCCCTGGTATCTGGGATTTATTTATCTTCTATAACTGAAACTTCGTAGCCTTAAGCAGAGGCCAAGGCAGGCCATGGCTGTGGAAACTTGGTTTCCTCCATTGATGGGGAAACTCAATTCTCCTGCTGTCTCCAGCTCTGTGGCTTCCACCATTTTAGTTGGGATTTATTTATCTTCTATAATTGAAACGTTGTAGCCTTAAGCAGAGGCCAAGGCAGGCCAGGGCAGGCGGAAAGCTTGGCTTTCTCCATTGTCGGGGAAACCTAAGCCTCCTGCTCTCTCTGTGGCCACAGCCATCTTGGTTGGGTTAATTTGCATACTAGCTCCTGATTGGCTGGTGAGCGTGGCATGTGGGTGTGGCAGAGTTACAGTCAATTAGCATATTACTCTTTTATTAGATAGGATGCCTTACCAAATCGATTACTGATGAGATTTTTACAACAGCCTTCTTTAAGCACCCATATTTCCTAATCATGCCCCTAAAACTTCCCTTGTGACTTTGAGGAAGAACATAAAATAAAAAAAGGCCATAAATTATGCAGCAAGAAAAAAAAGAATATGTTAGCTGGAAGGGACATCAAGTCTTAATAATACATATTTGGAGATGCAAATGACCACATTAATTCATTTAATCATTCTTTAAATCAATTATCAACTATTTATTGGGAACATTGTTCAGTGAACCCATACTGAGTCATAAAGAAAAAATGTGTGCCCCAGTATATACCTATCAAATATCTTCCAATATTTTGAACCCAGTAAAAAAAGTTAACAAAATTCTACAATCAAAACTATGATTATTTAGAAAATGCCCTGCATTGCCCAATCTGTCTGCCTGTCATATTCAACCCTTATAAAACTAATCAGTGAGGGTTGTGATACTTGCAGGGCTAGACAACCATGGACAGATTGGAAACCACTATGACTGTCCTTTTAAACACTGCATTCAAACATTTATCTTGATTATTGAATATTTGGTGCTCCTTTATATTTTGCACCTCACTGGCTCATCCTAACTCAGGCTTTGGGTTTAAGCATGGATTGCAAAGTAGTATACAATAGAGTGTCTGCTCTCAAAGAGTTAAACTTTCATATGAACTTTGTTTCCAAGTCAATAGTCAATATCCTTTTCTTTCCGTCTTTCTCTCTACACAGGTGTACACACACACACACACACACACACACATACACACACACACACCGTTGTATTTTCATCTTTGCTAAAAAATTCTATATTTCCTTTGGGTGTTTTTTCAGAATATTTATTTCCCAAAGTTTTAATTATTTTTACAAAATTTCCATTTTCCCATTGCTCCCCAAGTTGCACCAAAATTTTTTTTAAAACATTTAATCACCTTTATTTATTGATTTTTTTGTTTGTTTGTTTTTGTTAATCCTCACCTGAGGATATTTTTCCATTGATTTTTAGAGAGAATGGAAGAGAGAAGGAGAGATAGAGCGAAACATCGATGTGAGAGAAACACATCAATTGTTTGCCTCTTGCAGGAGCCCTGACCAGGGCCCTGGGCGGGGAGGAGCCTGCAACCAAGGTGCATGCCCTTGACCGGAATTGAACCCAGAACCCTTTGGTCCGCAGGCTGATGCTCTATCCACTGAGCCAAACCAGCCAGGGCTGCACCAAGATTTTTATGAAGTCCTGGTTGGTCAGTGCTTCTAGGCCTTGAGGCACTATTTTTATTTTGCTCATACCATACCACAAGGTCTCTTCAGTTGGTCTCTCCAGAGTCACACTCCACTCCCCATGATTCCATCAGCGAGTTGCCTTGCCTTCCAGCTTCCAGTGGTTTCAGCTAATGGAGAGCACCAGAATCAGATTGGAAGGGTGGAGGAGAGTGAGGTCAAATTATGTATTACCCTATCTCCTTCCTTGCCAAGTTTCCTCATTTGTCTAAGTTTCTCAACCCTCCTTTCAAGGTAATCTCTCTCTGGATTTGGGTAACTGCTCCTCTCCTACCTTTGGGACTGAAGTGCTAACCGTTGTTTCTTACCAAATCCCATTTTTGGGGTTTCCTCTTCACCTTACCCACATCCTTGTAAATAATAATTTTCAACTTATACAAACAGATATGCCATCTATTTCTGGTTGGGACCTTGATTGACACTCCTATTTATCATACTGTAGTGAATGTTTTGCTTCTCAATATCACTCTATCACCAGTTGCTATTTATTTTGATGTTCACTTTTACCTCTTTGTTTTTTATCTTATTTTGTTAGATTTTTTAAAATTCTTGTGCAAGTTTTAAAATATTAAGATCTTTTATTAAAATATTTTCAAATAATTTAATACATTACTCTGATGATTTAAGCATAGTATTCAGAACACAAGTTAAGATTAATTGGTAAGGAAATCTCATTATAACAAGCATAAAATACTGTAAAATAATGACTTAAAGACCTTTAAAATGTTGCCCTGGGGCTGCTATTGTAAACAATCAGTCTTGTGCAGCCATACTTCTCTATTACTTCTGCAATTTGGTTTATCTTTCCTTATTGCCACCACATGTTTACAGAACGTCAACTACTATAATAGACAGAGCTAAGGACTACTAGTGCAGTATAGGACTTTGTGGTGTCATCTATGTGCCCCTAAAAGAGACTTCTTTCTCACTTGGTATTTTGAATTTGCAATCACCTTGTAAACATAACTAAGCATAATAACCTGAGTAGGGGGCTGGAGACCACCTTAAAGCAGCATATATGCATTTTTAGTAAATGGGCTTTGTGACTATTGCAACTGTTTTCCAGCTTTGGGCAACCCATCTCTTGATTTACAACTATTCTTCAGAAAGTTGAAACACAAAAAGTCAGATATTAGGGTGAGTGAAGATTCATAAGCATGGATCCCATGAATAGCTTATAAATATAATTAATCATTTATGTCATTTCTAGTGTGTATGGAGAATCAAATTTTCAGATAGTGTCTAGTGAATTAAATTCAAATATTTTTTCTATGAAGCATTTATTAATAATTGTAACCAAATATAATACCTTTCGATCTGATAGCTCATTATATAGCTCAACAGCAACTTTATTTAAATTTTCAACTCGGAATACTATCCTAAATTATTTTCCAGTGGCTTTAAGTAAACTTACTCTTGCCATATTTTTTAAGATGCTTATGGGTAAAGATCCCAAGGCTTTAAAACGTATTCTACATGATCAATAATACTGTGACATTAAGGACATGGTAAATGTTGACAATTTATTGAACCAAATAGTCTTCAATGTATTGTTTCAAAGGGAAGGGTAAAAATTGGCATACTTGGATCTAATAACTTAATTATACTTTAAAATTTAAATATAGGTTTCTTTCATAATCCTAATACTTTAATATCCATATCACTGAAGGTGATCACAGATATTTTGGTCTAGAGATTATACTTCAATGAAGGGAAATAGTGGGGATCCCTGTTTCCTAAGCAGTGTGCACTTGGCACAGAAGACCACAGTGCAGAGGCTAAGAGCACAGGCTCTTTGGCTTGATTACCAGCTCTGTCACTTACTAGCAAAATATTAATTAACCTCTTTGTGCCTCTGTTTCCCTAATCATTAGAATCATTAATGTAATGTGTATCTCATAAGATTCTTGTAAAGATTAGGTAAGTGGATATATGTAAATTGTGTCTGCACAGGCAAAGGCTTAATTTTTTTTTTTTTTTTTTAGCTACTGTTATTATATGTCTTTTCTCATTTCTTCTTTATAGAATACTTTGACTTTGGTCATGCCCATTTTTGTTTTTTGGAAAAGAAAATCAAAATACAAATATATACTACTTATATGTCCCAGAGTCCCTAAAATTAAAACCTACACTTGATTGTTGTAAAGAGTCACTGTGGTCAAATCAAGAATTTTTAAGCAATATCTCTGTTTTATATGTTTCTAATACTCAAAGTTCTAAATATAGGGACCAGTCAAAATAACGAAATTATATTTGATCATATTGGCTTGCCTCCACTCCAAAATGGTCAGGCAGAATTAAGGTTAAAGAAAAAAAGGGAAGCATGGCATTTGTTTGTTTGTTTTTACATTTCCTGGTCATCTTCCCAATCTCACTTGTTTTCCCCACTGTTTTTATTGTGATTCCTTATGTGATATTTGCTAAATAAATCATTTCCCACCTCTATTTTCCAGTATACTTTAATTTCTGACCCCATGTATTTTATTGGTTTGCATTGTAATCTTAATGACATTGTGCAACGTGCCTGAAGGTTTTGTGTGCAACAACAACAAACATTAACCCCATCAAAACTGCTTCTTTACTATGTTGGTCAACATTCCCATCAGTAACAACTACACATCCATGCTTGTTGAATGAGCATCTGTCTCCTGGTTTGCTTCTTTGTCAGTTTTTATAGATTATTCTGCATAACTTTTCACCTAAATCTGCACTCTACATGACACAGGTAAGAAAGCACATAACCAAGTGCAACACTCTTTGGAGAGTAAACATGCAGTGCGAATTCATGCTGTGAGGATCTGCAAAGCTCTTTGAGCTTATGAACAGGTAACAAAAATGTTACGGCAATCTGGAAAAGCATATTTTAGACAAAAACTATTGTGTTATTTAGGTACCAATGAAATGGTTTAGCTACAAAAGAGCAGTTTATAATACTGATTTTTTAAAATATGAGGATATAATTTTTAGAATCTAAAATTTTTAAAAAATCCCATTAGAGAATGAAAAGGTAAATAATTAAGAAGTCAAAATCACAATACCAACAACAATCATGTATTTTCTACATAAAAGGATCTGTTTTCTCCAGTTTGCATCACAAAAAAATATTTCTTTGCAGAAGCTGAAAAGAGTAGAAACCAGATCCTGAATATTTAATAGAAAATAAAATTATATTTATTTTTAAGTGCATTCTACATTCAAAACAACTGCATACTCACAACAAATCTATTGCATCGCCCTGACATAGTTACTGCAAAGGTTTTTGCTTTGCTGTCCCAAGGGCCCAATTGATTTATCTGCCAGAAGCCTAAAGCCCCAAAATAAGATAGCTTTGAGTTTACAGAGGTCATTTTTCATTGTCTAAATAAAAATTTCTAAACAAAAATCTCTCATCCTGTTAACCGCAGGGTCCTTATCTCCCCAGAGGCTAAAGCAACCTGAAAGAAGCCATTTCAATTCTTTCATGAAGAAAGATAAAAGCAAGTTTTCGATTAGAAAGCCCAGCAAAGCCTTCTTATTAAATGTTGGTAGCAGTAACTAGTTGAAAAGGCACAACTGTCCTAGAATGGGGTGGGGGAAAGAGGGAAATTATTATGCATGAGACAACCCTTATTCAGAAACTGCAAAGGCAATCAGAAACAGTGACATTCCAGAAGGCAAAAAGAAGTTTAGGCATCCTTGTAACTCTGCACAGTTGTTCTCCCTAGGTCCTTAATAATCTGCCTAGTTTTACAAGCATATTCTCTTAATTGTGTGTGCTACTTTTATCAACTAATATTAACTACACGTCACAACATCTATGCATTCAGGCCCACCTTCTCTGATCTGGCATCATTCAAAGTGCTTACACAGCAGAGGCAGAGGTAGAACGTGGCAGGCTATCCTAGCTTCAGAATAATGGATTTTGTGAGGCTATGCTAAAAGGATCAAAAATGACTTCACAGACTAAGTTTCAATAAAGAAGATAAACACAGACACCAGTGGTGATGCCCTGGGAAACAAACCAGAATGGTGTCAGAAAAGGAGGATTTTGCTATTTGGAGAAACTTGCTAAAAGTGAAGGAGAATACAAAATCATGGCTCATATTTTAACTTGATTCTTTCACTAGAATGTAATAGGAAAATGAAATAATTTGGGGGCATGTTTCCACTAATACATAAACTAGTTTATTTACTAGTTAAAGGGCCAGGATACTATTTCTAACATCTCTGAAAAATAGAAAGACAAGGAATGGGGGTGAGGGATATTTAATTCAGTAAGAGTAATTTTTAAAATCTCCTTTCCAAGTTTGTCCTCTTAATATATATCCTGTTAATTTTTTAGATTTTTATTAATTTTAAATTCTGATATAAAGAGAGATACCTCCCACACAAGAATAAACACTCAGGCACTGTCTATAAAAGGAGTGGCTTACATTATCTGCCCACTCTTAGCCTTAAGATAGTACCTACGAATGAATATAATTCTGTTCTTCTCAGGCAGGTACAAATTCTGAAAAGCATCTAAAAGTGCTCTCTACTATGCACTTCACAAAAAAATATATATTTCCTCTTCGCCTAAGAAAATATGAAAATAAGATTTATATACATTGATTATAAAATTTAATTGTCACAAACTGGAGGTCACAATAAACCACTGTCAAAGAGAATGACTCCATATTAAATGTTTTATTTTATTATTTATTTATTATTGTTTAAAGTATTACACATAGTAGTACATATATCTCCTTTTTCCCCATTGACTTTCCCTCAGCCTCCCCACCCCCGGTCGCATTCCATATTAAATATTTTAATACTGAAGTTATTACTAGTATATTTAATAGGAAATATCTAAATGTTCTAGTAGTGTATTCTACAGAGAATTCATCCTAGAAGATTCTGTTGAAGCCATGTTGCTCAAAACCAGATGTGGTATGAGAATATAATTAGGGCTTTGTCTGTGTGTGTATGTGCACATGTGTGTATTATAGCTATAATGGGTAAGTGGTAATACCTGCTTTGAACATTTCTCAGCCAAAATCATCTTGACTATTTCCTGTGAGGCAGAACTTTAAAGATTAATTTATCACTAGTTTATGTGTTACAAGGGACCCAGTACTGCCTCATAAGAAAAGATGTGCCCACGAGGCCACCTTCAGGCAAAGTGGGATGGTTTTCTATCCAGCAATGAGTCTTCATTATATACCTCAACTGCTGCTTATATGGTACTGAACACAGGACCAGTTTTACTATTTCCTAGACATATGGATCTGCCATGAACCAGAAATACAAAATGTTTCCTCCTTGGGCCTCCAACAGAAAGTAGAATGTTGATCTTCCAGACCTTATATGTCCATCAAAATCCAAATTGAAGGAACTATGATGCTTGGGGGAAAGCTGATAACCTATAAATTAAAAATTCTGCTTTGAATCCTAATATCCCACTAGAGAGAATCATGTATGGGTTCTGTTGGCCCCACACATAATTGATGCCATTGAGTTCTTTATGGATGCCCCTGACTCACTTTATAGAAGGATGCATACTATAAGCAGCTCTATAAAGTTCCTAATTGTAGTTTATGTAACAAGGTTGAAGAATACATTACCCCATGCATCACTCAGTATTCCTCATATCAAGATTCACATTAGAAATGTCACTTAGAAATCAGTGCTCCAAAAAATGAATCTATGTTATCCCTGAGAAATTGTTAGGGCTTATCTTTGTTGATACTAAGTTTTACATGACTGATTTTATCTGCTTTATTTTTGTATTTTCCAGTATTACAATTATAAGGCATTTCTAATATTTTGGGAAACAGAGCGTGGCATTAATACTACAGCACAAGGAATACAGTACTGACCTCACATTACAAAAGCCCTGCAAATGAAAAGGAACTCCTGACAACACTGGCGTAAGTAACAGAATCAGGCAAGTCACACAGAGAAAGCAGAAAGGGCGGCTGTGCTAGTGCAGCTGCTCAGCAAGGTCTGCAGGGGCCGAAGTGTTCCATCTTTCTGCATTGCCATCAGCAGGCTGCTTTTCCATCCCTGTTCTTTTTGACTCTTGATTCTAAGACTGCTTTCACTATTACGAATAACAAGACTGGATTCAACGATAAGAGGCAGAGGGAAGGAACAGCACCAGCCATGCTTAAATCAGAAAGAAAGTTTCACTAGATGTCCCCAACTTTTCCTCATGCCTTATTGGATATAACAAGAACACATGAACCCCTCTTGCTGCAGGGGAGGCTGGGAAAGAGAGTACTTGGCTTTCTGGGACTTGCAGTGAGGGTGGCAAGAGAAAGGGTGGTTGTACATGACAAATAAATTATCAAAAACAATATCAAACAACCCAAAAGGTTGTGCACAGTTATTAAGAAACCTCAAAAGGGACTTCTAAATATTCAGAAAATAAGTTCAGAAAATTAAATAAAGTACTATACTAGACTGAGTATGACTGGGAAAGTTGAAGGGTTTGTCTTGATAATGTGGATGGTTATTTTTAAAAACTGTTCATTGTGATGGCATTGTACTCTCATTACCAGAGATTTCAAGGCTCAGGAAAAACTAAATCAGATGTCAAATAGATTTCTTAATAATGTCTAATTTCTTTGGCCAACTTATTGTCAGACCTCATAGGTCATTATTGTCTGTACATTGAATTATGGGTAAAAGAATAAAATGTCAACTCTGCCTATAACTTTTTTTTTTTTTTTTTTGTAAAACATTCCTGCTTTCTTTATTAGTATTATATTTGACTAGAGGCCTGGTGCACGAATGCCTGCACGAGTGGGGTCCGGCCAGCCTACCCTGATTGGGGCCTATTTGGGCTGGGCTGGCTGCGGGGAGGGGACACAGGTGGCCAGTCGTCCCTACCCCTGGTCGAACTCCCGGTCGCATGGACAATTTGCATATTAGCCTTTTATTATATAGGATTTTTGTTTTCTTTGCAAAAATCTTTTCAATTCACACTTCCCTTTTATAAGGGCTAGTTTAGTTTAAATGAGTAAAGTGATCTATAAGTCCACTTACTAAGGTATATGAAAACTACAATATTTTACATTAAACTTAGCATGAATCAGATAGAGTTCAAAGGTTTTATTCATTTTTTAAAATTTTATGATCATAGCAGCCAAAAAAGATAGGTAGTATTAGTATCTCCATCTTACAAATGAAAAAAATGAGGCTTAATGAGGGTTTAGAGGCCCTTGAATTCAAAACCTTTCTTGAATAAATAAGTCAACTGGGTAATCAGTCAAAATTCAACCAAGTGCAGCCATCAATAAAATGGAATTTTAAGGCACACTCATAATCTAAGAAAAAATAAAACCAATGAAATATTATGAATTTATTGAAGGGAAGCCTCCGTGAGAAAGCAAATTCAATTTTACATTTGTATCTAAGGTAGAATACAAAAAAGGTTATCTCTAGAATAATGACTGGCATCAGAATGTTTTTAATTATTGTAATTTCTAAGAAAAGAATGTAAATATATTTTATGAAAACCAAAAGAATATTCTAGTAAACATTCAACCAATAAGGAAATTCAATAAATCTTAAAGCCCTGTAAAATCCTTACTTTATACAGGAAACATTATGAGATTTCAATTCCTAAATCATCCATAAATGCAGAAATGACATAAACAACTATGGACTTTTATTACAGAAACAAAGAAAGTAGTGGACTCAATGAACATTTCATTTTCTGGTGACATTCCACTGGAATTCTTGAATGCAGACACCATATGCATGTTGGGTGCCAGCAAATTAGCCCACATTTGATAGAGTTGTGTTGTCTCTCACTGAACAGACTTCAGGCTATATCATGACCTAGCTAGAGCAGTGCACTATCTCCCCAAATCCTGAGCTTTGACTCCTGGCTCTTATTCTAGAATTTTAAAAAATTCATTTACTTGTTCTTAAATTCTGGTCCCAAACAATAGCAGGCTTTTGTTTTAACTCTCAAATGAGGTAATAAATGATTAATTAAAATATTACTATCGAACAAAATAAAACTTTAACTCGTCTCTAGCCATGTGTCCTCTGATTCATTCCAAATGGACATCCTCCCTTTCAGATCATGTTATAGGGACTATATTGCTTGGTTCTTGAGGGTCTCCTAGCCTCTTTGAGAAATTAGATAGTTCACCCTGCTTTACCATCATTCTGTAAAGTGTAAAATTGCTTTCTAATTACTTTAGGTAGACTTAGGTGCAGAATCTGATACAAATCAGTTTCAAATTTATTTGATAAAAGAGCAGTGGTGGAAAAGTTCCCAGAAACCTGAACTGATGCCTTGGTACAGCTCTTATAGACAGTGATAAATAGTAATACTTTCACTCTCTTTTCCCAAGCATTCTCTGGTGTGTTTTGTTGTTGTTGTTGTTGTTAATTCTCACCCAAGGCTATTTTTCCATTGATTTTTAGGGAGAGTGGAAGAGAGAGGGAAAGACAGAGAGAAACATCGATGAGAGAGAAACATCTATTGGTTTCCTCCTGCATGAGCCCCAACCAGGGCCCAGGCTGGGGAGAAGCCTACAACCAAGGTATGCGTTCCTTACTGGAATAGAACCCGGAACCTTTGGTCCACAGGTCAATGCTCTGTCCACTGAGCCAAACGGGCCAGAGCCAGTCTCTGTTTCTTATACTTCAAATCACTTCCCAAAATTTAGTAAGTCTTGCTGAGTTCTTTTGGGTTAAACAGGTCCTTTCCCAGCAAGATGTCATCAATTTTCATACTCAACCAGGTATTTATTTCATTCCTGAGGCTTGGTGTGGTATATCATCAAGAAAATTATGCTCAGAATCACACATCCAATACTACTTTAGATATGTTTGAAATTTTCTCTGAAGGTTTTTTTAAATTCCATCCATTCATCCATTTTGCTAACATTGATTAGGAGCATTGAATATGTGATATGCTCAGCTAGGCAGTTTCCCTTTCAGTCTCATTTCATATTTAAAAGGACTGGCTTGGTTCAGAAAGTGCCCAAACAAGCAAACACAAGCACCTTTTTAAATATAAATAAAAACATCTTATGGAAGAGTGATGATTTCAATTGAAATATTAATAATGTTCCTGAAATTAGCATATAAGCCTTTGAAGGAAGTTCAACTTTCGCCATGATTTATTTGCCACACTTCTAAGTTAAGGCTATTAGAACACAAACAATAGAACTGGTAAAAAGCACACAGGGGATCTTAATACAGTCTCCAACCTCTAGGATCCGATAGTCTTGTGCAAAGACAGAAAAACAAATATACAACCTAATTTTAAACAATTTCAAGTGATGTGGGAATATAGTGATTTAGGTGGAAGGTTTCAAGAAAGGCTTCCCAGAGTAGGTAACGTTTTAGCTAAGCCTTACAAGATGAATTTCATTCGGTCAGAAAAAGATAGGTAAGAAAGCATCCAGGCCCAGAGAACAGCACCAGGACAGGTACAAAGGGTAGGTAGGAGACTGCAACCAGTTTAGTAGGATTGGGTATAAGGCACAAGGTACACTAGTGTACTGTAGAAAGGGAGACTGTAAACAAGGGTTAGGTCAGGTCATTAAAGAAACTCAAAATGTAACACACAAAGGGAGTCAATGACTAATGAAATAATTAGGTTTTAGGTTTGCCTTCTAAAGTGCTTGCTCTGACTGCAGTCACTGCTGCTGGTTGACTAAGAAATTAAAACAAGGGGCAAGATCTCTCAGTCAATATCAGAATGAAGAGGAGAGTCTCTGAAAAGCCATATCTCCCAGTGGAATCTGTCCTTCGGTGAAACCTTGAATCTGTGGCTCCCCTGTTCACACCTGATTCTGGTCTCACATTCTCTCCCTCCCCTTCATGAGCACCATCCCTTGCCCTATAGCCTGACTACACATGCTTAATCCTCTTATCTTTAAGAGCCCAGTCAACTCCCACCAACTTCCTTATCCTATGGAAAAGAAACAGTAAAAAGGAAGAGAATAACTTGCGTTCTTTTAAAAAAAAAAAGTATTGTAAGTTTATAGCACTGATCATATATTTATGTATTTTACATACCAAACTATGTGAAAAAGAAACATAGCCACAATACAGCTCTATGTAGCTTCCTTTCATTTTATGCTTACCCAGTAATATCTACATGTTAGGATAAAAATAATTTTAGTAAATACATATGCAACACCAGCCATTGACATAAAGAACACATAATGAATTAGTTATATTCCAGGAGAAAAATCAGGTGATTAATTTTCAAGTGTTTCAAGTAGAACATTAAAAGAGAAACAAACAATACAAGCTATACATATGGGTGTGCAAACACACATACACACAAACTATGCAATAATTATCTTTCTATATTAATATCTGTAGAAAACTCCTTATAAAAAGCACCCTGAAACAGCACAGTGGAAACTTAAGACCAAAATAAATTTCACTACTATACAGCTTTCCATGTAGAACCCATAATGTCCTTGATAGAGACCATCATGTATTGGGACACACATGTGGTTTTCTACTATTTTTTACTAGCCCTCATTCTTGTTCTTCAGGGTTTCTATCACAATAGAAGAAAATAAAAGTTTTACCCCAGGGAGATTTTCACAATAATGTAAGTTATCATTCAGTGCAATTTTTTTTCCACCAGAGCTTATGATTGCTTCCAGATTCCTTACATCACACCTTATGTTCAACAGGTTAATATTAGTAAGGTACAAGTTGTTAGAAAACTACCAGTAATTTTTTGCCCTCAAATGTTGCTACATATTTCAAGCTCCTATGGAGCTGTAACAAAAACCTTATTTCTTTGTTTTTATCCAAACTTCAGATTCTGAATATGCTATGAGTGATAAAGATTAGTTATAAAATACTAATTGAAACCATACTTTTCCTGTGTTGGTAACCCTAAAAAAATGTATTTTAATGAGCGTATTGATGCTTGTTGTCCAGTCCAGAAAGACACTTTAAACACCTACAACCTCTCCACTCTGATCAGAAGACCATGAGTGAGTCACATACTCAGTCATTGCTACTGTCTTCCTTCTCTAATTGGACATCTCATCTTTCCACTATCTGCTTCTCCTAGTCTTTGCTTTGAATCTTCTTTTTCTGGCTGCTGGCCTCAAATCCTTTGGCTTTTAGCTAGACTCATCCTAAATCCGATCTCTAGGAACTGTCCTCTACTTCAGGGGCACCTTTACAGGGCATGTAAGCTTAAGGTCCCACTTTTGCATGGGCTTCTTCCATGACACTGAATGGGAAACTAGCAATATGCCCATAAAGTCTTTCTTTTTATATACATTAAAAAGTAAGATATTTTTCCTTTTATTAAAGAGGAACTCCCACATTTGTATAAGCTTTGGAATACACGAAACCCCAAATTGTACCTAACTTCATCCCTAAGCTGGTTTTTGGCTGATGTTCTCCCTGTGAAATTATTTTCTCTCCATCTCTACCACCCGGGTTCTATTCACTGAAGCCCACAGGCAAGTTTTGACTTGACCCAAGCTCTTCTAGGTTTCTGGGCACAATACTCTGCCGGGCTCACTCTGAATCCTTCATATTAGTATAGGAGAATGAGCACCGGAACTACAATAAATAGTATGGAACAAAAATTGCCCATAAAATGTGTATAAAATGCAAAATTAAGACCCCCAACATAGGATAAAAAAAGAGTTTACTTTTCTCATCTATAGCCAGTTTCTCTGGGACGTATCCTAGACACATGAAAACTAGTTGTAATGCCAGACACATCTAAATATATCTGAATGACAAGGTTTAGCCACAAATCTGAGGTCATGAAAGTATGTTTGTTCCCACCTAAATGCGTGGCACCACTGGAGACTACAGCCGAGTTGATTAAGCTGTGCCTGTGGGGCTGTCCACCTGCAGAATGGCAGGTGGGAAATTATTCAGAAGAAGTAGTTTAATTGGTGACCTTTAAAATAATGATTCATTACCTTAAAACACTTTTATTATGTCAGCATGAGTGCTTCAATTGAAACTAATATATTTAAATCAAAAACAGTAGGTCTTATTTAACCTATCTTTAACCAAAAAAGTACATTTTTAATGATTTTGTTGGAATTCTTTATCTTTCCTTTCTCTTCCCTGTTCCCTTTCCTCTTTTTTTTTTTTTTTTTTTTTTTTGGTTCTTTGCTTCTTTCTATCTTCCACCACGTCCCTTTCTTCTTTTTTTTTCCTGCAATCCTTCCTTTTCCCCCTCCCTCCATTAAGCTCTGCTTTTGTTACTTGGGTGGCCTCCATTGGTTTCTTTGCAAATGAAGCAGTATTTGCAGAGTACACTCTAGCCCCAAATAGGCAAAGTCATTTCTATATTTCCGGGAAGCAATTTGCCCAAAGTGACTTCAGGAATAACTCTTTCAACCATGCAAATAAGTCAGACAGACGAGTATTCATTTTTGATCCTACTCTTATTAGCTACTGTCTAGAGTTGCTTGGGTATGGAAATAAGATAATACATGTAAAGCACCTGGTAAGATTCTGAACTCCTAATAAAAATTAGTTCATTGCATTCTTCTTCATAGTATAATACTGGGTTTTCTATAATGGCCAAAAAAAACCCCAAAATTATGACATATATTATTATATGCACAGCCCAAAGGCAATCCTATTAGGTCTTACATCTGGCCTGGACTTTTCATAGAAAAAAAAAAAAAGAATGAGTGAGAAAGTTGGCAGCCCATTAACCAATATGCTGCATGACCCACAAAAATCAGATCTCCACATGCTAACAGGGATTGAACCTACTGCAGACATATGCAAGTAGCAACTACTCTGGTTTCCAGAAAACAAACGGCTAGGCAGAAGCTATATTTACTAAAACATGATTGTGATTTTTAAAGCAAAGTTTTCTGACCATTTTTCGTTATATTCTGGGCTATGTAACTTATGGCATATACATTTATAAATAAAAGCATGAGAGCCTCTAAATCACTGAGTTAAGCTGAAATGATGCCTCTAGGGTTTGGGATTATTAAAAAATGCCTGAAAGGAGACAAAGCAGGGATCATAAGGCAATATCCTACAGGAAGCAAATTGATACCTGGGATTACAGTAGCAATTCCTTTCTGGCGTTTGTGAAGGAATATATTTTAGGTAAACAAATAGGCAGAGCATTTTGGATCTCTGTAAACAGATCTAAAAAGTTAGACAGGAGCCTTTCCCTATATGGGCACAAATGGCATCATTCATAACCTTTTGAGCAATTGGTGCATTTGGAAAAGCTATAATCTGCAGATACGATACTAAAGTCAGACTATTCACTCTATTTCACATTACAGTCCTATTGGCAGAGCATGAAAAAGGCAAGTGATGACTACATTTTTTCATGATAGAATTGCACCTGTGATACTTCCATACACACACACACACACACACACACGTCTTTCTGTATCTGAAAACAGTAATAAGAGTTGATTTATTTCCATATCAGCCTTTTATGATAAATGCTATCTTTGTTTTTTTCTAATGGATATACAGACTAGGAAGTTAAGTGACACAGAAGAGATCCTAAACCATTGTCACTTTCTATTTTTAAGCCATATGTTCAACAAGTATCAGTGAGGAGTTTGGAGGAGCTTGAAATGAAAAAGGACACATCATGTTATTCCTTAAGGAACTTAGAAACAACACGAGAAAGGCAATCTTACACAGATACTTATGATGCAACAAGAAGCTTAATATACACTACGGGAAATGTATGAACACTGGGCCATACATTTTCAAAAGAAAGCAGAAGTATGGCCAAAATAACTAAAAAAAAAAAAAAAAAGCTTTGTGGTAAAATGTCATTTAACCTAGACCCTGAATTATAAACAGACTTTTGAAATGAAAAACATTGGTGAGAAGTATTCTAAGAACCTGATTTTAGGTGAAGTTGCATTTGTTCCTGTTGGATAAAAACCTCTGAGAAGTAAAATTAAAATTTAACAAAAGGATAAAAATCTTTGACATTCATGCTTCTAACTTTCACCAATTATTTCTAATCTAGTACAAAGATCAAAGTATACTGGGATAAGCAATGGTCTGAGCCAAGAATAAAAACATCACTTGCTGTCTCTGGTTACTGATGACTAGATGGAAGGATGAGTGGCATTACTGACATCATCTTGGGAACTCTGTGGCATAACCAGAGAACACTGTAGTTCATACACGCTTTCCCATTTAGTTGAGTACTTATTTTAAAAGACATCAGAATAAGAAACATCAATAACAAATTACTACATATGTGATGTTTTCTTTTTTTGTGCATTTTCCCATTTACCTAGCAATGAAAGACATTACATTATTTTTATTTTATTTGAATATATATTCATCTGGATACGGTGTAGGATATAAATTGGTTGTGCTGCTTTGATAAAATGCATAAATTACTCTCCCCTTTATTCATGCCATTCTCTTTCATTATTTATAGTTACATTCACCAAAGAGAACAAATAAATCCTATGACGACACTATACAAACCCCTGTTGGAAATATTTTCTGTTCGAATACACTAATCCCTTTCACAGGGTGAAAGCATTGCAAACAGCTCCTCACACTCTCTGTTTCCACTGTGCACTTAGGTCACTCGTGGACGTGCACATACACATGTGTTACTACCAATGAAAGCAGACACTCGAGACCTGGGGGAAACAGAGGGTAGGAATGTTTGATACAGGAGTAACTAAAAACAAGAAATCCCCACCTACTTAAAAATTAGTTGCAGGGTTATTATTAAAGCAACTTTCCCATTAACTCATGTTAATATCTCTGGGTTTTAAAGCATTATCTTGGGTCATTGCTGGTATATTTCACATTCTGGAAAGTAGTAATTTAATATCACTGAATGGAAGATATATCTGACTACAATTCTTTGCATAAGCAGTGCAAAAATATTCAGAACCAACAGGAAAAAAAACACGCATTTTTATACTCAATTTGAATAGAATCAGTAAATCAGGACCATGCAAACGAAATTCAGGTATGAAGGCAACACATCCAGAGAGACAGGGAGCAGGATGAGCAGGGGTCGCTGGAGCAGGGAGGGAAGGGGAAGGTGTGGGAGGACCAAGCACATAGCCTCTTTATACATTGAGATGGTTTTGAGAATAATAATGTGCTAGTTTCTTCTTCTTCCTTTTTTTTAATCCAAGTAGCTATTGAAGATTGTAATGATTTCACTCTAAAAAGCAATGCTGGAAAGCCTCTTTGGAGATTGCCAACTCCCACTGTGCAGAAACACTGTGTCCCTGTGCGCTGGTGTAATGGAGACAAACAAAAGAAACACTTCAAGGAAAGGGGAGGCAGGAGAGGGAGGGCTGAAAGCATGGAGGATGTGGTTCCCAGGAAAGCAGTCAGAGTTTTAGCAATGACCAAAAGCAAGCATACCAGCCCCTAAAACTGAAACTGACATGAAGTTAATAAAACGCTCCACCATTTAAGTAACATATGACATAATGCTATCCTCAATCAAAATAACAGTAACTTATCGATGATAAGATCTAGTCCCACTTGCAATGATACCCCTTCCCGCTTTAAATTAGCCCAATTTGATTGCACCTTTTCAGATATCTGTATAGATTCCCATTATTATTAGTTATGGAAAAAAGGTTGTTCTATTGCTTCTGTTTGCACGTATCTCTCCATTTTCTCCCTTTCCTTTGGCAAAATAAATGTTTTAAAAACCAACATATGTAACTACGCAATGAAAATATCCTAATTAAGATGATTCTCCTTAGTTACTTAAGTTGTTATAAAAATTTAAACATGGCTTATTAATTCCAGATTCTGACTATTTTAAAAAGGTCAATAATAATTACTGTTTATGTGCTTTCAAGTGCTTTTAAAGTCAAACTTTTGTGAAATGGTGAAAACCAGTATTGCATACACTTTCTAGAAAAACCTCAGCATTTTAGAAAAGTATACTTAAATTTATTTTTAATATCAGATCATTTTAACTGCAGTGTCTATTTTTACAATGAAATATAAAGGACTAACTTTGCTTAATGCCATTATTTCTATACCAGAAACTGGTGCTTCTTGGATATTATATATCTTTGTGTTCTAAACCAACTTATAATTTCTAACTATGCCAAGTGTCTTTGTATAAGTCTTACTTGTAAGTTTCATTAGAGTCTTGGTATTACTATAAACAGTGCAGTAAAAAGGAAGCATCTATTTTTGTAACCAGCAACTTACCACCAATACAACCACACTGGATGCTTCTGATAGAATATCCTCACGTCTCTATTTGGAAAGCAAATTGATATATCTGAAAATTTTAAGAAAAGCATTTCAGGTAAACAAAACAAAAAATGGGAAAAACATGGTAGCCAAAAAATGCTAAATCAGCAATGCTGTCAAAATCATTTTTAAAATCACAAAATATGCTGAAAATAATCTATTATTTTAAGTTTTTTGGTTTTTTTAAAGAGAAATAATCTTAATTATGCTAGCATATGTTAACACTAACTGTTACAAAGCCTTATTCTGAAATTTACCATAAGAAACATGCTGAAATTTCATTAATTATTGTACAAAGTATTTTATCAAATGACAGAAACTGACATTGAATAATACTCTTTCATACAGTCCACCTAAATAATAGTTGCTTGATACAATATTTTTATACTTAATATCTAAATAGCTATCAAAGATGCCTGCTATATGAAAGAAGAATAACAAAGAAAAGTACAGGAATTCTGCTCTCCAATGATTTTTAGATTTTTTAAAAATTGTTTTATTTAATATTATTTAAGAACTTGAAAGACCTATCTGTTAACTACATACAGATCCATTCTTATTCATAACACTCAAATGTTTTATTTTGATATCTCTTGTCCCTTTCATTTTTTATTATTTACTATTAAGATAAGCATGTTCTATATAATATAATGATAATTATTATTACATATGGCTAATATTTATGAAATATTTACCATACGCCATGCACTGTTATAAGAGCTTTACATATACTGTCATAGTGAATTCTCACAACAACCTGAAAGATGTATTTTATTATCCCAATTCTATAGATGAAAGGTTAAGTAACTTGCCTAAGAGCGAATGCATTTTAAGCAGAAGTCAGAATTAATCCTGACTGGTGCCTAACATTTCTAGTATTGATAAATCAATGCTTTAAATGCCTAAATATATCTATATTCATTTGAATATATTCAAATCACCATATACTTTAAATATAGTATTTCCAAACAGCAAAATATATGTGATTCACCAATAAAATTATAATATGCCTTTCAGAAGAAACACTATGATTATCACATATGTCAGTCCATCCTCTGGAAAATAAAATTTTAAAGGTAGAATGTGGAAAGAAAAGGCAAAAGCATCTCTGATTAACCTCAAGAAGGGAGAAAAGATGGAGGCCACCTAAGACTCCAAGGAAAAACAAAGGATTTCAGCCACTTCCTTCCTTTTCATTTATTTTGATGATATTAATAGGATTATAGTTTGTGCTATTCTTGTTGTTTACTTTTATTTTTAAAAAGAAAGTAAAAGTGCATGTCAATTAACAATGAATAAGGGGCATAGGCCTTTATTTTAGTCTTTCTTTGCAAGATCAAGACACTTATTTTTCTAGAATATAAGTTTTTCAGAAAACACTTTAACACAAACTATGATGCTTAACAAGACAATCTGGGTAGGTGTTTGTTCATCCCTGACTCAGCGGCATGTTGCCACCTAAACTGAAGCATCCATCTTATATAAAAACTGCTGTTTGAAATTTTAACCCTGCTATTTGGCTTCTGTAAATGCTTGCTTGCTTAAACAATAAGGAAAATAACACTATTCCCACTTCAGAGAGGCCATTAAACCTTCCCCACATGAAATTATCATTGCTGGCACCAGGCCAAGCCTTTGGTTGAGGTCTCAAGGCCCCAGCACATAGGGGCTCTTTAAGAATTTGCAAAGGGAGCCAGAAACACCCCATATTTGGGAGACAAAGAAGGTAAAAACATATAAATAGGGAAAATTCCTCCATGTTGGGGCCCAGAATTTGAGAGACATTTTCCTCTGGACCTGCACATAATAAATGTAACTCCATCTCTCTAAGTATTGCTTGGTTCTTCTCTGGTTTTCTGTAACAAAACTATTAGTAAGTCAGTCTTTGATAACATTAGATAATTCTAGATGATGATGCTCTGTGTAGTCTTACCTTCACTTGTAAGTCTGCCTATTGCCTTTCAAACCCGGAACTGAGTTGCCATTTACAATCAGAATAGAAGCACTGGGTTATAAGTAAAATGACATAGGAGAGTAAAATAGCAAGTTAGAAAACCATAAGCTATGTTCTTTGGAAACTTTCAACCTAGTGAACGAGTGGCAGAGACTGAGAGTGTTTGCAACTCTGAGGTATTGTGCAAATTGTTTAGAAGGACAATGCTACATAAGCCAAGAAGGGGCATGGGCTGAGGTAGGGTAATCAGGAAGGCTTCACAGGGCAGGTGACTTGTGTCTGTCTGGGTCTTGCAAAAGGTTTTGTCATCAAACCAACCAAAGAGAACAAGGAAAAGGTTATGCAGAGATGAAAACATTTCTTGCCATAAGAAAAAGAAGGAAAAAAAAAAATCCAGTCAATTTCACTTCTGCAGCAATCAGTTCTTAGAACCTACTCACAAACTCCAGCGGAGCAGAAGGTTTCTTATCCATTCCCAGCAAGTTTGTAATCCCACATGGGCTCTCCACATTCATTTGCCAAGAGAATGAATATGGGGCAGCAGTGGTGAAATCATCCAGCAATGATTTTAACCCCTCAGCCCTCCTTCATTTAGTTGCAGCACCTTCCTCCAATTTTGCTGCTCCTCTGTTTGGAATTCTGTTAAGCAGGGTGTTTGTGGCTTTAAAAAAATGCAAAATGGTTGCCAAAGTGAACAGTTTTGCCATGTAGCAAATGTTCATACTCTGCGATGCTAATTTATGTCCTTTCCTATAGTTATACAGGTTGCTATGTGCAATGAATTAAACATTAGTGAAAATTATCTGATGATGCTATTAGGGAATATGCTGAGAAAATAGATATTTGAGTACAGGTGTTGCCATTCTTAGGAGGTGGCTTTATTTCAAGATTTGAAAAGCCACAGAAATGCAAGCATTTGGAAAATGCAACTATTGAAAAATTTAGCATGAGCAATTTTCTGTTTCCTAATCTGGCTACCAATTACATGGATGTGTGCAGTTTGAAAAATTCACCAGTTCTATACTTATGATAGGCATAATTTCACATATGTATATTATATATTAATGAAAAGTTTAAGAAACTTCAGCATTAGCAGTGAAATGTTTAAATACATTCCAAATGCAGAAATATCTATTTAGTTGCAAATCCCAGATAGAAGAAAATTCTTTCCCACATAGAAATGGATTGTTTCACATCTCAAAGAAATTTGGCCAAGTGAAGTAGGTATTCTGGCTATATGATATTCAGGAGAAATTCCCCCAAAATATATACTTATGAATCAAGCATGAAATGCTATTTTTAAAATTTTTACTTAAGCTCCATTCATTGCTGCTTTTGTTTCCACCTTTATGTTTCTTTTTGTATAAGAACAGCCCTGACAGGTAGTTTACGTGCCATTTAACAACAGAGAAGGAGGCTCCATCAGCCAGGAGAGGCAGTGAGCTGACTGACTTCATGGAATACTATAGGTGGGAAAATTACCTTGATGTATTCTACTTGTGCTGATTTTTCCTTCAACTGACACTCTGATGCTCTGAAAGTTGCTTTGCTCACATCCTCTGCTACTAGTGTCAAAGCACACTCTCAGTCTTCACATGCCAAAACAGGAGGAAAACCTTATTTCAATGCCCAAAAGACTTAGCTCCTGTCAAAGATACTCATTTAACACTCACAGTTGGTCTATGGCAACGTGAAGACGTTGTCTTAAAAAGTAGGGCTTGTAAGGGGTGGGGTGGAGAAGAAAAGGATGTGCTTTCTAGGGAACTCTGTGCCTTTCATATCCTGAAGGCATGTAATAAGAAGAGGCTGTACACATAAATGAAGAGGGCAATTTCAACTGTTATTTACAAAATCTATGCTTCTTCGGGAGAAGGGGGTGGAGTTAGCTAGCATAATAAAATCATTGCAATTGGCTAAGAAAAGGGTATTTCAAAAACAATAAAAAGTGTATTATTTGAAAAGCTTTCTCCTATAAAAATAACTGCCACTCAATCTTATTTCTGATTTAGTTTTGGTCAGTTACAGCTAATAAATTTTATGATTAAAAAATCATCAACAGCATTAATTGTAAACCTTAAATTTTCTTAATATTTCAGCACTCTAAATACAATACCAAAAAACACAGTCATTTGTAAATATGAAATAAGAACATAAAACTCCAAGACATTTATAAAAAATGTAATCAAATATTTTAGCAGATATTAGCTATCTGGCCCAGGGTAGACAGATGACAAGCCATTCTATTTTCTCTGACTATATATACATTCATATTCCATGTTCATTTCAGACCATTTATTCATCTTCTACCCCTACTCTCACACCAATATTCCTCTCCAGCAGTTTTATTTGTACCGTTCTGAAATCCATCCCAGCACATAGAAAAGTATACAAACTTAGTTCATTGAGCCCTCCTTTCTTTTCTTTGACCATTTTTTAAATGGTGTATTTTACACAATAAATCCTAATTCAGCCAATACCAGTTCATTCAAACAGCATCTAAATTTTAAAATTGGCTCCTTTTCAGACAATTAGTTGGGGTGCCAATTTTCTAGTCAAATAAAACCATTTTCCCATTAACATTTTTGGTTATATAATCTGCTCTACAAATATAATACTATTAAACTCAATGTGCAAATTAAGTCCCTAGAATATCTCAGTTGCTAATTTGGTCAGATAATTCCAAGCATACATTTTGCCATCATTTAAATTGGAGATTTTTCTGCTGGCTGGTTGCTTTCCAAGGGTGAGAATGTGGCTGAAGAACCCTGTGCATGTCTCAGATTTTCCACACTTTGTACACATGGAAACTGTCTTTGGGCTGGGACTCTCTCCTCTGTCTGTAGAGCATATTGTACTTGCAGCCTTGCCTTTCCTCCTTCTAGGCTGCCAGACACATTTGCCCAAAATGAGTCACTCAGTCTTTGATTTTTGCATTTGAGTTTGGCCTGTCTGATGTTGTTTGCACAGCCATGCCACATTGTTAGGAGTTGTGATTCAATGTGTCCTTGGAGCTTTTCTTTTGCCAACCCTGCTTTCTCATAGTGCCCCAATTTCAGCTCACTGTTGAGCAGCTGACTCAGAGCCTTAATGTGAACCATCCCCCATGCCTGTCCAGTCCCCATGCTTGCTGCTGGGCTGATCTTCACATCACAGTTACTAGCCCAGCTGGGGGCACACTTTTAGTAATCTTGCTGTCCCATTTATGTCACATATGTCTTGCAGGTGATGTGGGAAGCTGCCTGCGACATCTGTGACAGATCCAGACCTCTCAACCATATGGGGGATTGGACAGTACCAAACATTTGATTGGATCCAGAGTTTGGTGCCACATTTACTGCCAACCAAAAGGCACAAGGGCCGTCTTGGGTTGTTTCTATTTCTTTGTTTCCCAATGCTACAATTCAGAGCAGTTTGATTTTCAACATCAGTTAACACACTACTATCACCTACAGACTACTGGTTACTAATTACACCACTTCTTAGCTCCATTCTTGGTCAAATCACTTAACCTCTTTAATATCAATTTGCTTATTTGTAAAATTATTATAATAATCATTTCTAAGTAGTAATAATTAATAATATATTAATATAGGAGATAAATTAAGAGAGATGATACATGAAAATTGCTTAAAATACCCAAATGCTCAACAAATGTTAGCTATTGGAGTACATATCACTAAACTAGGTTTTTCAGGCATTAGTGTAGCATAAGTACCTTGTAAAAGGTATATGTTAACTTACTTGATCAACTCTCATTTTATTCCTTCATCTATTGTAATTTTCACTAAATCTGTCTTGAGAAATGTAAGAATGTAGGTCTCTAATATTTGTTTCAGTCTCTGGAGCAAGTTAAATCTTTCAGTCCATTCACACTTCCTTCCCAAATAGCATTAACACTAGCACTCCATCCTCTCTATGAAGAAGGGCAGGACTCCACTCTTGAAATGTCCCAGTTCTGGAAGAGTTCTTGAAGCCACTTAGACTTCTGCCCACTACTGATCTTCCCGTCTGTGTTCATCCTTCCATTGCTCAGTTCTGAAAATCACAGTCTAAGATTG
The DNA here is from genome assembly GCA_026230045.1 of Corynorhinus townsendii. Taxonomy (NCBI): domain Eukaryota; kingdom Metazoa; phylum Chordata; class Mammalia; order Chiroptera; family Vespertilionidae; genus Corynorhinus; species Corynorhinus townsendii. Next base: position 47,498,424 of record JAPDVU010000004.1, read on the forward strand.
GTTTTCCAGACCCTCATTCAGTTCCACCTTTGACCTCTGAGTCTATTAATTAAAACATTACCTCTAGTTTGGTTCCCAGGCTGACTTATCACATTGATATCATCTAACCTCACAACAGGAAACGAAAGGGATCTTGACAAGCATCTTTTGTAGAAAGAACTATTTTTTTTTGAAAAAAGAAACAACAAAAAACACAGTAAATTAGAAAGGAACTAAGTAATTTGGACTTTTTCCCTTCTTTTTGTCATAACGATACACTTTCTTAAAGGCAGTGGGCTGATTCCTTTTCTGGCCTTAAACTTTGTTCCCCAAGGCCTTTTATTCCTGACCACTTTTCTGTGAATATTAAGATTTGGGGCATTAGCTTTAGCATTGCTGTGACAAATGTGTTATCCACTTGAACTCATCCTCAGTTACAGACTCCTTATTCTACCTCTTGTGTCTATATTCTCTTTGGGTGTGCATATCACATGGACTTCCACACTGGTCCCATGCCTCTATTCATCTTTAGAGTCCCTTAACTTGGAATTATAACTATACTAAAGGCCTGGTGCATGAAATTTGTGCACTGGTAGGGTCCTTAGGTGTGGCCGGCAATCAGGGCCAATCTATGAGGTGAACGGTTGGGGTTATTGGGGGGCCCCCGCTGGCACCAGTATTGTCCAGTCTGACGCCACTACTGGTCATCTTCCTTTGCGGGGCAACCAGCAGGGTGATCAGGGGACCCCTGCTGGCACTCACCTTGGCTGGCCTGGGGCCTGTGGGCTGGGGAAAGCTCCTGCATTGAGTGTCTGCCTCTGGTGGTCAGTGCACTCATAGCAACTGGTCATTTCACTGGTCATTCTGCTGTTAGGTCTATTTGCATATTAGGCTTTTATTATATACTAGTGGCCCAGTGCATGAAATTTGTGCATGGGGGATGTCCCTCAGCCTGGCCTGCACCCTCTCCAATCTGGGACATCCCTCTCGCAATTTGGGACCGCTGGCTCCTAACCACTCACCTGCCTGCCTGCCTGATCACTCCTAATCACTCTGCCTGCTGGCCTGCTCACCCCGAACTGCCCTCCCTCCCCCGCTGGCCTGCTCATCCCTAACTGCTTCCCCCCACCCGCCGGCCTGATCAGCACCAACTGCCCTCCCCTCCTGGCCTGATTGCCTCTAACCACCTCTGCCTCGGCCCTGCCACCATGGCTTTGTCTGGAAGGACGTCCAGAAGGTCTCCCGGAAGGTTTCCTGGTCTAATTAGCATATTATCCTTTTATTAGTATAGAGGATTTATGTGAACTCTTTGAATACTATTGTCTAAAATTGTACGGTAATCGTATTTGGTCATACATTCATGTGACTATCTAATATCCTATCTGATAAAGAGGGAATATACAAATTGATTGTCACAGTGTAACAAAATGGCAGTGCCCAGAGTAGAGGCAGGGATTCCGTAACACAACATGGCTGTGCCCACAGCGGAGACCCAGTTCCCATAATGAGCCTTAACAAGCAATCAGCAGGGACCTGAGACTGCACCCCCCACCTGGTGGGGTTTGACAGGGGACCTCAAGGCACAACCCTTGCCCTGGCCTGGGCAGAGGGACCTGAAGCTACTCTCCCCCTCCCCCCACTCAGCAAGGCTTAATGGGGACCTCAAGGCTTGCCCCTACCCCATCCCGGGCCAGGGGACCACAGGCCACACACCCCGCCCCAGCGCCAGGCTGGGGGACTTGAGGCTGAGTCCCCCACCTGGTGGGGCTTGACAGGGGACCACAGGCTGCACCCCCTGGCCCATGCCAAGGGACCTCAAAGTGCACCACACTGCCCCAGCACCGGGCCTGGCAACCTGAGGCTGCACTCCTCACCTGGTGGGGCTTGACAGGGGTGGGGCCGGCTGGGTCTGATCTAGCCCAATGCGGGTAGGGCCAGCTGGGTCTGGGTCTTGCACGATTTCCAGGTGCACATGGGTGGGCGGGCACTTGACTCTGGTTCCCATGGCACACCTAGACTCTGACAAGAGGAAGATTTTCATATACATTTTACTAATTTTCTTTCATCTCTGATACTTCTATTATAGAGAAAGGGCAAACAGCAATACTAAAATGTTTCCTCTAATTAATTCCCTTTTAGTGTGCACGAATTTCATGCACTGGGTCACTAGTTCTAATATAAAAATATTTTCTCTCAAGGTTGATTTACGTCTACTTTATGTAAAAGTTCTTATATAAAAACAGTTGAATTTATCACACTGCTTTTTCACTCTCATGAGAGACTAGGAGAATAAAAGCACATCTAATGTATTTTAAATTACTAGTGTATAACAACACTGCTGTTATTCATCCTTGGCTCTGCCACTGGATCAGTCCTATTATTGAAAATAAGAAAGTTGCCCTGTCTAGTGTGACTCAATTAGTTGAGCACTGTCCCATGCACTGAGATGTCACAGGTTAGATTCCCGGTCAGAATACATGTCTAGGTAGTAGGCTTGATCCCCAGTAGGAGGTAGCCGATTGATACTTTGCTCTGGCATCAATGTTTCTTTCTCTCCCTCTCCCTTCTTCTCTCTCTAAAATCAGTAAGAACATATTTTCAAAAAAAATAGGAAAGTTTGAGCATACCTTCTTTTAGGTAGGCTGTGGATTCACACACATTATACAAAAATACCTTTTCAACATCAAATGCTACAAACTAGATGATTCTCTTAAGGTTTAGCCATCCATCCTACCTAATAAAAGAGTAACATGCAAATTAACCATCGCTCAACTACACCCACAAGCCATGCCCACCAGCCACACCCACCAGCCAATCAGGAGGGAATATGCAAATAAACCCAACCAAGATGGCTGCAGCCACAGAGAGCAGGAGGGAGGCTTGGGTTTCCCTAGCAATGGAGGAAGCCAAGCTTTCCACCTGCCCTTGCAGGCCCAGGCATCCACTCCAGGCTACAAAGTTTCAATTATAGAAGATAAATCCCAACAGAAATGGTGGCAGCCACAGAGCTGGAGAGAGCAGGAGGCTAAGGTTGCCGGTGGTGATGAAGGAAGCCAAGCTTCTGCAGCCCTGGTCTGCTTTGGTCTCCGTTTAAGGTTACAAAGTTTCAATTATAGAAGATACATAAATCCCAACAGAAATGGCTGCCACCATGGAGTGAGCAGAAGGCTTGGCTCTGCTCCAGGGTACAAAGTTTCAATTATAGAAGATAAATAAATCCCAGATACAGGGCCTCTGCTTGAGTCGCTGGGGGGTGTGACCAGCCTGCAAACCACCACAGGCTCCTCGCGCAGACCGCCCCACACCCCAAGGGAACCCCCACCCTGATCTGGGACACCCTTCAGGGCAAACCAGCTGGACCCCACCCATGCACCAAGCCTCTATCCTATCTAATAAAAGAGTAATATGCAGATTGACCATCACTCCAACACACAAGATAGCTTCCCCCATGTGGTCAAAGATCCTGCCCCCATGTGGACACAAGATGGCCACCAGAAGATGGCCAGCAGGGGAGGGCAGTTGGGAGGAACCAGGCCTGCAAGGGAGGGCAGTTGGGGGTGATCAAGCCTGCTGAGGAGGGCAGTTAGGGGTTACCTGACTGGCAGAGGAGGGAAGTTGGGGGTGACTGGGTCTGCAGGGGAAGGCAGGGGCAAACAGGCTGGCAAGGGAGCCATTAGGCATTAATCAGGCTGGCAGGGGAGTGGTTAGGGGGTGATCAGGCTGGCAGGCAGAAGTGGTTAGGGGAAATCAGGAAGGCAGGCAGATGAGCAGTTGGGAGCCAGCAGTCCCAGATTGTGAGAAGGATGTCCGACGGCCCGTTTAGGCCCGATCCCTGGGATCGGGCCTAAACGGGCCGTCGGACATCCCTTGAGCGGTCCCAGATTGGAGAGGGTGCAGGTTGGGCTGAGGGACACCCCCCCCCCATGCATGAATTTCATGCACTGGGCCTCTAGTTTTATCATAAACCTAATCCAGCCCTAGCTGGTTTGGCTCAGTAGATAGAGCATCAGCCAGTGGACTGAGGGGTCCTGGGTTCAATTCCAGTCAAGGGCATAAGCCTGGTTGTGGGCTCAATCTCCAGTAGGGGGCATGTAGGAGGCAGCAGATCAATGATTCTCTCTCATCATTGATATTTCTATCTCCCTCTCCCTTCCTCTCTGAAATCAATAAAAATATATAATAAAATAAATCTAATCCAATCAATTTCAGTGTTATTGGACAATGGTGTTATTACTCTATTCATTTTAGTACTTCATCCTATCTAATAAAAGATTAATAATCAAATTAACCATCACTCCACTACACCCACAAGCCAAGCCCACCAGCCATGCCCACCGGCCAATCAGGAGCAAGTATGCAAATTAACCCAACCAAGATAGCAGGTAATTTGTATATCCAGGAGCAGAGCGAAGCATGAAGACAGCGTAGAAGGAAGCCAAGCATTGCAGAAGGGAGAGAAGCTGCGGAGAAGCAAGCAAGTGGGGCTGCGGAGAAGCGAGGGAAGCAGGCGGGGCTGCAGAAAAGGGAGGGAAGCAGACTGCCACAGGAAGCCCTATTGCAGGAATCTTCCTGCAACGGGCCTCTAGTATAAAAATATGTGCATATATATGCATGATTTGTATGTATATGTGATTGTATGTGTATATATATTTTTTGAACTAGTCATTATTCTGTGTCCTGATCCTTTCCTCTGTTATGTCTTCCTTAGAATTCTTGATCACTTTCTTGACACAGTTTCATATTTTTTCAAGGCTATTTTGTTCATTCTTGCTTCCACAACTCCATTATTATGGATATGTCATACTTATTAAACTAATTAGTATTCAGTTTTTAAAATGTTGATTGGAATTATTTGTCTTTCTCAAATGTGTTTTTTTATTTATTTTTTAAATTGATTTCAGAGAGGAAGGGAGAGGGAGAGAGAAAGAGAAACATCAATGATGAGAGAGAATCATTGATCGGCTGTCTCCTGCACACCCCCCACTGGGGATTGAGAAACCCGGACATGTGCTCTGACTGGGAATCAAACTGTGACCTCCTGGTTCATAGGTCAACGCTCAACCACTGAGCAACACTGGCCAGCCTCACGTGTTATTTTTAATTCCTTTTAATCAGATCAGTGAGTCTACTGCAAAATATACTCTGTCTGATGTTTTGAGAATTCCATCATCAATCAGGTGGCAATTTGTCTGAAATTGTCAGCCATTGGCCACAAAAATTATACAGACTTTTTTTTATATAATACATTCTTCTTAGCTATCCAAAATAATAGCTTTGCACTGAGAGACATGAAAGCATCTGTGTACTTGAAGCTTTCAGTTTCCTTCCCAGGAAGACGTATTCCATGATCCTTCTACCACGATTTTTCATTTATTTAACAAACTTTTTGTTGCATGCCTTGTCTGTGACAGTTATTCTCCTGGCCAGTTGGGAGGTGAAGGTACCAAAATGACATTCGGTTTCTTTAATAAATATGATACTATACATTATTATATTACTTTTTGTATCCAGTTTGACCAGTTGCTGTTTTTCAGAAATTTGTATTTCATATACATTTTAAAATATGATATCATACTCTTCATGTGATTAGAATTAAAAATTCTTAATATTATCATGATTTCTGATAATGTGGCTTTCTTTTTTTTTATTCCTGGTATTGGTACATTGTACCTTCTTTCCTTTTTTCTCCTTTGACCAATCTTGGGAGGTTATCAGTACTATTATTCTTTCCAAGGGATTAACTCCTGGCATGTTGATTTTTTCAATTGATCATTTATCTCTTATATTATTAATTTATGTTCTATTGTCATTATTTCTCTATTACTACTTTATTTGCATTTAATTCTTATTTTTCTACTCCCTTGGGGATGGATACCAACCAGGATCATTGATATTCAGCCTTTTTATCTATATATGTATTTATGGTTATATATTTCTCTCTAAGCAGGCTTTAGCTGCATCCCACAGATTTCAATATATTATTTTCATTATTCAACTCATATTTCCTTATTTCCTTCATGTTTTCTGTGACTCATGTAGTTAAAGCCACAATGTTTAACTTCTAAACATTTGGGTATTTTCTAGTTATATTTTTTGTCAATACAATCTTTGAAATGTATTGAGACCTGCTTTATAGAAATATGTATATTTGGCTGTTTGAAATTCAGTGTTCTAAATATGTCAATTTGTTAGTTGTGGGTTTCATACCTGCTGTTGTTATATTAATTTCTTGTCTCCTTATTTTATCAGTTAGAGAAATATGCTTAATCTCCAAATATGATTGTGGCATATTCTATTTTACCTTACAATACTTTCAAATTTTGCTTTGTCTATATTGATCCTATATTATTATCTATATATATAAAAGCCTAAGTGATCAGTCAATCAGCCAGTAGCTATGACACACAAGGACCACCAGGGGGAAGACACTTAATGCACAGGCATGACAACATGGAACAGACTCATGAATCTCAGAGGGAATGGGGGCAGGGGGTGGGTGGGAAGAGATTAATCAAAGATCTTATATCATACTAGGGGCCTGGCCTGTGGGGATCGGGCCAAATCCGGCTCTCTGACATCCCCCAAGGGGTCCTGGATTGCTAGAGGGTGCAGGCCAGGCCGAGGGACCCCACCAGTGCATGAATCCATGCACCAAATCCATGCACTGGGCCTCCAGTCTGTATATAAATTTAGAAATGGCTCACCTGGCCATGGCTCAGTGGTTGAGCATGGGCCTATGAATCAGGAGGTCTCAGTTCAATTTCTGGTCAAGGCACATTTGTTGTGGGCTTGATCCCCAGTGCAGGGAGTGCAGGAGGCAGCCACTCAATGATTGTCTCTCATCATTGATATTTCTATTTCTCTCTCCTAACTTGCTCTCTGAAATCAGTAAAAATATATTTTTTTAAAAATGTTTTAAAAGGAATTTAGACATGTTTTATTTTCCCAGTGAATCCTTTAATCATTATGAAATCTTCATCTTTAGGAATAGTTTTTGCCTTAATTTTCACTGTGTTTTTATTGGAATAGTGTGCCTTCTGCCTTTTGTGTTTTGTTTTGATTTTTTTTAATTTATGGTGCATCACTTAATAACTACATAAGTATTTTTTATTATATCTAATATCTGTCTTTTAATTAAGTCTGTTTATATTAAATAAAACTATTGATATATTTTAATATAAATCTACCATCAGATCATTTGCTTTGCTTTTATCTAATTTGTTCTTGCTATTTTCTCTTCTTTCTTTTTTAAATTTAGAATAAGAATTTTTTATTACCCCATTTTCTTAAGGGTATAATCACAGATATTTTTATGTTGTATATCCTAAGTTTCAGCATTTCATGATTCTGGAATTTTGTGCATTTCCCTCTCTCAGGATATATTTTCCAATTGTGTTGCAGTTGTAGAGTATGAAGATTTAAGTACTCTGGATGATGATGTTTTCTCCAGGCAGCCAGGCTGAGTGGGACAGATCATCTGGTTCTTAGTAGGAGTTGAGATGATTTGAGACTGTGCTTTAAAATTTGTGAGGTCTGGTTTATTTCTGACTTGCCCTTATTCCTAGAACATAGACTTTCTGGGTTCCCATTTTTAAATTTAGGTTATTTTTGAGGTCCCTTCTCCTTGGCAGGACATTTTTGTCTCCCCAAACTGCCCCAAACACAGCTTATTCTTGCTGATTTCCTGGACTTCCATCCCAGGAAGTTTAGGGATCTGCAAATTCCTCAAGGGATAGAGTGGCCCTCAATGTCACTTTCATTGTAATACGTTTCCTTTTTCCTGAGAACTTAGTCATTCAAAACCTGCCTACTTTGGTTTCTCTACAATGTCTTCCATGAAAGGTTCAGAGTAGGCCAGGGTCGCACACCTATGACATGAGGCCATAATGTATCAAAAGAGATTTTTATTTCAGGCACCTGGGTGCAGGTGGGCTGAGTACGACAAAGGAATCAGCGGACACTGAAGGGGGAGGCAGGGTTTTACTAGTATTAACTTCTGCTGGCTGCAAACAGTTCTGCTGACACAGAGCTTGAATGACGTGTCCTGTCCTTGGTTGCTCCTGGCGACAGATGTCCAGTGGCTATCTGGGTTATGGTGTGCTCAAGGTTGCAAGCTTTCTACAAGATATCTGCTAAACATAATGTTTCCTCTGCCCCATTTTCTTCTCTTTAACCCTTTCATTCCATAGGCTACTTTTTGTATTTCCTCCAGTTTTTATATGTTTGTCTATTCAAAGGTCGTTCTGGTAACAATATACTTTAGCATAATTGAAGAAAAAAATTTTCAGTGTATCTTTTACAGCTTCTTGGGTTATAAGATAATGATTTACATATGTATCTTATATCTATTGCTAGATTCTAAGGTTCTTATAGGCAAGGATTCCAACTTATCATCTGTGGTTGTTCATGGACTAACATAGAGTCAGCTATTCCATAGTTATTAAGGGTTACAGTTACATATTTCATTTCTCTCTAAAAATAAAAAAGAATTCCTGTACAGTACTCTTCTCTCCGGAGCCACTTACTCCCTCCTGCACACCTCCTTCCTGATTGCTAGTATCACCCTTCATCTACTAGCATATTCTCTGATCTTCTGAAAACACTGTTTTAAAATACAGGATTTTTATTTTCTGACCCTAACCAGGTGTAATCAGAGCATAATCCATCATCACTCAGCAAACACATTCTCACTGTCCTGTGCCACCCTGGATGCTGAAGTGAAAAGTCAGTATTTTCCCTCTCTGAAGCAGACTGAGCCCCTTGACAGCAAAGGCTGTCTCTTTTGCTTAGTATATATCCCCTTAGGAAGCGAGTTCAGTACCGTATACAACAGTGACAGTTTGTGACATGCGGACATGGTCATCTGTAAACCTCAGAAAGGGGTCTAAATTATATTTGAGTTGAATGGGCATAACAAGCCATAACCATATCAGAATTAATATAATTTCTCCAATAATGTAAGCAAAATGGAGATTTTTCATTGAATTAATGTCTTACAAATGCTTGCATTTATCTTCATATTCCTAGAATCTGTTCTCTAGTCCAAATAAATCTGTTCTCTAGTCTCTACTTTTTAATAGAACTTTATGGTAAGCTCTGAGGTGAAATGGTACACAGAAATGTTAATTTTTATGTTTAAGTATCTCTATGCATTGAATTTGATAATAAATAATTCTTTAATCAGCAATTATACTTAGATACATGGAAAGTAAAATATCAGTATCACTCTTTAACCATATGCAAATATTGATTGAAGTATTTCCTACTACTTAACATTCAGAATTGTACTGGATCTGCCCCAATTCTACCTTTATGTATTAGAACAAAGACATATTGAACTTTTAAAAAATTATATCAGTCTTCGAAGATTAGCAAACATGCCCTGTTGAGTGTCACTTTTATCTAATTCAGCATCATCTGCCTGTTATAAATTTTAAAAATAATAAAAATAAAAGATGAAAACACCTGCAAAAATGAATGCTCAATTCAACTATTAGACAAAAAAGAAAAATACGTAAACATGGCACAGTAGGAGAATAAAGCTTCTGGGGAAAGAAAGCAAAGCTGTGTGACAGATGGAAAGGTCTCAATGGATGAATGGTACTACTACAAATAAGTAGCAGGCAGCCAGAGGGAATCAAATAATGATTATGGAAGAAAAATGAGGGTTAAAAAAGATGAAAAGAATGTTTCGACTCAAACTAAAGATTCTATATTAATAAAATTTCCTATTTAAAAAATATATTTAATTACACATCCACCAAAAATAGAAAATAATTCATGTCAAACAGGGTAGAAAGCTGACAAGTGAAGCAGTCTAGACAATATAAAAAGCTCAACATGTCCTTGGAGAGGAAGGAATGCATTCCACAATTTGTACTGGCATGCCCCCAAACCTGAACAGATTACTTTCTGACGATCAATATCTGTAACCACCAGAGGCCTGTTAGAGAGTTTTTTAAAAATCAGCTTCAAAGAGACCTGGTCCCCAGCTTACATTTTATTTTTGCCAGTGGGTGCTGAGGTAAGAGTTTTGGACAAGGCTCATTTTTCTTCTCTTTATAGGGCTGTGTATTGAATATGAAGCACCCTAGCATGTTCTTGGGCTCTAGTCAGCTGGAGTCAGGTCCTGATTATAGATATGTGAAAGAGAACCAACATCCTCACCAACCAGAAATGCCTGTGTACATTCGACTCAATGAAATTTCCTGGCCACAGTTTAGCTAGGCTTCCAATAGTAGGCGCTTATTTGTCAATCTAAATCATCAATCTAATTTAGAGGATAAAAGTAGCATTTTCTTTCTGAATTAAGTAGTGCTATGGTTAACTGATTTGAAAACCTAGAACATTCCTCCCTTCCCATTTCTATAACATGCACAAATATTAGTAAATGAAAGCAATAGTTTCCCTAATACCTTTTTACTCATAATGAAATAATTAAAAATCTATTTGTAATAGTACCTGAATACCAACATCTTATTAACAAAACAAAACAAAACAAAAAAACTGCAGTGTGAAAGAAGGGAGTCATTAATTGCATGTTATTTATTATTTTTTTTAAAGTGGGCATGTAAGGGCAATCAATAGATATGTTTCCAATTTACAGGAGAAAATAAGGTATGTCAATAAAAATTCTTAAAAATAAGAAAACAATAATGAAAGAGCAAAGGCAATTATAAAAACAAAAGAAAGCCTGAAATATTTCAGAATAAGACAAACATATCAGATATGACAAAAGAAAGCCTGAAACATTTCAGAATAAGACAAACATATCAGCTATGACATTTAATGACAAAAAATTCCCTCAGACCAAAAAAACCACAAAACCAGGATAAGTAAAAAACAAAACTTGATCATATGATATGTATCACAGAAACATTTAAAAGAAAAATATTAAATAAGAGAATGAGTAAATATATAGACAAAGGCTAATAAAAATTAAAAGTGGAAATGTGAAATAGAGCAGGAAGCTCTCTAAACTCCATTCTTTCCAGGGTATTATGAAGGTTCCATTACATGGGCATGATTAATTAAATCATTGACCATTGATGACTGAACTCAGTCTCCTATTGCTCTTCTCTCCCTGGAGGTGGGAGGATAGTGGAGATGGAAATGAAAGTTCCAAGCCTCAAAATCACATGGTTGGCTACACTGGCAACCAGCCCTCATCCTTAGTACTTTCCAAAAGTCACCTCATTCACATAACAAAAGACATCTTTATCACTGTCAGCACTTAGGAAATTCCAAGGATTTTGTGAGACAATCACCATACCTGAATGACCAGATATATATATTTCTTATAAATCATAATATCACAATATTATAAATATTTTAACCCTTATTTCAGGCTATTATTTGAAATACTAGAGGCCCACTGCACAAAATTTGTGCACTTGCGGGAGAGGGGTCCCTCAGCCTGGCCTGCACCCTCTCGCAGTCCGGGAGCCCTTGGGGGATGTCTGACTGACAGCTTAGGCCTGCTCCCCAGGGGGACATCCTTAGCGCTGTCGCAGAGGCAGGAGAGGCTCCCACGACCACCACTGTGCTTGCCAGCCATGAGCCCAGCTTCTGGCTGAATGGCGCTCCCCATGTGGGAGCACACTGACCACCAGGAGGCAGCTCTGCCCCCAGTGTGCATCATAGCAACCGGTCATTCCACTGTTTGGTTGATTTGCATATTAGCCTTTTATTATATAGGATATTGTAAAATGTTACTTGAATTCAGACTGCTTACCCTCCTCCCACCTTCCACCTCAGTTTTCTTTTGTGAACTGTAAACTCCTCAGAGGCAGAAGCTTTATTTTCTGTTCTATTTCACTATCTAGTATTTTTAAGTACAACTAGAGAGATAGTTGCAGTGTCTTCCTACAATTTTGTGCTTATGGAATGCTCTAAAATACTCAATTTTGAATGGTATCTTGAAGGTTGAAAAGAATCAAAATTATATAATCTTTAGAAAAGAGTCATGACTGTAGCATAATGGTGCCTTAGCACAGGCTGCAGAAAGACTTACTACACCATTGGCTTGGACCTCTTTTTCATGTGTTGCTGCGTAAGGAGAATTGTTTATTGACTGGATCCCATTTTTTCACATACTAATGGGATCACATCCCTCCATATAAACATACACATAAAATACTTCTTGGTGCTGACTAACTTTTCTGCCTTGCCTCTTCTCTCCTACTTACAGAAAATGGCACGTATTCTACTCTGTGGCATGATGAGCCCAATTCAATAGTCTTTATAAGACAAGGTCATTTCTCTTTAGAAGAATAACCTTTCCATATTGATTCTAACATGGTAAAACATGGCACATCTTTAAGTCCCACACACAGGGTGAGAAGTACTGTGAACTGACTCTACAAAAGCATAAATCATAGCAAAATTTTTTCACTTAAGGACATTAAAACCTCAAATAGGAAAACTGTAAAACTGTAAAGCACTTCAACCAACATACAGCTTTACTCTGAGCAATACAGTAGCAGAGGTGTTTTAGACCTAATACACAGAATTCTAGGTGTAATTCTGTTAAGAAGCTTTACATTTTGCCATTAGAACTATTTCCCCTCTGTGATAGGCTTTAATATCCTTTCAAATGCATTAATGTGGTCCCAGAACAGACTCTCACAGACTCCTGACTGCTTTGAATATTTCCATTTTAATAACAGCTTCAGATCTTGACTCAGAGCTTTATATACCCCTTACTGTCACATAGCTTGTGAAAGACAGAAGGAAACAGCTCGTCATCCACAAAAGTCATCCAATGTGCAATTGTTTGCTTTAGAATACAATCCACAAGAAAATTAAAGGGAAACATAATTTACATTTGATTTTCTCTACCCTTTGTGCTCATCTCTGAATAATTCTAGAGGAATTTTCAAAGTCCCTGTAAGGGCTGCTGAAATCTTTTCCTTTCTTAGAGTGACTATAGTTCCATGCTGAAAGAGCTGAGGTCTCTCTCTTAAACTTGGAAAGGCAGAGTAGAGGCAAGTATCAGTTAGACCTTTATGGTGTGAGGTCTTACTGTCGAACTTGCTATTCAGTGGCACAACAGCTCAGAGATAAGGAATACAATTTCACCAAAGCAGCAGGGTTGAAACAACTTTTGAGACAGTGGTGATAGTTCTTCAGACTTAAAAGGAAAAGTGAGCATTTATGTTTTGTGAAATTTCTGATCATATCAATAACCACTGTCATGGTTAAGAGAGAAAGTCTGAAGAGTTTAGAGCGACAATTTTGGAGTGTGTGTGTGTGTGGGGGGGGAGGATAACTTAAATAAACTAAAAGAATAGTCCAGATACAACCTTGAAGACCTATGGCATTTTTTATGAAGAAAATAAATACAAAATTGGAACAGGTGAGAATGATTGCGAAGATACCAAGGGGAGGTGAGGGGCAAGGAGGGACAAGAAACTGTCAGAGGACAGAGGAGGCTGGGCACATTTTGTATTTTGTTCATACCACTTATGTACAAGAACCAACCCACTTCATATTGCCCCTTCAGAAAAGATGGTAAACTCTCTGTTCCCTTAGCAGAACTTGGTTCATTTACAATTGCAAAGGAAAAATATGTCCTCTTAGCTGATGGCTCACTCTGACACATGCTCAAGAACAAGACTGAGGTTCAGCATTATGGGACAGGGCTCTGACCTAAGCGGTGGTTTGAAATTAACTTAGTGTTATCACTCATCCTGATGACAATCGTCCATTGAAGCCCACAGTTCTCCACCACATACACTAAGTAATTCCAAAAGGTCTTATTGGTTTTATTTGAGAAGCTGAAAACAACTTTAAATAGCTATTCATTCCATTTTATTTAATGCATGTCTTTGAACAGTCGACTGAAAAAAATTAACATTTTTGTTTGTTTGTTTGGCATACCTATACAACAAAATCAGCAAGCATTTCCTGAATTCTGAGTGTTAATATCTAGTTGCTTGACACCTTTCATACAGATATAACACCAGAAGCTCCAACTCAATAATTCTAAACAAAATATGTTTTTATTCCTAATTCTTCATTTTTCTTACCTCTTTCTATTAATAATTCTTTATTCTTCCAGTATCCCAGGTGCAAATCCTTGGAGTTTCCTTTGACTCTTCTCTCTCAAACAAAGCTCACATTTTAAGTTTATACTTCTCTCTTTCTGCACTTTTATATTCTATTTTTTTCATATTCTTACAACTACTACAGCAATAAGAACACAAGATGAACTATTAAGGGTGGGGGATAAAACACCAAAAAAAAAAAACCACTTAAAAACACACACACACACCTCTTTTTTCTATTTTTGAATATAAATATTTTATGTAAATATATTTATGTGCATATGTAAACATAAATCTGTCTATATGTAGAGATTTTTTTCTGCTAGGTATATCCATTCTGCTAGGTATATCCATTCTGCTAGGTATATGCATTCTAGAGTCTTTCAACCAGGGGATACATTTTCTCTGCTTCTCACCCGTCTTGTTGGAATAGCCTCTGACTGGTTATCGGTCTCATGTCTCAGCTGTAATTGGAACCGGCGAGACAATTTTGATAGGACATCTGGTATTCTCTGACCCCAGTTCTTTGCTCTTATAATTTTCCCCACCTAAATTATCCTTCCACTGCACTGACACCTATCCCATCTTTCCTTCTCCTTTTGGACTCAGTTCAGAAGACCTCTTCTTAAGTTTAACTGGGGTGACATTTTCCTTCCCTGAATATCCAGGGCAGGGATGCCCATACCTCTCTTTTGGTAAGCTTCTTGGTCACTATAGTTATTTCTTTTTAAGTATTTGTCCTAGTAGTCAATTGTAAGTTTCTTATAGAGAGAGTCCATGTTTGTATACTTCCATATGCTGGGCACAGCCAGCACAGTGCCTTACACATAGTAGGTCCTCAATAAACATATATTTAATTAAGTAATTAAAATTATGAATGTTGATTTCCTTAACTTCCTCCACATTGAATTGCAATTTGTGTTTTCTTAAGACTACTTCTATTTTTAACTACAGTATATACTTGGTAAAGGATTTTACAACTCTCTAAATTAGCCCAGGGTGATTACCCCTACTGTGCAATTTACTACTATTTTATTAAAGCAAGATTAAAGATAATACTTCATTGAAAGCAGTAACAGCAACATTAACCTCTATTTACCTTGACATAATAAAGCTTTAATAAAACATGGGTAAATTACATTGAGGGGGATAATAATTCTAACATAAAATTTAAAGGGAACTTAATTTCTTATTCTGCATGTTTAGTGTCATTAATGTCCTTTTATAGAGGATACATAAAAATATTCAACCCTCTCCAATTTGTTTTCTTATTAAATAATTCTGAATTTATATTCGAGTTTATAAACATAAGAACACAACTTTAAAATGCAACTGTTTTTCAGAAGTAAATATTATTTTAGAGTATCAGGGCAAGGGGGAGTTTTGTGAAAGGGATTTTACCCCAAGCCAAAAAAAAAAAAAAAGTCATCCTTGTCTAAACTTCGGAGTGTTGAATCAAAGATTCTTGTTTGTTTTATATCCGCTGGCTTTATTACATCAGACAAGTTTCAAAGGGGCAGAACATATAGAATTGAAAAATAACACAGCTGCATTTTGCAATGGAGTGTTCTGCCTCTGCCTGTGTTTTGTTGTTCATGTAATACTTTTCAATAAACAAAGATGTCAATCAACTCTCTTCGCAGCACATCACATTTCAGATTTAAAGCACTTCAGACACATCACTGCCCCAAGCTCACGAATTTAACAGATAAAAATTCAGCTTTCTGTCAAGGCAGAATGCACTATTGATTGTAGGTGGTATTTAGGCAAGAGAGCAGCAGAACAATATTACCTCAGAGTCACATATAGTCCACTATAGAGGCATAACATAAAGTGTTATTACACTCTGAATAAAACTGTTTCAATGCTCAGCATTGATTAATACCCATTGCCAAACACTTTCCTAAGAAAGAGTCCACATGCAGCAAATTGTGAGAGTGGCAGAGGGGGATTAGAAACACATGATAGCAATCATGAAAACTTTGATCACTTGATTTGATTCTAGTGCTTTGTATATTAGCATAATTATTCAAACATGCTTCATTAAAAATCATGACTGTACAAGTCTTGGTTTAATGATCCAAGTATGTACCACGTGAGCGAAGCTTTAAATAAGAATACAACCTGGTGTTAGGAAGCTATGAGAGAGATGTTTTTTGTAAAATAAGAGAAATTGCAAAAATACAGACTCTAAAAACCAAGAGAGGGGAAAAAACT
Source organism: Corynorhinus townsendii (assembly GCA_026230045.1). Taxonomy (NCBI): domain Eukaryota; kingdom Metazoa; phylum Chordata; class Mammalia; order Chiroptera; family Vespertilionidae; genus Corynorhinus; species Corynorhinus townsendii. The sequence continues at coordinate 47,514,668 of JAPDVU010000004.1, forward strand.
AAAAGGCAGACCAGCAGTGGATGTGTTGGGATATATTTTTCTATTTATCTTCACATCTACCTGGATGTCTCTTGGGGCCACCAAAGGTTAGATACCACATTACTTCTAAGCTACTGGAAGATTGACATAAAATCCCTGTAAATCTCAAACTAATTACATTTAAATTTTAAGTGTCACAGCCAGTTTTGACCTTTGAAGGTTGGCAGAAGAAAAGTTTGACAGTTTTTGAAATGTTCCTACATACTAAAAGAGGTTGTCTCAAATTAATAAAAGAAGAGAAGACAAACTAAATTAATGATGCCAAAGATATTAATAAGACTACTGTTTTTGGCACACATTTAATTATGTATCAGATCTCATTTAATAATGATGTCAACTTCATTTATACTGCAGGCTACATAAGGAAAATAAAAACAGCATACTAGATACTCCATTATTTTGGTTGTTCTGTTAACATTAAGCACTAACTTAGACACAAGTGAATCATGTTTATGAGGGGGGTGAGTTTCAAGTTAAAATAATCTGCTCCTAAATCACTCAGAATCTGAGATATAATGTATAATTACCAAGATTCCTAATTTTTATATAGTGTTCATGATACATGAAGTTGGTTTAAGAATAGATTATTGCTTTCTATATCACTCTTTTTTCACTTTTGACAATTTATGTAGCATCATCAAAGAGACATTTCAAGGAGTTTATAATAATTTTAAAGTAGATTAAATTTTAGAGTCTAATGTGTTTTCAAAATATATTTTATTTAAATCTACAGCTTTATTGCTAAATATATTAAGTGCTACAGAATTAAAATGCAAACTCTCACTGATGGCCTTTTAACATCAAGAAAATAGTCATTACTCTCAGAAATGTTAAATTGATTATTTGCTCTCATGAAATGAAATAGCATCAACAACAGGTCCCTGGTCACCTTTCAAGTTCATTGATAGTCTGGTGGATCTTGGCCAGGTGCCTAGATTAAATATTAACAGTGTACCTATCTAGGAGTGATTCGTGAGAGGAAAAAAATCACAGATGCTAACTAAGCTTTAGCCTTATTGAAAAATTGTACGTCACCAAAAACGACTAATCAAGTTATGTGATGTGCCAGGAAAATAACTGAATGTGTAGTTCTGGACAGCCTCAGTAATTCTTATGTCAGGTGACATAATATGGGCAAAAATTTGCACCCAACCCTTTCTCTTTCAATGAGCGTATTATAGGATGTTAATAATTAGCCATGAGACCACAGCCCTCAGGGAACTCTCTTGCAGAGCTTCAGCCATTTGCCTAGAGTGTTCAATCTTAAAAGATTAATTCATATCTCCCCTGTTATTAATGTTACAACAGCACACCTCTAAGAAACAAATGAATACTACAAAATAAGTCCAGAAAGAGAAGTTAGAAAATTAAGTCTAAAACTAATAGTAGTTACATAATAATAAGCAGGGAAAAAATAAGTCTAAATTCTTTGAAGGAAGAGATCATTTGTAAGTTATCTTTACTATTATAGGACTATCATAACAGTTGTCTTTATATTTCACTATTGATAAATGTTTTAATTGAAAAACAATCATTTAATCCTTGTTATTTTTCTAGTTTTCTGTGAATAAAATTTAAAGATGGTGAACTTAGTCAGTGGTCGGCAAACTGTGGCTCGCAAGCCACATGAGGCTCTTTGGCCCCTTGAGTGTGGCTCTTCCACAAAATACCACGGCCTGAGCGAGTCTATTTTGAAGAAGTGGTGTTAGAAGAAATTTAAGTTTAAAAAATTTGGTTCTCAAAAGAAATTTCAATCGTTGTACTGTTGATATTTGGCTCTGTTGACTAATGAGTTTGCCGACCACTGGGATAGGCTGATTCAGGGTATAAAAACTTGAAATTAAAGTAAATTCAAATACATTCTTTCCAGTGTACTCCTTTCCAGTGTTAGGAAGACAGGTTATGCAAATCAAGGAGGGGGGAAGAACAGATACTGAAAATAGACAGAGAGATCATTTAACTGACCCCCATTTTCTTGCTTTACTATTTCAGCAATAGTCCATTCATACCACCATCAAGGTCATGAACACTTTCTTCTAACAATGTATTCATTCACAGATTTTTTTTAGAAAAAGATCTAATAAGCAAAAAATTCCCAAAATGAGAAGATTGATATCATTTCCTTTTTCTTTTGCTTCATTCCCGAAGTTTAAAGAATTCAGAGTGACTTGCAAGATAGAAACCAACTGCTTTAAATTTTGATGTCATCTTAAAGAGATTCAAAGAAGGTCACTAGGATTCAAAGCCTCCCTTTCAAGTAGAAAAAAAAATAACCCTCAAGAAGATTGGTTTTTTTTCCTGCATTAGTGATCTTTCTTAAAAGTCACTAATGTCTAATTCTCTTTTCAGTCTAGCATATAATTGTGTGCTGCATAAGATTCAGATCCATGTCATCTACAAATCCTCCTGCAGGGACTTTACCAAATGCCATCACTTATATTTGGAAAAGTAACATTCATAAACAAAAGTGAACATAGAGACAATCTCACAAGGGAATTCTTTTAAAGTTAGTGGGAAATAATGATCTCTTGATCTGCTGAGGATATTGACGAGGTGCTTCTTTGAGTAGCCTTTAAGTTGGTTTCAGTGAAGAATCATCATAGCTAGCCACTTAACATGCAATGTAATATTTACTAAATCTTTCTAAGTAACTAAAACATTGGGGTAGGTGCTTGGAACAAGTTTACATTTTAATTACCTTTACTATTTTAGGTTGTCTCCCATACCTCCTCTCACCACATATGCTTATGATAACTTTTAAACCCCTGAATAAGACATGCATTGCTCATTGTGAGCTGATACTGCCCCCACCGGCCTCTCTGCCCAGCCTCATCTGTCACCGCCCCCTTGTCTCTTCAGCTAGTGCCTTTCTCCAAGCTAAAATTGTAACTTCTATTTGTCATTGAAAAATGTATCAGCTCTGTGTACACGTACTCTCAGTGCTGTTCTCATACTTCTTCCCTGGCCAACTCTGACTCCTACTCCACCAAAGGATTAGCTGCTCTCCTGTGTGCCTTTACAGTATTCTTTGTGTGTCTCTACCACATGACCCTTCTCAGCTACTATGTATTGTGCTCTTACTATTTGCCAGAACATTTAATCTTCTGAACAACTCTAGAAGCTTGTGACTATTGCTATATCCATTTTTTAGACTTAATAACTTTAAGTAATTTCCTCAAGGTCACACAAGTATTAAGTGTCAGATATAGGACTGAAACCCAGGTCTAGATGATTTCAGAACCCTTACTCTTGTCAAATATGTTACTATTTCTAAATGTTAGAATATATTGTGGTGCTGCCTACAAATTCACTGCCCTTATCTTCAACATGCTAATTTGTTCATCAGCATATTAGAGAAAACTTTCCGCACAACTTGGTGAAGAGAAGATAACTCCAAACCAACAGAATTGTTGAGATCTACTAGTAAAATGTTTTTAATATACCCATAATGGTTTTTTAATTAATGCTGCTTTTTCTTTCCTAAGAGATTAGTAACTATCTGATTAATAGTAAAGATGAGAATTCTGCCAAGTACCATTATCAAAGTTTGTAAGCTGTGGTTACTACAATTCACTTCATCCTCTCTCTAACACTTTCTTAACTGGGCCCTTTACCTTTCTAACTTTTCGTGATTCCTAATAGAGTAATGATGAGGTTCATGTGACCCTATCTTGATGTGCTTGTGCCTTCAGTATCCCAGGATGAAATGTGTCTATCTGATCTAGACGTATGAATTCACATATTACAGCAGGATGTGCTCTTGCATCTTTGTCCCAGCCTTAAGTCTGATTTCTTTCCTTTGTGCTACTTCTGCCCTTTCATTTGCATACCACTCCCCTTGATTCAGAATGCAGTATTTGGAGCTGAGTGGTCCTGCTCTTTTCCCTCAGCTAGCTGCATCTGTCCAGCTTCCTCAAGAATAAGACTACGGAATCCTGTAGGGTCTGGCCCCCACAGCACCAGGTCCTCTTATCCCAGTGTCTCTGGCCCAGGCTTCACCTGTGCATACAGAGCAGTGGCTGGTACTAGAGGTGTGACTGGGGAACTCTTACGGACTGAAAGATTGCTGGGGACGGGTGTGTAGGAGGCACTAAGAGGATGCCCTGAATCAGATCATGGGGGCTGCAGAGGGTGGGCCCAGAGTGTTCAGCCTACTGGCATTCTTGGGCTGGGCAGAAGGCTGCCTGCTGCCCACTGTCTCCCAGAGCTGAGTTCTGCTTGAAGGTGGTTGTGAGGGCATCGGGGAAAGCTGTGGTTACCCGCTGACCTGGGCCTCCTGTCCAGTCACCGCCCTTTGTAAGATCTGATAGTGCTCCAGGTCCAACCCTGGCTGAGACTCTTGTGTTCCTATGAGAGGAGGGCTCCCCACCCCATGGCACACTGGGCCTCCAGAGGGACAGGCTAAGGTCTTGGGAGGGCCTCCTCCCCCAGGACCTGACCTGCCTAGTGGAGGTGGGAGTCAAATCTGTACATTGTCTCAATGCCTGTTTTTCATGTTTTCCTTTCACTAAGGGTTTTAGTTTGGGTTTATTTTTGGTTAGGTTGGCACTAATCCTTAAGATGCTGTGAGAACCATTTCATCCAAATGCCAAATAAATTTGAGTTCTGGAAGAGGAAAAAAAAAAAAAAAGAATAAGCCTAACCCTTTTCTTTTCAACTACTTCTCCATATACGCAAAAGACCATTTTGACTGTGATTAGTGTTTGGCAATGTTTGTCCCAATTTATTTTTTGGCATTCCTAATACCATTGTTTCAGTTTTCAACTACATAATATATTCGAAGGGATTAATACATTTAAAGGCCCCAATGTTTCTCAACTATCTTGTTTAAAACACAGGAAAGATCATTTAAGGTCCTCGCTACAAGGTCCAGAGGTACAGGTGACTCCTGATTTTCAGCCTTAATTTAGCTATGTAGACCTTATCCTAGAAGCACCAAAGCCAATATGCCTACAAATTCACTTTATGACTGTTGATGATGCCTTCGGCTTGATTCTTGGATTCCCATTTCACAGCAGAATTTATTTACCAACATAAACATGCACTCGAAGTCCTTTCTTTTTCAGGAAAGAGAACAGCAAACCAATCTATATAGTTCCCATTGGCCTTAAAATAAGAACACATCAGGAGTGCCTTGTTAGATGAATTTAGCAGCAGGGAAGCCTGCAGCTCATCAGCTTTCTGTTCCTCAAAAGCAGGTACTTACTGCAGTCAAGAGGAATTATTCCTGAGGATTCAGAAATAAGAATGTTTTTATTACCTTAAAAAAATGTCAGGACAAGACAAAAGAAAAATCCTCATATTTGTTTTCCCCTACAATACTGCATTTGATTTAAATGCCCTTATCATTTAAATTGGTAAGTGAAAATTATAGATTCAAATAAAATACAAGTTAATAATAGTGTTTGTAGTCATTCTCTTAAGCAAGCAAACATTTAGACAATGGAAAGTGGTCCAGGTGCTATGGTAGGTGCACCAATAGATAAAAGACATGCAGGTCTCTTCCCTCAAGGAGGAGTAAACAAAGTGGTAAAGACAGACACCAATGGAGTATAATGAGGAGCTTGAATTACAGATGAGAGGAGGGACAGACATGATCATCCAGGCAGTGTTTGGGGAAGACTTCATAGCAGAAGAACATGAAAAAAGGGCAGATAATTCATTGTTATTGGGTAACTAGAGGCACGGTGCATGAAATTTCATGCGGGGGGGGCGGGGGGGGACGGTGGGGGGGGTGGGCCCTAGCCCGGCCTGCGCCCTTTCGCAGTTGCCAGCTGTGAGCCCAGAAACCAGGCTCGCTGCTCCTTGGTGTTCCTGAGCCTGGCTTCTGGCTGAACAGCGCTCCCCCTGTGAAAGCACACTGACCACCAAGGGGCAGCTCCTGTGTTGAGCATCTGCCCCCTGGTGGTCAGTGTGCATCATAACAACAGGTTGTTCTGCCATTTGGTCAATTTGCATATTAGGGTTTTATTATATAGGATTGATATTTCTAGACTCTGACTAAACAGTCAAAAAATGCCATCTTATTTCATCTTCATCACCTTTCTTTTACCTGGACAGTCTTTTCCTCATTTTTTGATGAGGTTAAGGCTCCACAATTGAGTAAAGTGTCCACATTTTGTGAGTGACAGAGTTGATAACCAAAATCTGTCTGATTCCAAAGTTTTTATTCATTCCCTACATTATTCTTCCTTCTAGGATTCATTTGAGCTATGTGGTTAGGGATGACTGATCAGTTTTCAAAAGGATGTACCTCAAAGACATTTTCCAAAAAGAGAAGAGAAAGAAGGTGGTTCCAGGCAGAGGAACCAACATTTTAAAAAGAAAAGTATGTAAAATGATATAGAAAAAAGACAAACTCTAAGACTAAACTTAAATAATTATAAATTTGCTCCCATCAAGATCTGACTGTAGAAAGTTTACTAGTATTATGTGTATTAACATTCTTTCATTTGTGTTCTCCTTAAGTCCCTTTGCCTATTTGAAAATTTTAAAACATATTTATAATCCTGATATTTCTAAGAATAAAAATAATAATACATAATTTTCATTGTATTTTTGTGCCAAGAGATTTCTAAAATCTGAATATATGTTAATTTCTTTCTAAGGATTTTATGAGACAAGTAGCATTATTGTCCCCATTTTAATGATGAGAAAATTGTTATGTAAAATATTAGGTAATTCACCTAGGGTCATTAAACTAGGAAGCAATGAAGTTGTGATTTGTATATAAAAATCTGCTCTTATCCACTATACAGTACTTGCCTCCTCAGTTTTAGTCACCAATAGAAGCAGCTTTGATTCAAATAGTCATTCATATGAGAAAAGAAATAAAATGAGGCAATATATTAAAAAAATGTGGAAGACCATATAGATCAGAGTGACTTGACTATACATCATCTCACATTTCATCAATCTGAGAGTTTCTTCAAATTTTATGTTGCCAAGCACAAAGTACTCATTCTCACACTGCTCTATTTTTTTCTCTCCTTGAAGCTTTGTTTCGTAGAATAATCTTCCCTGATTAAGATAACTATTAACTGCATTCACTTGCTAGAAATATTCAATGCCCATTTACAGAAATATAATCATATTCATATGTCAGGCAGTAGAGCATTTCTGCTCTTCAAAGCATCCTTTTTTTTTTTTTTTTTTGAGTAAGATACATGTGCGTCATCAAGAATTAAATGGTCTAAAGCTCTGCTACTTTTATGGAGAAATAAGCCTGTAATATCAAACTTCCTACAGTCCTGTAGATAATAACTATAGATTCAGTGGGGGGAGGTAACAAAAAGTAAACATTGCAGGGGTCTAGAAAAAGAACAAAGCAGTTGGATTGCTAAGGGAATTTGAAACTTGAAGGAAGTGACTGCCATTGAGTGCTTTTGAAACTTTGCCCTGAGGGCAATCACAATTTTATGTCAGTGGAGAGGAGTGGCCACAACTCTAATAGAAAACCCACAATGTTTCTGGCCGGGCAAACCAGAGGAACGCATGCAGGGCACCCCTAGCGCAAAGGGGAATCCAGGAAAGAAAAGAGCCAGTGATTCAAGCTGCTGCCCACCATAAGGGGGACAGAGTTTGAAGTCTGAGTCTAATCAAGGTAATTGCTTTAAAAAATATTTTTATTAATTTCAGAGAGGAAGAAAGGAGAGAGAGACAGAAACATCAATGATGAGAGCTTGCATGCCCCACACTGGGGATCAAGCCCACAACCTGGACATGTGCCCTGACCTGGAATCCAACCATGATCTCCTGGTTCGTAGGTTGATGCTCAACTACTGAGCCATGACAGCCGGGCTCAAGGTAATTACTTTTAAAAAGAGAACAATATCACTCTGAAGAAATACAGCAGAATCCCCCAAACCCAAAACATAATGTGTCAAACATCCAGGGCACAATGCATAATTATTCCATATTGAAAGAGCTAGGAAAATGTGATACAGTTTCAAGCAAAAAGGAAATAAGTAGAAGCCAATTGTAAAATGACCCAGATGTTGAAATTCTCATACTATTGTATCAGGTATTATAAATGTGCTCATTGAGGTAAAGAAAAATATGCTTGTAACGGATGAATAGATAGAAACTTTTAGTTTATAAATACAAAATATGAAAATAAATTGAGTAAAATTTTAGAATTTAAAACATACAATGTTTAACTCAACAGAAAGGAAGCAAATAATTTTATTTAAAAAGTGGGCAAAAGACTTACACAGATACCTCACCAAAGGAGATATACATCTGGAAAATACTTAAAAACTAAAAACAACCTAAATGTCAATCAATACCTGAGCAGTTATGCAAAATGTGATATTTTCATACAATAGCTACTGAGCAATTAAAAGAAAGGGACTATTGATGCATTCAACAGCATGATTCAACCCAAAACATTTATCTTGGGCAAAAGAAGCTAAAGAGTATATATTCCATGAATCTATATTTATAAAAACTTCTTTAAAGTAGTTTAATCTATAGTGATTTAAAAAAAAAGGGAACCAAAGAAACAAAACAAAACAAAGATCAGTGCTTGCCTAGATTACTGGTAGCAGGAGGAATGGTCTGCAATATGGCAATGGGACAAAAGGAATCTATTGAAGATGACAGAAACATTCTGTATCTAATTGTGGAGGTGACTTTATGGGTGTAAAGAACTGTCACTATTGATCAAGTTGGATGCAATATATTGTGTAGAAAGTTGATACAAATTAAAAAAAAAAACACTAAGTCTATAATGTGACATTTAAATAAATTTCTAGCCAATATTTACTTACACACACACACACACACACACACACACACACACACACACACTAGAGCTACATATACATATCATTGCTCAATTTACTCATTCAACAAATGAATCTTATAATGTGATAAGTACTGAAAAAAATCTTGACTATTCATATTCTGAAACTGGGGAAAAATGGCGCAATCAGACAAGATGAGGCCTTATTAAGGCAGCATGCTGAGAGAGAGCAACTTGTCTTTTTATGATCAACATCAGAATTATGGTTACAATTACATAATAGTCTTGCCCAGTTCAGATAGCTCCTTTTTTAAAACCATACTTAATAGATTATGTTTATTCAAAACTGAATAAGGTCAACAAATAGTTTAGTTGAGAATAGGGAAAAAGTCGCACTGTAAAACAAATTATGTATATTTTATCAAGAGTAAAGCAAACACACCAATAATTAACACAATATATATCTCTAATATTAAGAAATCCTCATGATAAAAGAACTTATAAAAACATTAATTTTAAAAAGACACTTTCTGTCTCTTTTCTCTTTAGTTTTTTTACTAGATATGGCCTGATGGGTGAACCACTCATGGGAAATAGCCTTAAGACTGCAGATAATACTTGACTCAAAGCAGCATAGACAGGATAGAAAATCAGAATTTTTTTAGATTATCAAAGCGTTAACTAGGATGAGAAAAGTCCATCATGATGGGAGAATTTAAAAGGACAACAGTGGACAGGTCTATGTACCAAATGAGAGATGGGTGACCACAATCAATTTAGCACCTATGACCCAAAGATTCTGCAGTGGATCACTGCTTTTACACAAAGACCCAACTGCTCATTCTATGCGCCTCATAGCTCAGGAGAAACACTATACTAGACTAAATACCTTGGCTAGGTTTGTTTTTGCATCTTCTTTGTTGTATTCCTTGCTGCGTGTAGCCCCAAGAATAGGTTCTTCTGAGTAGCCAGATTTTAATAAATTGCAGAGGGTGTTTTTTGTCTTTGCAGTTGCTCCAAGTTCAAACCAAATCTTAGTCAAATAAAACTTGTAATTCTCCCTACTTTCCTTCTTATTAACTATTAAACTGATCTGATTTGCCTCTAGTAGAGAGGCCAGAAGAGTCAGCTCAGCTTTGGCAGTTCTGCCAGTCTCACTCAAACAGAGGGAGGAATGAGCACCAGGAGCTGTGCACAAAAAAATCAAGAGTGGCATGAAGGGTGTCCATAAACCACAGAAGAAGAGAGTACAATTGGGTCATCATAGCAAGAACAAGGCCCATAAACAGGAAGGATCTGCAATCCAAAGCCATGGGATCAGGGAGTATGAGGTTACGTAGTGATTCATTTGATCACAAACCTGGTTTGGTACCTAAAATTGGACCTATCTCCTCATGTGTGATGCAAGAAGGTATGTCAGTGGCACTGAAAGGGTACAGAGGAGAGACCAAGATTGCTGCTGTGCTGAAAACCACAGAGGTTTCATTATCTTCACTGTGCTAACTGCCAGCTCTAGTCACTGCTTTCTCATTACCCTCTGTCTGCTCCCCGTACCTCTCTGCTCTTTGGTGATGTTGGTAGGAAATAAGAGGTATTGAGATTGGTTTGGTTTTTATCTGCAAAAGGTTGAGAATAACCTCGAAACACCTCCTCCATGTTGCAGGTGTAGTGAATTCCATGCCACTCCATCAACCATCTTCCACAGCTATAGTAAATCATGGTTGTATATTTAATTATTTCTTGTTTTCTTTGTGCAGGCTCTACAATAACTCTGTGATGCCTCACCATTGCTCTTTTAAAAGTCCTTGAAAATTATTTTTGAAGTATGAATTAACTCTTAATTTGAAAGATACTGAATGCCTTGTTTCTTCCTGAGTCGTAATCATTAATATAATTATGTAATATGAGGAACAAATTTTTCTTTTTATGCTTCAGTTTTTCTTACTTCATTTGTCCCAACTCAAAGCATAAAAGAAAGGCAGTAATGAAATAATGGAATTTGTTCCCAGAAATTGATTTGTCATCTCTGATTTTCTTGACTTAGCCTCTCTGTATCACTAAACTGGAGGTAATAATATGCCTCACGGTATTCATGAGGATATCAGAATGTAGAAATGAGTATACTTTGAAAAACTGTAAATATGAAAATAAGTTATTTTATGTTCAAATTCTTTATTGTTTAAAGTATTACATATGTCTCCTTTTCCCCCCATTGACCTCTCCCCAGCCATTCCCACACACCAGCACATACCCTCACCACCCTATTGTCTGTGTTCATGGGTTATGCTTATATGCATGCATACAAGTCCTTTGGTTGATCTCTTACTCCCCCACCCTATACCCCCACCTTCCCTCTGAGATTGGACAGTCTATTTGATGCTTCTATGTCTGTGGATCTATTTTTGTTCATCAGTTTATGTTGTTCATTATACACAAACCAGAGGCCCAGTGCATGAAATTTGTGCATGGGGGGCAGGGGGGAAGTGTCCCTCAGCTCAGCCTGCACCATCTCCAATCTGGGACCTCTCAAGAGATGTCCTAAACAGGCAGTTGGACATCCCTCTCAAAACTGGCTCCCAACTGCTTGCCTGCTTCCCTGCCTGATTGCCCCTAACCGCTTCTGCCTGCCAGCCTGATCACCCCCTAACCACTCCCCTGCCAGCCTGATCAATGCCTAACTGCTCCCTTGCCAGCCCAATTGCCCCTAACTGCCCACCCCTGATGGCCTGGTTGCCCCTAACTGTCCTCCCCTACAGGCTTGGTTGCCCCTAATTGCCCTCCCCTGCCAGCCTGGTCACTCCCAACTGGCCTCCCATGCAGGCCTGGTCACCTCTAACTGTCCTCCCCTGTAGACCTGGTTGCCCACAACTGCCCTCCCTTGCTGGCCTGGTAACCAGCAACTGCCCTTCCCTGCAGGCCTAGTCCCCCCCCAACTGCCCTCCCCTGCAGGCCTTGTCCCTCCCAACTGCCCTCCCCTACAGGCCTGGTCACCCCTAACTGCCCTCCCTTTCCAGCCTGGTTGCCCCTAACTGCCCTCCCCTGTCAGCCTGGTCATCCCTAACTGCCCTCCCCTGCAGGCCTGGTCACCCCCAATTGCCTTCCCTTGCAGGCCTGGTCCTTCCCAACTGCCCTCTCCTGTTGGCCATCTTGTGTGTTTGAGTGATGGTCAATTTGCGTATTACCTCTTTATTATATATGATGAGTGGGAGCATGTGATATTTATCTTTCTCTGATTGGCTTATTTTGCTTAGCATAATGCTGTCCAGGTCCATCCATGCTGTTGCAAATGGTAAGAGTTTCTTCTTTTTTACAGCAGCATAGTATTCCATTGTGTAGATATATTAGTAGCACAGTTTTTTAATCCACTCATCTGCTGATGGGCACTTAGGCTGTTTTCAAAATCTAAGCTATTATAAATTGTCCTGCTATGAACATAGGGGTGCATATGTTCTTTCTGGTTGTGTTTCTGGTTTCTTGCGATATATTCCTAGAAGTGAGATTACTGGGTCAAATGGGAGTTCCATTTTTAATTTTTTGAGGAAACTCCATAATGTTTTCCACAGTGGCTGCACTAGTCTGCATGAGGGTTTGAGAATAAGGTATTTTAAAATAAAATTTAAAATTGTATTTGGTAGGGTTCACATTACCTAAACATAAACAGATAAAATATAGGTATTGCTCACCCTGACCAGGTGGCTCAGGTAGTTGGAGCTTCATTCTGTACACCAAAAAAGGTTGTGGGTTCAATTCCTGGTCAGGGCACATACCTAGGTTGTGGGTCCGATCCCCATTTGGGGCATGTTTGGGAGGCAACCAATCAATGCTTCTTTCTCACATCAATATTTTACTCTCTCTTTTCCTTCCTCTCTCTCTAAAATCAATAAAAACATATCCTAAGGTGAGGATTAACATATACATATTGCTCATGTTTCGCCTGTTCTAAAATTATTTAGGAGATATTATCTATACTCTAATGTTTTTGACATTATTTTTTAATTATATGCCTCCAAAAATGTAACAATTAATCTGGAATATGATTACTTTTTTATAAATACATATATATTTAAATATACTTTTGTTGATTTCAGAGAAGAAGGGGGGGAGAGAGAGAAACAGTGATGAGAGAGAATCATTGATTGGCTGCCTTCTGCACGCCCCCTACTGGGGATCGAGCTGGCAACCTGGGCATGTGCCCTTGACCAAAATCGAACCTGGGACCCCTCAGTCCACAGGCCAATGCTCTAGCCACTGAGCCAAACCAGCTAGGGCTATAAATATATTTTTATTGATTTCAGAGAAGGAAGAGAGAAATATAAACATCAATGATGAAAAAGAATCATTGATCAGCTGCCTCCTGCACACCCCCAAAGGAGGATCGAGCCTGCCCACCAGGCATGTGCCCTAACAGGAATTGAACCTCCTGATACTCAACCACTGAGCCATGCTGCCTGGGCTGGTGATTATTCTTTACATAGGGAAGCAAATAACTCTGGTTATCTTATCCACTATAAATATTATTAAATTTGAACAAACCATACAGAAAATGACATTGAATATAAAAATCAAGGTAAATTTAAATGAGGGATCTGAACTATTAGTTTCTAGTTGATGCTATTTGGCTAAAATTTCAAACATTTATATAGTTAGCCAGTCCTATGAAGCTTATGTCACCCATATATCACTACATAAAAGACTGAGACAGAAAAAAATGATTTAAATCAATATAATTACTGAACTAGAATTCAAAGAAAGCAAGTCTTGTGCTTCACAGGACACTTTGCTTGGTGTATGGTCAGCCTTGTTGACAGTCTAGACTTTGGTCCTGAAAGCACTTTTTTTGTTTTGAAATTTTTTGATTGATATAAGGAGGGAGAGAGATAGGGAGGGAAGGAGAAAGATGAAGGACACTTTTTGTTCTTCTTGCCAACAAAAAGGAACCTTCCTTCACTGCTGGTGGGAATGCAGTCTGGTGCAGCCACTGTGGAGAACAGTATGGAGTTTCCTCAAAAATTTAAAAATGGAACTCCCATTTGACCCAGTGATCCCACTTCTAGGAATATATCCCAAGAAAACAGAAATACCAATCGGAAAGGATATATGTACCCTATGTTCATAGCAGAACAATTTATAATAGCTAAGATTTGGAAACAGCCTAAATGCCCATCAGCAGATGAGTGGATTAGAAAACTATGGTGCGTCTACACAATGGAATACTATGCTACAGTAAAAAAAAAAAGGAATTCTTACCATTTGCAGCAGCATGGATCACATGGATGTAACTGGAGAACATTATGCTAAGTGAAGTAAGCCAGGCAGTGAAAGAAAAATACCACATGATCTCACTCATTTATGGATAATAAACATTATAACCTAATGAACAAAAAGATAGATACAGAGGCAGAGAAGCATCAAACAGACTATGAAATTACAGCGGGAAGGATGGGGAGTGTTGTGGGGGATGGTTAGAGATCAACCAAAGGACTTGCATGCATGCATACAAGCATAACCAATGGACACAAGACACTGGGGGGTGGGCGAGAGCATGTGCCAGGGGGTAAGGGAGGCCGGAGGAAGGTCAATGGGGGAAAAAACAGACATATGTACTACCATTTGTAATACAAAATATCATTCCTACTAAAGTATTCTTTTTTTGTGTGTATGTTTGAATCTTTATTGTGTGATTAATTTTATTCCATATAATATGTCCCTATTGTGCCTTATAACTATTTGAAAAAGTATCCCATGTAAATCTTCATTCTTCTTCTGTCTTCTACATTCTCTTTCTTTTTCCCATCCATATCAATGTCAGTGGTAGCTCATGTGGTGGGCATAGCACTGCCTGTGGCCTAGAGTGTCTGGGTCTGAGTTCCAGTATTACCATTCAATAGATGTGTGACCTTGGGAAACTCATTTATCTTTTCAAGTAATAGGAAAATGATGTTACATGTGCCAATGTCAAAGATTCTTCTACTTTAAAACAGAATTAACCTATTGTTTTTAATCCATCAATAAATCTTGATGATTCTCTCTGGGAATATTGACTTTCCTCTCATTGTATCAATTAGCACTCCTTATGTCAAAATTTTTGTGTGTCTTGGGAAAAGTAGTTAAAGTATAGCTGAGTGTTCCTGGAAGGCTTAGCTAAAAGAAACATTGAAAATTCAATTATCATAGGGAAAAACACTAATGTAATGTAACTTGATACTAAAATAACTTTATTGAGATAGAAAGTTTGTCTTTTTCAAATGTTAAATATGCATGTATCTGATCAGTGACTTATTATCAAGATGCTAAGGCTCAATGTATATAATAATATTTTTTTAAATATATTTTTATTGATTTCAGAGAGGAAGGGAGAGGGAGAGATAGAAACATCAATGATGAGAGAATCATTGATCAGCTGCCTTCTGAATGCCCACTATTGGGATTCAAGCCCGAAATCTGGGCATGTGCCCTGCCCAGGAATCAAACTGTGATCGTCTGGTTCATAGGTTGATGCTCATCCACTGAGCCACTCTGGCCGGGCTAATAATCCTATATAATAAAGATGTAATATGCAAATGGTTGTTATGCCATGAAGCATAATGTCCTACCTGGAATGACCAGATCACGGGTCAGCAGGAAGGTGGGGCAGCTAGCTACAATCAGGTGTTGGAGAGCTACAGGAGGGGGCAGGGCAGCAAGCTATGGGGGAGGGGGGTGGGGGGGAGCTACAGGAGGGCAAGGCAGTGGGCAGAGAGCTACTGGAGGGCAGCAGCGAGCTACTGGCGAGCTACTGGAGCACAGATTCATGCACAGGGCTACTAGTATATTTATAATAAAGAAAACTTTAAAGACCACAATAAGTCACCAAATCTAATACCACATATTATAGAATCCCATTATGGATATTTTCTGGAACTAGACTTAACAGGCAGATCTGTGACATATCATGTAAGCTTCCATGTTCCAGGGCAAGGGACCCTCTTGAGGCAGATATTTTTCTGGGGTGTGAAGGCTATGTGCCTCACTTACGGATTGAATGGCTTTTCTATAGGTTAAAAATATGTGGATATCCTGGTAGCTGCAAAAGTAGAACTTCACATATCCAACTAAAACACTCCAGGTACATTGTCACCGTCTCCTGGTTGCCTTTGCCCTGCTTTCCATTTAGTCACCATTGGCTTTCTAGAGCTCTTGAACTTGACAAAGGTTAGACAGAACACCGCTGGAGCGGTTTGTGAGCATCAGCAGATTTCGCTTATAATTTCATTGATCTATATGGGCTCGCTGTTTGCAAACCAGCTGCTGCACTGTTTCCCCACAGCTACTGATTTCAGTAGCATTGATTTTCCCCTCTTACATTAACATAGCATTATTCCTTTAATGGACAATAAATGACTGGATGTAAATACAACCAGGGAAGCAACAACAAAAGGAAAATGTCAGACTCATTTTCATTTAAGGGATCCTTTCCATTAATATTTGCCTTAAAAATTATAACACAAATTATTGACAAAACTAATGCAATTTTGATTTTACTGCATTTTGTTCGTTTGTAGATATGTGTTGTCTGCCAAATGGTCTTCTCTTCCTAATGTATTAGGCAAAGCAATACAATAACTGCCTTTATAGAGACTGTAAATTTGCACCATTACCTTAGTACAACTGAATTCTATTCATGAAAGAAAGCAGAAAGCGGTACAAATACAAGGATTTACAGTTACATTCAGATAGGCTAAAAATGAAGGTATTTCAGATTGAGTCAGCTAGCTAAAAGACACCTTCAAGATATTGGTTAATTTCAATAAAATTAGAAAAAATGACTAATCTTTGAGATTAAAGAATTTAGTCTATATAAACATTAATATATAAACCTTAACATATTCCTGAAGCACATTTAAATGGGTATTGTGTATATGTGTGAAGTGTGAACACTATTTAATAGTTTCTCAAAGTTCCTTTCTAGAATTAAACCCTGTAAATGATAGCTGTTAGAAAGGATATAAAAAACATGAATTTTAAAGTTCATTAAGCATAGATATGTTTTAGGTGGTAAAAGATGTAAAAAAAAAACCTTAAAAACAGACTTTTACTTTTGGTTTTCAATTCAGTTACTTTAAAGAAACCAACTGCCATTAAACTTAACCAATAATTTCAATTTGGAATAAAACAAGGTAAAAATGTATTTTATTTAATAAATTTTAGAATTCCTATTGCTATTGACAGTATATAACCAATCTCTCATCCCCAACACATTCTCTATTACCAAGCCTATTGTTTCCTTTTTTTGTTTATTTGTATTGAGATGGGCAAAAGTCTTTTGGCAGCAACTTTCTTAGGTGCATTATGCCAATACTTTGACAAATTTAGTTTTGAAGTTTTAAGAAACTGATACTGAATATAAAGTCTTTTAAAAAATCATCTACTTTTAGCTATGCCTTTAAAACATCTCTAGCTACATTCTCAATACTTTTCCACCAGTTTCTAAATTTCCACAGAGGTTCAGGGGCCATTATATTTCAAGTAAGTAGAAGTAGCTATTCTTCAGTAATAGTTTTTGTTTGTGTTTTGTACATCAGTTTTCTTTCTGAAAATATTCTGTGTTGTAGGTGATAAGAGTAACAATCTGTAGCAATATTCACCAGAATCAATGACAGAGATGGAGAAAATACCTATAGCAACATCTAAAGTACATTCCAGTGCAAGTCTTACATTTTAATGGTTTTATTATTGCTTTTTCATTGTCATTATTACTTACAAAACATTTACTCATTTCTTTCGCTCTATTATTTTTTTCTCCCCAAATATGTTAGTGTCTATAACTCTCATTAGTGCTCTGACCCATCCCCAAGCCTGAAACCTATAAATGATTGTGGCACAACCAGAACTTTATCCTTATAGTATGGTCCCAAGTCTCACTGTCAAACAATGAATTGCTGCCTAGTTTCTGTCATTATCTTGGATGATTCTGCTACCTGGTCACCAAGCTAGCATACTTTCTTTAATACTCCTCTGTTCTGCTGTACTGCATATGTCAATGAATTTTAAAACATTAATTTATATATTTATTTGTTTATTTATTTATTTAATAAATGAATCAAATGCTCCTCATTTCCTTCTGGATCACCAGAAGATAATAGAGTGGAGCTTCTGTTTCAATCCTAAAATTCCAGATTTAGGAGGAAAAGGATTACTTAAGAAATCTCTTTCAGGTAATTTTTGGAGTCAAGGAATAAACAAAATTGCTTATACAAATATTCTTAGATTCTTTCTTTAGGATTTTATATAATCCATATTAATTTCTATTATCTTTAAGAAAATTCAAAACCAAGGAATAAGGTCTTCATTTATGTAGTCCGGTAAAATGTTCAAAAACGTTTTTGCTATTTCAAACACAGTAAATTATATTGATTCTATTATTCAATTAATGTGCTGAATACAGTATTTAAGACCACACCGAATTATTTTTGTCAGAACTAACTTTTTCTTCAATACTCAATAGATAGCCTGGCTGGTGAGGCTCAGCAGTTGAGTGTAGACTTATGAACCAAGAGATCATGGTTCAATTCCTGGTAAGGGCACATGCCTGGGTTGCAGGCTAATCCCCAGTGTGGAGCATGCAGAAAGCAGCTGAGCAATGATTCTCTCTCATCATTGATGTTTCTCTTTCTCTCTCTCCCTCTACCTTCCTCTCTGAAATCAATAAAAATATATTTTTAAAAATACTCAACAGATAGGCTTATTTCCAAACAGCAATGCCATAATAAAAAATTATACAGAAGCAATGATTGGGTTACCAAAGATATCAAAGAAAAAATAAAAAAGCATCCTGGTAACAAAGGACAATGAAAACACAACAATCCAAAATCTATGAAACATAGTGAAAGCAGTCTTGAGAGGGAAGTTCATAGCTTTACAGGCCTACCTCAAAAAAAAAAAAAAAAAAAAAAAAAAAAGTAATAAATTATCTAACCCTACAACTCAAAGAATTAGAAAGAGAGCAACAAGAAAAACCCTTAGTAAGCAAAAGGAAGGAAATAATAAAGATCAGAGCAGAAATAAATGACATAGAGACCAAAAACAAACAAACAACAAACAAAAAAACACAATACAAAAGATCAATAAGACCAAGAGCTGGGTCTTTGAAAGGATAAACAAGATTGATGAACCTCTAGCCAGGCTCACCAAGAAGCAAAGAGAGAGGACCCAAATAAACAAAATCAGAAATGAAATAGGTGAAGTAACAACCGATCCCACAGAAATACAAACAATTATGAAAAAATACTATGAAGAACTCTATTCCAACAAAATGGAAAACCTACATGAAATGGACATAGTCTTAGAAAAATATAAGCTTCCAAAACTCAATCAAGAAGAATCAAAAAACCTGAATAGGCTGATAACTAAAGAAGAAATTGAAGCAGTAATCAAAAATCTTCCAGCAAACAAAAGTCCTAGTCTGGATGGCTTTACAGGGGAGTTCTACCAAGCATTCAAAGAACTAAAACCTATCCTGCTCAGACTATTTCAAAAAATTCAAGAGGAAGGAACACTTCCAATTTTTTTCTATGAAGCCAGCATTACCCTAATTCCAAAACCAGATAAAGACACCACAAAGAAAGAGAACTACAGGCCAGTATCCTTGATGAACATAGATGCTAAAATCCTCAACAAAATTCTAGCAAATCGGATCCAGCATTACATTGGAAATATTATACACCATGACCAAAAGAGATTTATTCCGGGGATGCAAGGATGGTGCAATATCTGCAAATCAATAAATGTGATACATCGCATAAACAAATTGAGAGATAAAAATCACATAGTCATATCAATTGATGCAGAAAAAGCATTTGACAAAATCCAACACCCTTTCTTGATAAAAACCCTCAATAAAGTGGGAATAGAAGGATCAGACCTCAACATAATAAAAGCCTTATATGACAAATCTACAGCCAACATCATATTCAATGGGTACAAACTAAATCCATTTCCCCTAAGAACAGGAACAAGACAGGAATGCCCCACTTTACCACTCCTGTTGATAGACTAGTAGTACTGGAAGTGCAAACCACAGCAATCAGATAAGAAGAAGAATTAATAGGCAGCCAAATTGGAAAAGAAGAAGGAAAACTGTCATTATTCACAGATGGCATGATATTATACATAGAAAACCCCAAAGACTCCATCAAAAGACTACTAGATTTAATAAATGAATTCGGCAATGTAGAAGGATACAAATTTAACACCCAGAAATCTATGGCTATTTTGTATACCAGTAATAAACTCACAGAAAGAGAAACTAAAAAAACAATTCCATTTACCATTGCATCAAAAAAATTAAGGTATCTAG
The DNA here is from genome assembly GCA_026230045.1 of Corynorhinus townsendii. Classification (NCBI taxonomy): domain Eukaryota; kingdom Metazoa; phylum Chordata; class Mammalia; order Chiroptera; family Vespertilionidae; genus Corynorhinus; species Corynorhinus townsendii. The sequence continues at coordinate 47,534,788 of JAPDVU010000004.1, forward strand.
GAATAAACTTAACTAAGGAGATAAAAGACCTACTCAGAAAACTATAGGATATTGAAAAAAAGAGATAGAGGAAAACATAAACAAGTGGAAGAAGATACCATGTTCATGGATTGGTAGATTCAACATCATTAAAATATCCATAGTATCCAAAGCAATTCATAGATTCAATGCAATCCCTATTAAAATACCAATGGCATATTTCACAGACCTATTCATCTGGAATAAAAAAAGACTCCCAAATAGCCACAGCAATCCTGAGAAAGAAGAACAACATTGGAGGGATCACAATACCAGATATCAAGCTATAGTTCTCAAAACTGTCTGGTACTGGCACAAGAACAGACATATAGACCAGTGGAACAGAACAGAGAACCTAGAAATCGAACCAAGCCATTATGTTCAGTTAATATTTGACAAAGGAGGCAAGAGCATACAATGGACAGTCTCTTCAATAAATGGTGCTGGGAAATTTGGTCAGATACATGCAAAAAAATGAAATTAGATCACCAGCTTATACCATACATAAAAACAAACTCTAAATGGTTAAAGGACTTAATGTAAGACCAGCAACCATAGAAATCTTAGATGACTCCATAGGCAGCAAAATATCAGACATATGTTGTAGCAATATTTTTATCAATACATCTCCTAGGGCAAAGGAAACTAAGGGGAATATAAACAAATGGGACTACATCAAAATAAAAAGCTTCTGCACAGCAAAAGAAATCATCAACAAAACAACAGGAAAGCCCACTGCATGGGAGAACATATTTGCCAATGTTATCACCAATAGGGTTTAATCTCCAACATTTACAGGGAACTCGTACAACTTAATAAAAGTAAGATAAACAATCCAATCAAAACTGGGCAAAGGACCTAAGTAGACATTTTTTGAAAGAGGACATACAGAAGGCCAAGAGACATATGAAAACATGCTCAAAGTCACTAATCATAGGAGAGATGCAAATCAAAACAACAATGAGGTACCATCTCACACCTGTCAGAATGGCTACCATCAACAAATCAACAAATGACAAGTGCTGGAGAGGATGCAGAGCAAAATGAACCCTCGTGCACTGCTGATAGGAATGCAGATTGGTGCAGTCACTGTGCCAAACAGTATGGAGTTTCCTCAAAGAGCTAAAAATGGAACCCCCATTTGACCCAGTAATCCCACTTCTAGGACTATATCCCAAGAAACTAGAAACACCAATCAGGAAGGATATATGCACCCCTATGTTCATAGCAGCACAAATTACAATAGCTAAGATTTTGAAACAGCCTCAGTTCCCATCAGCAGATGAGTCAGATAAAAAACTGTGGTACATCTATACAATAGAATACTACACTGCTATAAAAATGGAGTTTTTACCATTTGCAACAGTATGGATAGAAGTGGAGAGCATTATGATAAGTGAAATAAGCCAGTCAGAGAAAGATAAATATCACATAATCTCACTCATATGTGGGATATAATGATCAACATAAACTGATGAACAAAAATAGATTCAGAGATAAGGTAGCACTGAACAGACCATCCAGACTCAGAGAGAAGTCAGGGGAGGAGGGGTTAGAGATCAACCAAAGGACGTGTATGCATGCGTATTAGCATAACCAATGAACACAGGGCTTGCCCTCAGGATTGGGTGTGGTGGTGGGGGGGAGGGTCCATCAGGGAAAAAGGAGATATACTCTATGTAATACTTTAAACAATAATAAAAACAATTATATGAAAACGTTAAAAATATAGACTTTCTGAATAATTTATTTAATTAAACTTCTGATTACTGAGTACTAGCTGGAAGTCAGAAATAACCAATTCATTTCCCCAGTTTCAGAGAGCTTACAGTCCAGCACAGGTTACATACAACTACATAATTCACCCTATTTTTTTTTTTTTTTTATAAAACCTCCTGGAACTGTTGAGACACTTCCTTCATTGTGTACTGTAGCAGAGACACTTGTCTAGAGTCCACACTTTGTAGCTACATGGGAAGACTGCATCTGCCAGGCCCCTATAGCTAACAGAACACTGTAATGTGGGTGGAAAAGATGAAGTTCATTTCCAGGCATGCCCCTAAATAATCTCATGAGACTTGGCCAATGTGGCTCAGTTGGTTGAGTGTTGGCCTGTGCATCTAAAGTTATAGGTTCTAGTCCTGGTAAGAGCACATGCAATATCTCATGCAATCCTTAGTGGGGCTTCTTTTCCTTTGCCAATTGACTGAACAAATGAAGTGAATCTGTCAGAGCATTCTAAGGGGACCCCAGGGCATGATGGAGCCAAAAGAAAGACATCTGGGTGAAGAGCTTTCCAGGAGAACCTCCTGCCTTACATTGGACTGTGTGACATAGGTGGAAAACCAAATGCTGTCGTGTTAGGCTTCTGAGATTTTAGGTTTCTGTGTTAACTTTTCTCAGTAATTCTCTATATCACTTATTGTCATGTGTTGTGATACAAAGGCAAACACAAACTTTGGCAAGGCATACAGGTTTTTGGGTCCCTATACTAAAAGAGACACAGAATTTTGCCCCAAAAAATAACTAATTTTGTCTTGTTTATTTTTTGGACCATGTTTTCCTATTAGGTGTTCTGTAAGGGTATCATTCTCCATTGAACATCATATAGCTATTTTTTACTTTAACTTTATGTTGTCTCAAAAATGAGAGAATCAAGCTTAAAATTATGAGCTACCATTTATATAACACCTATCAAGTACCAGGAAAAACTTTAATCACTTGCAAACTTCATTAAAACCCTGTAATGTATATATTATCATATATATTTTATATATAAAGAGATGAAGACTTACAGAGTTGAAATAAATTACCAAATTATTAAATTCTAGCATAGGTATTTGAGTCTGTGAATACTCAAACTATTAATTTTTTAACATATAGTTAAGCAGCAACTTTTATTAGAATGCTTAAAATAATAGTATGTGATTTATGACATCTAACTAATATTATCTTATGATATTCATATTGATATCTGAGAGCTCCTCTTTTTTGTGGGGCATATTTTATTTCTTGACTATGTACTGGATAGATTAGGATACTAAATAGCTAAATTCCAGAGAGGTGAGATGTATTTTATTATAACATATTAGTAACAATATCTTATTTAATATATATGGGTATGGTCTTTTAAATTTCAAACATTTTTATCATAACAAATTGTAAACATAAACAAAAATAAAAAATATACTTGACCTATATATCTATCATACAGTTTCAACAATAATCAAATCATGGCTGATCTTGTTTCATATATCCCTCAAACCTCCAGATTAATTATTACCAATAATTTTATTTGCACGTGGAAGAATAGATATATTTCAGATATGCCAAAAAGATAAGAAAGCTTAAAATATATGCAATTGCAATACTATTATTCCACCTAAAAGAGATTAAAACAATTTGGGTAGGATTTTCAAATTGTATTAATCATGTATTTGCTAAATAATGTATATCGAGTACATGTCACATTCCAGGCTTATCTGGACATCTTTGAGCCCTAGTCAATATACTTACACAGCTTCGTTCTATACTCAAATTACATAACTAGGTGTGTGTTTTTTCTAGCAGCTCTAATGTTATTTAAAATAATTTTTGTTTTAATTGTTAATTTTTCACTTATGACATTGAGTGAAAAACATTTACCTTTCAAATTATTGTCAATAACCTTCCTATTATTGCAGTTATTTGCTTGCTTGTTTACAGGGTCTAATAAAATTTACTTCAAGTTATTACACTTTTCCTTCCTGTAAATGCTAATGTTCTAGGATAAACACTAGGACCTAAATGATAGTTACTAACAGTCAGGGTTCAATCATCCAGTGTATTAATAATTCCTAGAAAGCATGGCCTGGCTCCGGAACTGGAAGCCAGGCCCTGACCTGCCTCTGTCATCCTGGCTCTCTCTTGTGGATCACACTGCCTGTATGCCTTACTATCTTTGTTGTTAGAAGGGGAAAACAAGAGAATAATACACATCCTTGTGTGCCACACAGAAATCTTGTGGGAATTAATACGCAGAAAGGACTTCAGAGCTTAGTGAGAAAAGGCACTTTAGAATATAAACACCATGCAATTATTCTTATTACTGAGAGCTCGGAAAATGCTAGGAAGAAATAGCATGATTATTGTGGCATGCATTAAGCCAAATAAAAAAAAGCAGGCTAATAGAGAAGCCCATCGAAGATAAAAATTACTTTGACCAACACTTCCCTCCAGCCACTGAAAGAAATTATTTTTATAGCCATGTTTAAATGGTACCCAACTTCCTTTTATTTTGCTTAAAATCTGTGATACTAGAATTGTGCTTAAATGAAATTTCCATCACCTTTCACATATTAAAAAAATTAAGTACATTTTAATGCACATACTGAACATTAAATCATTTTTTTGCTGTAGGTTATTGCAAGTAAATACTAATTGTAAAATAGATTCTTTTTGATTAAACAAAATTAAAATAGACTGCTAATGTTCACCTCAGATTTTCTCATCATTTCATTAACAGTTCAACTAGGAAAGGTATTTTTATAATGATGGGCAGGAAAACCATACTCATCAATATTCATCCATATTCACTGACTCTGGAACTTTAAAATAAGTGCAGAAATATGTGAAACACATATACCCTTTAAAATAAATTGCAAGAACTATTTTATTTGTTTAACAATGATCGCTTCATTGATAATATTCAGACACCAAATTCATTAGGAAATATAACAAAATTTAAATAAGAATTAGTTTGCTTTTCTGAGACTTGTCTTTTCCAAAAACAGGAATTTGACAGACAACAATCAGTGGAGCAGATTAGATTCTTAATTGATTAGCTACAAACTTCTGTCCTACTTTTGTATCAACTGTAAACTAAAAGCCTCTCCATCCCATTTAGTCTTTATATCTTTATAACATGTTTTTTCTTTACATTGAACACTTTTACATTTCGACATCTGGCTTTCCCCCAAACTTCAGGTAATTGTGCACTTTAAGACACTGTGAAACTGTAAAGATTCAGCCTGCTTTAAACAGGAATAATAAAACATCAGTGACTTGAAAGGACCGGTTCAGCGGGTGCAGACAGAGAGCTGAGAATGCTACTGCCGGGCTTGCATTGCCCCCTATGGTTGCTATCTGACAGTTCCCCAGGAAAAGTCTCAACACACTCTGTCCTCTTGGTGGACAGCACCTGGAAACTGAGCTTTGAGCTGTAGCTCATGTCTAAATAAATACCCTACAGCATCAGAGCACCAATTCAGATGCTAGTATTTTGGAAATTTATATGCCTTATTTCAACTCTTTTTAACAATAAATTAATTATATCTCACCAAATTTATCACTTTAATATATATATTGTCGACCTTACCCAAATTCTCAAATTATGGCAGTGAAAATTCTTTTAAATAAGGCATTCTGATAATTACTTTCAAATATGTACCTTTCTGAGAAAGGCACTCTTCTTTTTTCCAAACTCCAAGCTCACCTCTTCTCAATCTGACACCATCTGGCACCTAGTTATAGGTGTGCATGCACCTATGTTTTCTACTTTGTATTTAGATGGCAAGTTCAATGATGGGACAGCCTATGCCTCAGGCCACTGTACCCCTACATAGTAGGAGCAGAGTGCTGGGCTCAGAGAAGGTACTCTATCAAGCCAAGATAACTAATACACTCTGTTGAATTTATTTTATTACTAATAATTGTCTTAGGTCCAGTTGCCTAGAAATAGAGCCTAAGAGAGCAATTTGAATGCACATGATGTGCTAAGGGTGTGTTCTTTAGGCAGAGCCTGCAAAAGAGGGAGAAAAACAGGAGAGGAAAATATTTCAAAAAGTGTGGTCCCAGGTAATGTCTAGCTTTGGCCTGTTCCTTAACATGGGGGAGGGGGGGTGGTGAGAGTCTGAAGCAAAAATTGTACCACAAAGATGCCCCTTTTTGAAGAAAGAGAGCCAGTCTGTTGTGCCTCCTACTTTTTGGTCATTAGCCGTGGCCACTCCTGGATGGTGGGAGGTGTATGGAAGCAGCAACCATAGCTAAGGGCAAATCTCCAGAGAAGGGGGCAGCTAAGAGCTGTGAGTAGCCAGTACTCCCAGCAGAAGGGGGACAACAATGGGGCCAGTAACTGGAATCCTGGCTGAGCACTTGCAGCAGCCACTTGGATACACTTGTTTCTTACATCAAATTTACTCCATCCAGGCACAGATTCTTCAGGATTCTGTGGTCACAATACTCGAGGAAACGTACTAGCTGCTACAGTTTGTCTTATGGCAAAACTAACACTTATCTTCCTCTTCCTTCATGCATTCTACACTCCTCTCTCTCTCTAGCACTTCCACTGGCCCCAGTGGCTTACCTAGTGGAGAAACAAAGAGCCTGATTCCTGAGGGTTGAGCCCGTTACAATATCATCATTAGGAAGGTCGTGGTTGCTGCACTTGCCCATTCAACATTATAAAAAAAAAAAAAAGAGGAACCAAAAACACCTTCTCTCCACTACATAGTGGATTACCTGACAGCCAAACATGTTTTTCCCTGTTCTCAGCAGTCCTGACTCCCAAAGAAGGTAAGGATCAATCACTCTTGCCTTGTGTTTACTGGTCTACTGGCACTAGCTGCCCCAAACCACCTAGTGGCAGTTATACCTTAATATTTAGCAGGAATCTTAGGGTGTCCACAGGTGGAAAAGAACCTTCTAGAAACCCAGAACCTCTAGACTCACAGAACTTAATGTTTCAGGTCAATAGTAATGATGGCAAGTAAGGTCACTTCTACTTTTACCCCTTAGTTCCCAAAGCCATGTGTATTAGATACTAGGGCTGCCATAAGACAACAACACAGTCTTGGTGGCTTCAACATCAGAAATTTAGATCCTCACAGTTCTGGAGGCTGCAAGTTCAAGATCAAGGTGCTAGCAGGGTTGGCTTCTCTTGCGGCCTCTCTCTCCTAGGCTCACAGATGGGTCCTCCTCTCACTGTGTCCTCATACAGCTTTTTCTCTGCTGTATTCATTTCTGTAACATCTTCCTCTTCCTTCTAAGACACCAGTCCTATTGGATTAGGTCCCTATCCTTATGGTCTCATTTAGCCTAATTACCTTTTTAAAGGCTTTATGTCTAAAATCATTCACATTGGGGATTAGGACTTCAATATACCAAACTGGGAAGACACAATTCTTAACACGATAAAAATCTACCTTTTTCTCAAACAGCAACACATAATGGATGTTAGTTTAAGAGTATACTGCATACTAAAAAATAGTGCCCAATACTTTCAAGGTTTCATCTCCAAACTGGTACGTCATCTGTGTCTTTTTTTAAATCCTCACCAGAGGATATGTTTTTATTGATTTGAGATAGAAGAAGAGAGAGAAAAACATCAATGTGAGAGAGAAACATCTATCAGTTGCTTACCGTACACACCTTGATCAGGGATGGAACCCACAACCTAGGTATGTGCCCTGACTGGAAATCAAACCCACAACCTTTTGGTGTATGGGACAATGTTCCAACCAACTAAGCAACCCAGCCAGGGCTCATCTGTATCTTTTAAAGGCTATTCCACTATTCTAACAGGACAGCAGTTTCTGGATAGTGCTATAGGCAATGGTCATGTGGCCATTTCTTTATAAAGAAAAAATACATTTCTTAGTTGGAGATGTTGGTATACAGAATTTCATGCCAGCAAATCAATACTCCATGAGCTCTTAGAGTCAAAGTCCTATGGGCTACAAAGGTGAACCCAAATGTTTCAATCTTGGTCAGGATAAATTCCGCTTTTTTCAAGACAAAAAGGTCCTATGAAATCAAGTTGGCACCAAGTGGCTGATAGGTCTCCTTGGGGGATAGTATCATATAGAATACTCACCATTAATCTCTGCTACTGACAGAATGAACTTTCAGAAGCAGCAATTGGTGAGACAGAGCACATATTCTTGGGCACATACACAGATTCCATTTCTGTCACTATAGCTGCTCCATTCACATGCCCATAATATCATCACTGGCATGGTCAAGGGGAGAGGCTGATAACAATTGGCTAAGTCATCCGGTACATAAAAGATCCACTCTAGTGTGCAGTGTAAAGAGCTTCATGCTTACTTTCCAATCCCAAAGGTCCATCTATATGTCTCTTCCCAGATATCCTTAAGCTTGATCTCATAATATTGCTCCTTCCACATTCATTGAATAACCATTTAAATTATTTATCATAGCCTATGAATCTATGAATATTATTACCTTAAACCATTTCTCTTTACACAAAAACCAGGAACTCTGCCCAAAGACCTGCCAACTGATAGGCTTCCATTCCTTCATCATTGTCTTTCAAAGCCACACCTGAGTGGAGGGATAATGCATTAACTATTCATTTTAGGTTTGCACTAACATGCCAACTTACCTGTGAATGAAGCTCAGGTCTTTATGCCCCTCTATCACCTGGTCATAGGAAACTCTTATGGATCTATCACAGGTTTTAGGAATAGGCACGGTTAATAAATAGGATTTTTATGAAGGTGTGTACCCTTGGAGTCAACATGTATGGAAGGGCAAAGAAGGAAGTAAGATTAGGGAGAAGTCAAGCTCTAATCTAGACTTCTCCTATTCCATAGGGATCTCTAGATAGATATCTCTGGCAAATCGCTAAAATGGCCCTTCAAAGTTGGCCTCAGTTTGACATAGTGAGCAGGACTTTATACCTGCATTAACAAGTAAAAAACATGACCATTGTTGAGGCAGCTCTCTGAACCTGAGGCACTTTAAATATCTGAGAGCTGAAGAGTGCTGTTTCACAGCACCTTTAGCAGATGAGGCATTGAGCCTTTCATTAAACAGACAGCTGAGAAGCTCATCACAGTGTCCACCAAAAGGCCATTGGTATAAACTGAGGGGAGACTGCTAGGGCAACAGTGATAGGGAGTTCTAAGCTACCTTATTTACAGCTTTCATAAGTCCTCTGGACCTGCTTGAGCTTACATATCCTGGATGTATCACTTCCATTTTATAATGGATTGATGCTAGGCTCACCCTACCCAATCTTATGATTTATTAGTCTGACATTATTCAGCTCACAATGAGAAATTCTGGCTGTACCATCACTTGATACCCAATTGTCAGAATGCCTCATGTATAGCAGGGCCCATTACCATGCCAGGATCTGTAGAATGGTATATAGTTCTTTGTTACATATGGCATGTCTTTGCCCTCAGAAGAGGGAAGAGTTGGGAGGGTTAGCATTATTTTGTAAGGCATCTACCTCATTTGAGGCCTCATAGTCTTCAATCAAGAGGTAGGGGAGACTTTTAACAAAAGGGTACTGGATAACTTGTGTAATCCAAGAAGTTTCAGGGGAATAAGGAATTCCAAGGTTTACATGTACACAGACCCAGATAACCCTCTTCCAAGTTTCAGTGTCACTTTCTTTATCTTTCAGGGCCCCAGCCTTAGCACATAAGACTTCCCTAGACCAAGAATTAAGCTTTCTCTTGAGTTCTGTGACTTTTCTAATTAAGACTTATGCCAGGTCTTCAGTTCTATCTGCCCTCCAGCTGTAGGAGCTGAAGGTCTCTTCTACAGTTGCCAGAGGCCCTCTGACTATCATACTTGACTTTAAAGTGGTGTTGATTGCCCTGGGCCTGCTATTTCATCTCTTCAAAGCAATAGTGGCATTCAGAAAAAGTCTTTCCATTCCACAATCTTTATAAATTATATTTCTCTTGAACCTCTCAAATGCCAGAGATATTGCACAAGCCAGTGCATCTCCTTCCCCACATATCCTACTCCAATTGACCTCAGTGGCAGCCTCAGCAATTGCATTGTGGCTGCATGCCAGAGCTATGCAAACTCTGCCTTCCACCAGTGATGAGGTATTTGCTGCAAATCAGAATTCAAGTTTCTAACCCCAGGACCCTTTTCTGGGAGTTTGCTTCCTGAAACCACTTTTGGTACATTATTAGGATAGCTATCCTAGAAACAGAGCTCAATCCAGAGTATTAGATGCTTTATTTACGAAGTTTCTACAGCGATACCTATAAGGAAGGACGGGAGTGAAGCAGAGTAAGGAAGGAGAAAGAGTTGATTGAAAATGTAATCTCAGGTAAAGTCTCAGATCAGTCTTGACCTGATCCATGAAGATTCCAGGGAGTCTAGAATATAAGTATCACCACAGTGTAGTCCCCTCTTGAGGTAAGGAAATTAGATTTCTGTACATGTATCAGACAGACATCATTTTCATACCAACCCTGAAATGGAGGAAGAAGTGTCCCATCAGCCATGGGCACTTCTCAGGATGAAGACATGAAGAGCTAGGAGGTGGGAGTATTGTGAGAGCTGTGATACATTTGTGGATAAAACTGTCAGAAGCCGGTGTGGGGGTGCACCAAACCAAAGAGGGGATCTAGGCAGAGCACCACAGCTTCTACTAAGATAGAAAGGTTACTGACCCTGTCATCAGGAACACATTTTAACTAATAACCCCAGATTGTGAACTAATTAATTACAAATGATTTATGAAGAAGTTTCATAAGATCACATGGAGGAATCAGAATACTTGTGTGAAAAACTCGTAACATGACATAAAATTGAGGGTTAGTTGGCACTACATAGCACTCAGCTGGAGAGGACATACAGGGCAAATTCATTTGGCTGCCATCACAACTGCCTCCTTGTCTCGGAGTGTCTGCCAGCCATTAGCGACTCAAATTCTATTTAAAAATAGGCGAGGAACTTATAAGTTACATTCAGAAAGTCAGCTCTTGAAAAGTTAATTGTAACATAATTTGCATGATACTGGATGACAGATAAAGAATATCTTCTTTAGAATCCATCAATAAATTGGCAGTATCTAAAATAGCGAAAGATCTAATAAAAATCACAATTCTATCCACAGCGTAACTCAACTACTGAATCTGTTCTACACAAACCTGAAGTCTAGAAAGCATGTCTTCAATACAGTATCACTTTCTATTTCTGTACATTTGCCTTTGCCTAGTAGCCCATTCCTCACTCTATCCCAGTAGCCTGGCATTCCTTTAGCATGAGCAAAATGTCAATAGCCTCCATTGGCAACATCCCTCCAAGGCAGTCCATTTCTAACAAGAACATTAAATATTTTCATCTTTCTTCCCATTAGCCCTTAGAAGAGCAATGTCCCATTTCAATAATAATTTTAATCTGCATGTTCTCTATAAAATCCTGCTAACATGGTGAAAAAAATAGAAGAGCAATTTAAAAAAAAACTTAGCATTGCTAAAATGCTGAAGCCATCAGTGATCAAGAAACATTACATTTTTTTCTGGAAGTTGTGAAACAGAACCACCTACCTCAAAAGAAAAGCTGATTGGTGTTGATTAGCCTGCTGTTCAACATCACCAAAGAAAAGCTCAGCCTGTAAACTGGGTGATTAGGTTTCCCCAACAGGACTCAGTTAATCCCCCAGCTCTGTACAGCAGAACGTACAGCAGAGACAGCTCTTAGACTGCATCCATCTCCCAGAAGGGCTGCCCACTGCTCATTTTTGTACTACATCTGGTGGACAGTTTATATACTAAGTGAAGTTTGTCTTTGTTCTTCAACAAAGCAATTAGGTGAGTAAAAAAAAGGGGGAGTGGTTTGCAACATCTCAGCTAACTTAAACTTATTTTTTTAATATATTTTATTGATTTTTTTACAGAGAGGAAGGGAGAGGGATAGAGTTAGAAACATCAATGAGAAAGAAACATCGGTCAGCTGCCTCCTGCACACTCCCTACTGGGTATGTGCCCGCAACCAAGGTACATGCCCTTGACCAGAATCGAACGTGGGACCCTTCAGTCTGCAGGCCAATGCTCTATCCACTGAGCCAAACTAGTTAGGGCCATCTCAGCTAAGTTAGAGCATCTCAACAAATCCACAAGGAAGAGGGGAAAGGCAAGGTGGAACTATGAATTCTCCTAACACACTGATCACCACTATTGCCCTCTTTCCTCCCTTCCTACTGGCAACTGAAACTTTGAACTATTTTTGGACAGTCCTAAGTTCCCACTAGCAGGAATTAGAGAAGAGTGTATGATGGTGAGGAAATAAATCAAAAGACTTGGGGAACCTAGCTAGAGGCCACAGAACTGCAAGCCCCAGCATTTCAGTGGGCTGAAGAGTCTTCCAAGTTGTCAGAATAAAAGTTGCATCATTGGATCCTTGAGCTGCATACCGAAGGACTTCACCTACTGGGGTGTCTTCCATGTGAAATCCCCATCAAAATCCACTCACCACATAATGACAGAGTCCTCCTAACATCAGAACAATGTTTATAAAATAGTAAAATAGAAACTAGTTGAAGATTATCAATAAATACTTGTTCAAATAAGGAACACTGAGCAATTATTAAAAGGGATTAATTAGAACTAAATTAACTAAGGCAAACAAATTGCCGAGATGTGTAAAACGTAAGCATGGAAGAGTCTTTACAGCATGGATACATCTTTATTTGAAAACTTTAATCATGTTTAAGAAGATATAATATGGACAAAGTATATAGTACAGACAACCATATCTGAAATAATATGTAGCAAAATGTAAATAGTGATTATATATTAAGATTACGGGCCATGTTTTTACTTTATATATTTTGTTAACTAAATATATATATTTTAATCAGATAAAAATCAATAGCAATGTTTCCATTTATTATCATAGCATACTATATGTAAAAAAAGTTGATGTTCCATGGCCGTGAATGTCTATTTTCCCTTCAATGTGTATTCTTTTTCTGCTATCTTAACAATACCTTAGATAGAAGTTGAGACACTAATAGAAAGAAATTCTGACCATTAGAAGAGACAGAATTTTGCTTCACCCTTAAAACAGATGGCTCCCCATTCAGGCTACTTATTATTGTAGTTGTGACAAAAGTAGAACAGCCAGGGACAACTTTACTGTAAGGGTCCTATTTCTTTTATGTTACTGTGTTAAAGCAACTTACATTTTTGAAGATTGGTTATTTTGCTATTTCCATAACATAAACTTCAGACATCTATTTCTGATAATAGTGGATTATATAATTCTTTCTAATACTCCTGCTAGAGACACTAGAAAACCTGAGCAAATATGCATACATTTGAGTGTGTTAGAAAGCTAACAAGGAATTGAAGGCCACGTTCTGGAGAAGCTGAAACCTGTATAGGTAACTTCGGCAACTGAGGCTACTTTTCTCCCAGAGACATCTGTAGTTCTTAAAAATTTGGCTCAAAGTCCAAGGAGATGAGCATCTCTTGTTTTAGGAGTCTGGGTGACTCTAAGTAGTTCCCTCGGGGACTGATGCCCGACTTTAAATCATCTTGATCCTTGAGCTAGGGTTAAGGTGATCCCGGATTGCTAATTTCTCTGACCAAGGGTAAATCTTCTCTGGAGAAAGACAGTATAATCTGTGCTTCAGATACCTTTATAAATATTTAATCTAAGATAATTTTCTTTTTGCCTGAAGGGCATACTTTGGTATTTCTTGTAGTATGAATCTGCTGATGAAGAATGCTTTCAGTTTTTGCTTGATTAAAAGTAACTTCATTTCACCTTCACCCCTGAGGATACTTTTTTCCTTTGGAATAGAATTCTAGGCTGTCAGTAATTTTCTTTCCACATCTTAAAAATGTAATTTCATTGTCTCTTGGTTGCCATTTTTACACTGTAGTATTAGCAATGCTCAAATTCCCAGGTACCTGGAGCTCCAAAAGCCATTCACATTAGCTCAGGAAGTCAATAATAAGTGAGTTAGATAGACTTCTATAGGTCTCCATTCAGTGTTTTCTCTTCCCCAACATCCCCTCACTCATCAGTCCATTGCAGTATGGTTTCTTTCCCCAACGTTATTTGTTGTTTTTTTGTTTGTTTGTTTGTTTGTTTTCATTAACAACAATGTCTTTGTTACTGATTCAAAGGAATGCAGTAATATTATTTTACTGTTTCCTCAGAAGCACTGCCCACAATCAATAACATTTTTCTTTATGCTGGATGTTCCTACAAGTATGCTCTTTTAGTTTTACTCATCTCTTTCTTAACATCCCTTCTTCCTCAATTTTTCAAACTCTCCTTCCCTTTGCAGCCTATACTTTGGGGCAATATTGACAAACATTTTGGTTCCTCAATGCCACACAATTTTCTGGATGTTTGTGCTAATATGTCCTTGCTTAAGACAGATATTCCTCCTATCCTGGTAACTTTTTTGTCAAGTCAAGTTATAGTCATCTTGGTCCTCAATTTAAATGCCATTTTCTCTGGAAAAAAATTCCTATACCCCAAGCAATATGTAAGAAGCTCCCATTTTTGCTATCAACCACATGGTTATAGCAGTTTTATTTTACAATTAATTAATATTATTTCTTGTTAGTGTAAAAAAATCTCTAAAAGGATACCTTGTTCACTATTGAGTCTCCAAGGTCCAGCGCATTGTCTAGCCTCTACTAAGCACTCCATAAATAACTGAGTGTATAAATCTGTCCTGGTCCCTCCTTCTCTCCATGTGCTATGCCTGTCCCCCTACTCAGCTTTCATTACTGAATTTCTGCAATAGCCTTCACACACATGTCTAGCTCTCTCCTGTCCCTCCTACATCTTAACCTACACACTGCTTTCAGATTAATGCACTCTATTTGGCCTTTAAATATTATTAAATATTATTATTTTAACTCCATTTTCCACCAAACAGTATTCCTATGCAATCTCATTTAATAACCATCTGTACATTTACTAATGTACCACCAAATACATACATATATGCATGTTTATATATATATGGCAATATTTTATAGTTACATATTTATTACATACCAAGACTCAAAGACCTAAAGACAAGTTATTTAGAAATATGGATGATTATGAGTAAATGTGGGCAACATGTTATATTGTAAGATAAATGTGCATTTGCTAAATTTGCAACATTTGTTACATAAGAAATCTGTAATTATAATGCCCACAACATAATTCATTACCTTCCATATTTCTAAGATGGCTGTTATTCTCAGTGCTATGAGTTTCAATGTTCTTATTATTAAACATTGGTAATGATACTGTTATAATTATGAAATATTTTAGTCCCTTCCCTCTCAATTAAAAAATTGCACAGACAGATCTTAGTCACTCTGTCATGCACATAATTAACTGAACCACTCCACCAAAGTTTACCTGTTTTTTATAAATTGTAATGTCGTTAAATTTGTTAAAAGCCCTATCCTGCATTGTGAGGGTATTTGAAAATAGGACCTTTAAAGAAATAGGGTTAAATGAGGTCATAAGGGTGGGGACTTAATCCAATAGGATGGAGATCTTGTAAGAAGAGGAAGAGATACAGGGATGCACCTGCACAGAGAAAAAGCCTTGTGAGGACACAGTGAGAAGCCACAGCTGTCAGCAAGCCAAGGAGAGAGACCTCAGTGGAAACCAACCCTGCCGGCACCTTAATCGTGGACTTGCAGACCCCAGAACTGTGACGAAATAAATTTCTATTGTTTATTTTCTGTGTTATTTTGTTAAGGCGGTCCTAAGGGCAGACTAAAACAATCTCTCTCCTTGTCACCAAACCAAAAATCTCAAACCATTCTGGACAGGTTCCTCCCTTAATCTCAACTCCAGATTTATCAAAGATTTTCATCAATACCACCCTCCTAATTATGGCTTCATTCTGCATTTTTGTCTTTATCCTCACTTTACCTAGGTCTAAGTTTCTTCACCTTCCTAAACTGTAGGTATCTCTTAATTGTCCTCTTTAGTCTCCAGTCTTTGTCTCCTTTATTCTGCACTCAACCTGCTACCTAGATCATCTTTCTAGGAGGCAAAGGTGATGGAGTTACTTTCCTCTCATAAGCCTCTAATCTCCATGAGCAACAGGGCAAAGAACAAATGCTTTACATTGTCATATGTGGTCCTTTGGAATTGGGCCCAACTGACTGTGCAACATTTTCTCCATCACTGTTTTGCCAGGTTCCATCCACATGAAAAAAGCCATAGCCTACCAGCCTTCCTATCTTGGAATGTAATGGTGGCTTAAGTCAAATCTCGTTTCTCGAATGTCTCCCATCGCAAATCTCAAATGTCTCTCAACCTGACAACCGTTTCATGCTGATACCTATATGATAAGTCACTCACATCTTAGGCAAGAAACAAAGGAGAGAATGCAGGAGTACGAGTCAGTTTACTGCTGTCACCAGTAACATCTCAGGATATTCAGGTATGAATATTTTCGTGTTTTTTTTGCTTTTGGTGCTCTTGTTATTATTAAATTTTCATTTTTTACTATACATTTCATTTCCTTTTTTGTTAAATTTTTATTTACATTTCATGCCCTTTCTGTTTATTTATAGATTAGATAGTACATTAGACATACACTGTATACAAGAAACAGGGAGTCATTTGGGGTCTGGAATAGAAGGAATTGAGTTCAAGAACGGAGGTTCCACTGTATTTCTCTCTGGAATCAGTAAAGCTTTTCCAACATACCTGGACAGAATAAGCTGTTTCCTTCCCTATGTTGTAACCACTGTAACAACACAGAACTTTGTTATCCTATGTAATAAAGAGCTAATATGCTAATTAAACCGGAAGGTGGAACGACCTTCTGGAATGACCAGTGGGTGGGGCCATGGGGCCACCAAGGCCGTGAGGCAGCTGAGGCTGCAAGGGCTGAGGTAGCTGGGGCTGTGAGGACCAAGCCCCTTGCACGAATTCTGTGCATCAAGCCTCCAGTACATTAATAAAATGCAGTGGGTATGTTTACATCACTATCTCACTAAATTAAACTATGCATCTTTTGAGAACAGGAACAGCATATTATTCACATTTACTAGTCTGTACTTAGCATTGGGCCTGACCATAGTATTTAACAAATAAATGTTTCACAAATGAATTGTTAAAATAATAAATTAATAATATTGAAGCATAACTCAATTTTCAGCTCAAAAGTATTTTATAAAATTCTAATTGTATAGAATGAAGTCTGGACTTCTCATTTAAGTATTCAAGATACTTTCTCTGGAAAAAAAACAATATTTTTCTACTTTCATGCCTCTGGTTACAGTGTTCCCAGATTTATTCCCAATTCAAATATTATCACCTCCCTCAAGCCAGAAATAACTTATTTTAATTTTGCCTTCTTAATAGAATGGCTTTCCATTAATATAGTAATGTATTATTATATGCTATCATCTCTTTTAGAGTTTAATATTTTTAAAGTCAAAATCCATATCTGATTCATCTTCAAATACTTAATGCCTAATCCTATTCATACAGCACACTCAATAAAAATATCTTGACATCACTTTATGAGTATTTGTTGAATATATCAGTTGAACAAGCATTCTGGTCATTAGTCTTCTCATTTAAAATGTTTTGTGCATATACCTGTACTATATGCTTATTTAATTATTTATAAACAAAATATGTACTAATATATTAATATATTATGTGAATTATAATACATTCAAAAAATCTTAAAACTTTAAAATATTAAAAAATATATAAATGGAAGCCCTTGGATTTTTTTCCTGAATCTCATGATGCGCTCATACACTTTTTGTGGGGTAAACATTTTTTTGGAGACCATCACCATAGACATTATTCCCATTGTTATAACACAAGAATTATTAATAACCTGTATTAGTATTGCTTTAGTAATCTAGTGTTGTTGATAAAAGAGCATTCAGCATAGTTTATTCCTATGTACTGGAAGTTTAACCCATTGTAGGTAGGAAATGAATCTGGCCAGCTGCAAAGTTGTTCATTGACTACCTACTACAAGTCATAAATTGTGACATCCTTGTGTGCATAATCTCATTTAATTTTAAGAACAATCCTGTGAAGTATGTTATCATTATGTTCATTTTAACAGATAAAAAAAAAACACAGATTTTTCAGAAGATTAAAATGTTCATGAAATCACAGTCTAGAAAGCACAGTGTAGGTCCAGCATTTGAATCTACATTTGTCTCACCCTAAAGCCTATACTCTTCCTAGCAACATTTTTTAAAGTTTTTATGTGTGTTTTTTTAATTTAAAAAACCATGCTAAAATAATCAAATATTCCCTTTTCTCTTTAAATTCAAAGGCTGAACCTCTCTCAACATCTTCCTCACCCTGGCCTTCTGGCTGTGCTGTAGCTATCTGCCTGGGCATGGAGATCAGATGGAGAAAGGGGAGCCCTGGCTCAGATATTGAGAATATCCTGATACTTTTTTGTTATTGTTGTTAATCCTCACCCGACGACATTTTTTTCCATTGTTTTTAGAGAGAGTGGAAGGGAGGAAGAGAGAGAAACATCAATGTGAGAGAGGCACATCAACTGGTTGCCTCCTGCAGGTGCCTCAATCAGGACAGGATCAAACCTGCAACCCTTCAGTGTATGGGCCAATGCTCTAACCACTTAGAACACTGGCCAGAGCTCCTGATACTTTTTTTACTTATGAAAGTTCATGTTGTCAACTCATTTTCGCGTCATCTGCCCATTGTCTTAAGCATGTATAGATATAACACTTTTCTCTGCACAATTTATTTCTTAATTGAAACTTAAAGCAGGGGAAAAAAATAGACAACCTTACCTTCTTGAAAATTACATTACTGTAATTTTTCTTATCAATCTCTATTGAGTTTTGAGCATCAGTTAAAATGGATGTTGTTATTTTTGCCTATCTAATCTAATAAAAAGAGTCTTCTCCTTTTTAGCTTTCACTTCTCTAGGCTACTTACTCTAGATATCATGGTAGAACACTTTACCATGCTCACAAAAATCTCATATATAAGATCTTTAGGAACTTTATCATTAGGATATAGTACTTCAGAAAATGTAATATTAAGTAAAAAATCTCTTAAATTATTCTTAAACACCTACATTGAGCACAATTTTAGGAGAGTAGTATTAAATTTTTATGCCACTCTCTAGATCAAAAATGAAATTTAAATGTCTGAAAAGAATTTCTCAAAAATAAGTGTTTAATCATATCCTAAGATAAGAACAAGCAATAAATATTACATTATATTAGCAGAATTCTGCAAGTGTCTAGCAAAAGAATACTATGGATGTCCTCAGATAGGCTTATGATAATACAATGATTTTCCAGTGAGCAAGCATGACAATAGTGGTAGAATTAGATAAAAAAGAAAACAGCTAGTTTATATATTTGATGTATTTGTTTCTGACATTGTACTGAGAAAGTAGGGAGAAATTAGTGACTGAGGAAGACCACTGACAGGGTGGAATCAGCATACGGTCTCAAATTCTCTGGTAGGGCAGCACAACCCACCTGTGCCACTCAGTCTTCCATTGAAATAAATTCGGTATTCTCACAGGAGGATGGATTTTCTTACACAGCTTAGTCTGCTGTGATGAACACGTTTTACACGGGACATCCAATTACAAACTGCAAACCTTTCTTTGCAATTTTGTATTAAGGTTTTCAAGGAATCTCTTCCATCCTGGCAGACAGGCCTATAGAAAGATGCTACTGAAATACAGGAATAATCCAGAAGGCTACTGACAGTAATGTGACCTGGCTTCACCTTTCACTGCTGAGTTGTGCTACTGTTTAGCACAGCACACAGCTGGATCCTTAAAAGACAGCTAAATCTGAATGGCTACTCCAATTTGGACTCCTCTCTTCCCCTTACCCTCCACAGCTGTCAGTAAACTATGGCCTGCAAAAGAAATCCAGCCTAATTTGATTTTATATGGCTCTAAGCTAAGAAAGGTTTTTACAATTTTAAAGGACTGAGACAGCAACAACAAAAATATGCCACAGAGATTTACAAGGCTCATGAAACCTGAAATATTTACTATCTGGTCATTTGCAGAAAAAGTCTAACTCATGCCCTAGAAAATGGGATAGAATTATCCTACTACTTCTGTCTTCTGTCTTTTCCTTTCATGATGTCTCTTCTCTGTGTTTAAGAGGACTTACTGTTTTAGAGTCTCTAAGACTTGTCTTCGTTTCCCTGTCACTTTATTGACTGCTACTCAATTCTTATTATCTTTCCGATATCATTTGCCTTCCACTTCCTTTCGCTATGTATCTTCTGAAACTCTTGACTTCAGTATAGAAGAGCTTGACATTTAATAACCAATATGGAAAAAGTATTTTTTGCTAGGTGACTAATTACGAAGTGTCATATATGTAAGCATTAAATATTTATCTTAATATGTACTGCTTCTTCAGGTAAAAAACAAACACACAAAAGAAAGTTTAACAATTTTTACCCCCTTCATATCCTTCTTCTTTATTTAGCCACCTTCCCTCCTTTTTTTTTTAATTTAACTCTTTTTTGTCTTTGACCTTCATAACTCTAATTAGCTCTAGTCTACTAACTTATTGCTGATTATCTCACTTTCAGGTAACTGAAGTAATCCACAATTTTCTGTTCTGCTTGAGATTTTTTTGTTTGTCTGGAATGTCAAATGTAGTCTTATAGATGTCTTAGAGTTTTTTAAGCTATGTTTCACTTTTTAAAGATGAATTGAAGCTCACAAAAGTGAGCTGGACATTTTCCAACATGGATTTTCTGTTCTTTTCATATAGTAAGCTTGGTAACTGCCAATGATCAACATAAAAAAGAGCTACCACAACAGTTTCCCACTTCTCACCTCATTATCTCCATGAAAACGATGAAACACACTTAACCTTTTTCTTATCTTATGACACTAGATCCTCTGCAACACAATATAATTTACAGATCTAAGAATGGCTATAACAAGGTCTTCAATTTCTCTCCTATATATCACCAAGTTATCCTCACACTGTAAATATTTCCTTTTAAAATCTTCAGTGGTCTCTACAACTTTTTTTACACTCAAAAACTATGTGTGCTTTCTCAGACCTTTCCATTATCACAATCTTATATAAGTGATAGGGCAATGTAGAACTATAAGCATTATGAAAAGAAGTTTGTTGTGCAATGTTCTAACACCCACTTAATATGCAAAGACAAAGAGGCATGCTTTCATTACTGATGAAATTAGAATACATTCTGGATATGTGAGAACAAGAATGTCAAACCTGGATGGCAACAACATTCCTATGTAATGAGTCTGTTCACACGCACCAAATTTAAATGTCTTAGGTTTCTTTTACTGGTATTGTTTATAGAGTAAATCAAACCTTAAGGATGCAATCAAATTAAAAGGATTAGTGCTCATTAATGAGCTGGCAGTGACATTTCATTAAAAGTTTACTAAATCCCACTCTGCAAAACCAATAGATAAAAGCAGGCAGTGCATAAAAGTGTCCGTCTACTGCATTAAAATATGATGGAAATAATATTTCTTAACATTGCCAAAAAACCATCTATTTCTGAAGATCATACCAGTTTCCATTGCATAGGCCAGCAAGGGTCATTAAACACCAATGGGTCTCTGAGTCCTTCTTCAGAGTCAATGACATTGTAGACTTCACTCAGGATCTCATTTTCCTCCACACAAGGTCTGCAGGGCACAGACGGCAAATGAACTATGAAAAACATAATCACTGCTTTTACTGTTGCTTTTTTTGTCATAAAAATTCCATTTATTTAAATTCCATTAAAAAGCACATTTGGCTGCCAAGAGCATAAATATATGCTTTTATTATACTTAGCATTTTTCATTTAAAAAAAATTCTGACATTTGTTTAGATAAAAATGTTAAAATGTTTTCAAACTACCTGTGTTAGCTAACCACTTTCTATGTGTTTGTTGCGTACAATAAATGCTGGAAAAGAAGTGATTTGGAATGCAATTCCAAAGCTCTGTGTATATTTCCCATTAGAAATTTTCAGCTTACATTGATCATTATCCTTACTATGTCATGTATTGTTATGACTTTTCCCAATATATATCTCCTAGAAAAGTAATTTGAATTACTTGAGCTGTAGTGGATAACATTTTTCTAAATCTCATTTTTCTAATTGCTCTGATATATTTAATAAATCATTAACTGAGCAGGTGACAGTGTTAGAAATTCAGAAAGACTCTTTAACACAATATTCTCCTAAAGACAAAACTGTAACTCAGCCATTCACATCTGCTTGAACACTTTGGAAGATTACTAAAACCAAAAATTAAGGGAAAAAAATCAAGCAATGTCATCAATAATATCCCTGACTTAGAAATAAATTTTAAATTTAGTAAAATTACAGATGAAATTAAACTATAAAATATTAGTCATTCTTACACGCACACATACACACATATAAGTATATATATGTATGCATATATATGTGATTAAATTAAGATTACAAATGCATTAAGAATAGGAATTATATCTAATTTCCATACAGTCCAAAATCTGTGCACATAGGGTGTTTGGGAATTATTTGCCAATGGAATAGTCAAATAGCAACATTTACATATGAAAATATATCCAGAAACATTCTCTAAGGTATCATTTGCAAAAATGAAAAGCTGGAAATAACTTAAATAACCATCCATATAAATTTTTTTAAAAACATCATGTTATATTCACACAATGAAATACTATTTAGCAGTAAAAACAATAAACTTGATCTACAAGTATCAATTAGATCCACTTGGATCAATCTCATAAACTGTAAGAAGAGGGCAGAAGGTTATGTACATTATATTATCACTTATATAAAGTTTCAAATCATCCCAAAACAAGTTTATAAATTATTTTTAAATTATATATATGTAGCATAGGCATATTTATATATTCACTGTAAAGAAAGCAAGGAAGAGATAGTTTTAGGTAGTGGTACTTACAGGAATTCAACTGTAGTGATATATGCTTTTAAAAAACCTGGAGCAATTACAACAAAATTTATTAAGGTTAACCAATGGTAAAGTTAACAAATATACATGACATGTATATGTTATACATTATATTGTTGTATGTATGTTTATGTGTGTGTGTATTTGAGCATGTTATAATGATAAAATACACATACACAAACAAAACTAGTATGGCCCAGTTGTTACATCAGTGAAGCAAAGATGGCTTACGTACATTGGCTCACTGTTGTTTACTTCTTCACAGCAGGTGAGACCTATTAGCTCCAAACTCCATTAGCACCCAAAAACCCTACATTTTTATGCACCCAGTTGTTTTAAATATAGTCTGAATAAGCACAGTTTTAGCCTCTTAGACCCTTCCTGCTTTGCATACCCCACAAAATGGCATCCCATATCTATTAGCTACAGATAAACTTCGTGGCTATAAAACACCCCAAACTACTTTTGCTTTTCAGAGCTCTCTGACCCAGGGACTCCATTGTGCTGCTGAGCAACATCACCTACATTCATAACACCCTCTCCTATCCTCCTCATTCTCATGACTTCCCCCTTGTCCTCCTACCCTCGAGGTAGTAGCCCTTGTATATGGCCTTTGGAAGGTCTCCTGCTGTGAGGAACTTCCCCAGTGGAAACCAGCCAAAGCACCAACCAATAAAACTCATTGGGTACTACTGCCACCACAAGGTCATATCTGCTTCCTTGATTAGCCCCCAAACCACTGGAACTCAGTACACCAGTGAAAAGAATTGGAAAAGTTATCAAAATAGAGGTTTGGAGACCTGAATTCTCGATTCTGTTCTCCACTTTGCTTCTTTTAGTGATTGGAAGGGTTCAAATGACCTCAATCTAGCTAAACATCGCCAGTCTTTTGTCAAGAAGAGATCATTATTTCTCCAGGAAAAGCTGTTAGCTGTGAATTTTCAGAATATCAGAAACATTTGGATGACCATGTAGAGGACTGGCTTGCACTGTGAAGTCCTTCTCACTATTCCATTGAAATGACCACAATTCCTGTCAAGCATCAAAGGAACTGATTTTACAACTGAATCCATAAAAAATTTCAGTAGGAGAGGAGAAAAGGAGATTTTATTAGATGTAATAATTTAATTTAAAAATACTAAAGCAATGACAATAAAAGTAGAATAAAAGAAGCATAAAGCAATAAAGTTATACAAATAATAAAACAAGTTATTAATTGTAAAAATTAGGAATTAAAAGTACTTCTGCATAGAAAAATATATTTATCATGATCTCATTGTTTATTTCATTTCTATGTTCATATTAACAAGGACATTTATGGAAGAATACATAAGAAAATGTAAATATAGGACAAGGACCAAGAAAATTTCCTTATGACCCTCTGTACCATAAATGCATGCACAATATTTATATTAAAAAATGTAAAGACAAAAAATTATCAAAATCTTCAAAATTTCTAGTTTTTAAAAAGCTATTTACATGTAATATAATTTTGGCAAGCTATATTTTCCCCGTCACACATTTTGACCTCTGTTCTATCTTTATTCTCAAAATTCTACTACATATCATTGGAATTCAGAAGTGTAGGAAGCCTATATATTGAGACAGCATTTATGTATAAATGTAAACACTTACATCTTCATTATTATATCCCATTCAGTTACTTTCTCAAGACTAACACTGAGAGAATATCTAAATATTTTGTGAATCTAAACTGCTTAACCTTTTTTTAAAAATATTTTCTCCATATGTGTATTTTAGTGTGTTTGTGAAGCTGCAGCGTTTTTATATTCTTCTCCATAACTGATTCCTGAACAGACTGACCTGCACTAGGCTCTATGAGTGATACTACGATGCAATGAGCAACAGGTGCCTTCCCCATCTTGCTTGTCCCTGAAGAGTGCCTGATGTATTCAGAAATGATTTAAGTGACCCAGGCTTAAGGTATCCCATTGCAATGATTATGGTTCTTATAACTGAAGAAAATTGTGTAAAAGCTACATCATCTCTGTTGGATTTAAATTCATAGAACTGCATAACTGAGATTCAGAGCCCTTAATAGGATGTCATATAGGAAAATGACAAACTGGCTTCTAGTGATCATTCCTTTTCAATTTTTGAAAATAGTAATGTTAACCATCGTATCATTATCTATTATCTTTTTTCTAGATGTTTCATAGAAAAGCTATACTTTGTAAAGTATGTTCCTCACAATCCTAATAGCTTTCTTTAGTCATACATGTGCATACATGCACACACACACACACATACACACACAACTATTTAACAACTACAGATACAAAAACATTAAAAATAACTTAGTACATGTACTGTTTTTATTTCCCAAGAAGTTTTGGGGTTTTTTTTACATTATTTTTTAGAAAAGTAAATGTGACAGATTTAAAGAATATTGGCCAGGGACTATCTTTGATACAGCCATGGGGAATAGTCCGAAACAGAGAATGATTCTGCAGCCATGATGCAGTTAGAGGCTGGGAGCCTCTCCAAGAACAAGCTGATAGGGGCCTGCAGACTAATTCAGTTTGTGCATTTCTCAGGCATATAATAGCTAAATGGTTAAAAGCCACCTCCCTGACTCACCTTAACTCTGTATTTCCAGTTTTCTTTCTATGCTAATCTTACAGCATGGATTAACAAATATATATTTGAAGAGACACTAACTTGTTAACTATCCACTTTACTGTATACATATTTTCATCCAAGCACCAGCTCCAGGATATCAAGACTTTTAAAAATTTAAAGCAACCCTGCTAGCACTGAGCAAGGAGACACCAGATTGGTGGTGTTGCTCTTCTATCAGTCAGGACAAAGGAGATGTGCAGTTCCTGGCTTGCTGATAGAGATATTTCATGCCTGAGGCACATTAAAAAATTAAAGCAACAATGCAAATATTATTTACTATGAAAGAAAATAAAATTGTCTTAAATAATATATCTCTTTTTCTCACTTATATATACCATAAACACTAACAAATAAAAATCTTGTGTATTCCTTTACAAATACGCAAATCCATTTGCTAGTTCATGAGTCAATAAAGTTTTTCTGTAAGGGATCAGATTGTAAATAATTTAGACTTTGTGGGCCTTTATAGTCTATTCAACTCTGCCATAGTAGCAATAGTCTATAGCATACTTTTACCAATGACACAGATTATAACTATTAAAATTAACATCTGTAAATAAGTATAAAGGAAAAATTATCCATTGCCTACTGTATTGTATGTGCAATCACTCTTAAACTAAGGTGTTACATTCCAGAGGAAAAGTGAAAAATGGAAAGAATTAAATATACTTCTTTCTAACACTTCTGTTTTGGGTTTTCTAGTTACTGTCCAAAGCTTTTTGTTGTGGTTCAAAAATACATCTAAAGTCCTGGCCAGTGTTGCTCAGTGGTTGAGCATCGAACTATGAACCAGGAAGTCACGGTTTGATTCCCAGTAGAGCAGGGCACATATCCCCGGGTTGCATGCTCCATCCCCAGTAGGAGGTATTCAGGAGCCAGCCAATCAATAATTCTTTCTCATCACTGATGTTTCTATCTCTCCCTCTCCCTTCCTCTCTGAATATATATATTCCTCTAATGTATCTAATGAACAAAATAAACTGATGAACAAAATAGGTCCAGAGGCATAGATGCATGGAACAGACTGACAGGACAGATCTCAGAGGGTACTGGGTGGTGGAGATGATTTGAAGAGATTAACCAAAGAATTTATATACATATATGCATAGCGAATAGACATAGACAATAGAGCAGTGAAGGCCTAGGGTGGGGTGGAGGCTGGCTGGAAGGGGCAAAGCGGGGTGGGGGGAACATCTGTAATACTGCCAACAATCCTATACAATAAAAGGCTAATGTGCAAATCGGCCCAATGGTGGAATAACCAGTACCTATGGTGTGCACTGACCACCAGGGGGCAGACACTCAAAGCAGGAGCTGCCCCCTGGTGGTCAGTGTGCTCCCACAGGGGAGCACCGCTCACCCAGAAGGCAGGCTCATGGCTGGCAAGTGCAGTGGCGGTGGCAGGAGCCTCTCCCACTTCCGCGTCAGTCAGACATCCCCCGAGGGCTCCCAGACAGAGAGTGGGCGCAGGCCGGGCTGAGGGACCCCCTCTCCTGAGTGCAAGAATTTCATGCACTGGGCCTCTAGTAAAGAATAAAAAATATTAGTAACTGACCATACAACTTGAGAAAAGGAAAATGATGTTTAATAGGGCAGCACTGCTTCTCTGCTAAGAGACTTGGACATTGACTTATCACAAGAAAACAAAGGTGTATATTTTCAGAGATCATCCTAGAAAGTGCACTTTTAGTGCAAGATTAGTCAATAAATACAAAATGTACTTATTCTAAACTTAAGGTTCAAAATGAAAATTTTCTAGAAAAGACTCCTAGAATACACCAGATATTGGCTAAACTCCACACAACCATAGAATTGCCTTTATTTAATTACCATCCCTTGAAGCATCTGACAGGCCAAACGCAGTGCTTAGTAAGCATTTTACTCCAAACAGCTTGGAAATGTACAGTTGCACTAAAATTACAATGCGCACCATGACTAGTTCTGTCATCCGACTTCAGGAACGGAGCATTCTTATCTCTATAATGAGCTGCGGGATGTTCCATCCAGTTTACCTGTGGCAAACAGGAGTAAACACAACCAACCAAATGTTGGCAAAAATAATAATAATAATAATAATATTCTTCTTATATGAGAGGCTTTAAGCAAGAAGAAGCCACATACATAACTCACTCACACTTGCACTTTGAAGGAAAATAGCATGTGTTAAATATTGTTCAGCCTAAATTAAAATTTACTTCAAGGCAATATTTCCTCAAATTTTTCTCACAATCTTGAGATCTAACTGATGAATCTGTTGAAATCTATAGAGAAGGAAATACGCCATCCATTGCCCACTGCAGGCCCACAGTCTCAGTCCTTTGCACTTTGTTGCAGGACACACGTGTCCTTCAGTGACTAAGCCTGTTTTGTGTCATAGCAACCAATCAAATGGTTGTTCAGTCATTTGGTCACTTAGGCTTTTATATAAATAGACTAGAGGCCCAGTGCATGAAATTCATGCACTTGGGGGGAGATTCCCTCAGCCCAGATTGTGAGAGGGTGCAGACCAGGCCGAGAGACCCCACCTGTGCATGATCGAGGACAGGAAGGGATGTGGGAGGTTGGCCAGCTGGGGAGGGACCAAGGGAGGTGTCTTCCCCATCTCGCTCAGTCCCTATCGGCCAGACCCCAGCAGCAAGCTTACCTACCAGTTGGAGAGTCTTCTCCCTGGTGGTCAGTGCACATCATAGCGACTGGTTGACCAGTTGACTGTCTGCCCCTGGTGGTAATAGCAAGCAGTTGAGCAGCCTTAGCATATCATTAGCAGATTGTGCTTTGATTGGTTGAACAGCCAACTGGACCACCAGACACTTAGCATATTAGGCTTTTATTATATAGGATTATAACCCACTGGGTTAACCAATTCCTCTGACGTTCTACAACACTTTTACTTGTTATGATATTTATACGTATTATTAAATATAGATACACTAGAGGCCCGGTGCACAAAATTAGTGAATGGAGGGGGGGGGTGTCCCTCAGCCCAGCCTGCACCCTCTCCAATTTAGACCCGGTGGGATCGGGTCTAAACGGGCAGTCGGACATCCCTCACACAATCCAGGATTGCTGGCTCCCAACTGCTCGGCTACTTGCCTTCCTGATTGCCCCTAACCACTTCTGCCTGCCAACCTGATCACCCCTAACCACTCCTCTGCCAGCCTGATTGATGTCTAACTGCTCCCCTGCCAGCCTGTTTGCCCCCAACTTCCCTCCTCTGCTGGCCTGGTCACCCCCAACTGCCCTCCCTTGCAGGCCTGGTCCCTCCCAACTGCCCTCCCCTGCTGGCCATCTTGTGGTGGCCATCTTGTGTCCACATGGGGGCAGGATCTTTGACCACATGGAGGAAGCCATCTTGTGTGTTGGAGTGATGGTAAATTTGCATATTACTCTTTTATTAGATAGGATAGAGGCCTGGTGCATGGGTGGGGGCCAGCTGGTTTGCCCTGAAGGGTGTCCCAGATCAGGGTGGGGGTTCCCTTGGGGTGAGGGGCCTGTGGTGGTTTGCAGGCCAGCCACACCCCCCAGCAACCCAAGCAGAGGCCCTGGGATCTGGGACTTATTTATCTTCTATAATTGAAACTTTGTACCCTGGAGCAGAGCCAAGCCTTCTGTTCACTCCATGGTGGCAGCCATTTCTGTTGGGATTTATGTATCTTCTATAATTGAAATTTTGTAGCCTTAAACGGAGACCAAAGCAGGCCAGGGCTGCAGAAGCTTGGCTTCCTCCATTGCTATGGGCAACCCTAGCCTCCTGCTCTCACCAGCTCTGTGGCTGCCGCCATTTCTGTTGGGATTTATCTTCTATAATTGAAACTTTGTAGCCTGGAGTGGATGCCTGGGCCTGCAAGGGCAGGTGGAAAGCTTGGCTTCCTCCATTGCCAGGGAAACCCAAGCCTCCCTCTGGCTCTCTCCGTGGCCGCAACCATCTTGGTTGAGTTAATTTGCATGCTCGCTCCTCATTGGCTTGTGGGCGTGGCTTGTGGGTGTAGCAGAGTGAATGGTTAATTTTGCATATTACTCTTTTATTAGATAGGATATATTTTATTTACATATATGATACCACAAATGTGTGTGTGTGTGTGTGTATAAATACTAATATATATAAAAGGCTAATATGCTAAGTGTCCGAACATCTGACTGGTCACTATGATGCACAATGATTACCAGAGGGCAGATGCTCAACACAGGAGCTGCCATGAAGTGCACAGAGAAATAGCACTGGGAACCTGATGCCCACAAAGCAACACTTGGCTTCCCCCAAGTGGGATACAGGCCCTGCCACCACTCCTAAGTGACACCCCACCAAATCTCAGCCAATGCTGCTGAGACCCCATGGTGCAAAATGCAGCTCACAGCCCAGTCCAGAAATGGTTGCTATGGGCGCTGGGTAATGATGATATGTAGCAATGCCTGGCTTCCTCTCCCTAGTGACAACTAGCCTCCTTGCAGTTTCTTCAGCCCAGGAACACAACTTGCTTTATAGCCAGGCGCAAACATTTCATACTTTAACCAAATATCTGTGAAGCATTTTCCCATGCCTCATATTATTTGATCCTCACAGAATTCCTGGAGTAGGTAGATGGGAGACTTGGTGGAATCTTATTTTCTTTTCATTAGCCAGAAAATTGAGATTTAGAAAATTTAGAAACTTGACCCAACTGAAAAGAAAAAATGATGAACCTTGAAAATGACTTCAGGTTTTCTCACTGCACAGAATATAGTTAAACACTGCTGCAGTTAAATATTTTACCATGTGTTCTCTCTGTGTGATCTACAATAATAATCTGCTTCGTGTTGATATTTATTGCTGTATTGCTGACAATTACCTGAAAGAGAAGTTGGCGTGCTTCACTGGGCTGGAAAAAGTTTAGCTATATCAGAAAGCAGGTCTAATTAAGCAAGTTTATTCTATATCTATAAAAGGCTAAGTTAACTTGCGCATGCACGATACATATAAAGCTCTTGCTGGCACCAATCTTATGCATGTGTTTTGATCAGTCATTGTCGATTGTGAATCTGGTTGACACTTCTATTATAGAGAAAGGGTGAATAGCGATATTAAAATATTTCTTCTAATTAATTTCCTTTCAATGTGCATGAATCCATGCACCGGGTCTCTAGTAAAACTATAAAAAAACACACACAAGTAAAAGTGCTTTAGAACACCAGACAAAGTGGTCAGCCTAGTTGCTAAGACTCTTAAAATACTCAGTGTTTTTGTACATATACTATACATGCATAACATATATACCATACTCTCTTTACATGTGCATTATACATACACACACATTCAAATAGACTGAGCTACATTTTAAAACTAAGTTTAGTTTTGTAGCTGATTTGTCATTCCTTCCCTGATATTTCTTTATATTCTACTAGTGGCCCGGTGCTCAAAATTCATGCACAGGGGAGGTGGTGTCCCTCAGCCTGGCCTGCACCCTCTCCAATCTGAGACATCTGTCTCGCAATCCGGAACCACTGGCTCCTAACCACTCACCTGCCTGCCTGCCTGATCACCACTAACCACTCTGCCTACTGGCCTGCTCGCCCCCAACTGCCTACCCCCGCCGGCCTTCTCACCCCCCACTGCCCCCCCTTACTGGCCTGATTGCCCCAACTGCCCACCCCCTGCCAGCATGCTCACCCCCAACTGCCCCCCCCCTGGTGGCCTGCTTGCCCCCAAGTAGCCCCCCCTACTGGCCTGCTAGCCCTCAACTGCCCCCCCCGCCACCGGCCTGATCACCCCCAACTGCCTCTGCCTTGGCCCCGCCACCATAGCTTTGTCTGGAAGGATATATGGGAGGTCTCCTGGTCTAATTAGAATATTACCCTTTTATTAGTATAGATGAATTTTCTTTGTAAAGTTAATCCAGAGGGATATGTTGGATAATGCTCTTAACACATATTTGGTGGCAGAAGGGCAGTAGGAAAGCAGAGGAGAAAAGGAGGGTTTTATGCTATCCTCAATAAAACCACTCAGTCACAAAGTAAACATGAGTGATTGTCCTCCCTGTTGCTACACTAACCACTTAGGAGGCAGAGGCAGTCTCCTAGCAGCAAACATATATAAACACAGTTTACCTGCCAAAGCTTTGCTGTTGCACAGGGGTCTCACAGTCCTCAAAATATACATTTGGATGTGCTTTCCTCAGAATAGTATCAATAACAATATTTTTAATTTTTCATACATTTTGTTCTAATCACCTCTCCCCGCTTATGATTCTTAGCAAGTTGCTTCCAGACTATAGTGAAGCTTATAAACATAATAGATAGATCAAAGGATTTAGAACTTTGTGTGTGTGTGTGTGTGTGTGTGTGTGTGTGTATAATTAGTATTTTAAAGCATAGTGGGGTTGGTAACCCAATGGGTATTAAGTTTCAGGCCTAATCAATTTTTCCCAAACATTTTAAGATACTCAAAATTATTAGGCCAGTTATTTGTGTGCTTATTTATCTTAATAAAGAATTTAAGTTTTGCTTATTGTTTTTTTTAAACTGGGTGAACATGGATTTGAGAGGATGTAATGGTTGCAACTAAGCTTAGTGATGTTTTAGTCCAATCTTTTCATTGTGAAGATGAGTCAACTGAGTCCCAGAACAGGGTCCGGTATCACCCCAACCTTTTCGGCACAACCCCCACAGCAGGTCCACAGAAGGCCCAGGCAAATGGTCTCCGTGCACCGCTGGGTTCTATGCTCTTTCTAAGAAAAGACACATCAGTAGATGACAAAACAGGTGGAACAATGCAATTTTTAAGCAAAAATCATCAGGATAACTGGTTATAATAAAAGTGCTTTGTACTGTCAGGTGCCATAAACTTAAATACCTTAGGTTTTACTATCTACAACCCAAGCTAAAGATGGTAAGCTATTAGAGAGAGTTTGAGATAGCAGCATAGTTCCTATCTCTAAAAACTTATATGTGCAGCTGAAGATTGCAATTATGTAGATAATGATGAAAAACCTATGTAATTACAACTGTGATGCAGTGTATATCGTCGGAGGGACTCCTGTGGGAGGAAACATCTTTCTGAAGAAGATATTTCAACTGAAACCTGAAAAAGACCAAATGAAAGAGTGTTCTAGGCAAAGGATTTGTGTATTGAGCATCCATCTGCATTACTTAAAATCTTTCTTCAAATCTTTAATTTCATAGGATACATAACCAGACCTTAAATTGCCAGATTAATGGGCATAACCACCTTTATAGTTTTTGTTGCATAAATCTAATATTACAACACAATTTATTTCAACATGTAATCGCACCGGCAAAGTATAAAAGTCTCTATCTTCCTGCCCTCTCACCAAAGTGAGTATTGCATTTTATTTTTAATTACCCTATGAAAATATAATCATTGAAAAATCATAAAAAATATATAAATATTTAAAATTGTTAATGAGTTTAGAGCTCCCAAATTTCTTTTTTTTTTAGGGTGAACTTTATTTTTTTATTATTTTTTAAATATATTTTTATTGATTTCAGAGAGGAAGGGATGGGGAAAGAGAGATAGAAACATCAATGATGAGAGAGAATCATTGATCAGCTGCCTCCTGCACACTCCCTACTGAGGATGGAGCCCACAACACAGGCATGTGCCCTTGTCCAGAATGAACCCAGTACCCTTCAGTCCACAGGCCGATGCTCTATCTGCTGAGCCAAACCAGCTAGTACTAAAGCTCCCAAATTTCCACTATCTAGAAATTATTACATTGAATATTTTATTGTATATTCAAGGTCTTCCTCTATTTACATATACACATTTTAAAGGCTTACTGGCATTGTATTAAGGGTGTTTTCCATTTAATATGTTATAAGCACTTTTTAGAGTAATCACCATGCACCTATATTATCAAGTTCATGTGCTGAATGGGGTCCCATTGTTAGACTACATTAAGTTTAATCAATTTCATATTGTTAATTTTTCTTCAGGTTCAATATTATGTATCTAAGTGTAGGTTTTTAAAACTTATTTATCTTGCTGGTGGCTTCTTTCAAGTTCTTCAGTCAGTAGATTAACCAAGTCAGTGGTTAATTGAAATTTTCAGCCGTTGTTGCTTTAAAATAGTCTCTGCAGTTTTCTTGATCTTCTTTTTCTGGGACTCAATTTAAACATACTAAATCTTATTAGGTTCTCTAGGTCTCTTACTATTTTCTGAGTTTTCCATATTTCTATCTCTATTCATCCTGGATAGTTTCTAATGACCTATCCTGCAATTCAGAATATATCAAACATAAATAATTTGCTTGTAAACCCAGCCTTTGAGTTCTTAATGTTGGCTTTGATTTTATTTGCTATAATTTTAGTTTACATAATTGTCAATTATCATTATCAATTTTCAGATTTTACTGAAACTTTAAGCTTAGCCTTTACCTCCATTAACATGGAAAACATAATTATTATATATTTCTAATATCTGGGGTGCCAGAGCTCTATGTCTGTTGTGTGATATTCAATAGGGATTGAACTTCAATCTCTGCTTCACACTCTTGTCAAAATTCCTGCTTACCATACCAAAGATTGACTGGGGCAAACTAATGCTTTCTCTATTGTTGGTCTGATATTTCCTTATTATTTAATTAACTACATGATCTATTTAAGATGTTTTGCACTTCCAGACTTTTTTGCATTGTGTTTTTATGGTGATATGGTCTGCATTATCAATTCATCATTATAAGAAACAGAAGTGCCCCCACACTTAATTCTAATTGGTTTAAAATTAATTTTATTCCTAGTTGTGGTTGATGTTGTTTTACTACTACAAATAATGCCATCATGATCATTACTTTAAATATACCTTGTGCTCTTCTGGTTATTTCATTATGTTCCTACAAATAAATTGTTGTGCTCAAATAGTATGAACTTTAAGGCCTTGACATGTATCACCAACTTACCCTCCAGGAAGAATCCATGTTTAGTCTTCCTTTAGTTTTTATCAGAAATTCCCCTCCCGCTCCCTTCCCATCCAACATACACAGACATTCACATATATAACTGTGCAATGCTTTTTCATTGTTGGCAAGTTGATAGGCATATAAATATACATTTAAATATAAATATATATCTATATCTTCTTTTGAAGTGTTTCTTTATTTCACTTCTAGTGAGTCTAAGCATATGTTCATGTTTATTGAACATTTGCAGTTCTTCCTTTGTGAATTAATCAAATTTTCTTAATCTACAGTGGATAGTAAATAGACAATTTTATTCCTACTTATACTACTAAAAATTAGTTGATACATATGTAACTACATAAAAATATAAAATTAAAGTAAATGTAGTCAATAAAGGGAAAATAGCATGAAAAGATGAGGCTTTAAATAAAGCAGAAGACCAGAATTAACTACTTAAAATAAGAATCAGCAAACTATGGCCTGGGGGCCAAATTTGACTTGCACTCTGCTTTCATAAATAAAATTCTATTGGAACACAACCACACACATTCATTTATGCATTGTCAATGTCTGTTTCTACTATAACGCCAGAGCTGAGAAGTTGCTACAGACACTGTACTGCCAGCAATGCTTAAAATATATGGACCAAGTGTGATTGTTCTTAATGCCTCCTAAATGTGAGACACTGGGAACATTTGTACTATACTCCATCACAAGCCTCATCATTATTATTAACATTGATCTGTGTATTTTTTTAATATTGTTATACAATTATATGTGAGAGAGAAATAGGCAATATAACTGTTGAAGAGAACAAAACTATTGCTTGCATCAAATATGAAAACAAGAGAAAACAAGAAAGATGTAGACTTAGTAAGATATTAGTCACTGAGTAGAATATTAATATAAATAAAAACTAGAGCTTTCTTCTACTTAATCTTTAACCAGTTAAAAGATGAAAATGGGGAAAATCTCCTTTCGATGGTCATAAATAAATATGCTATCTAAGAAAAACTACTGACACCTGTGGTTTCTTGACAACTAAAACTTCAAAGTAAATAAAGTCATACACCAAGTTTTGAACTGTGAAATACTTAATATCACCAATACAGCAATTTTGTCTAAGAACACTTAAATACTGAAAACAATGTCAGAGTTTCTTATGAAAATATTTTAAAAAACAACAACCATTTATTACCTGGCAAATGAATTTAAATTGTACCTATACATATGAGCTTGTTTGAAAGCTAACAAAATTTGATGGAAAAAATGAATTATCAAAAGCTGTTGTCCTATAAAATATTAAAATATATAATAAACCCACAATGATTAAAACTGTTGATAGTATCAACAAACCAATTAATAAACAAATAAACAATCCTAGAAAAATACTCTAGGGCATATAAGAACCTAGCAAATGATTAAAGATGCAATAGAAACTGAGTATTAAACACTGACTATTGTGAGTTAGAAAAAAACCAGGTTTAGAGAATCATCTTCTCACAACATAAATCAAAACAAAGTCCAGATGGACTGAAGAATTAAAAGTAAAAATTAAAAAGCAGTTGCTAAAAATTGGGTCTCCCATCTAAAGCCTGAGAATGTGACAATTTAGAGAAACAGATTCTCTCTACACTGAGCTTTGCATATAACATGAGCTCAACAATTGTGTACAATGAACTAATACATGTACTTATATATAATCATGTAAGCAATCAATTAATTATAATAAAGTATAACCTGCATCTGCAAAATCTTTGTTAATCAAACACTAGTGATCTCTGAAGTCAAAATGTAATTCCAAAACTATGAAGTAGATTTCTGATCAAAATCTAATTTGTAATAAATGTTATAAAAGCATTTTTAACATAAGGTATTTTATCTCACCTTGCATAGGAATCAGTAATATACTATATTTGAAATGGTCAACTATGACTAAAATTCCCAATTTGACAATGAATTATAGAATTCAATGGCACATTATTTTAATATCAATACAGATATCATTAGAATCAGGTATCTTTCTATTTCTTTTAATTATTCCTCCATTAAAGGAGCAATGGCTGAAGCTCCCAATTTCATCAGATCTCTGCTTCTATCCTTTTGAGATATCCATGAAATGAGTGAATGTGGTAATTACACATTTTTAGCTTTCATCTTGCTATTACTTCCTTCAGATTATAAACACATTTTTTAAAATATACTATTTCTATAAAATTACTAGAAAATTTAAATGACTATTACAGTATTTATCATCATCAGTAATAACTGGTGATCAACAATCATTAATACCTAATTTCTAATCAACAATCAAATTTTAAATAAGTTAAATATTATCTCAGCTAGAATGTATTTAAAAGTTTCATTGAAATTATGAGGTTTATTAGTTAACATATTTCCATTGAAGAATTTTGTATAATATGTCTAGAATAATGCACACAATATATTTATCTTCTTATGAACTCATAAGTTATTCCCCTCCTCCAGTTCCTTTTCAGTTGGGCTCTCTTTTCTGAACTTACTCCAATTTTCTATAGATCTCCAATATTGAACTATCCAGAAGTTCATGTGATTTACATGCTAGGTGCATCCACTCAGTGGCAGAGATTACACAAAGGCAATCAGATCCACAAAACGTCAGGTGGGGAAGATAGTTTGGACAAGGGTCCTGCCGTATGCCCTATTGCTCTATTTGGTAGATCTAACTTCCCCTACAAGACTAATTACACTAAAGGGGTTGAGGAGAAGGAGTAGTGGAGGGAGAAAGACTTAGAGTGTCTAGGGACACGGAAAAACAGAAAGTAAACAAAAATTACTCATGACTAATGCTTTTGCTAAATAATAATTTAACAATAAAATTTTCCTAGCTTTTTTCCTTCCTAATCACTAGCATTCTGCACACAAGGTAATGCACAGGATTTTTATGACTTTCAAATATGATTACATGGCCCTTCCATCCACAGTTTTTCAAACTTATTTTGTGCTTTTTTTTTTCTGTTTCCCTTCTGTATTTTGTACCATTATCTCTTCCCCATTTGTCAGCTTTTCCTTACAACACTGGTATTTTTGTAACAAGCAATTGATTTTCTCTTTCTTCCATGTTAACCCCTGTACCAACACCACACAAGCACACACACCTGTGCATACACATATACTGACACACTTCCCATGTTTGTCCAAATCTCCACCATTTACACTCCTATTGCCTACAATCTCAGTTGTTCACATCCATGTTTGCAAAGAAAATGCACATCCAAGTTTATGCAGCCTCTTTTTTTTTTCAGTAAAAAGGAACTTTAAATGAGTTTGCCTGCCATACTACAACAACTTTGCAATTTTTCACCTTATATAGTTGGACCTCCATTAGACAACAGTTGAGGAAGAGAAAAAAATCTATTACACAGAATATTCAGTAGAACTTCCATAAGGACAAGAACCATATCTGATTTTCTCCCTCAGTGCCTGATCAATGCTGGGCATTTGATAAATTTTTTCAAATAAATTAATTTAAGAAATCTAAGGAAATCAAGAGAAAATAGTCATTGAAAAAAAGGTTTCCTAGTGATTAAAAGCAGGCTCTGGTTCTAATTAGGTCTAGATCAGAATCTCATCCACACATCACTTACCACCTCAAGCATGTTTCTAAACCTTTCTGTGCCTTAATTTCTGCATCTGTAAAATTGGGGTAGCAATGGTACTTCTTAGGGCTATTTTGTGGATTACGTAAGCTAAAACTGTAGACCATTTAGAACTTAGTTAAGTATCAGTATACGTTATCTTATTTTTTAATGGAGCTCTCAATCTTCTCTTAATTAAAGAGAAAAAAAAAACCCTGACTTTTCTATACAACTCATTTTCCAAACATCTCTGGAGAAAGATGGTTGGGTCTTTAGAGGTCATTGTTCCCTCACTTTTCTAACGTTTTATGGAAACTACGTTTTTTGAAATGAATTGTTTGCTCTGGGCTAAAATGGAGATACAAAGAAGGCAAAATGTAGTGGTAAGTGCACTAATGGAGGAGCCCATTTACTGAAGCAAGTGAGCAAATGGACCAGAAAATTATGTAAAGTGTTACAAGATACTCTATTTAGCCTGGTGCATAAAACATGGGGTAAGGAGTTAAAAGATTTAGGTTTGAGGCCCAACCCTGACACTTAGCAACTAGTTTATTTTGCACAGGTTAACCTTTCTGGGTATCTTTTTTTGCCACAAACCTCACATGGTTCCTATAGGAGTAAATAAAATATTTAAGTTAAAACATATATAAACCAATAAATTCATCCTATCTACTAAATTCTGAATACTTTATATAAGGCATACTAGTCATTTTCTTTCAACTTATCTATTTAATGGGTTCCCTGATCAAATCATGAAACAATACCAACCTATTTAAATATTGTTCTTAACACTTTTTAGACATGTTATTTGCCACACTACATTCTGAATACAAGAGTTAATAGACTATAGACCACATATCTGTAAATCCATTTGTTACACTTCTTTACATAAGTCATTCATTTTTAATTAAACCTCTAGTC
Organism: Corynorhinus townsendii; assembly: GCA_026230045.1. NCBI lineage: Eukaryota > Metazoa > Chordata > Mammalia > Chiroptera > Vespertilionidae > Corynorhinus > Corynorhinus townsendii. The sequence goes on from JAPDVU010000004.1 coordinate 47,573,574, forward strand.
TGCAAACATACTACTGCACTTCAAAACAGAATGATTTTCATAGTGTTTGGTTTTCATAGTCATGTATTAAATTGTATCAACTCTTGAATAGCACAATCCAATAGAAACAGGAAGGATGATCTGTGAACACAATATCATAACTCTGTTCATGCATCCAGCAATTACACACGTATGAAGTGCCAGGCACTGTACTAGGAGCCAGGAACCTAACCATGAGCATGAGCATTCTGACCCTGCCCTACATAGAGTGCAGTCTAGTAAAGATTTGTAATTAAACACAATAGGATGAAAATCTGTAAAAATAACTGCTATGATAAGGTAGTAGAGAGCATCCCTGGAAGCCAAAAGAAAGAAAAGTTGGGCTAAAAATCAGGAAAGTCTCCAGAGGAAGTAACTTCATGCCAACGCCTGAAAACATAAGCCAGGGGGAAATAGAGATTTTGTGGAAGAGTATGGCACATTTAAAGACCTGAAACACCTAGGGTATTGATCGCATAAAAAGTGATGGCGGACATGTCATAAATAGCAAAGCACAAAACACATAGAAGAGCTCTCATAGAACAGTGAAAATCCATTGAAATATATTAAACATATTTAAGCATGATCTGATCAGATTTGTGACTTAGAAAACTAGCTTTGGCTTGAATTAGTTTATGAAAGCTTTCCAAAGCAAGATAGTTTTGAAGAGATCAACTGGGATTCTACTGCTGTATCCCAGGTAGGAAAAGATGAGGGATTTGACAGGGGTAATTGCTGTGGAAAACTTATTTACAGTGAAGTGTCTGAGCTTGATGGTTCCCTCACATATTCATTCTGCCGCTCATTTAGCTGGTAATGATTAATATCCTACTTGGTCAGGCAATGGGCTGTTGCTGTGGATGTGACCTCAAGCAACACATGCCTGCCTTCATTTGTCTGTAGTCTAACAAAATAACTAGGTTGGAATGACTAACTTTGCACTGGGGGAATAAATAGTTCCTTCCCTCACAACTTTTACCAAAATATGCTTCCATCCAAGTGGAGATGTCAAACAGGTCACTGGATAGGTGGCCCTGAAATTCAGGAGGTAGGTCTGGGACCGATACACAGAGTAGGGGGCCCGCAGCACATGAATAGCAATTGAAGATGATTCTGGGAAGAAGGGATGAAGGGGTGCAGTGACGCGAGCAGGGGAAACAAGGCATAGGAGTGATGAGTACCAGTATTTAAAGGAGGGCAGAGAAGCAGCCTTTAAAGAAAGATGAGAAGCCATAGCCAGAAATAGAGTATTAGGAGACCGTGGTGCCATAAAAGCCAAGGAAAGAGAGTTTCAGAAAGAACAGTGTCTTTAGCAATGTCAAATGCATTTGAGAAGTCACAAGTGAGAATTTTATCCTGTATTAGATTCACTGGAAAGGAAACCATTGTAACTATGTGGACAACACTTTCCATGAAATGATAGATTAGGCATAACATTTTAGTGGACAAGAATCAAGATATTTTTCATACATTTTGTAAATTAATATCAAATATTATGAATCTATAATGTCAGAGGAAGATATGTGACACAAACATTTTAACTACATGGTTGTTTCCACGAATACCCTCCAACCCAGATGTGCTCTGGTTTGTTTGTATTCAATATAAAGAATGGCACATAAAACTGAACAGGTTTCCAGTTATAATCTTACCTGCAGGGATGGTAGGACCATCCCTTGCTGAATCTGTAATTGTATTTTTCTTAGACACTGATATGCCCAGGACTCTGATTAGCTTCTGTGGAAAAGGAGGTGCCTCATGGGTAGTCCTATCTTACTGGTAACTAATAAGGAGCGTATTATCTTGTTATTGACTAAATCTATTGTGCATATATGCTCCTTTTCTATGACCCTTCACTTGTAGGTTTTCATTTTGTTCCCAATTAAATATTTTTATTACAGATTCAATGCATTGTTTAACCTAAGACCTCTTTGGAGAAATAACCCATTCATTTAATAAATGCATAGGTTAAGCAATGATGAATTTTTTTGTGGAGTGAATTTGTACCTTCATATTACCTTTGAAAATGATTAACATGCCATTCTCTCTTTCAATCCAAATTGTTAATGAAGATATTAACCAAGGAATGACCAAGGACGGAGCCCATAGCGCACCATCAAGGATCACCCTTCTTATAGATTTCTATTCATTAAAAAGCATATTTAGAATATGGTCAATGAATAAGTTAATAACCTGCTTGCCTATATGTCTCCAGACTTCCCAGTAGTTTAACATCAGATACTTTCAAATGCCTTGTTGGACATTCACTTAGTTACACTAATTCTTTTATGTTTCTTTGATTGATCAGTCTAGTGAACACAGCAACAATAGTAACAACCATAATATTTTAATAGGACTTGACCCAAGCTAGTTCACATTATTTTCTAATTATGAATCATTTTATATAATACAGTATATATTGCATTATGGAAAAAATGTAGGTCATGGTCTATAGTTTATGACTTTCTTTCTCACTTTGAAAAAATGATAAAAACAAAATTAGAACTAATCTTCCATCATTTCTGATTCCTATCTACTTGCTTATAAAAATATGTTTAATATTCTTAGGCTTAAATGTTCTCTAACTATGCTATCTCCAGTTTATTTCTTAAAAAAAAAGAAAGAGTAATTAACTTGATGGTCTCTCCATCTTCTCTCTATGCTACTTCTTAGAGTTCCCTGGAAGTCCATTCCATTTTTACCTTGAGATTGAGGCCCTTTTTTTAAATCTACAATACATTTAGAAATATATTAATCATTTTACATTAATATGCACTTGAATTCAAGTTTTATATATTTTTCCTATGATGCTTCTGTTTCAGAACAGTTTTTATTATTGTCAGGAATAACTTGAATATCCCTGATGGACTTACTAGGAAGACTACATTATCTATTATTCAGTAGGCTTGCTTGAGTTTCTCAAAACCATTGCTCTGCATAATTAATAAATAAACCTGCCAATAAAATAACTCATGTGGAACCACCAAGAAAGTAAATACATTTATTTTCCCAAAAATTCTAGCAGGAGCATTATTAAAGGAGACTCTGTTATTTTCCATTTTACTATATGATACATAGGCTTAGGACCCAAGTTACCTAGTCCTTTAAATAAAATACTTCTTTTCTGTTACAGTCTTCATAAGAGGAGAGAGTAAAACATTATTAAAAAGTAGTTCATCGCTTGTTATGGCAATACACCTTTGAAGGGCACAGACATTCTTTTAATTGGATGAATTAGACATTCTTTGTGTCCATATGGAGTGCTGAATTTAATGATTTGGTTGAATGGATGTCAGTGTTTCTGTTCAATCTTTCAATTAAACTAATATTAATCTTACATTTTCTAAAGAAAGCTTAATAGCACAAGATAACTATGATATCTCTGAGACATACAGTAAGGTCACTGGATATAAATGAGCCCATATTGTTTTTCTGAATAATTCTGTAGCTAAGAGAGAAGCTGAGAAAATTATAGCTATACTAGCTTTTCTCCCTTTCAACTTCTTCAATCACCACTAAAAGATCTATGTCTCTCTTTTGTCACATTGTTATACCTGGAACTGCTACACTACTTCACGAGCATCATTCATAGAATCATCTGCTAATTTCTTGTTTTGTCTGTTTTAACTTGCAGAAACCAAGACAGTCTTTTAACCAAAGGTTTTATATTTCTGTAAGGTCTACTACAAATTAGAATGCCTCTATTTCTCTTTCAAATCAAATTCTATGTGATTTACCCAAAGTTTTAATCACATACCATCACACTAGGAAATGAAACGGGCATGGGTTCTCTTTAAGAATTATATGAAAATATGAAGTTGTAAAATACTGAAAGAGTTTTATGTTACTCATCAAATTGCAAAATTTTGAGAGTGCTTCAATTTGAAAATGATTAGGGTTCTAGGAACACAATTCAAAGACTATAAAATTACAAGGACACTTCAGCACTTCTGTGAGCATTTTCATTCTGAGGTGATCAACCAGCAGGACTGACTGAGCAATTTGCCTCGTATTTGTAGGAAAAGCCTGGTTCTTAAAAATACAAAGAAACTGCAATAATTTAAAATTGCAGTATATACTGTACATTACCAAAAATCCAATTCATTCTCTAAATGAAAACATTACAACAGAACAACAATCTATCCCTTCCAATTACAATGTCAAATGCTGAAGTCAGTGGTCAATTCTAGTCTAAGCTTCATTTGGCTTCCACTAAACCACAATTTCCTGGGTCCCCTCCCAGATCACTAATTCCCCCTTCTCAGCCACCTGCACTGGTTCCTCCTCATTTCCCTGCTCTTTAACATGTGAAAGCCCGAGTGCTAGACCCTGGCTACTTTCTTTTATCCATACGCTCTTACTCTCTGGGTAATCTCATGCAGCCAAGTTGTATTTCCAGACTCAACCTCTTAACTGAACTTCACACTTTTACTAGTATGCCTAACTGTTAAATTCACATCTTTATTTGGATGTCTAATATAAATCACAACTATAACTTATAATAAATCTAAGTCATCATTTTTTTCAACAAAACTTGCTCCTACTTCATATCTCCCTCGTCTCAGTAAATGATAACCCATATTTTCAGTTGTTCAAACCAAAAATCTTGTTACTTCCACCTCTCATATCCCACAACCAATCCTTCTGTAAATTTTGTCAGTTCCATCTTCAAAATTTATGAGAGACTTGTATTATCACTATTTCCACTGCTACCATTCTGAAGCAAAAAATATATATTTCCTATCTAGATTACTGGAATATTCACTTAACTAGTCTCCCTGCTTCTACCATAGCCCACTAGGTCTATTCTCATTACAGTGGCCAGAGTGATACTTTTAAAATGGAAATCAGATCACCTGGCTTCTGGGACACTGAACCTTCTTGGTTTTCTCCTACTTCAGTGGTTCTTCCCTCTCAATATTCTTTACTCATTTTGCTCTTTCTCCCAAACCCTTTATGTTAGAGTGCCCCAGAACTCAGTCCTGGGTCCTCTCTATACTTGGTTAGTGATCTTACCCATATTGGTGGCATAAATATCATGTATATTTTAATACCTGTGTTTTTATCTCAAGATTGGCTACAGACATCCAGCTGCCTCCCTGGTTCTCCCAGCTAGATATCATATAGTTATCTTAAATTTATTATTTCTGAAATTAACTCTGTTCTACTTGTGCTTTCCCTTCATGGTCAATGTCAACAATTGCTTAGTTCAAAAATTTGGAGACAAAGTTAACATCTCTATTTTTTTTCACAACTTACAACCCCTAAATTAGTAGCATCAGTGTAACCTGAAAGCTTGTCAGAAATGCAAATTCTTAAGTCTACCCCAGACCTACTGAATCAGAAACTCTGGAAGGGGCTCAGAAATCTCCATTCAAACAAGTTTCTAGTTGATTACTCTATCAGTGGTTCTCAACCTTTTTAATGCCGCGACCCTTTAATACAGTTCCTCATGTTGTGGTGACCCCCAACCATAAAATTATGTTCATTGCTACTTCATAACTGTAATTTTGCTACTGTTATGAATCATAACATAAATATCTGTGTTTTCCGATGGTCTTAGGTGACCCTGCTAGCGGTTCTCGACCTGTGGGTCATGACCCACAGGTCGAGAACCGCTGCTGTAGAGCCTAAGACCATCGGAAAACACAGATATTTACATTATGATTCATAACAGTAGCAAAATTACAGTTATGAAGTAGCAACGAAATAATTTTATGGTTGGGGGTCACCACAACATGAGGAACTGTATTAAAGGGTCGGGGCATTAAAAAGGTCTAGATGTTTGCTCAGGCATCATCACTTCCTACATATTCTTCAGCAAAATATTTCACATCTCTCTCTGCTATTAAATAAAGAATATAATACTTAGCTCACAGAATTATTGGGAAGATGGAAGGAAGTTATAAATTTAATAACATCAACAGCATTATTAGCATATAATATGTATCATTAAATTTTTGTTTCTGTTGACTTTACAGCTAAAAGTTCCACTTTGACCTCTCTGCCAGAGGTACCATCTCTATTTCAAAAAGGTACATATAAAGGCCAAGGATCTAAAAAATATCCTTGAGAAATGCTCACATTTATTGAGAATAGAAAGAACTGGTTCATAATTCCTCTTTTGTTCCTTATTTCAGGCTCCTAAAATCTTACTCTGTCCACAAAGCCTTCCATTTCCTGTCTCTCTCTAAACACAGCACTTTCATTTTAATGAATGATTCTAACTGTCCCTTCTACTCTAGTCACAGGCTCATGGGCATAGGATGTTATTTTCATGCATTTGTTTATTTTATACACTTAGCCAATGCTTGTCCTCCAGCCTTTGTGTGATATATATAAAAGGTCATTAATCCTATATGTCTTAGGAAAGCTCCTTAGTAGACAAAGCTGGTTTTTCTTGCCTCTATTTGCATAATGGCTATAGAGCACCTTGTAAATACCAAGACTTGATTAATGGTTTCTGGCAGATGATTTCAAATAAAATACAAATAAGCCATAATTATAAATGCTTATAGTTCTCTTAATCATAATTTTTATCCTTTTACTAAATTCACAAAATTACAAATTGTCTTCAGCTATTCCCTTTAGTGCTTTGTAACGTGAACAAAATATATATCCAAAAGATACACTTATAAGGAAAGACAGGTAAAAACTAAATTGAGAAGCTAAATCAGATCATTAAAAATAATCAATATTCTCCCATGGGATAGTTTTCTCTCTCCCTTGCTTCCACTCTCTCTTCGTGTGTGTGTGTGTGTGTGTGTGTGTGTGTGTGTGTGCGCACTAGAGGCCCAGTGCATGAAATTTGTGCACAGGAGCGGGTGGACGGTCCCTCAGCCTGGCCTGCACCCTCTCCAATCCAGGACCCCTCAGGGTATGTTTGATTGCCGGTTTAGGCCCGATCCGGACATCCCTCTCGCAGTACGGGACTACTGGCTCCTAACTGCTCACCTGCCTGCCTGCCTGCCTGATTGCCCCTAACTACCTCTGCCTGCTAGCCTGATTGTGCCTAACTGCTCCCCTGCCAGCCTGATCATCGCTAACTGCCTCTGCCTTGGCTTCTGCCACTGTGGCTTTGTGTGGAAGGACGTCCGGATGGATGTCCAGAAGACGTCTGGTCTACCCTTTATTAGTATAGATTATACAACATAAGCTTTAAGGTAGAATTGCATTAGTAGAAATGAAGAGACATTTTATTAAAAAATGTATATTGGTTTGATATGATTCAGATCCACTTTTTTATGACAAAAATCAAGTCTTTAAGAATAGGATTGCTTGCCCTAGCTGGTTTGGCTCAGTGGCTAGAGCCTCAGCCTGAGGACTGAAGGGTCCCAGGTTTGATTCTGGTCAAGGGAACATGCCTGGGTTGTAGGCTTGATATCCAGTAGGGTGCATGCAGGAGGCAGCTGATCAATGATTCTCTTTCATCATTGATGTTTCTATCTCTCTCCCTCTCCCTTCCTCTCTGAAATCAATAAAAATCTATTTAAAAAAAATAAAAGAATAAGATTGCTTTGCTACTAAAGACAAGTAAGGTGTGTCACTCATTGTCCCTGATGAAATCTGAGCAGCTCAGTTGCTAAGTGACTTCGCTGGATTCTTATCAAATATAATCCGTGGAGAAGCAACTACACCCAACATGCATTTAGGCTATAAAGACTGAAAGTTGGGGAGGACTGAGTGCTTCTGGGATAGGAGACAGTGAGGATCAGCACCTGGGAGGCAGGGAAGAAGCAGGAGTGCCCAGTGCCTGGAAGCACCAGAGGGTCTGGGATATGCAAAGCTGCTGGGGGCGGGGTCAGGCCCTGTGCACCGAGAGGTCAGGTCCAGAGGGAGGGCAGGGGTGCGGTTCCGGGGATCCCCTTCCAGCGGAGGCTCCTTCTCCTCCTCTTAACCCCCTAACCTGTCCATTTGGATGAAGGGGGTGGGAAGCAGATAAACAGTGTCTGGCCAGGACATCCCTCAGTCCAGGATCTCTCCCAGGGTGGGGGAGGGGTATTTGTATTGGTTTATTTGATTCTTCTTACACGTTGAAGGGGGTGGCAGGGGAGTGTCTGCCAGACATTGTTTCCTTCTGCTTGCTAGCCAGAGCTGCCCCACGTGATGCCTTTTCCCTTCCTTCACTGCTGCCCCGAGCTAATGCACTTAAGATCGCCAGGGAAGAAACTGGGGCCCCACTGTGTTGCGTGGAGATTGCACTCCACAGGAACCTGCCTGATCCAGGGAGGGTTGGGACCATTCACTGGGGCAAAGGCTCGATTTAAACGAAGCCACCGCTTAGATAGGTGCTGGCTGAGCCATTTGCGGAGGGTTTATCACCCCTTCTGGCTGTTTCCTTGGAAACCACAAACTCAAGATAGCAGAGCCAGGGGCTGCTCCCGGGATGGCAGGACAGCTGGCCTGCGAGAGCCTCCACTGGTGGCCGCCCAGAGGCGCTCCTGGTGATGGTAGTCCCCGCCCACCTGCTCCTGCTGTGCATGCCTCATGCTAAGCGGTCCTGACATTATGGCATCCCAGATAATTTGTATATTCCTCTATTATTATATAGGATGTGTGTGTGTGTGTGTGTGTGTGTGTGTGTGTGCGTGTGTGTGTGTGTATGACAGGTTTTGTAATTGTCAGGTTAATAATCTTTATGTCATCTAATATGTTCATTATCACTTACTTTCATTTACCTACACAAGAAGAAATTAAGTTATTCTGTACCCATCTTCTTTAGTATAGATATTCTGTACCCATCTTCTTTAATATAGATATTACGATATTATAACCAAAAAAGAACATCCTGGCCAATGACTTTCTCAGAAGGAAAAGCAGAGTTGATTTGTAATAGACTGAGCTAAAAATCTCAGGGAATTCTGTTTTCTGGGATATGGAAAACTTCCAAATTTCAAATTGCTACAGCCTTTTAGAGATGCTAAACTGTTGGAGATGTCATTGGAGACTCAGCATGACTGATCCTTAATGGATTTTATCAGTGTCATACAACAGAGACGATAGTCACCTTCAGTTGCTGTTATTATATACTAGGGGCCCAGTGCACGAACTTGTGCACCTTGAAAAGAACTGTGGGCTGAGAGGTTGTGGTAGGCACAGGGGCAGGTCTCAGTCCATCCTCCATGCCCTTGCCTGGCCCCTCCCACCGTGAGCCCTTTCCAGCAGCCCTGCTCCTGCCGCCACTGCTCCCACATACTGACAGCCCCAGCCCCGCTGAAGGCGCAGAGCAATTGGGGCCAGTGCCAGCAGCGGGTGCAAGCGGGGCTGGCACAGTCAGCGGGTATGAACGGGGCTGGCAGAGTCAGTGGGTGTGAGTGGTGGCTGCTGCCCTGATCGCCCCTCAGGAACAGGGGGAGGTGGAGAAGCCCTCCAGGGTGATCAGGGCCAGCAGCCGCCACTTGCTCCTGCTGATGGTGCCAAGCAATTGGGACCGGTGCCAGGCACTGGCAGCAGGTGCGAGCAGCAGCTCTGGTGCCAGCTGTAAGCGGAGCCGTCGCCAGCAGTGGGTGCGAGTGGCGACTGCCAGCTCCAATCTCCCCTCAGGAGCAGGGGGGGTTGGAGCAGCCCTGAGGGGAGTTGGGCCGGCAGCTGCCGCTCGCACCCACTGATGTCACTGAGCGACGGAGGCCGGCACCAGGCACCGGCAGTGGGTGAGAGCAGTGACTCTGGCACCAGCAATGGGTGCGAGTGGGGCCAGTGCTGGCAGCAGGTGCAAGTGCCAGGCAGGACCATGGAGTGCAGGAGCAAAGAATTTTCAGTACCAACCAGAGGCTCACCCCGATGACAGCGACCGGTGGCCAACCTTGGTCTGGCGCCCCCGCTCACCTGTTCCACCATCCTGCCGTGGCCGCCACCCACCGCCATGTTCCTTGCATGCCCCCTAGTGATCAGCACACATCATAGTGACCAGTTGTTCAATTGTTCTGCTGTTCGGTCTATTTGCATAATAGCCTTTTATTATATAGGACTAGAGGCCCTGTGCACAAAATTCGTGCACCGGGGGCAGGGGGGGTGTCTCTCAGCCCAGCCTGCACCCTCTCCAATCTGGGACCCCTTGAGGGATGTCCAATGGGCGGTCAGACATCCCTCTCACAATCCAGGACTGCTGGCTCCCAACAACTTGCCTGCCTCTGCCTGATTGCCCCTAACCACTTCTGCCTGCCAACCTGATCACCCTCTAACCACTCCCCTGTCAGCCTGATCGATGCCCAACTGCTCCCTGGCCAGTCTAATTGCCCCTAACTGGCCTCCCCTGCAGGCCTGTTTGCCCCCAACTGCCTTCCCTTACAGGCTGGTCCCACTCCAACTTCCCTCCCCTGCAGACCTGGTCCCCCCGCAACTGCCCTCCCCTGCTGGCCTGGTTGCCCCCAATTGTCCTCCCCTGCAGGCCTGGGTCCCCCCCAACTATCATCCCATGAAGGCCTGGTCCCCTCCCCCAACAGCCCTCCCCTGCAGGCCTGGTCCCCCCCCCCCCAACTGCTCTCCCCTGCAGGCCTGGTCTCCCCAACTGCCCTCCTCTGCTGGTCCGGTCAACCCTAACTGCCCTCCCTGCTTGCCTGATCACCCACAATTGCCCTCCCCTTCAGGCCAGGTCCCCACCAACTGCAGGCCTGGGCCCCCCCCAACTGCCCTCCCTTGCTGTCCTGGTCTCCCCCAACTGCCCTCCTATGCTGCCCTGGTCATCCCCAACTGCCCTCCTCTGCTGGCCTGGTCACCCCTAACTGCCCACAACTGCCCTCCCCTGCTGACCATCTTGTGCCAGCCATCTTGTGTCCACATGGGGGCAGCCATCTTTGATCATATGGGGGTGGCCATCTTGTGTTTTGGAGTGACAGTCAATTTGCATATTACTCTTTTAATATATAGGATGCTGTGTGTGTGATTTAGACAAGTTTATATAAAAATAGTTTGCCTTCAGAAATAGCAATGTGAGATCTATTGATGAACAATGGTATCACTATGATTCCTGTAAATCAAGAGAATAATGATCCCAGAAGAGCTACCACTTAGCTCTCTCCAGAGAACTCCCAAAGTCAAGATCAAAAGCCAAAGCCAGCTGTTTGGACAATTTCAGCAAAGTCTACTCCTGAGCAAAAAACAAACAAACAAACAAACAAAAAACACTGCCCATATTCCTCTGTTAATATTTTCTAGCCTTGTTTTAATGTAGGAAAATACAGATATGATCTACAGCTATAAGAATGTGAAATACTCAGGCATCACTCAGGGTTCTCATATGACAAGATTTATCAATCTTTAAAATGCTCAAAAGGCTGTGAGAACAAGAACTGTCAAACACAATCACAGAACCGGGTCCGCACAGCACCAGAAGAAATTAAGTGAGGATGTCACCAAGTAGGCCGCTAGCCTCACGCACTCAAACTAGCCAAGAAGAAACAGTAAGTGCTGCAGAGTTTGAAAAATCCCTGCCTCACGTGTGGAATAGCAAGACACCTGCACGGAAAAATAGGGAGCTGGTGCAGTTATCGGCACTGACATTTCAGCTCAACTCTCCCACCCTCACCCCCCTTCCCTCCTCAGTCCCACAGGCAGCTGAGGCATTGACAGAAGGCCTGTGTCAGTTTCCATCTGACTGTCACTCTCACTTATGCCTCTATTATCAGCGGTGCACTGGGGCAGTGCCGCTTGGAAGGGCTGCTGATCTCTATCTCTCCACTCCAGGCTGGCCCTGCCTTGAACCTGACTAAGACAGAGCTAGACTGGGAGAGCAGGAGAAAGGCTGTGCTCTGAGAAAGGGCTGGGGGAGGGAGGAGGCGGGCAGTTGGGAGGGGAAAGAATGAGAAGAGAAAAGAGAGAGAAACCAACCAAAAAAGGTTAGGGAGGATAGGGGTGGGCTGGAGGGTGGGGGTGGTAGCCAAGAGGAACAGACTGAGGTGGAGTGGGGGGGCACTGATACAGTTGGGGTCCTTTTCTTATTTTTCCTATCCATTCTCCAGCGTTCAGTCTTTTGTGTCAGCTTTCAGAAATGCTCTGTTTGACTGGCAGCCTGTCACAGATCAGTTACCACCTAAAGCCGCTTGGCAGCGAGAGGTGACGGCCCAGGAAGGGATCTAAGTGAGTTGGTTTATCAGTGCTTCTTTACGCCTCGTGAGCTCCTTGACACAAAAGGAAAGGGTATTAAAGATCTAAAGCGAGCCCAAGAGCGTGAAAGCTCCTTATAGGCTGTGGGATGTGGATGTGACTAAATTTTTAAATATTTTGAGTTGATGCTATTCATTTTGCCAATAGAGTAGAAAGAATTTTTGTTACAGAAATGAGTGTATGTTCCACTTGAGTGAGATTTGGAAAAGGGAGGAAGTCCCTAAAATATGTGCTTAGAATATTACAACTACCCTGTATTTACAACTATGCATCTGTTTTAAATTTAAATAAAACGGAACACATTTTAAATAAAAAATTTCACATTTATGTGATTCAAGTTCATCAGCATATTACAGATTTTTCTTTTTTAAAACATCACAATTTAATATTTTAAATGTATGTATTTATTTATTTGTAGCAATTGTAAGTATGGAGAAGATCCAGAATTCAATTCATATCTTCTCTCATGGTCCTTTATGCATGGGTTATTATTAAAAGAGTGTATTTTTAGCATGCCAACAGCCTCTCTCAGCACATTCCTATAATAATAATAGTCCTACTACTGATATCCAAGGTACAAAGCCATCCCCTTTGTCACCTAATGATAACATTTTCCATTTTGTAATTTATTTTAAAATGTAAAAACTGGGCCTTCCCTGTAATATCATTTGAATGCTATGGTAATGGATTATCAATGATAACCTCCATTCTGGTGTCCAGGACAGACAGACTTAATTTAGAAAGTGACTAAAGCAAACATATTCTTGAGTCCACAAACCACACGTGATCCTGGTACCCTTGCTCAGCACAGACTCTTCTCTCTGGCAGGAGGCACTGCATCCTGAGTGCTGTCAAAGCATTCACTCTGGATTTTATTTTTTATTATAATGAATATAATGAGAAAAGAAATATATCCCGTTAAACATTTACTGATGTTTTAGAGTAGAAAGTTTTCTAATGCCTTGATTTTATATAGAGCCGCCACCTTCCCCCCCCCCCCACCCCCCCTCCAATTGTTTGCCTGTGAGCCTGTTTTTCTTCCCACTGTTATTTAAGTTCCTTTCCGGTCTCCACAAAGGTTACCACGGCTCTCACAGAGAAACCCTAGCTTGGCCGAAATTCTCTATTTCTTCACAGTTATCAATTTATAGATCAGTAGATATGTGAAGATAATCATATTCAGCTCTTTCATTTTATATATAAATTAATGGATAAATAAAATTTCCTACCTATATATACAGTATTCAACTACAAGCCTAAGTCCATAATATTATAATGAGAACAAAAACTAAAATAAGATTAAGAAAATAAGCAACAACACAGAGCAGATAAGCAAAGGGTTTCTAGAGTTAGACCAAGTCTTCTACTTTTACCTATATGGCATTAGGTAAATTAACATTAACCACTCCAAACTTGATACTCTCATCTGTAAAATGGGAAAAACACTTACCTTACAGTGTCATTATGGGAATTAATGAGATAATGCATTTAAAGATTTGGGGACAATGTATGCCACGTGGTAAGCTCTCATGTTTTCTAAAGTACTTGTTTCTAATTATTAGTCCAAAGATTCACAGATAAATAATCAAAGAATCAAAAAGGTGGACGGGGCGGGGGGGGGGGGGGGAGGTAGGCAGGACTCTGACATTGACAGATAGACCATTTGCAAACCAATTAGCATAAGAAGATGGGTGTCCAGTTTTACAATGAGCTTAGGTAGACAGTCAATCATCTTATGTATTAACCCAGTGCAGCTTTTCCTTCATTCTCAATTTAAAAGAAGGCCTAAATGTGTCTTCTCCAAACACTGGCACCAATGAAGTAAAAGTAAATCCAGGCCAGGATTTGATTGCACACAGGTGTAACCATTTAAAACAACAACAAAAAAGAAATGTTAGTTCAAATTTGGAACTGCAGGGTCCAACTTGGAAAGTCCTATTAACATTGTGAAAAGAAATTGTTTTCCAATTGCTTAGCAGTATTTTTATTGTTCTAAATGATAAGACTATTATAAGGTGAAGCTCATATTTTATGGACACTAAGAGTCAAAAAGAGCATATCCAAAGGAAACAGGCTTTTCAGAGATGTTCACCATGAAACACTGAGAATTCTAGTAGGCTTTCATCTATCAGAAACTACAGAATTGAGTCAATTGTCTTATTTTCTACTGTAAACAACTATGATCCCACAAAATATTACCATATTAGCCCACATCAATCAGACCTCTAAAGAAAGACCATATATAATGATTAGGAAGAGAGAAAAATAAATAAAATTTCAAAACATTAGGCTTCAAGTCTAATTTCATTTTTCAACACAATTTAACTCATGTCTAGTGTCTTCTATAAATGATAATATGTTATATAAAAGAGAGGAGCATTAAAAAAATTATTGAGTCTAGTCTCAATGGCAATTTTTCAAATCCATGGCTAGGGAAGAGGGAGGAGCCCAGAAGACTGTTAAAGCTTGTTCTGTTCCCATATGTGCCCATTAACTTCACAAAAAGAAAACTGCTCCTAGTTATAGCCCCAACCCCAGCTGGTCATCTCACAAATGTGTCACACACAAAAGGATGTGGATGGCTCTTGTCACAACTTCTAAAAATCATGGTGGGAATAAAGTGACTATGTCTACATGTTGAACAATGCTCAAGCAAGCAGTCAAAGGCTTTAAAAAATCTCTTTCTTTGTTTCCTCCTATTTCTATTTTGTTAGTTTTATCTAAAGATAATTTGCATTTGTGGAAGACCAACATTTTCTAAAGGAAAAAATGGGTGCTTTTTTTTTTTTTTTGCTCCATTACTGGGGAAGTAAAAAGTGAGGATGACAAGAAAAGTGAGGTGTCACACTGCATGAACAAGTTGGAAACATAATTTAAAGCCATTAAACATGTATACTAGAAAATATGGAAACATCTTTTTAAGTCCGAGGTCCTCTAGCCCTCAGAAATTATATTTAATTTCATATAGAATGTTTCATAGATTATAAAGACAGCATTAAATAAGTTTTATTTAATATACAAATATACACGTTTTTGGTAGCTCTATGTAGCAATATTTTCATTCAGGTCATTTAATAAAAAACTAGAAATGTACTAGTAAAAAAGACAGTAAAAATTATGGTTTATGATCTTCAAAAAAATGTCAAGATGTGAGAAGCCCCTTTGGTGAAAGGCTCAATGGATGCCAATCCTCTTCCTAATCCATTAGAATTGTACTAAGAGGTTAGCAAGCACAGAGCATCATCTTTTTCATCCAGAACACTGTCATTAATTTATGATTCTATAGTTAGCAGAAACAACCTGGTTGCAAATTTACATGCTCTGGATATCAAATAAACTAATTAAACCAATCTATACAGTAATTGTCTTCTACTGTTTACTGATTAAAAAGCCCTTGAAATAATGAGAATTCCTTGCAGTAGGAAAGCTTAGACCCATGAGCTATGATATCTATCAATGGTCTCAGAACTCCTCCTGGAGGATACGAGATTGAGAAGCAGTGAAGAGGAAGAAAATGCTTGACCCGCCTCTAAGCAGTCACTGTGCTTCTGAGTCTCTGACTCTGAGATACTGTGACCTGTCTCAGAGTTTAGAGCTCAGATTCTCCAAGGTCACCAACAATACTCCTTAGTGAAAATTTCAAAGGAGCGCAGAAAATACTTTAGATAAATGTCTTACACGGGGCAAAAGCTCTAAGGGAAAGGTTGGCTATAAATATAACTTTGTAGAAAAATAGGACACTCTGACTTAATTTGCTCATAATTTATAATTTCTTTCAAAAATTGTTTGCATCTAGATCAAGGATTTTATGATTCTGACATCAGCATAATGAGGAATATGAGTGTTCATAGTTAGACAAAACACAATTTCCAAAGATTTTCAGAATTATCTGATTGTCACCTTATACTTTAGGAATTCTCAACTACCATCATGTGGGGAAATGTTTCCTTAAATTTTATAATGAAATATAAAAGCTGAGAAAACATTCTGAATAACCTGAACAATGATTTATATCACTTTCTGTGTGCAACCACTTTATGCTCACAAATACAATATGGTTTGAAATATCACTTCAGAAAAATTTGTTTTAAATTTTCATCATACTCCAGGTCAAAGATATATTTTTCTGAATATGTTCAGGAGCACCCATTAATTACTTCTGCTTTCACAATTTTAGAAAACAAGGAACAAAAGGAGAAGAAACAAATTGCTTTAAATAAAATTAGAGAATACTACATTATAGGAATGTCCTATTTTTTATGTATAGCTAACTGTTGAGCTATTCTAATATAATGTTGTTTAAAAAATAATAATAAAGTGTGTATATACCTACCAGGATGAGAACTTTGTCAATTTTCAGCATGAACTGTCACTAAGAAATCTTTCCCAAAAGAGTGTACAATAAAAATTCTCATGTAGCCGTTAGATGCCATTACTTTGGTAGTTATGTCTAATTCCTTATAAAGTGCTAATGGCTCATTCGAAACCTAAAGGACAGACCCTATTTTTTTTTTTTTTAGCAAAATAGAGGCCTTCAAATCATTAATAGCTACTGCTAACAAAATAACAAAGCATATGTTTAAAGTTTGATTTAGAGTGTTAGTTCTGTGTTCATATACTTCATTAGCTCTGATTCATAACTAGACAAAATAGAACCACTGCTTCGAAATGATAAACTATCATGTTTTGATTATATTTGCTTTAAATTTATCTGTTTCTTTGGTGTGCCCAGATAAAAATTGTTCTTTTCCTTTCAACATTTATTCAGATTTTAGTAAAGTAATTTCTGGTGAATACAAATAAATTATTAAAATTCTATTAGAATTAATTTCCTCTTCCCTAGGTAGTCAGTGTTTGGTAACAGGCTGAATCTTACATTTTCTATTTAATGGACCAATGTAGCTGTCTACAAAGCATCTGCATTGTGCAATAATAATGCCTGATTTTCCTCTCCCATAGAAATACTTTCAAGATTAAAAAAGATAGAGCATATATAAATACTTTATTAGTGATAAATGAATAGATTTTACAGTACTAATTACTAATGATTTTTAAAGTACTAGTCAATGTAATTTTCTAAGTCTGACATACTCAACAGAATATATTTCCTATTAGTTTCAGGTATTTACTCATCAATATTGATATGCCCGTTCCTCTTCCTTTACTCAGCATGAGTGGTTCAAGGAAGGCTCACCAGAGGAAGATGGATACTTACTTCATCTGAGACTTCCAACTGTTAACTTCACCCAAATTATACCAACAAGAAGTGCTACCGAAAAAGCTTGTTTGCTTAAATGTCTAATAGTGCAGTTACTTACTTCCTTGGGCTAATGTAAGTTGGTCTTCTTGAGACTCCCTTTTAATATCTAACTATGCTACTCTGCAGGCACAATGGACCAAGGCTATCACCTTGGAAAGTATGGGGCAGAGCTCTGAAAACATGAGGCAGAAAGATGTTGAAGAATCCTGAGAAAATTCCCAAAGAATGATGAGTTGCTTATGGAGTTGACCTTGGGCAGCCACGAAGAAGTTTAGGTCACCTGAGGCCTGGGAAGCAAACAGACACACTGTGAAGCAAGGCTGCTGCATTTAATGGAAATGATGTGCCCTGAACAATAGCATCCTGTGAAGAGGGTACAGTGGGAATGAAATCCAGCTCATTCTCACAGTCATTCTCCCCAAAGCTGCCCTACATTACCCCTGGAAACAGCTTTTTATATATATATACTCAATTTGTATGACTAGGAGGCTGCTCCTCCTTACTCAGAGGGCATTTTTTTTTTCTAATTCTTTCAGCTAGAGAGTATGTTATCATAATTTGCAGAAAGGTACAGTACAGATTGGTGTTGGCACTGGGTTGAAGACAAACTTGAAAGACTATTGCTTCCAGGGAAAGGATTAAGTGGAAAGTATTTCTCTAAAGTAGATCTTCATCCTACAGAGAGTCTATGAAAGGGCTATGAGGCAAACCTGTGAAAGCTAAGGACATCCAAGAACCCTGGAGTTAAAAGGAGTGTATCAAATAATTCCCAGTGAGGCCATACAATTCTACTTTAGTACTTGGAAAGACCTCAGATACCTTGGGGCTGGTGGTAAGGTGAGGATTTTTAAAAATGCATTAGAGCCCTGGCCAGTTTTGCTCAGTGGTTAGAGCACCAGCCTGCACACAGAAGGGACTCAGGTTTGATTCCCAGTCAAAGTTGCATACCTGGGTTGCAGGTTCAATCCCCAGCCTCAGTTGGGGTTCCTGGGGGAGGTAACCAATTGATGTGTCTCTCTCAGTCTCCCCCTCTCTAAAACCCAATGGAAAAAATATCCTCTGGTGAAGATTAACAAAAAACAAAAATGCATTAGAGTCTCCCAGAGAGGAAAGTAACTAATCTTGTTTTCTTTTTTTTTTAATATGTTTTTATTGATTTCAGAGAGGAAGGGAGGGGGAGAGAGAGATAGAAACATCAATGATGAAAGAGAATCATTGGTCAGCTGCCTCCTGCACGCCCCCTACTGGTGATGAGCCCGCAACCTGAGCATGTGCCCTTGACCAGGAATCAAACCCTTCAGTCCACAGGCCAATGCTCTATCCAGTGAGCCAAACTGACTAGGGCTAATCTTGTGTTCTTAAATGTGCCTCTCCCAAACTAGCTATTAGTTCCATGATGAGAGATGCTGTGTTGAGCACTTTACTAGCAGTGCTCAACAATAAATACTTGCACAGTTCTCACTGTGAGCCAGGTACATTTAATAACTAATATAAGAAAACATCCCAATAAGGTAGCTACTATTATTATTCCTAATTTATGAATAAGGAACTGAGGAGTAACTAAGCTTAAGCAACCTGACAATAAATCACGAAGGTAAGGCTACTGATTAAACCCAATCAATCTAGCCTAGCCTCAGAGTCTGTCCTCTTAATCACTTCTATACTATTCTAAGAAAATATATTTATGAATAAATGAATGAATGAATAACATAACATTCATAGAACCATTATGTAGTCCTAACTACATTGAATTTTAAATCAATTTTTATCTCTGGGAAAATTTCAACTAGGTATCCAATGCTTCAGAGGTTGTGCCCCTGACTTATACTGCATTGAAAATACATACAAGTGAGAAAGTTATTGTAGTAGAGTATCCCTAAGTGCTGTGTTGAGAAAATATAAACAGCTATGTGACCACAAAGCTAGGGTGTGCAATCCAATCTTTAGGTTTGGGAATCAGGAAAGGCTTTTTTTTAAATTAATTTCTTTATTGATTAAGGTATCACATATTTGTCCTCATCCCCCCATTCCCATCCCAAACCCTACCCCACTCATGGCCCCAACCCATGTTGTCCCTGACCACTGGTTAGGCTTCTATGCATGCATACAAGTCCTTTGGTTGATCTCTCCTCCTTACCCCCACTCTCCCCTATCTTCCTTCTGAGGTTTGACACGGGGAAGCATCAATCAGACTGTCAGGAAAGGCTTTCAAGAGGAAGGAGTTTCTCAACTAAAATGAGATTTAAATGATCATCAAGACAAAAACAAATGAGGGATGTTTTAGGCAGAGATAAATCCAAGTATGACAGCCAACTGGGTAAAAAATAGCAGAGTTAGGCTGAAGAACAGAAAAAGAAAATGTTCAGTATAGTTATAGCATAGAGTATCAGAGAGACAGGGCAAAAACTAAAGTCTACAACGAATGGGTGACAAATCATAAAGGTCCTGAGGAAACAAAGAGTTTTCACTTTATCCTTCGGATTCAGAAGTCAGTGATGAAATTCATATAGGACAGACCAAAGAAGTGATATGCTTTACATCTGATAACTGTGGCTGAAGTGTGGGGAGATTCTAGAGGGTACCAAGAATGGAGTGGGCTGTAGTTCAGTTTAAAAGGCTTTCAAGTAATTCAGGAAACACATTTATCACATAAAGTGAGTTTGAGATAATCTGAAAGATTATTAAGTGAAGATGTTTAAGGAACATAGAATGTCTAGAAATGGAGCTCAGCAGAGAGGTGTGAGCAAGAGAAACTGGTATAAGTTCTCAGTCTAAAGATGTCTTCAATATTCAGGAGTAAGATGTGGAGTGAGATAAGTCTCTGAATCAGAATCCTGAGGAATGTCAATATTTAAAGGCTATACAAAGGGAAAAAAGTCTGAGAGAGGCAGTAGAGTATATGTTTTCAAAGCCAAGAAGAACATGGTAAACTAAGTCTAAATCCATCCACAAGTCAAGTGATATAAAGTTTAAAATATCCATTGCATTAGCCGCAAGGAAATTCTGTGTGACCTGAGTGAAAGCAGTTTCTCATTAGAGTCTTGAAGACAAAAATAATAAACTGAGAAGGAAGCACAAAGAAAAAATAGACAACTTTAAAAAAAATTATGGCCTTAAATTGTGGATTTTAATAAGAAGAGACAGGGCAACTGTTGAAGGGGAGGGAGGAAATCAGAGTCCAGGAAGAAACTTTTTTTTTTAAGGTAAAAGAGATGGAAGTATATTTGAATTCTCATGGCAAGTAGTTGATGAAGAAAAGTTGAAAGTACAGAAAATAGAAGAGATGATCATTACAGCAAGAGCCTTAAGAAGTCAAGAATAAACAGAATCCAAGATCTAGGTCAGGAGGTTGGCCAAGAAAGAAGGGATCACATTTGCCTAACTGTAAAGGAAGGAGGGAGAAAATAAGAATGAGAATGCAAATAAATCTGTAGTTGAAACAGTCTGAGAAGTAATGGATTTTTCATCTGATTGATATAATTTTCTTCATGAAATAGGCCAATTTTGGTGTGATTGTGCTCACTGGTATCTTCTTTGTATGTATTGGAGAGCTAGCTATATAGACAAAGAGATAGATATGGACATCTCATGTTTATGGAATCTGTTGATTGCATTATTTTCTCTTGTGCTTTATTTAATTTTGTGTTGTTTAGTTCATCACGGCTCCTAAGCATACAAAATCTAAAAATTATGTTGCAAGTAAGAGGCCATGTGGCATGACTGACCTGGAAACAAAATTAAGAGTTATTGAGATGGAGAATCAGTGATGGTTATTGCTCACCAGTAAGGCATGTCCCATTCCACCATAGCTATTGCCTTAAAGAACAAGAAGAGAGTGATGACAACTCTTAAAGGATCTGCTTCATTGAAGGCAACAAGACTAACAAAAATTCAAGAAGGGCCTATATCTGATATGGAGAAATTTCCAGTGACCCAAACTGAAGACCAGTTATAGAACCATATTCCTCTCAGCAGTCTGACAATCACAGCCAAAGCAAAAAGTTTGTTTGCAATCTATATATATATAAAGGCAGTGACCATAATGAGCGCAGGCTCAAACAAACACTGACAGTCAGTCTTGCAGTCAGTGCTGGGTTGCCGTGGAGACCCAGCACTGACTGCTGCCGCTGCGGGTGCAGCAACCCAGCATTGACTGCTGAGGTGGCTGTGGATCAGGCTCAGAGAGAGGCCTGGAGAGAGAAGCAGGGTCTAATCCATAGCCTCCGTGGCAGCTGTTCATCAGCCCTTGCATCTCTTTCTCTCCAGAAGTGGCCAGTAGCATGCTTCTCTTTTTCTCCCAGCCTCCCCAGGGGCTGCTGATCAGCCCTGCCTCTCTTATCAGGCCTGGAGATAGGCCCAGAGATGCTGACTGGCATAGAAACCGACCAATCTGAACCAAATTTGGGTGAACTGTGAGGGGTCAATGGCTGCCTAGTAGGTGGAGCTTTTGACACTGACTGGCGTAGAAACCAACCAATCTGAACCAAATCTGGGTGAATTGCAAGGAGCCAATGGCTGCCTATGAGGCAGAGCTTTTGACGCTGACTGGCATAGAAACCAACCAATCAGAACATAATCTGTGCGAACTGCAAAAGTAGAACCTAAGTTGGGGGCTGAGGAGGGGTTTTAAGGCAGTTGGGGGCAAGATCAGGTAGGCAGGGGAGGGCAGTTTGGGGGAGAAATCAGGTCAGCAGGAGAGGGCTGTTGGGGGTGAGATCAGGCTGTCAGGGGAAGGCAGTTGGGGCAACCAGGCTGGCAGGGAAGGGTAGTTGGGTGTGAGATCAGGCTGGCAGGGGAGGGCAGTTAGGGGTGATCAGGCAGGCAGGCAGAGGCAGTTAGGAGTGACTAGGCAGGCAGGCAGGTGAGCAGTTAGGAGCCAGTGGTCTCAGATTGCAAGAGGGATGTCCGTCTGCCAGTTTACTGTGGGATTGGGCCTAAACCAGCAGTCGGACATCCCCCAAGGGGTCCCTGATTGCAGAGGGTGCAGACTGCACTAAGGGAACACCCCTTCCCCCTGTGCACAAATTTCATGTACCGGGCCACTAGTGTTGAAATAAAAGGCTGGCCCACCTGGCCAATGTGGCTCAATGGTTGAGCATTGATCCATGAACCAAGAGGTCCCCATTCAATTCCTGGTCAGGGTACATGCCCAGATTGCAGGTTTGATCCCCAGTAGGGTGCATGCAAGAGGAAGCCGATGCTTCTCATCTATGTTTCCATCTCTCTATCCCTCTCCCTTCCTCTCTCTCTGAAAAATCAATAAAAAAATTTTTAATTGTACTATTGAAAGTGTTACATATGTCCCCCCTTTTACCTCATTGACCCATTCTAACCTACCCCTGCCCCTCACCCCAGGCCTTCACTACCCTATTACCTGTGTCCATGGATTATGCATATATGTTACAAGTTCTTTGGTTGATCTCTTTCCATTCACCCACCCACCCGTGCCTTCCCTCTGAGACTTAACAGTGTTCCATGCTTCTATATCTCTGGATCTATTTTGTTCATTTTTTTCATTATATTCCACTTATGAGTGACATCATGTGATACTTGTGATACAGTATTTCTCTGACTGGCTTATTTCACTTAGCATAATACTAAAAAAAGCTGGACCTGACTACAATATTATATTTACTTCTAGCTCTGAGTAGTTTAAATGATTCAAGGATTGTAATTAATTATACAATTTGAAAGTGAGTTATGATTCCATGAGTGCTGATGTAAAGGCAGCTAAGTAATATTTGGAAGCTCTAAATAAGCTAATTGTGGAGGAAAATTATTTGCCAGAGAAAATATTCAATATAGATGAAACCTCCCTATTCTGAAAACAAATGCCTGAAAGAATTTTCATACATAAGGAGGCCAAATCAATGCCAGATTTCAAGGCTTTTAAAGGCAATATAATAGTCTTGCTTAAGGGCAGTGTTGCAGGATACAAATTGAAACCCTTTGTCATCTGACACAGTGAGAACCCCAGGATCTTCAAGCATATTAATAAGCCCACACTGCTAGTATACTACAGGGACAATAAGAAGTCATGGATGACCCAGCTGCTTCTTCCAAGATGCCCTCCTGAATTGTGATGCCAGTAAAATGAAGTGCTGTTTAGAGCATAACATACCTTTCAAAATTTTGCTTACGGTTGATAATGCTCCCAAACGTACTCCTTTTATTGGTGATCTTCATTCCAATATCAAAGTGGCAATTCTCCCTCCAAACACCACCTCTTCATCTAATCAATGAATAAAGGGCTTATAGCAGCTAAGACCTACTACCTGAGAAGGACCTTTGTATAGGCTATTGCGATAACTGAGGAAGACAACAAGAAGACCTTGATGCAATTCTGGAAAGAACCTTGCTTGGGCTTGGGGTGATGGCATAGAGAAGAATAAGAATGGCATTTAGAAGAAGACACTCAAGAGGTTTGTCTACAAAGCTAAAGGATTTGCCAAGGATGAGGAGGCTGAAAAAAATCAATAATGCAGTAGTTGAGATGGCAAACAACTCTAAGCTGGGTGTGACTATAACATTGGGAAGCTTCTAGAAGTGGTTCCTGAGGAATTGAATAGTGAAGAGTTGTTGGAACAAAAAACACATAGCTGAAGAGGCAAGAGAAAAGGAAACTGCTGAAGAAAAAGAAAAACTCCCAAGAAAACGCACAGTAAAGAGGTTAGCAGAACCTTTTGCTGACCTCAACAAGCTTCTTAAAAATTCTGAAAACATCACCCTCAACAGCAAAAGGTTTTTCTTAATAGAGAGGTATGTTCACAGTACATCATCTGCTTACAAGCAAGTTTATAATGAAAAAAACATGAAATAAATCAAGCAAACCACTATAGACATATTTCTGAAAAAGTGATACCTCCTCAAGAGGAGCTTCAGGCAGGTTGTTCAGGAGGAATTCCAGAAGAAGACATTATTACTAGTATAGGAGATGACAGCTCATTTTTGACCCTGAAGACCTTCCAGTGGGATGAGATGTGGAGGTGGAAGGCAGTGATATTGATGATCCTGACCCTCTATAGGCCTAAGCCAATGTATGTGTTTGTGTCTTAGTTTTTAACCAAAAACGCTTTAAAAAGCAAAAACAAAAAATTAAAAGTAGAAAAAAATTATAGAATGAAGATCTAAAAAAAGAAAATATTATACAGATGTACCATGTGTTAGTGTTTTAAGCTAAGTGTTATTATAAAAGAGTTGAAACAGTAAAAAGATTTAAAGTTTATAAAGTAAAATGTTACAGTAAGCTAAGGTTAATTTATTATTGAAGAAAGGAAAACATTTTTTATAAATTTAGTGTTGCCTAAGTGTACCATGTTTATAAAGTCTACAGTAATGCACAGTAATGTCCTAGACTTTCACTCACCACTCACTTACTGGCTCACTCAGAGCAACTTCCGTCATGCCAGCTCCATTAATGGTAAGTGCCCTATAAATTTGTACAATTTTTATCTTTCATACTTTATTTTTACTGTATATTTCTATGTTTACATATATTTAAATATACAATACTTAACAATGTGTTACATTGCCTATGGTATTCCATACAGTACCATGCTTTACAATTTGTAGTCTAGGACCAATAGGCTACTACTATACCATGTAGCCTAGGTGTATAACAGCTATACCATTTAGCTTTGTGTAAATGCACAGTATGATGTTTTGCAATGATGAATTGCCCGACAATATATTTCTCAGAATGTATCCCTGTTATTAAGTGGCACATGATTGTGTTAAATATTTTAAACAGCACATAGCATAACATAGCTTAATAGTCCATATAGCTTCTAATACCTCACATGTAACACAATAGGAAATTAATAAGTATATGGTAATTGATTTTTAAAAACTTCTCATATTATATCTAATATATCTTGGTTTAAGATATGTCAATTGATACTAAGTGAGAATAAAATCAAAGTTATTTAAAGTGTTCTTATATCTACTACATACAACAGAAGCAAAATAAAACTTGAAGACCAAGAATATTTTTCTAATACTTCTATTTCTTGAAGGGTTATAAGTTATGTTGCCTATTATATACAAAATAACACATTTTGTTGTTTGTTTTCTCTATGTAGTTTTATGTTTTAAAATAAGGATTATTATCCAATGATACCGATTAAACAATGCTCAATAGGTGAGTACTTTGTTTATGTTTACGCCTTAAAATAAAATGCTTCTCATCCTAGCTATTAGCATACTCTCAACTGCATACTGTAGCTTAAACCTTACTAAAATATCCATGAGATTGTTAGGCAAAGGTTCAAATAAACCTATATTTGCAACTGGAAACTTCTGAGAAAAGATTTTAAAACTAATTTCACTTATTCTTTTACATTTAAAAAAGTGTATGTATGAGAATACAATAGTTAAACATCTATATCTTTAAATACTTTTTTTAAAAAGCAATTAAGGCAAGCTAGGCCCCTGGACTCTGACAACTCCTCTGACATCAGATGGAAAGGCTGAAGTCACAAGTTTCTTACCTAATTTGAGTTTTGTATATAAAGTTTAAATTAAACAATTTCCATCCACATCTCTATTCCCTTTCTCCCTGGAACATTTTTGAACTTCAAACCTTGCTTTCAAGTTTTGTTGTCTGTAAGGAAGTTCATTTTCTGTCAAGAGCAAACTTATTTCCTTTCTCATGCAATTCATTATAAATGATGGAAAGCGTTTCATGGCAGATCTGTGTTTCTCTCAACTCACATAGTTGAATTCACCAATCCCAAAAGACCTTTAATTGGTCTTTAGGGTATCACTATACCACCTTTTACTTACATATTATTTGCTGTCAAAAAATTCTAGATATTTAAGATAAATTTTTTTAAGATAAAATTATCTTTACAACATTTCAATAAAGTAGTTAGAAGCTTCCTACCAGCGGGGTAGTAAGGTGAAAAAACCTTGGATCACTGCCATATGAAATGTTAAGGAAGAACCAGAAAGACAGATCTCCAGATTATTATATAGCTTATAAACACCCTCATAACATTTTGACTTTACCAAAGGTTGCCAGATTTTGCAAATAAAAATAAAGGACACCCAACTAAATTTGAATTTCATAAAAAATAAATTAGTAGTATACGTATACCCCCCTGCAATATGTGGGATATAGTTATACTAAAAAAAATTGATTACCTGAAATTCAAACGTAACTAGACATCATGTATCTTACTTGGCAACTCTAAGTGTTCCTCATCTGAGAAGAGAAATATTGATAACATGTTTTCTTTCAACGATTCTTCTAGCCTAAACAATAGCGTTAACTCCCATTTCCAAATCTCTCCTCAGAGTTAAAATTAGAAATTTGATCACAATTCTTTAAAACTAGAAGTTCTTCAATCTTCTAAGCTTGAGATTCTTATAACCGAAAGCCTACCTTAAAAAATAATTTTTTTTTAACCATGAAAAAAATAATCCAGGGAAGCATGTACCATGATAGCCTAACATCAATACCGAAAAGGAAAATGGGATAAATAGTTAAAGAACAATTTGAAAACCCTTTTAGAAAATTGAGAGCTTCTACAGAAAATGAGTATGATGTGAAGAAAAGATAATGACACATCAATCCAAGATCAGATATGTAGGAGAGAAAGAAGGGCACAACATTAGCATTTGCTTTGCCCGGGATATATTTATTGTAAGCAATCTTATACGCAATCAAGAAAAACATGCTATTCTTAATGACCAAGTGTTTGGAGCACCAAACAACAGAAATGCAATGAGTAATCTTTTCTGGGAGCCTGCCTTGGCTCAGAGTCATTCAAAATTATTTTAATAACTAAGTTACAGGTAATAAGATAGCACCAAGAATTGAAAACAAAAGTTGCTTAAGAAAATAGGAAAGAGATGAGATTATACCTAAGACTGTATATAATGACAGCCAATTTTTCTAACAAAATTATTTCAAATGGTTAAAACCTCAGAGAAGAATTTGCGTGGGAACTAGTCCAGGGAATTTGCTAACACATTTAAATATTGAGTTATTAATAAAAAATAATCAAGTAACACTATATTTCTGACTAAGCCAATTTTAATATGAGTAGTAAATGGAAGACAGTTTGAAAGTGCTGTTTTTGCTATATTGAAAGAAGGCAATGTCAGTGTCCACTTGGGTTTGGATTTATCTATTATCTACTCAGGCTATTTCATGCCAAAGCTGCTAGTCATAATAACCTTAAATTTGGGCATATCCATTTGTCAACTTTCAGATAGAAAGGCTTCTGTCTAAATGGGCCAGTTTATAGGTAGATAGATGATGATAGATAGATAGATAGATAGATAGATAGATAGATAGATAGATAGATAGGCAGAGATAGAGATAGAGAGATATATAACAAAGGAAATTCTGTTTGGCTTTAGAAATGCAAAAAATTATGTAATTCTCAAACTGACCAAATGAATATAAATCAAGAAGCAGCTACCCACTGCAGGTACAAGGGAACATTTCTTAAGAACAATAAAGCAATGCATTCTACCAGAAAACACTTGTAAAAGCAATCTTTTCTCAAACATTTGTTTTACATATACTCAGTTGGCCCATGTTTTAACCTTGATTTCTAACACTCTGGGACTTAAGTCTTTTTCATTTTAAAAAACAACAACAATGCAAAAGTATTATCCAGAAAAAAAAGTTAACTAAGTATTTTCAAGTTGTTACTGGCCATTACTTTTTATATATTACAACATCATTATCTGCTCTTTGAAGTTTTTAGAGGTTTCGGGCCTTAACTCTTAATTCTTAATATCCTAAAAACAACAGGCTTGAAAGGACAGAGCATAAAAGAAAGTACTTTACTGAGAGGAAGAACTTCTTAATTCTCATATGAATTGTGTTCAAAATATATAACCGTTTTTAAATCTTTTAAAAATTGCTGTTTAATTCACAAACCTAGTACAAGAATGATTCTGAACATCTTTTCTTACTAAAACCTAAATAAGTGTATATCTCACACTGGAAAAGAAGGAACACACATAATGTTGATCATAGACTTGGAAATGTTTCACACCTTTGGAGTTTTTTCATTTTCTATTTCAGCATTCCAATGAAATGTGTCTGCCCTCTGATCATTCGTAAAACCCCCAGTCTCTATCAACCCTGACCAGCAATTAGGAATTCTGAGTGGAGGACCTTCCTACCCACTGCATACTCCTTGTTTTGTGTTAGCCAAGCAAAATAATATATCTTTATAAAATAGGCAATCACTTAGAATCATTTTAATGATATTTTATTTCTTTTATACAACTTTCAAATAATTCAGTTAGCTTCAAAAGAAAAAGAAAATCTACTTTTGGTTAAAAGTCTAGATTTCACCAAAATTCTTTGAAATGAGGTAAAATTCTTTTATTACTGTTAACACCTAAAAAAATTTGATCCCAAACAAAAGCATTGCCTTTCTGTCCAATTTGATGTCTTTTTCATGCTGCCTTAGTGATGGCCAAATAATTGGTTGTTCACTTGTGTCCTTGTTTCCCCCGACAGTTCCACAGATGCCCTGAACAATGCTCCAAAGACTGCTTTCAGTAGGGGCAAATCCTCATTAATCATTCCTGGCTGACAGCACAAGGGGACACCTGCATCTGGTGCAGGAGCCCAGCCATGGCTTATGGGAATGTGGATTAAAAACTAACCCGTGTGAGGTGTGGCAGGCTACTTTGAACAGGAATGTGATAAACAACAACAACACACACATATACTCCGCAAACAACAGAACCAAACTCACCACTGGCATCCCCGTTTATTTAATGCCTCAAACGGAAGCTGTGGTTCATGTTCCCACTAAAACACCATTCTACTCCAAGAAAGTACACCAGAGAACTAACCACACACAGGATAATGATGAAGAGCTGCTAAATTCTTCATGCATGCATCACCCAATGTTAGCATTAAATACTGATGAACTGTCACATAATTTTCATTTAGAAATGACTGCAGTTTCGGCTTCCTATCTTATGCTGCTCATAAATATTTCCCCTACTATATTTCATAAGAAGAATTTCTGAAACACACAAATTTTTTTTGCATGATCACTTGCCCCTATGTGATTGCTTTCTTTTACTGAAATAATAAATATGATTATTTTGAAGAAAGGGTTAAAAAGAATCCTGGGAATACCCCTAGGAAAGTAAGTATATTGTTATGTACCATTAAAGTTATTTTAACTTGCTTTTTTAACAAAATGAAGTGCTTTTTAATTTCACATAAGAGTTTTCTTTTATTTGCCACTATTTTCCTAACTGTACTAAACATGACCAGAAATAATGAACCCCAATTCATATCCTGTAGCTTTAAGTGAAGTGAAGATATGTGTGTAAGGCATCAGAGCATAAAAAGACTAGCAGGCAAAATACTTATCAGCCTTAGGGAAAACAATATATAGATGAAAATTTTTAATGGAAGTTATAAGGAATAAAAAAACATACAAGTAAAACTGACAACATAATACAATGACTAATAAAGTTGATGTTCATATTCTCACTTTAAAAAATAAATAACAATTTGTCTCTGCATCAATTAGAAATTAAAATAACATCAAAAACATAAAACTGAAAGGTTAACAACAATAAGTGCAATACAATTTGTAATTTCATATTGGTAGTCTTTAATTTGGAACTATAATCGGGTTTTGAAATTCTAGTTTTAAAAAATTATACACATATGCAAAGCTGCATATTGGGTAGAAGCTAAAAGACCCCCAATGTGAAAATTTAGTTTGCACTTAGTTTGAATTTTTAGAATGCAGATATGCGTTATGAGAGATTTTTACCAAAAATAGTGATATAAAAATTGTTTTGTATAAAAAATACAAAAGTATTTAATTAGTAAGAATATATATGAAGCTGAAGATGGAAAAGTGGGTTAGATACCACAAAACAGTAGCTTAATAATCAGCAGAGCATAAAATGGTAGTAACTACTGTTTGCTACTACTTCAATGTTATGCAAGAGGCACTTCCAATGTTTCCCAGGAGTCCAAACTGCCATTACCTTCAACTTTGCTAGGCCTTGTCCATGGCCAGGGTGTAAATGCCATGAAGTAGAACTCTTTGCCCAAGACTTCTGTCCTTTGTGGCTGCTGTTGGTAGCACCTTACAGCCAAGGGTTCCATACCTACCCTATATAATAAAAGGTCAGCAACCATAAGCATAAGGGCCGGAATAACCACTCGACCAGTCGCCATGAGGTGCATTGACCACCTCTCAGTCCCTCCCGCTCCCCCGGCCCGCAGGCTACGATTGCTGCAGCATGGCAAATGGGGAACCACGGCAAACTGAGGTGAGTGGCGGCTGGGCAGGACTGGCGAGCGGGCAGAAGGTGGTCCTGATCGCAGGTTAGGCCTAGGTACCCTATCCGCACATGATTTCATGCACTGGGCCTCTAGTTTTAAATGTAATACTCTTGGATAATAGAGTGTAGTAACCCCATATCCTGCTTAGCGACTCTCCTGCTTTTGTATTTCCTTTTTAATCAGAAGTAAATTTTCACTTTTCTTGGGAGCTCTGATAACACAGACTGAAAGTGTCCTCCATTGTAATCTAGTGAAAGCTTGGGAATAAGAAATTAACTGCTTCTCATACAGAAAATATAACTAAGGCAATAGGGAAAGGGTAAAAGAGGGAGAAATAAGGAAGGAAGAAGGGGAAGGAGAGAGGGTGAGCGGGAAAAAGGAAGTCTGTTTGTAAAATCCCCACATCACCAGTCTCTGGGAACTCTGTAGTCCAGGCTATTGCCCCCACACACACCATTTCCATTTTCCTTACTCCCAGGAAAGGAAGTCTAAGTAACTAAGTTTTATTAAACATGAACAACATGGCAGGCACTTTCTGTGTGTAGCTACCTCCATTTTGCAAATGAAGAAATTGAGAATCAAGGGGGTTAAGTAATTTGTCCAAGATACATTGACAAAGTAAAAACAGTTTTCAAACTAGACCTGCCCTCCTCCAAAGCACACTATTTCCCCCCACCAAACCACTCTTATATAGCCTGTATTCCCAGAGACTGACAGCAGCATCTTCACACTGTTCTCTACAGCATGACTAACAACTATGTCTTGAATGAATGAAGAAATGAACAAAGAACAAATGATTACATAGATGACTATTACAAATAGAATTTTACAGATTCAAGTAAGCATGTAAAAAATATTTGGAACAAAATAATTGTACTACTTCAAGAAAAACATAACAATTTTCCTTCAAATGTCAAAATAAAGATGCTTACTATCTTCTGTTTTAAAACGCTCTAGAAAAATGGTAGGAGTATACATAATCTTTGATTATTGATATATAAAGAGCTAAAATTCTGATGTAAAGAATCATTCAAAAATACACTCCATTTATGAACCACATCAGCCATCTGTAATTGCCATTGTACCTGAGACTATTGCTTCCTTTGAAATTTATATAGGTTTTTTATATTTAGTGATAAATATTTTACAGGCTCTGGTAGCATCCTGTTTTGAACCGTATTTCAGTTAATTAAAGAAACCTAAAGCAAAGTGCCCCCAATTCATTTTTCAAACAATAGAAGACCCTTAAAACATGTTCCACAATTTATTGCATAGTTTCATGTGTAGCAGAACATTATTATTTCTGAACAGCAAAAGCAATGTTAAAGCTTATTTTGAATAGATATGCTGAAACCAAGCATTAGACCTAGTCTTCTCTCTCAAAAGTAAAATCTTCTACAATACATTATATATCATTTTATACTGAAAATTAAGTTTTTCACATTGAAATGCTTTTATTAATTTTCAGAATATAATTTTAGAACTATAATAAACTTAAATAATAATTTATTCTATTTCTTTTATGCTATTTTTTAGAGAAAAAAAGAAGCTTAAAAATATTAAATTACTTACTCCAGAACACATGGGTAAGGAATATTTAAATTTATGCTCCCAACTCCACACCCAGTAGTAATTCCACAGAACATGCCATGTATTATATGATATATTTTAAGGGTTGCAAGCAATTGTCTGCTGGTCAAATCTGGCCCATTGCATGTTTTTGATAAATAAAGTTTTATTGGAACAAAGCCACATTCATCTATTCACACATTGTCTATTTTATTTTTTTTGCTATAATAGCAAAGATAAATAGTTACCATAGAGACCATGTGGTCCACCAAACTGAAAATATTTACTATCTTTTAATTTGCAGAAAAAATTTTGCTAATCCCTGAGTATTCCATAAGAATATAATACAATAAAAGTTCAAGTTCATAGTAGAATAATACCAGCCCCATCAACAAACCACAATTTGGAGAATAAGGTTTCATGTCATTAACAAAATTAAAGACAATGTTTTTTAAAAAAATTAGTTTATTGTTTAAAGTATTACAAATAGCAGTACATATGTCTCTTTTAAAAAATGTGTAATTGATTGTGTGCTGATTCTATGTTAAATGATCACAGCAGTAACATCACCCTTGCTATGCCTCCGTTTTGTTTGTTTTTTGCCTCCATTTTTTAATAAAGAAATTGAAGTTTAGATTGAGTAAAACCAACTTTTCCTTGGTTACTCAATCTTTAACAGAGAAAAAATGTTACCTGGAATCTGATTCCAGAAAAAAAAATTTAATAGCACTAAAGTGAAAGATTAAATATGCAATATCAGTCAGATTGAAAAAAAATTAACCTAAGAAACAGAAGCAATTTATTTCAAATATAGCTCATATTATTAGGGTGAGTTAAGGGGACATTTTTGTTCTTTATGCAAAAATATTCTATTAAAGGAAAAAAACATAAAATTAAAAAATACAATTATAAAAACAATTCAATAAATGGACCAAATAATGTTATCACTATACCAGCAAACAAGCAGAAAGTATGAAAGACAAAAGAAGGAAATCTATAACACAGGGCAATAAAACAAAGAAGTGGTCTCTATTAGCAGGGGTGAGAGGGGAAAGAATCCCTGAATAGAGGAGAGAGACAATGGAGTGCAGGAAAAGTAAAAAAACACAAAACAAAACAAACAAACAAACAAAAAACACCCTTTACTAAGCTAAGAAAGAATGAAGTCTTTGGAATTAAAAGTACTCAATATGTATCAAGTAGAGTGTCTGTAGGGGTTAAGGAGAGTACCACTTAGGTAGATTCTGGGGAAATTTCAATATTCCAAAGGCAAAGAAAAAAAAATACCTAAAATCTTTCAGAGAGGGGAAAAAAGATTACTTATTAAGCAGTGAGATTCAAAATGATAACAAAATTTTTAAAACCACATTTTGCATTATAAGACAATAGATTAAGGCCTTCAAAGTCCTGACAGAAAATTACTTTTATTTTATAATTCTATGCCCACAACAATCTAAAAATCAGTGGTCAAAGGAAACTAAAATATTTTTAGATCAGCATAAACAAGAATATATATCTCCTATGCAACCTCTAGTGAAACATTATTCAAGGGTGTTCTCCAACAAAACACAGAGAAAGCTAAAAAGGGCAGTGACAATAGGTGAATGAAAAATTTAACTATAATCAAGAAGAAGTGAAGAAATTTAAAATAACTTAAAAATCTAATCCCTTATATCCTTCGTAGACATTTTCATCTCTGTGGGTCCAGGCCGAATATTTGATTTTATACTGAATAAGAGTTACATGGACATAAAACTATAAATGTGATTTATACTAAGGATCATATTTTGATTTAAGTTATAGTCAACTTGGAAGATTTAATTATATTTAGAGATCAAACTTTGACAATGTGAAATGATAACGTAACTGCTATAACTATAAAAATTTAGTTAGTAAAAGCAGGAGGGAAGAAGGGAACTAATGTGGTAAATTCTTCATCTCTAAGTAATGATTCAAAAAGTATTTTTAAAAATATGATAATTAAAGAAATTGATAAATAATATTTTAAAACATAATGGTAACTACCAAAATAATTTTAAAATAGAAACAAAGAATGATTGCTTCTGAAAGTGGGAGGTCCAGTGAAGTTGAGTTTTATTCTTTAGATTCTTCCAAATCACTTGAATTATTTTCACCATGTGCAAATATCAATCTATTTAAAAAAATTACTGAAGGCACACAAAGGAGGAAATCAAGTAAGTAAAATATTTCATATACATTTCCTAACAATATAATATATTTGGGTTGCTATGCTTATCTCCCCCCTTGATATCTTCTTAGAACTGTCTAGAGGTCAGCCCTGAGTTCAGACCTCTGTAAAAAGTGTCATTATCATAACTAAACCCAGAATTAAACTGGTGATTTGAAACAAATTAGAGACAGTTAAAATATAACAATGAGTGAAATGGTAAAATGCACCTTCACCAAGTGTGTGAAACTTACTATGGAACAGGCACCATACTGTACCAAGGGAAAAGGATGCTTAAAATATGGGTCCCACTTTATTGGGAAATATGATAAATGTCCATTCATTCATTTAACAAATGTTTATTAAGCACATACTTATTTGTAAAGAAGCAAAACAAATGCATCAACCCCAAATATCAACTGAGAATTTTTACTTCACTAAACCAGTGAATTCTCCACTTTAATTAAAATCAAGTTAATGAAGGATTTCTTTACTATGAGACCATAATTCTAATTTTGCTTAATAAATAAAAGAAAAGCTAGAATTCAAGAAACATAGGTTTGTTCATTTCCCTTTACCCTTGTCTACTATACCAAGTACCTAATTTCAGATAACCTGATATCCTGATTCTGGTCATCTATTTCTGACTTCCTTTAGTATGTCTCATTCACTCATTCACTCATTCACTCACTCATTCAATCAATCAATCAATCATTCATCCAGAAAATATTTATTGCATTTTAACTATGCACCAGTCAAAGTCTTACGCTCTGGGAAAAGACAACTGGAAAATTCAAACCCTCATGGAGTTTACATTCTGAACTCATCTTCTATTTCTAAAACAAGACTTTCATTCCTTTGGATCCTTCTTCAACCCATACCTCTGAGGAATCCTAATAATTGGCACAGTAATATATAACAAGTACTCTTCTGTTTGCAAAAATAGAAAATGAGATTAATGGATAATGAACAATTTTTCCAAATCAAATAACATCAGATTTCTTGAACTAAATAAAGCCTAAGAGAGATTTATTTTGGTCTCCCTGAGGTGCGTGGGAAATCCACTCTTTAAATTATAAAAATATTTTCTGTGCATTGGCAAAAGAAAATTAAAATTAAATACGGATGAAAATGTAGAATATGCATAACACTCTGAAATGTGTACTGCATGGACAGACCTATGAATTTTATCTTTAAAATCTACAAATGAAGATGGTAATTAAAGCTTCGGTCACATTAAGGTAGCATTATTTCCCCTTAAGTTAAATAATATTAGAGCAATTGGCATGCCAGAGTTTTTCAGGTGCTTTTTAAATATTTCTTACTTATATTCCCTAAAGTAAAAGGAATAATTAACTGAAATCTAATTAGTGTAGACTTAGAACACCTGTTTCTGAAATCCTTTGAATAACTTTATCATATTATTTTTTTTTCTTGGTCTTTGTTTTCAGATAAAACACATATCCCTACCAGTTACTCTTAGGAGCTGAAAGATTTGCTATCTCATAGAAGTATCTGTTTGTAAAAGAAACTTGAAGATTAAAAAGACTAAAAGAGTTATGGATATCTTAGAACAGCTACTGTTTCTTAACCCTCTTTTGACCAAAAACAAATTTGTAAAATTTCTCAGTGCTGGAAAAAAAGAATTTGAAAGAGGACGATAGAAACCTCACCTTTTAAAAAATATCAATAATAAAATCATTGTTTAAAATGCATACCAAAGATGCATTTTGATGGGGGAAAATATTTGATACCTTATTTTTCAAATATCAGTGAAGAGAAATATAGGTTTCATTGTGATACCAAGAACAGTAAATTATTGTAATTCTTATGACTCAACAAGAAATCAAAAGAGAATAAATATCTAACTGAAAAAGGCATCACAAATAGGGAAATGTATAAGGAGAAGAAAGATGCAAAATTAATAACAAGTATAAAGTATATCAATAATTTCACTAATGCGAGGATAAATTTTCTCATTAAACACTGAAAGCATCTAATCAAGTTTAAAAGAAAAATGCAGTTCTATGCTGGAAACCAAAAAAATTTTAGGGACTTGGAAATTAAAAGTCAATTTCTCACTAATCCCGGGCTTGAAAAAGAATTCAAAGGCAGAGTACAAACTATCTCAAAGGCAATGCAAAGGGAGATGGTTCATAACAAAAATGCAAACACCAAAGGTATCTTTTTAATAAAAAAGGTAGACAGATGAAGGTTTCAGAGGAGAGTGGCAAGGGAACTTTGCATTTCTGTGACTTTGAGAAGTTACCTCTATTTCTAATGACCATTTTAAGAAATACAATGCCAAGCACCCTAGCCTCATGATCCACAGTTGCATATCCAGTGTATACCCTATCACCCCTCCCCCACTTCTTCCCTTTCACCAAATCCTGTTGACCATTGGATTTATCATTCACCTTCAGAAGGTAAGAAAGAGAAGCAAGCTATAAGAATGTTCCTCTCTCTAACTGTTCACAACTTCAGAAAGAATTGATGTGCAGATGGCTCAAAAGGAATGACTCAAATGAACTTTTGGAATACCAGTACTTTGGTACCAACAATGCTATATAGCTTTCATTTATATCTCTTTCTGTGTTCTTTTTTAAAATCTAAGGAAATATTCCTTAGAAAAAAATTTATAGATAAATAAATCAGATCATATGCCAAAATATAGATGAAGGTAATACAGTAAGGCTTAAATAAATGTTTAATTTATGTGAGATCACCATAATGCATTTAATTTAACCTAGCAGAAATTGTTTTTAATCTGGCAGAAATTGGAACCATACTTTCCAATAGTCATGTAATGTGAACCAGTTATGTAATTTTAAATTTGCTAGTAGCAACCTGGTTGGATAGCTCAGTCAGTTAGAGCATCATCCCGACATGCCAAGGTTGTGGGTTCAATCCCAGGTCAGAGCACATGCAAGAATCAGAGAAAGATAAGCAAGATATAATTTCACTCAGATGTGGAATTTAATGCACAAACTGAACTACCAAGGAAAGTAGAGACAGACTCATAGATACAGAGCAGGCAGACAGCTCTAGCTAGCTCTGGTGTGGGGAGATTGGGGGAAGGGGGGCATTAAGCAAATAGAAAAAAAAGGAGAGAACTCAGGTACATGGGCAACAGTATGGAGTATATGGGGATGGAGTTGGGAGATGGCATAGAGGATCAAGGGTGATGGAAAAAATAGATAAAAAACTTATAATAGCTGGAGAAAATAAAGGAATCAACCAGTGAATACATAAATAAGTGAATAAGTGGAACAACAAATCGATGTTTCTCTGTCCCCCTCTTTCTCTCTCCCTTCCTTTCTCTCTATCAAGTTCAATTTTTTTAAAATGAAATAAGTATATAAATAAATAAATAAATTCTCTAGTAGTCACATGAAAAACAAGTAAAAAGAAAAAGATATTAATTTAATTATGTCTTATTATGCCCATTATACCTCAAATATTATTTCAAGGTGTAATTAATGTAAAAAGTGATTCATAGAAACGTGATTCATAAGATACTTTTTATTCTTTTTTACTATGTCTTCAAAATTTAGTGTATATTTTAATTTAAAGCACATCTCACTTTGGACAGACCACATTTCAGTGTTTAATAGTCACACGTGACTATCATATTAGACAACAGTAATTGGACATAATTGAGAACACTCAGATCCAGAGACCCAGCAGAAATTTATAGGCCCACCCTTCTAATTTATTGATAAACCATTTAAAATTACATATTTCTATGCATAACAAGAGAGCACAGGCTACTGAACTGTTAATTACATCCTCTTGTGGCCAAAGAAGTTTTCTCTGCCATTGCAGAGTTTCCAATCCAAATACACAGATAAAACAGGGCAGAAAAATGTGCCAAATACAAAGAACAAGTTCAAAAGTAATGTTTAGGGTATAATTTTAAATATTTGTAGGGAATTTATGTACAGGAAAATTACATATAATTTATTTATGCATTGGTTACTGATCTATAGTTTCTAGTCACACTTGAACTTTTAAGTTTCATTAGTAGAGAAGTACTATTGGTAACAGTGATATTCTGCAGAACCTGGTCTATTTCCTTATATTTATTTTCCTTAAAACTCTTTGATAAATTATATTTCAGTTAGGGTTTCTAATGTAAGGCTTGGTGTTTTGTGCAAAATTCCTTATTGGCTCCTTTCAACAGATCAATGCTAATTTGACTTCTCCAGTTTGACTTGATGCAGTTACCCTAAAAACCTAATTCATAGAACAGAAACACATGAATGCACTTGTTGGAGTCTTCTTTTATCTCTGGTATGTTGATTTATCCACTGACTCGCTGACCTGTTGTATGATAATTAATCTTCATCTTGAAACTTTCTACTTCACCTTAGATCAGACACTCCATGCTTTTATTCCTCTTGACAAGAATTTCACTATTATGCGAATAATCCTCAAAAATCCTACTTAGTCTTGAATCCCTACCATGATACTTTCTGGTGAACTGCTTGGTGCTATGTTTTCTATCAAGTCAAATATTTGAAAATTACTGACAATTAATAAAATTAGCCTACGTTTTAAGTTTATAATAGAAATCCAGGCCTATTTCAGTCTATGCATGTGAGAAAAAAACAAGATCAGAGTGAAGAAAAAGAAAATATACTTTAAAAGGTTCCCTAGATAATAATACAAACTTCAAACTTCTTGATTCATTTGAGATTTTTAGTAGCAGTTTAATTTAATAGTCTATGTATATATTAACATATTCTGCTGAAATTTTCCTATGTTTATGGACAAATAAAGATATTATAAATACAACATCTTGACTAATTCACTACTCATTATATCTATGTAAACTTTGTAACAAATATTGACTTGGCTCATTTTCATACATTCTCATTATGCCACATGTTCACTAAAAGGTAAAGTTTGAATTTTATTGCCCTACCACAGTATTTTACTACATTCATATTTAAAGGGTAAAGAATTCATTGAAAGAATAGTAAGCATATATCCTTTCTTAACCAAAGGGAAAATATAAATGGAAATGAATAGGGTAAAATAAATGTTTGTTTAATTACATACATTTTCTTAGCTGTTGAAACCAATGCATATACTTAATCAAAAGGCACTAACTTCACAAAATAAATATCTTAAAATAAACTTATTTGAAAATGGGAAACTGTGCTATTTACTCCAGAAAAAAAATATTGTCACAGATGTCATTGTCATAGAAACTCTTGGGAGAGTGGAGGGAAAAATATTAATGACGTCCTCTGGATGAAGAAAGAGGACACAAGCTAAGAAGATCTGACAGATCCGCAAGCCTGGTGAGCAGGCTGGTAGAAAGTAGGGTCAGATGCACAAAGAGGAGGCAAGGCAAGCTGTGGTAAAAAGCCAATTAGTGGATGAAAGGGTAGAATTCTGAGTTCTGAAACACAGGGGTGATAATATAGGCAGCTTGGGAGAGGATTAAAATAAAGAAGTGATAACAGTACTCAGCTGAGAGGGAAAGCTGTCAAAAATGTAAATAGGAATCAAAAGGTAAAACAATGAAGAAAAAAAAAAACTGATACTTAAGGGTTATAGTAGCAGAAATTCAAAGAGAGGAAATGTGATGTTTTAACTCTAATTGTTCTGAAATCATTAACAGAGGACCAAGGCATATGGAAAATTTCATCCCAATTACAGGAAGGCAAATGGGCTTTAAAGGAGTAGAGACATATTTCCCATTTCACTTCCTGGTTGCTTTTCTTGAATCCATCATATTAGGCAATCAAAACATGATATAATAATTAGAATTTTACTACATAGGGTACTACCTATAATAATAAAAGTGTAATATACTAATTAGGCTGGATATCCTTCCAGATGACCTTTCAGATGAAGCTGGGGATGCGAGGGAAGCCCGGGTCCCAGGTACCAGAGGGAAGCTGGTGCGGGCAGCCAGGGGAAGTAAGGCCTATTATTGCACGAATGTTGTGCATCAGGCCTCTAGTCTATATATATAAAAGCCCAGCGACGGGAACGGCAGAACGACAAGAACAACCAGAATGACCGGTGGCTATGATGCGCACTGCAGTAGCCAACCAGCCTGATCCAGGCCCCCTGTCCCCCCCCCCAAGCCAGCCCACCCCCTAATCAGCCCCCAACATCCTGATCAGGGGTGGGGCCAGCCAGCCAACTGCCCATGGCCCCTCCCCCCCACCAGTCCAGCCTGATGGGCCCCCATTGGGGCAGGCCATCTGGACCCCACCCATGCACGAATTCATGCACTGGGCCTCTAGTATTATTTATAACATATGAAAGATAAACATAATATCTGACAACTTTAAGAGTGTGGTATTTTAGAGTACCACACTAAGCTAGATGGTGTTAGAGTTTTCAATTGCCAATTTTTACTTAAATGTTTATATAACCTAGCTTGCATACATATTGCTTCATTCACTAAAATATTTTGTTGGGCCCAGCCAGTGGCTAAGTTGGTTGGAGCATCATCCCATTCACTAAAAAGTTTGCAGGTTCCATTTCCAGTCAGGGCATATATACTAGTACATAGATTGCTGGCTCAATCCACGGTCAAGGTTCCTATGGGAGGCAACCAATTGATCTCTCTTTCTCTCTCTCTCCCTCCCTCCCTCGCTTCCTCATTCTCTAAAAATCAATAAAAATATCTTCAGGTGAGGATTAAATGTATATACATATATTTGGTAGTTCTTGAAATTAAAGCTTACTATTAAAGCTTTACTATTTGGCCTTTGATTCATTCCCTAATACATAAGTTGATGCTTTATTATTATTTACTATTAGGAGGAAATAAAATTTTAATAAGTCTTTTCTAGCCTATTATTCTGTCTTTTTCCTCTGTATCCTATGTGTTTATTCTATTTTATTGTTTAAAGTTATTGTTGAAAGTATTACAGATACCTCTTGTTTTTTTTCCCAGTGATACTCTCCATCCGCATCCTCTTGCTATCATTTTAAATTTCACTGCATGGCACTGCTCAACTACATATTGGAAACAGACATGTCTTTAACCATTATTCCTTTAAATATTGAAACATAGCACCAAAAATACCAGAAAACTTTAAAATTATAGTTTTAATCCTTGTTCTGACTAAATTACAGATTATTTTTTAAATTAATATAAAAATGTTTTTATTCAGCCCTGACCGGTTTGGCTCAGTGCATAGAGTGTCAGCCTGCGAACTGAAGGGTCCCAGGTTCAATTCCAGTCAAGAGCATGTACCTTGGTTGCGGGCACATCCCCAGTAGGGGGTGTGCAGGAGGCAGTTGATCGATATTTCTCTCCCATCGATGTTTCTAATTCTCTATCCTCTCCCTTCTTCTCTGTAAAAAATCAATAAAACATATTTTTTAAAAATGTTTTTATTCAATCAGGTTTCTAATTATTGATTGAATTATATTTTTCAATTAAAATGATATAAAACATAAGAAAAGGTCAGTGACAAAGATAGCAGGGGCAAATAGTGACAAAAAAACAAGAGTTTAAATATTTAAAGATACTGTGTTGTGTATAGGAATACAGCAGTCTTAAACAAGTGAAATTTAAACTTCATCTTAATAAGAAATTGCACATGATAAAAATGAACTGTGCTTTAAAATGTTTCAAGCCAGAAGCTCCAAAGGCAACCTCTCATAAAGTATGCTTAAAGCACACATATAAACATAGAAAATATAAAAATTAAACTAAATTAAAGGTGACATTAAGACCAGATCAAAGAATGCCAAAAACTATACCTCATGAACCAATACTAAGTGGAAAAAACAATGTGAAACTCATTTTTCCCCCTGGTACTTCTCTTTACTCAGTGACCCAGGAAGGATACAATGAGAAAATTGGCAAGTTCCTTGTTCCACTCCCAGTACACACCTTTTGAGCTAAAAGAATTTCTCAATGAATTAAATAACATAACTTTTGTTTCCCCCCTCATGAGGCCCTAATAAGATCTCTCAGAAAAAATGTGTTTCCTAGAAGAAAATTTGGGAGAATGATGACCAATTCACATTTTCATAATAACATTGAATTATAAGAATAATAACATTAAAAACGTTGTAATAATACATCAGGCAAAAACAACAAACTCCTACTACAATGAAATAAAGCTCAGGCTGGCCTCAGACTTCTTCGTGACATTAAATGCCAAAAGGGACTGGGAGCAATAGCAAATTTTTGAGATGAAAATGTGGTGGTCAACAATTCAGTCTTTCACCAAATTATATTTTATGTATCAAAGCATCTGGAAACTGCTCTCAGATTAGGAAAAACAAAATCCATGTACTACTAAAAAAATTTATTTTTTATTTATTTATTTTTTTAATTTTAAACATGACATATTTTATTCTTTTATTTTATTTTTATTTTTTTAATTTTATTTTATTTTTATTGTTTTAACTATTACAAATAGTAGTACATATGT
The DNA here is from genome assembly GCA_026230045.1 of Corynorhinus townsendii. Lineage (NCBI taxonomy): Eukaryota > Metazoa > Chordata > Mammalia > Chiroptera > Vespertilionidae > Corynorhinus > Corynorhinus townsendii. The sequence continues at coordinate 47,616,425 of JAPDVU010000004.1, forward strand.
CTCCTTTTTTTTCCCCCTTTATCTCCCCCCGACCTCCCCTACCCCCCAGGACATGCCTTCACCTGCCCACTCTGCCCCCCGCCGCCCCAGTGTCTTATATCCGTTGGTTGTGCTTATATGCAAGCGTACAAGTCCTTCGGTTGGTCTCTTACAGCCCTCCTCGCCCAACCTCCCCTGTCTTCCTAATGTAGTTTGACAGTCTGTTCAATGCTTCTTTGCCTCTGTATCTTTTTCCCACCATTTCTTTCCTTTAAAAAGTTTTGCCTTTGCAGACTGGAAATAAACATATAATAACAAAACAAGACAATACTTCAAAAGGCCAGGAACAAATGAAAACAAAACCAGCATTAAAAATCTGAAAGTCAAGAAGATGAGAACAATATTATGTGATTCATATGTGGAATATAAAACAAAAAACAACAACAAATAAACAAAACCAACATAGAAACAAACAAAAATATTAAAAGAATGATGGTTACCAGAGTAGCAGAGGGTGAAGGGAGGATGAAGAGGATAAAGTGGGTCAAATATATAATGAAGGAAGGAGTCTAAACTTTGGGTGGGGAACACACAATAGACTATAGAGATGTCATATTATAAAGTTTATATCTGAAATTTATATAATGTTATTAACTAGTGTTTCCCGAATAAATTTCTTTTTTAAAAAATTTAAATCTGATAGAGTAATACTTATTATTGAAGTATTACTCTATCAGATTTAAAATTTTTAAAAAATAAATTTTTTAAAATTTCTTATAAAAAATTCTATAAAATTACATTACTACAAAATAACCACATGCTCACAAAGTAGTTAGAGAAAATACTTAAGTATTAGGAGAAAATGAACAGTAAACTGAAATTTTAAAAACGGTAAATTAAATCAGACAATAGTATCAACTTTGGGGCAAAACTGATATAAAGAACCAGAGTGTTAAAGCAGAAAAATCAATAATCTCCCCAGGTAACCTGTAGTCTTAGGCTGGTTCACATAAGGGTCTATAGTTAAAATTAACACTAACCCTAAGTTAGGGAACAGCCAGGCTTAAAGATTCAGTTAAAGTGACTCTGGGTTGGCAGTGCCCTTTGACTCCAACCCAAGCAAATGTAAACAGACCTGATAAAAAAGGAGCAAAGCAGATCTAGCGAGGGCATCAACAGTACCCAGGGTTGATTTAAAAGACTGGTCTTCCCTTTTGGATGTTTAGATTCATATTTCAATGTTCTATTTTAAATAAAAAATGTGTTCACATGATCAGACCTTCAATATGCTACTGAATTTAGTATCTATTATTTTAACTTATTAGAAACCACAAGGAAACACATAACCAAGCTCTCCCAACACAGAAAATACTCTCAAGTTATGAAAAATTATCTAGTTACTTACACTCATTATGATATGAAAAGAAAAATATATCTAATTAAAACTGAAAGTACTTTCATGTTGAGGGAATTTGTTATAACTAAAATGTGATAATAATAAAATATATGTACATTACATTTAACAAAAGCTAAATATTTAATAAGGTACATGATTGAAAGAATCAGAATTGTGAGAGAACTTGAGAATAGTTAATTCTGTGACTAACTCATCTTTATACAGCAAATATCACCTATTCTTCAAAAACTATTCAAGAAAATCAATAATTTTCATTTTTGTTACATTCTACAAAGATTTTCAAAGAAATATTTTGTTCATAAAAGATAATTCTATATATACTGTTTGGAAATTAACTCATGTTCTTTGACTATTAACTAAAACTTTGGTTTCAGAATATTGAGGAAATATTTATTAAATATTTATTATATATCAAGTGTTCTACATTTTATATATGTATTAATAATCCTATGAATAGACACTATTGTTATCTGCCAATTTATACAGAAGGAAACTGAGGTATAGAGGAATTAAGAAAATTTTATAATCATACTAGAGGACCAGTGTATGAAATCTGTGCACTCGGGGGTTGGGGGGAGGGATCCCCTCAGCACAGCCTGCACCCTTTCGCAGTCCAGGAGCATTCAGAGGATGTCCCACTGACGGCTTAGGCCCACTCCCCAGGCCCAGGGGGAGTGGGCCTCAGTTGTCAGTGGGACATCCACAGTGCTGCCACGGTGCCTCTCCCGCCACCCCCGCTGCACTCGCCAGCCATGAGCCCGGCTTCTGGCTGAGTGGCGCTCCTGCATTGAGTGTCTGCTCCTGGTGGTCAGTGCACATCATTCTGCCATTCGGTCAATTTGCATATTAGCCTTTTATTATATAGGATAGCTTGCAAGTGGTGGAACCAGGCTATAGACTCAAGTAGTTTCTCTCTAGAGCACACACTCTTCTTTTTTTTTTAATTTTTCCTTTTTTGAAAAATATATTTTATTGATATTTTTTACAGAGAAGGGAGAGAGATAGAGAGTTAGAAACATCAATAAGAGAGAAACATCGATCAGCTGCCTCCTGCACACCCCCTACTGGGGATGTGCCTGCAACCAAGGTACATGCCCTTGAACAGAATCAAACCTGGGACCCTTCAGTCCGAAGGCCAACACTTTATCCACTGAGCCAAACCGTTTAGGGCTACAGCACACACTCTTAACCATAACAAAATAGTTCTTTGCAAGACTATGATTAATAAGCAAGTAGAAATGAAGAGTTTCTAGCACTAAGAATCAGAACAACTTAAACATTGCATGACCTGGGATAAATTTTTAGTCTGTGAACTGACAGTATTCTCAAAATAGACAATTAAGCTAGGTTTTGTGTAATGCAGAATATTAGCTTCCACAGTGGTAAGTTAATATACCAATCAAACAATTTTCCTCATGTGAAACTAAAATGTTGTTTTTAAAATTTAAGCTTCTTTAAAAATAGCAGAACAGATGCTTTTTTAGGTTCCTATAGGAAAAAAAATGACTCAAACCTGAAACTCTTCCTTCATCTGAGAGAGAGAGGTCATCAAGGAGAGTAAACATTCATCTATAATCCATGACTACAATATAGCTGAAAGTCAGAGAATTAAAAGTCTTCAATTTACATGTCAAAAGAAAAATACATGAGACCAGCAGAAATAAGTGAAGTCCAAATCTGTGTGAAGAGTCTGGTGCAGATTTCATGGGAAATTGGGGAGGAAAATGGCCCTATATTGGTGCACCTGAGGTCAACTTATCCACAGAAAAAGAATCTTCTATGAATAAATAATATTAAGAACAAGTCTGCTACCAAGTAGAGCAGAGGAATGGCTGTTGGGGAGTCAAAATGAAGGAGCTCAAAACTGCTTATGAACAGAGATGCTAGTCATGGGAAGTGAAGGTGTTGCTTAGAGGATTGGTGGTGACAGCAAAAAGAAAATAAGTGATAGAAATTAAGAGCCCAATTTCTTATGAATAAACAAAAGAAAATCACAAAATCCAAGAATATAACTCCTCCCAAAGTACCTCCATCAGGGTGGTATAATGTTCTATTCTCACCCACAATGTATGAGAATGTGTTTCTTCACAATTTTACCAGCAAGGTATATTGTCAAGTTAGGGATTTATGTCAGTTTCATAAGTGAGGAATGGTCAGACAAGTGCAGTTCTAATCTTTATTTTTATAAGTTAAGTGACCTTGAACATCCTAAATGTATTTTAGGGTGATTTGTATATTTATCCCTATGAAGCATATGTTCATGTCTGTAGCTTATTTTTCAGAGTTCTCTTTTGGAATACTAACATTTTATCTGCATAATGTGTTGCAAATATTTTCTAATATATATTTTTTCTTTTTTTCTAACTCTATCCAGTGAAAACGCATAGGAAGATTATGCACATCATGAACCCAGCTTTTTATTTCTAAATACAAATCCCTACTAAAAGGAACATAGGGTCTTTCTTTTAAATTAATCTTTATTGTTGAAAGTATTGCATATGTCCCCTATTCTCCCCATTGACCCCTTCTAGCCCACACCCACTCTCTGCCCCAGGTTTTCACCACACTGTTGTCTGTGAACTTGGGATCTTTGAAGAAATGGTTGATCCTAGGTCTTGGGCAAGGAAAGTATAAGGTTAGCTTGTAATATTTTGCTGAACCAAAAAGCAAGAAAGTAAAAGAGTATGGAGGAGATGAAAGTTCTGCCATTAATAAATGTCAAATGAATTATATAAGTAGAAAGGACTATTATATAATTCATTTGGACTATTGTAATAACTGACTTAAGCACAGATCATCATGAATGCTAAAAATATTAAAATTTTGTTGAATACAGGAGATTCATAGTCCTAAAGTATCACCCACAGTTATTGATTGCAAGAAAAAAGGGTATCTTCACAATAGAAGAACCTCAGCAATGCCACCTTAATGAAATAATTAAATTTAACATCACCAATAATGGAAAAAGTCAATATTATATGCCTGCTGCCATAATATAGTGAGTACACATGATGATCTGTGCAGTATTCTTGACAAAAATGTTTAACGTAATTATAGTAATATAGAAATAATCAGTAGGAAATTATAAAAAAAAAAAACTGCCCTGAACTTTTCAAAAGTCTCAGGCATGAAAAATATCCTAAGAAATGTTCTAGATTTTAAAAAGTTGTTGAAAAAATAAAACAACTTATGAAAGGGATACTAATTGGACAATTGGGAAATTTTTATGTGTTAATATCAAGTATATTCTTGCATTATTGTATATTTTGGATCTGACAACAATATTATAAGGTTATAAAGATGGTATGAATAAGGTTATGAATGAGAATGTCCTTGTTTTAAGGAGATGCATGTAGAAGTATTTAGGGTGAATTATGTCTGCAACTAATTTTCATTTATATATTACAGAGAGAGATTGCAAATGTAGTGAGTTTGTAAGAGCTGGTGAATCTGGATAAAGAATTTATGGGTGTTTATTATTTAATTTTTTTAGTTATCCATAGGTTTATAATTTTGAAAAATATAAAGAGGAAACATTTTAAATGCATTTAGCATTAATAAACTAAAAAATAATGCATTAACTTGAAGAGTTCAGAAATTATTTTAAGTTGTGCAAAGCTAAGACAATCTAAAGCATCATAATATGATATAGTCAGGTTATTTAATAGTTTCTTATTACCTAAACAAGAATAATTAAAAAGGAAGCATGTGCCATTTGTTTATCAACTCACTATTTCTATATTAAATATATATTCCTATCAGAAGTAGGAATGCAGTTTTCTTATATATTGTCCTCATCTACCAAATATGGGTAGTAATTCTCAAGAATGTTCACTCAGATTAATTTGAGAAGCGTATTGTAGATTTTGGAATAAGGAGAAGTTGGGCTAGAGTCATAAATTTATCGTTGCAAAATCACACATTGGCATCATGAGACCCTGGCTTCAAGCCCCACCTCTATTCCTCACTAGATATGGAATTATCATCTAATCACTAGATATGGAATTACCATCTAATCACTAAATATGGAGTTAACATCTAGCTTATTCAGACTTCATGGTTCTCATCTTTAAAATGTAAATAAGCACATCTAGTTCATTCCTGGCTCTGAAGAATTTTAGTTTAAATAATAGATACCATATAATAGCACAATGTCTGGCCAAATTAGAGCTCCATAAATGTTAGTTGAATAAGAATTAGGTATAGTCTAATAAAATCAATGGTGTAACTTGTTTTTGACACTTGAACTTGATTCATTCTATATTAATATAGTCATTGGTAATGTCTGCAAGAGAGAATATGCTGAATTTTATGAGTATGTACTTCCCAGAAGAGATACATCTTCAATTAAAATTTGTATAAAGTGACAGAGCTCAAAAAGGCACAAGGCCATGTGTAAACTAATAAACTCTCATCCATAATTGATCCACAAATGGGTTTTTAATTAATGCATTTTCTAATAGCTCTTCAGCTGTGGAATTTGTACTATTAAAATTAAAACATTAGCCCTAGCTGGTTTGGCTCAATGGATAGAGCATTGGACTGTGGACTGGAAGGTCCCAGGTTCGATTCCGGTCAAGGGCACATGCTCAGGTTGCAGGCTCGATTCCCAGTAGCGGGTGTGCAGGAGGCAGACGCTCAATGATACCCTCTCGTCATTGATGTTTCTATCTCTCTCCCTTCCTCTCTGAAGTCAATAAAAGTATATTTTTTAAAAATTAAAACATTATAAAGCATTTTTATCATTATATATATCTAACATTAGTTTTATGTATATATAGATATAAATTTTATATCTATATATATTTATATATACCTAACATTAGTTTAACTCTTGTAATTCCCTTTTATTGCAGAAATGTGCTCAATTTATCAAAGCTGAGTCATCTTATACATAAATGAAACACATGGTAATCTGTGCACCATGTTTTGAGAAATGTCATGGCAGAAAGATCCCTATTGCCCTTTCCTAAAGATTTAAAAAAGATGCTAATAGTGGATAACTCCACAAAAAGACCAGCAGTGCAAAACCCCTCCAACCCTCAAAAATATTTTAATTACTTGCATTCTTTTAAAAATGCTCCATTGGGAAAAGGTGCATAAAAGGAACAGTGGGCATGAGATGAAGGCAAATTTTCTAATTCACTTTTTCCAGAGGCTAAACCACATCCCATAAACAGTAGATTATAGAACCAAATAGAACATCTTGGGTAGCTGAGCTGTGGAAAAGACCCCTTCTCCACCTACTCATGTTAAACACACAGCAGTCCCTGTCTGTAACAAGTGATTTGTGCAGACATTTCATTTTACAGTTGAGGAAGAAGAGAACCGTTTATTTGGGGCTACAAGCCACCAAGTCATGGGAGACAAGAATAGTGATGGCATCTATTCCCTGCATGATCCATCCAGGTGTGAGCACCATAGTTCCAGAGGTGATGGTGAGAAAGTGATAGAACTAGCAATAATTCTTAGGAACTTAAGAGACAGAAGCTGCTGGCGTGTTTACATCAGAGATCTTTGTGTAACTCTTAGCACAAGTGAAACTCTGAGTTAGGGAAAAAGCCTTTCTCTGTGATGCCATCTCTCCCTGTCCCCGCCCCCATCTCTACTTCTGTGGCCCTCTAGGGCTAGCAGCTTTGTGGGCAACTGCACCTGGGGAAAACAGGAGGGCCTATGCAGGAGTTGCAGCTCTGTGGAACAGGTCTGTGGGTAAGGACTACATCAATGGAGAACACAGAGAGAACGAATATCCGGTCACTGGGAATAAATGGGATTGTAAGCACATACGAGGCACCACGATCTTTCTAGTCTCCATTATTAATAATTTTAAAGAAAATTTAAGAACAAAAAACTGCCAGAAAACGTACGGTCAAATAAGCTTTTTATCTTTAAAATGTACTTTTATGTACCAAAATACTCCAAGTTTTTCATCAGTTAACCACAATGGCAGAAAAGCCAAAATGTTTTGCTTGGTCTTCTGCATCCTTATTTACTAAGGATAAAAATAAAAATTATCACAGTAAAGCCATCAGCAGCTTATAACTCCTACCTATACAACACAGTAAAAAATTATTAAGAACCGATGTTTATTAACATGAAATTACAGGATGTTTTAGTCTCTTGTGTGCATCAAAAAGCATTGCTTTCTCTTCTTATATGAAACCTTACATCTCTTTTATTGTTTTACTAATATATTAATGTTATAAAAATGTATAATAGAAAGAAATCTCTTCATCAGTAGCATGAAAAATCAGCCCCATGGTCAATTCAACATATTTCAGGGGGGAAAAAAACAAAAACTGCTGATCACTGATCTCCAGTACAAGAGAAATTCGGCAGAAAGAGTTTGCCTCCAATGGTTTTTAAAACAATATATAAAACTGGATGGATGGGGAGGGAGAGCAAAGAGTTGATTCGCATGACCAGGGTGAAAAGAAAGAACAAACATTATAGTTGCAAGAACATATATTCCATAACAAGTTCTTAAGACTCCCAGATGCAACATCAGCAGCGCTCGAGTCTCAATTTTTATTGTAATCTTGTGGCTTTTTATTTGTAACTTATATGAAAAGAATCATATTGATTGGGGCAGATTTAACTCAGTAAAACCTATTCTACTGAGATTGTCTGTGCTAGGTGATTTTATCAAGTTCTCTTTTGGTTTCATTTTCTTCCTCATCCCTATTCCCAGGGGAAGCTGCAGCCCAGCTTGCAGAGCAAATTGCCCTAAATTGAGTTCTTTCTCTGGCATAGACAGGGCTGCCTCTGGCTCCTTGGCTTGAAAACTTTATGCATTCCTTTTTCCTTCTTCCTTTACAATCTCCTTCCCTTTTTCCAATTAAAATGGAGAAGTTTGCACCAGTACCTGCTCCCAATTAACTGAGTGCTGCATTACCAGCCATACTCCAAGATCTTCTCTACCCTCCCTTCATTAGCCTTATTCCTCTGAGGCTGCCTGGCTGTCTGCCAGGGACTTATGGCAAGAATTCAAAATCTTGCACACTTTATCCCCTCCAAATCATTCTTGAATATAAGCAGTCTGATCCTTAGGCCCAGCATGAGAAATCCAAGAGCCTGTTCAAAACGGGTAGGGGGGTGGGGGCGGAGAGAAGAGAAAAATGATTTATTTAAAAGGCTAAAAGCCTATGCAAAGAAAGACAAGCTAAGAGAGGTTAAGCTTCCCAGTTAATTGACCTTAGTTTCTTTTTTAAAAGCCTGAGTAGGAAGAACAACAAATGACAGTTCCATGGCCTTGCTTTGTTTCTGAGTGCCTTCATGCCTACAGGAAATACATCATCATCTTCACACCTCAGGCACACTGATTCCCTAACACTCAATTTATGCACCAGGATGGAAAAAGCCAACCTCGGAAGCTTAAGCAATGTGTGTTTTTGTTGTTGTTGTTGTTGTTTTTGTATAAAAATCAACATGAAATTTTCCAACGAATATGAGTGCTATGGGGCCATTGCATCAGCCATTCTCAACTGACATTTGGTATCAGTAAGTGTGCATCAAGCTGTCATAAACAATGACCCAGGTGTCAGGCCACAGAAACAAACGGGCATTCTCTGTGCCTCCACTGCTCTCTGAGACTGTGCAGATTCCATTTACAGAGCCTTTAAACATATTTTAGCCAAACAGGTAGTCAAATCCCAGTTCTGATGCGTACTGTCTGTGTGACCTTGGGCAAGTTATTTAACTTCTCTGAGCCTCGTGCTCCTCATTTGTAAAATAGGCATAATAACTGTTTCTGGTGCCAAATGCTGTTTTGTAGACTAAGTAGAGCATGTAAACCTCTTAGCACAATCCCTGGCACATGGCATGTAGATAGTGTAAACTCATTATTATTGCTACAAGTATTGCTAGTAAGCAAAAATACACCAGATGATCTGACAGAACTTTTGGAGCTTTTCCCAGAACATCACAAGGGCCAAGGACAATTTATAGATGATTTTTAATTAAAAAAAAAAAACACTGAAAAATGTGCAATTGAAATCTCAGAAGCTGACCCTTGTTTGGCACAGACCCTGACACAGCTATAGCATCCACTAAGGTCGTTATTAGAAGCCATATCATTTATTGCTAATTATAAGTGATCAAATTCTTGAAGCACCTTAGAAAATATAAAGTCATCGTTGAACTTTTCTAAGGACACTATGTGATTTAACACTTTAAAACAGTCATCATTGAAGTCAATTTATTTCAGTTCTGAGAATTAACATAGAATTTGGTTTATCACCTAGTGAGAAACTCCCAAGATATGCTTAGTGCCACTGTTTACTAGTTTAAAAGAAAAGAAAAACAGGACACCTGGTCAGCATTGCTCAGTGGTCGAGCTTCAGCCTATGAACCAGGAGGTCACATTTCGATTCCTGGTTGGGCTACATGCCTGAGTTGCAGGCTCGATCCCCAGGGTGGGTGTGCAGGAGGCAGCTGGTCAATGATCAGTGATTCCCGTTCGTCGTTGATGTTTCTATCTCTCACTTCCTCTCCCTTCCTCTCTAAAGTGAATAAAAAATATGTATTTTTTAAAAATGCAAAAAGCCATAATTACTCAATCTTTAAGTTATTATATTGATGCAAAAACAAAAATTTATGTTTTTGAAAAGGGAAATACTGTGAATACATTTGTATTGACCATTTTCATCCCCTTCGACAGACACAATTCCATCTATACACAAGCTGCAAGATTACTTCCTGATTTGTAAGAAATTCAACTGTTGTCTAAGAAACCCAAGGCAGCAGACATACTCCCAATACTGGAAGGTACTTTATAAATAACACTAGAAGCCCGGTGCACAAAATTCTTGCACTGGGGGGAAGGGGATGTCCCTCAGCCCAACCTGCACCCTCTCCATCTGGGACCCCTCGGGGGATGTCTGACTGCCTGTTTAGCCATGATCCCACAGGGATCGGGCCTAAACAGGCAGTTGGACATCCCTTTCACAATCTAGGACTGCTGGCTCCCAACTGCTCGCCTGCCTGCCTGATTGCCCCTAACTGCTTTTGCCTGCTAGCCTGATCACCCCCTAACAACTCCCTTGATCAATGCCTAACTGCACTCCTGCCAGCCCGATCATTCCCAACTGCCCTCCCCTGACAACCAGGTCACCCCCAAATACCCTCCCCTGCATATTCCCTCTTAATTAGATAGGGTTTTTTCTTTAGCATATTGGACAGCCCTAACTGGTTTGGCTAGGTGGATGGAGCATCAGCCTGCACACTCAAGGATCCCAGGTTCGATTCTGGTCAAGGGCATGTACCTTGGTTGGGGGCACATACTCAGTGGGGAGTGTGTAGGAGGCAGCTGATCGATGTGTTCTCTCTCATAGAGGTGTCTAGCTCTCTATCCCTTTCCCTTCCTAAATCAATAAAATATATATTTTTAAAAAAGAAACATTTAAGATTCCTCCATATCTGCCTGTCTGATGTGACTCAATGGTTGAGACCCCAGGCTGCCATGGCTGGAAGGGGATCGCACCCCTGCCAGGCTGAGACCCCAGCCCAGGCTGGTGCCGCTGGCCGGGGATCACGCAGTGGGGGTGCACAGCCCCAGCCCAGGCTGCTGCCGCCACTGGCCTGAAGAGCCCTGCTGGACTAAGACCCCAGCCCAGGCTACCTCTGTGGCCAGGGCATCACGCAGCTTGGGTGCGAGGCCCTGCCGGCCTGAGAACCCAGCCCAGGCTGCCACCACTGGCCAGGGATCACGCCGGGTGCTGGCGCCTCCCAGCCGGACACCCCAGACTGCCGCTGCTGGGAAGATTGGGGGACTCCGGTGGAGGTAAGAGGACTGGGCGCCGCCATCTTGTGGCTATGGGCACCTCCATTTTTGTCTCGGAGTGATGGTTAATTTGCATATTACTCTTTTATTACATAGGATATTTTATTCATCCAGTTCAATTTTCCATAGCATTTGAATAAGTGTAGGGATGCAAACATTGGAATCAGAGAGCTGAAATTATATTTCAGCCTCACCTTTTGCTTGAATTCTCAGACCCTCAATTTTGGCAAATATAAAATAGGGCTAGTAATACCTTCAATGTGATGTCATTGTAAAATTACAGTTAAAATGCTTAATTTGAGCAATAAATAGCTCTATTTATTTATTTTTTAAATCCTCACTAGAGGTTATGTTTTGTGTTTTTTAATTGATTTTAGAGAGAGAGGAAAGGAAAGAGAGAGAAACATCAATGTGAAAGAAACATTGATCGATTGCACCCCAACCAGAGATTGAACCCACAACCTAGGTATGTGCCCTTACCAGGAATCATACCTGTAACCTTTTTGTGTATGGAATGACATTACAACCAATTGAGCTACACATCCAGGTCCCAAGCTCTCTACTTTCATCATCATCATCATCATCATTCTCATCATCATCACTATCATTTTGTCAAGTTTTTTACTATTCAAAGATTAGTTTGTAAAATAGGAAAAGAATATAAACTATGAAGCAAGAGATTTTGAAATGTGTTCTTCAGTCTATGAAATGTTGGTGAAACTTCATTGAACCCAATGGAGATAGCACACACTCACTGGCGCAGAGCATGCATGCTTGAGGACAGCTGCATTGGGATGCTTTTTAGAGAGGATAGTTTTAAGGAATGGATTAGAAAATCTACTACATCCAGGAAGTTACCTAAATTGCTGTTTAACAAAAAGACAGAATCACATATACTTGCACATAAGATATAAACAAGTTCACATGGCAATAGCAGAGCCAGGACGTGAGCTCCAGTCTGCCATTTCCAGGTAAAGGTTTCTCAAGTGATCATAAAAAAGAAAAAAAGGTGATCTTTATACTCATGATTCAGAGATGTCATATTACCCAGTTATGTAAGAAAAAAATTTCATTGGAGAGTATAAAATTTTCCACCATTGTATTATCACAAGCACTTAAAAATTACAAAATTAACTTTAAAAGAAAATTTATTCTAAACCTTAAGTATCTCAGGAAACCTGACTTCCTGTTATACATCCTTTCTGGATTAATAGCACTACCATCCATCCATCCCAGAAACAGAGCCATATTGCTATCCCTGCTCCCCTGCATAAGTCATGTGTACTAACAATTATGTTTCCATAACATTGACTAAAGCTGAATCTTCCCCTCAATCTTTACTGACACTGCCTTAGTTCAAGACCTCATTGTCTTACACATGCACTGTTAAAAGTGTCTCTCAACTAGTCTCCTTTATCCTAGCTTTCCTACTCACTCTTCATTCCACCTTCCACTCCACTCCACATGTCAATTAAAATCATCTTCCTAACGGTCTGATTGTGCTACTCCCCAACTTGAGACCTTCAATCTCCTATCAGCCATTTTCTTTTTCATCTTTCCTCTTTGTTCTTTAGCTCATGCTATTCTTCCAGCCTATAATGCTATTATTTTTCCCACCCAGCCTAAATATCCCATTAGTGCTTAAAAAGAAACTTCTATGTAAGTTCTATATTGACCCATTGGTGAAGTTTGTCCCAGTTACTAAGAAATAGAGATGTATGTTAAAATCTTTTTGGATTGTAGATTTGTCAATCTTCCATGTAGTTATGTCCATTTACGTTTTATGTATTTATAATAATAATAATACTAGAGGCCTGATGCACGAAATTCATGCACAGGGGGCAGGGGGGTGTCCCTTAGCCCAGCCTGCACCCTCTTGAAATCCAGGACCCCTCGTTCCTAACCGCCCACCTGCTCACTCCTAACTGCACACCAGCTCACTCCTTACCACCCACCTGCTTGCTCCTTACTGCTTGGCTTGCTGCTCCTTACTGCTTGGCTTGCTGCTCCTTAGCGCTGCCAGAGGCAGGAAAGGCTCCCACCACAGCCGCTGTGCTCACCAGCCATGAGCCCGGCTTCTGGCTGAGTGGTGCTCCCTCTGTGGGAGCGCACTGATCACCAGGGGGTATCTCCTGCATTGAGCTTCTGCCGCCTGGTGGTCAGTGCGCATCATAGCAACTGGTCATTCTGGTCATTCCGCCGTAACGGTCACTGGGCATTTATATATATAGATTATCAGGTATATTCAAATTTTAAATATATAAACATAAACATTTATATGTTTCATTTCACTTTATATTAGTTTAAAATATATTTTGTGCAAAAATGATAGTTACAGCATCTTTCTTTTGGTTAGTATTTATCTGGGATATTTTTTCCATCCTTTTATCTTTGCTGTGTCATGTTTTAAGCATGAATCTTTATTAGCGTATAACTGGTATTTTTAAAATTCGTTCTGACCATTTTTGTTTTCTAATTAAAGAGTTCACTCCATTTTCATTAATGGTACTACTGGCCTATTTGAATTTATTTGACTTGAGACAGACCTATTTTACTTCTTTTTTTCCCTTCACTGTCTCCTTAATTCCTTCTAGAAGCATTTTCTGAGCAACTACGATGCTGCAAGCACTATTCTAGACATTGGAGAGCAGGGCTAAAGGAGATATATAAGACCCTTGCTCTCAAGGAGATTCCATTTTAGTGGGAGGAGACAAACAACAGATAAGTAAACAATTGAATCCTGTCCAATGAAAGAGTGATATGCAACTTGACCATCACTCCAAACCATAATATGGCCATCCCATGTGGTCAAAGATGGCTGCCCCCATGTGGACACAAGATGGCCACCACAAGATGGCTGGCAGGGGAGGGAAGTTGTGGGCAGTTAAGGGAGACCAGGCCAGCAAGGGAGGGCAGTTGGGGGGGACCCAGGCCTGCAGGGAAGGGCAGTTGGGGGTGACCCAGGCCTGTAGGGAGGGCAATTGGGGGGACCAGGCCTGCATGGGAGAGCAGTTGGGGGGACCAGGCCTGCAGGGGAGGGCAGTTGAGGGGGACCAGGCCAACAGGGGAGGATAGCTGGGTAGGACCAGGCCTGCAGGGAGGGCAGTTGTGGGTGATCAGGCCAGCAGGGAGGGCAGTTAGGGGTGACTGGGCCAGCAGAGGAGGGCAGATGGGGGTGACCAGGCCTGCAGGGAGGGGGAGTTTGACTAGGCCAGCAGGAGAGGGCAGTTGGGGGTGACCAGGCCTGCAGGGGAGGGCAGTTTAGGGGGACCAGGCCTGCAGGGTAGGACAGTTTGGGGGGGTCCAGGCCTGAAGGGGAGGGCAGTTGGGGGGAATTAGGCCTGCAGAGGAGTACAGTTGCAGGGGGACCAGGCCAGCAGGGGAGAGCAGTTGACGGGGACCAGGCCTGAAGGGGAGGGAAGTTGTGGGTGATCAGGCCAGCAGGGAGGGCAGTTAAGGGTGACCAGGCCAGCAGAGGAGGGCTGTTGGGGGATCCCAGATCTGCAGAGGAGGGCAGTTGTGGGCGATCAGGCCAGCAGGGAGGGGGAGTTTGACTAGGCCAGCAGGAGAGGGCAGTTGGGGGTGACCAGGCCTGCAGGGGAGGGCAGTTAGGGGCAATCAGGCCAGCCAGGGAGCAGTTAGGCATTGATCAGGCTGGCAGGGGAGTGGTTAAGGGGTGATCAGGCTGGCAGGCAGAAGCGGTTAGGGGCAATCAGGCAGAGGCAGACGAGCGGTGGGGAGCCAGCAGTCCTGGATTGTGAAGGGGATGTTTAACTGCCCATTTGTGAGGTGGGATCAGGCCTAAACAGGTGGTCGAACATCCCTCAAGGGGTTCCAGATTGGAGAGGGTGCAGGCTGGGCTGAGGGACACCCCGCCTTGTGCACTAATTTCTTTTTTTTTTAATTTCTTTATTGATTAAGGTATCACATATTTGTGCTCATCCCCCCTCTGTGCACTAATTTCATGCCTCTAGTCTATACTAATAAAAGGGTAATATGCTAATTAGACTGGGAGATCTTCAGGATGTCCTTCCAGTCAAAGCCATGGTGATGGGGCCGAGGCACAGGCAATAAGGGGTGATCTTGCCAGCAGCGGGGGGAAGTTGGGGGTGATTAGGCTGGCAGGTGGGGCAGTTCAGAGTGAGCAGCCTAGCAGGGGGGACAGTTGGGGGCAAGTAGGCTGGCATGGGGGGGTAGGTGGGGTCGAGCAGGCCAGTAGGGGTGGTAGTTGGGGACAAGCTGGCTAGCAAAAGATGGCAATTGGGGGAGAGCAGGCCAGTGGGGGCAAGGGGGGGGCAGTTGGGATTGATCAGGCCAGCAGTCATAGTGGTTAGGGGCAATCAGGCAGGCAGGCAGGTAAGCGGTTAGGATCCAGTGGTCCTGGATTCTAAGAGGGATGTCCGACTGCCAGTTTCGGCCCAATCCCACAAGGAGACATCCCCTGAGGGGTCCCAGATTGGAGAGGGTGCAGGCCGGGCTAAGGGACAGCCCCCTCTCCCCCCATGCACGAATTTCTTGAACTGGGTCACTAGTAGTAATCTAAATAGAGAATAATGAACATATAAATTATGTTCTACTCTTATTTTCTTTACTCTTTCAGAAGCTCATTTTTTTCTGACTGTACTACAAGAGTCACCTTATAATGGTCTCTCCTCCTATTGCTCCCCTGATATATCTGCCTCACTAATATTCTTAGGTTATAATTCAATATTACTATTCCTTAGCTTAAAACCTTCAGTGTCTTCCCATTGACTGGTTCATTGAGCAAAAGTACCTTAGCCTGACATTCAAAGTACTCTACAAAATGGCTCAGCCTACATTTTTCTAGCTCTTTCTTCCATATATCCTTCTATACCCTCTACACTCTAACCAAATAAACTTGTTACTTCCTATTACCAAACACATCAAGTTACTATTTTTCTAACCCATACTCTACTTTCACATCTTTTTCCGTTGGATTCTCTCTCCTTTATGGTGTTCTTCAGAGCACATTTGAAATGCTACTTTTCCCCAAAATACCCATCATGATTCCATATGTGAGCTCCCATTTTGAATTTCATAGCACTCATTGTTTTTTACCTTTATATAGGGCAGCATCTTAAATTTTAAAATTTATTATAATGTAAGCATCTTAATGGCAGAAGTTTTTCTGACTCATCTGAATTTCCAAACAGTGCTTAGTACAATTTTCTGAAGATAACATGCAAGCTGTAAATAACTCCTGAATTAAATTAACATTTGTATCTAAACCTGGCCACCATGTTATGCCGTTCATTTTATCCTAACAGGCAAGAATATTGATACAAATGCCCATAAATGGCCAACATATAAAAAAAAAGGTTTTCTCTCATTCTGGAGAAAATTGTTTGAAAAGTAAAACACCTCTAATGATTAAACAACCTCAGTTAAACTGTAAAAATTAAGCAAAAGAAATATACTGGAATATATCTTTACTCAATTTAAATGATACGTAAAAGTATATCTTGCTTGCTGGAAGGGGGGAGATGGGAAGGGGGAAGAGGAAAATACTGGAGAGTAATTACTTTAGATATGAGATGTCAAAAGTTCCTTGAATATATAGGTGAATTATTAACATACTGGAGGCCCAGTGCATGAAATTCGTGCAGGGGGGTGTGTGTCCCTCAGCCTAGACTACACCCTCTCCAATCTGGGACCCCTCAAGGGATGTCCGATTGCTCATTTAGGCCCGATCCACAGGCAGTCGGACATCCCCCTCACAATCCAGAACTGCTGATTCCCAACCACACGCCTGCCTGATCGCCCCTAACAGCTTCTGCCTGCCAGCCTGATCACCCCCTAATCACTCCCTGCCAGCCTGATCAATGCCTAACTGCTCCCCTGCTGGCCTGATTGCCCCTAACTGCACTCCTATGTCAGCCTGGTCACCCCTAACTGCCCTACCCTGCCAGCCTGGTCACCCCCAACTGCCCTCCCCTACTGGCCTGGATCCCCCCCCAACTGCCCTCCCTTGCTGGCCTGATCACCCACAACTGCCCTCCCCTGCCGGCCATCTTGTGGTGGCCATCTTGTGTCCATATGGGGTGGCCATCTTTGACCACATGGGGGCTGCCATCTTGTGTATTAGAGTGATGGTCAATTTGCATATTACCTTTATTATATAGGACTCATTCAACATTTTTCAGTAAACGTGTATGAAGCACCTACTACACGCTAAGCACTGTGCTAAGTCAAGGAATACAATGATGAATAAGGCTTACTATTTGACTTCATGTAGCTGAGGCTTAGTGAGAAAAAAGTAAATAAACAGAGGAAAATGTAGTAAGTGTTACAACAGCAAGATTTGCAAAGTGCAACTGGAAAACTCAGGCAGGAGGCTTTGTAAAGGTATCAGGTGGCTTAGCTCTTCTGCTGAGAAAACAGCATGAGAGTTGGGAAGGACAGGACTTTGTTTTCAGAGTACTTACGCCCTCTTCTGCTTGCAGATATTATAATGATAAATTGATCGTATTTTAAATAGTACTAGTGTCACACCATAGAGATATAGCTATTTTTACGTATACTCTTTAATATAGTTTATGGACTTCTGATTAAACATGGCAGTGGATGCATGTATTTATTTGTTCCTCATCATTGCAAAACCACACAAAACTCACAGTGAAAGAATTTTAAAACTTATAGACCCATAAAGATGAAAAGAATAGTAGTGGAAAAAATACCAGATAAGCAGTATCAAATACATTTCTAAAATGTTCGAAGATAGATGGATGAATAGTAACTGCTTAGCAAACCAGATAAAGCTGAAACCTCAACCTAAATTGAAGGAAGCCAATAGGAAGTTGACAATTTTCCTTCAAATTTCAAAAAGTTTTAGGATATGGAAACACCAGGTATCTCTTATAGCAGGATTGGGGACTTCCAGCCCGCGGACCCAAGAAATCACTTGGTGTGGCCCAACCAAGACATTATGATTGAGTTAATTAAATCTTTGGCCAAATATAGCAGGATAATTTTTAAGTTGATCATTTTTTGTGGTCCATGACTGATGTTATAAATATCCAAATGATCCTTGGCAGAAAAAGGTTCTGCACCACTGTCTTAGAGTGAGATGTTCATATAGAGAAGAACAGGTTTGTGAATAAAACAAGAGGATTAGTTGAAAGTTTACCTAAGAAACAATTAAATGCCAGGTCCCTTCCTTGGCCCCCAAGGTATCAGAGGTTTACACCCTGTAGAGGTATATACAGCAAATACAGGGTGAGATATTCTATTGAGTAATAGGGATGAAATACAAATCCCTGTACTGAATAGTGAGACCTGCAGGTCATTTTCTGGTTCAGTTCCCAGAACACAGACCACTGGGCTTTCTCCCTTCAAGCATAAAATCAGAGAAGTCCTCTGTAGAGAAACTAAAGGGCGCAGGGAAAACATGTACATATATGAGATTTAAGACCTCTATTAAAATGCCATGTTACCACCTTATCACACCATAGCAAACCTTACCAAGTAATACAACCTCATTATAAACCCTTACTCTTAAATATAGAAAGATAGCAAACGTGTAGAAATCTTCTGTCAAAAAGAGAGAAACCAAAACAAAAATTCTGGGACCTGAAAAGGGTCAAGTTTCTGGACAGAAATATGAAAACTAAAAGATAATAGAGGGAAGCCTTCAAAGTTTTGAGGAAAAGTTATTTCTAATCTAAATACTCAATGTAGTTATAGACTATAAATACAAATCAAGTATAATTATAGAATAAGGATATTCTGGTCCCAAAAGTGGTCACCAAAAATTTACCTCCTATGCATTTCTTTCAGGAATCTTCCGGAAAATGAACTCCATTAAAAACCAAGAAAGAAATTCAGGAAACAGAGAGCTAATCAGGAAAAATGGCAAAGGGAAAGTTCTAGAATGATGTTGACGGCTCCAGGATGGATATCAGAAAGAAAAAATAATGTCTAAAAGGATTAAAAGGAAAACTAATTCAATTAACACAGATGTGCTTATCAAAACAGGGAATGCCTGTGGAAGGTAAACTCAATATAGCTGATGCATTAACATGAAAAGGGTAATTAATAGTTGAAGAATAAACACACTCATTAAGAGAGAGGGATCTGAACATTTTAAAAAGGTGATTCAGTGTGTGTAATGACTGGCCTGAAAAAAAAAAAATGTTATCACTTTTTAATGTTGAAAGCATGGTTGCAGGAAACTCTAAGAGAGGAAATATTTAAAATCAATTCTATTAACAAAGTTTTGCTAATTGATTTATTTGAAAAGCTCTTAAAATATAATCATACTTCTTCAATGACAGCTAGATTATATAGAAAGGACTGTTGCTTATTGGATGTGTCATTTGTACCTGATTCTACTTACTGAACTAAATGTCATAGATGTGCCTCTCTTAAAAAACTGTGAAGCAAAATAAGAGAATGAGCTGTCATGTTTAACCTTCCACCTAAAATTAAAACTGGCTAGAAATTAAATTATTTCCATAACTGATAGATCCCCTGAGACTCCATAAATTCTATCAATAAAATAACTTGGGCTAGTTTGAGCAGCTAACTATTCCCTGCAACAATCCCTAATTGGTATGTGTAATAAGATATAATAGAGGAAGATTTCATGGGAAACTTCCTCAGCTCTAGCTATTTAGTGATTATTCTTTAATCAAGGGTTCTTGATTGCACTTTCATTCCTACAGGAGCAGTCTGAAAATATAAAAAGAAACACTTTCTTCCTCACCTCAATCTAGTTTCAATTCAAATCTTGGATTTATCTCAGAGTCATGTCCACCAAAACCTTTCTGGGCAAAGAATGAGCTTGCAGGCACACATAAGAAAACTCCAAGAAGGTATTTTATAATTTTAACCAAACATTGTTCTTCCCTTCTCAGACTGAAACTGTAGTGTAAATTCATTGCAATACAACAACCATTACAAAATCATTTTAGAAGACCCTTGACAACAGTAAAATTGACCTCATTATCTCAGTGTACTTACACACTTTGTGTACAGACTCAGGCGTCAAAACCATCTTTGATGCTTTCTGACATATTGGAAATGGACCAGATTCCACAGGGGTGCATACACCAAGGATATCTAGAAGCCAAATGACAAAATATTATCATCTCCAGATTCCGTCTGTGCAGACACAGGAGCAACTCTAGACTTTAAAACTCTGAGTGCGCTGTCAAGAGACTAAAATCCTTTTGTTGTGGTGGTGGTTATTCTTAAACCAGTTGTTCTATATCAAAAACTTAATTCTGCTACAATTTTTTACGTTAGCCTTAGTTTTTAAGAGGGATAAAATTTCAGACAATTTGTTGGCTTCTTATGAAGATTTATCAAACATTTCAAGAATTTTATAACTAGAAGGTTAACTTACTCACAGAAAGAATATCTTAAAGCCATCTGATATGTTGCATAAGAAGACAAGCTTTAAAGAGTTAGTGTCACCTGAGTTGGAGTCAAGGTTCTTAAATGTAAAATGGGGCTAATATTAGCACCTACTTCATGATGGAATGTTAGAATTAAAATTAGTATAGTGCCTGACAGTGTTTAAAAAACACGAGATTTATTATTTTAATATTATCCCTCATTCAGTCAAAATTTATATATACTTAGGAACCATCCTTATTACTTCCTTTGCAGATATTTGTCCTCTTTTAATTAATGAAGGCAATTATTGTAGAAGATTGTCCCATAGTCAAAAGGAGAAAAGCAGAAAGGTTTAGTGGTGAGACAAAGAACTTTCATTGAGCTCAGGGACTATCTCAGTACTCAAATACAACATAAAAAATCAGTACCAGCCCAGATGGCGTGGCTCAGTGATTGAGCGTCAACCTATGAACCAGGAGGTAATGGTTCGATTACCGATCAGGGTACATGCCTGGGTTGTGGGCTCGATCCCCAGTGTGGGGCATGCAGGAGGCAGCCCATCAATAATTCTCTCTCATCATTGATGTTTCTGTCTCTCTCTTCCTCTCCCTTCCTCTCTAAAATCAATAAAAATACTTTTAAAAATTAGGACCAGAGACCCCAGTACAGCACTATGCAACATCTGGTCAGTGTTGAGTCACATTATGACCTGTCATTTCCTCTGCCTGGTGTCACTACAGGGGAACAGTAGATTCCTTAGTTCTGTTTGGCCTGGGTGTCCCAAAATCAGAATCAAAGAAAACGTCTATGAGTAATTTATTTGAATGCAATTCCAGGAAGTATGATCAAGGGATATGAGAAGTGAAACCAGAAAGAGAGAAAGTCAATACAAGGATCCACTATCAAATCAGTGCCATTATGAGCAACTGGTTGCTAAATCTAGCAAGACTTTCTGAGAAGCCTTATGAAGCTGACTTTAGAACCATGTCTTATGAAAAATAACAAAAATTTTAAAAAGTGCTATCAGCATAAGGAAGGACATTTAGATCAATGAAATAAATCAATCTCTCTTAAATCAATAAATCAAAATAATTTAAAGTTTAAAAACAATTTTGCTTGTTTTTTTTTGTTTGTTTTTTGTTTTGTTTTGTTGTTGTTAATCCTTACCCCAGGATATTTTTTCCATTGATTTTTAGAGAGAGTGGAAGGGAGGGAGGGAGGAGGTGAAGGGGGAGGCGGGGAGAGATAGAGAGAAACATCAATGTGAGAGAAGTTCGACCCAACAGGGGCAGGGGATCAAACCTGCAACCCAGGTACATGCCCTTGACCCAGAATGGAACCAGAGACCCTTTGGTATGCAGGCTGATGCTCAAGCCACTGAACAACACTGGCCAGGGCTAAAAAAATGTTTTAATTTAAAAAATTAAAAGCAGGTATATTCCGTTTAAATTAAAGAATGATTAACAGCTAATAGACTTTAAGAATTTGGATGCATGAAATAAATGCTGTGTCATTTCTTAACGAACTCCCTTAATCTGCTAATCAAGGCATAATATGAACCTATTTTCCAAAGATCTATGTTCTTGTTTCCAGTATGTGCAAAATACAATTTATTCATGTTAAAGAGGAAGCATGTATTGTTTCTTGCTCCTTTCCCTGAATAAAAGATGGTCACATATGTGTACTGTACAGATACTCCTCTCAACACAGTCACAAAGGACAATTAAACTGGGCTTAATTATTTTATAGTTCTTTTTGCAGCCTCAAAAGGAACAAGGCTACACGTGAAACCCCTTTTTATGTGATCCTACTGAGATCATAAAGGAATAATTATTCATTGATTAAGGCACAGTAAATCTCTTATCCACTAAGGCTAATTTATTGAGCTATGAAACCACTGTGCAATCACTTTCCTGCTATTGTTCATTCACACACAAAAAAAGAACATTACAGATATCACTTAGAAAAAAATACTGATACAAGAAATAGTTTCTGTTTATTTTAGATTAAGAGCTACTGAAAATTCATCCAGATAATACCAACACTAAACATACAAACACACTTTTATTATCAGTAATGTCCTCATTGTATTCAATGCTGATTGATTCTGTGAAAGAAAACTAATATTAAACAGTCTAAAAATATAGTGCATTGGAAGTTAAGAACAAATCTATACCTTGCCATTGGAGCAAAGCCAACCATAAAAGAAACACATTGTACATTTGATTCCACAGCATGTGAGTACAAGGCTAAAACAGGTATTGTCTGTTTAAAGTTTCTTACCAGAGGTATAGTATATGCAACTAAAGAATCATCATTACTGAGTAAACATTCATCTGCTAGAAGGTTGGTGCACGAAATCCATGTGCGGGTACAGTCCCCAGGCCTGGCCTGCGATCAGGGCCCTCTACCCCAGCTGCCCACAGCTGGCCCGGCCACCCACTGCCACCCACCCCCAGTTCCCCATTTGCCATTGGGTGATCAGTGCCTAACAGCCAGGGGAAGGGATCAAGAGGTGGTCAGTGCACCTCATAGTGACTGGTCCAGTGGTTATTCTGCCATTAGGGTCAATTTGCATATTACCCTTTCATTATATAGGACAGAGGCCTGGTGCATGGGTGGGGTCTGGCTGGCCTGCCCTGAAAGGGGCCCTGGATCAGGGTAGGGGGTCCCCGCTCGGGGGTCAGCCGGTCAGGGTGAAGGGCTGCGGGTGGTTTGCAGGTTGTGCACACCCCCAATGGGAGTGTGAGTCCCTGCTGGGAGGCGGGGCTAGCCTGGGAGAGGGGCTGCGAGAGGTTTGCAGGCTGGCCACACCCCTGATTGGGGTGGGGGTCCCTGCTGGGGGCGGGGCCGGCCTGGGCAAGGGGCCAAGGGAGGTTTGCAGGCCAGTCATGCCCCTGGCTTTGTCAGGAAGGACGTCCGGAAAACATCCAGTCTATATGGTCTAATTAGCATATTACTCTTTTATCAGTATAGATTATAGGTACACTGTACAATAGAATTCTCTAAAAATAATAAATAAGAAGAAAAACAATGTTTCAGAGCCAAAAGGAAAAATAAACTCACAGAATTAATATAGATGAATGTGACTGCATCTACAGACATTTAATACTATGCATAAAACCAAATTCATTCCCTTAGAATTCAACATATATTAACTGAACCTATAGGTAGTACTGGGGAAACAGAGGTGACTGCCTACATGTATAATGGGCCTTAATGCATAAAACTTTGAGGGCATGTATGTACACCAAAAAGGCCCAGATGTATAAGCATAAAGAGTGATGAAGGAGGTGCTGATAGTTTCATAGTGACCCTCTAGGCCCCAGTATACAGTGATACCTACTAAGCTAATAATATCAATAACCAACATTCCTGAAAACATCCTTAGACACACAAACTATGCCTCCTATCCCATTTAACAATTATGTAATTCTTATCACTAAGAGACCCTCTGAATAACACAAAGGAAGTCTACATCTCCCAGCCCACCATGCAGTCAAAGAGGGTCATCTACTGAGTAAAAGCCAATGGAATGTAGATGGAAGTGATGTATGTCACTTCAAACCCTGGACCCTAAAGCTGGCTTACAAGATACCACCCTCTAAAAGCTTAACAACCAACAGCATTTTATGCTTGTATGTAAGGAAATAAATTACCAAAATCATGAGAGTAGAAAGAAGATGTAACTGATTTGTCAAAGGAAAAGTAATTTGAAGCTGCAGTCTTTCTTTGAGGTAGAATTGTTCTCTTCTAAACCTATTTTATTAATACTCAATTTTCTACTATCCCCATCAAAATCATACCACTTTCAAGCCTATACCTAACCCCATCTTCAGCTATAGACTGTCCTACTGCTTTTATTAATTTATATCCTTCTATACCCAACTTACAAATAATCTTCACAGGAAATCTTCTCCAAGTAACCTCCCCATCCTTTGATGGCTTCCTCTCTGCATCTCCTGGCATCGATAAATGCTTCTTTCAACTGAAGCAACTATTTGTCATGTGTTGGGTTTCCCTGTGACCACTGAAAAACAGGAATGCCCATTTTTGCCATCTCCAATACCCAGCCCAGAACTATGCTCAGGATAGAGCAGTTTTTGCAGTGATAATCTTTAGTATGTGATTAAGTAAATAAGCCAAAGCATGCTGAAGATAACTACAATTTGCTGTGAACTTATGTGCCCAAGGTGTTATGTGTATTAATCATTTCACCAGATAGATGGGACATATTATAATTATCACTAGAGGCACAGTGCACAAAAGTCATGCACTGGGGGGGTGGGGGGGAGGTCCCTCAGCCCTGCCTGCGCCCTCTTGCAATCCAGAAGCCCAGTCCCCACAGGGAGGGAACCTAAGCCGGCAGTCAGATATTCTTAGCGCTGCCGCAAAGGCAGAAGAGGCTCCTGCCACTGCCACTGTGCTCGCCAGCCATGAGCCTGGCTTCTGGCTGAGTGGCGCTCCATGCACTGATCACCAGGGGGAAACTCCTGCACTGAGCGTCTGCCCCCTGGTGGTCAGTGTGCATCATAGCAACCAGTCGTTCTGCCTTTTGGTCGATTTGCATATTAGCCTTTTATTATATAGGATTCTACAGATTAAAAAAAAAAAGACACAAACAGGTTAAGAAACTTGCCCAAGGTCACATAGCTAGAAGTGACTTACCCCAGTCTGTATTCAGCAGCAGTAAGTCTTTTAACTTCCATATCCAATTACCTCCAACGATAAAGGTCATTGGGGTAATGGAAACCAAAGTACAGTGAGACTAGGAAAATAAATGGGTCCATCAGTATGATGGCTGGAAGAAGAATGGAGTAAATTGCAAGATTCCCAATAAATATCAATCAATATACAGGAGAATTCTGGAGTTTGTCAGCTATTAGTAAGCAACATAGCTTGAATATAAATCAGAGCACCCAAGACAACAATGGAATATTTTCCCAGCAGCCAATGAGTTTATTTTTCTTTTTTACTTTCCAGAGGTAATTAACATTAGTGGCTTATCATCTCTAGAAAATATGATTCAAATGCAGTTTTATGGGAATTTGCCTTGACAGTAATTCTGCCTTAGCAAGAAAGCTGTAGACCTATAATTTTACACCCACTATCAAACAGAAAAGATTCTCAGTCTTCCATCTCTATCAACAAGGTGGGAGGGACTTTATTACTTTTACATATTTTTAAACATACTTGTATCTCTTTGGTCAATGTATCCTGGGAGATGGTATCTAGAATCAATTAGAATGTACAGTAATTAACACATAAATCACCCTGTAACCATCAAATTGAATACATTTATGATTCTTTGATGTCCAAAGCCCAAACAAGTTATTTTTAAAATGGTATCTCTTAATTATTCATTGAAGAGTGGAATCTTTATTAATAAATGCTACTAAAAAGATATGTCTCCTCTCATAAACTGGCTTATCCCTCATGAAGCCATATCCAGACTTCTTTCTGTTCAACATCATCACATTCCACTTTTACTATATTTTCTACATTATCACAACATAGAAAGGAAGTTTAAACCTTCTACTAAATAATTGGTCACATTGGAATAGTATATCATTCATAATTATTATTTATTAGTACTGAGAATAATAAGGAAATTTACTTTTTGTAATCAATTGCAGCCTGATTTGCAAAACATATTAATCTCATCATTATAATTTAACAATATATCTCATGAATTTCATGTTTCTCCTGCCCAAAGCTATAATACATATATATAGAGAAAAAATTATTATCTTAAAATTATTTTAATGAAATACAACACATATATAGAAAATTTCACAGATGGTTGAATAAATTATTATAAAGTAAAGTCCCATATAAGTACCTCCTAGATTAAGAAACACAATATTAATAATACCATTTGGAAAATTCCTTTTGAAATAATACCTCTAGGCAATGATCATCAATAATTGCTAACCTAACTGACTAAAAATGAGGTAACTGGATGCTCCATTCTTTGTAACAGAAGTAAACATCACCTATAAAGTAGTCTCCCTCCTCATTCCCATTGGAACTTAAAGCAAATGAAGTTTCTGTTTCTAATTTCAAATTTACAGGAAATACACGATACAGAGGAACACATTAAATAACACCAGTTAGATGCATTTAGCAAATACCAAGAGTGCAGAAAACGCTACAGGGAAAATGACACAAAACATCCTAGTATATAGAAAAAGAAAAGTGGGGGGAGTGGGCACTTAAAAGATAAAAATGGCTTAAATGTAAAGTGATCATATGGTTTTCATCTAAACCAGGATATGTTAGAGAGAGAGAAGAGATGTTATTGAAATGGGACTCTGGAAAATCCAGAATGTAGAGACATATCACTGGAGAGGCATAGCTGTCAAATTAAAGAGATCGGCATTTTATGGGTCCTGATTTGAACAAACCAACTCTTTAAAAATTTGAGGATATCGGACATTTTACAAAAAACTGATCGGAACCTGATGATGTTAAGAAATCATTAAGTTTCTTTTTGTAGTAATGGTATTGTGAATGTGTTTTAATACTTTATCTTTTGCAGATTCATAAAATATTTACACATTTGAAATGATATGATGTATGGGATTAGGTTTCAAGTGATTTATGCTGTTGGTAGAGGAATTGGGGTGATAGAGATAAGAGTCCATAAATTGATAATTTTTGAAACTGGATGGATAGTATATGTTAATTTATCTTTTTTTCTCTGCCTTTGTTTATGTTTGGAAGTTTAGTAATTATTTGGATTGCCATTTAGTTCATTATTTGGATTGCCAGTACCTTAGAAATTCCCCATATGTCCACTCCCAAGCAGACCCCTCTTGGTTTTCTCTACAGCTAACCACCATGAACATATATATGTACTATTTTCAACAATAAAGAATTTAAATTAAAAAAAATAAAGTTAACCACTCTGACTTTCCTTATACCTTCAATAATGTATAATTGTCACTAAACACTATAATTTAGTTTTCATATAAATGGAAGCATACAGTACTTAGTCTTCTGTGTATGTTTTTAAATCCATATGACACATATAATGTAATATATATTGTTCTAGTATATTTATTCTCATTGCTGTATTAACATCTCATTGTATGACTACAACATGTGTATTCATCCATTCTAAGGTGATGGGAAATTGGGACACTTTCCAATTTTTGGCTATTACACATGATGTGTTCTGAGGACACAAGTGCAGTTATTTCTATTAGTTTATTTGAAAAGAAGTTGTAGAAAAGGTAAAGGTCAGATAATGATTTAAGCTCCAAGTTCAGCAAATGCCTCAAGTGTAAAAGAAATATATAATGTTGAGTTCATTTCTTTGCAGTTCCCTTTTCTCCAAGATCTTAGAACATTGAATCCCAGCTGCTTTGGTAGTCCCACATTTCAATTTTGTTTCCATAGGTCACTAGAATTATTTCCCCCTTTCTCTCTTAAAGCCACCCCCAGAGGCATACAGGAACTGTAGGACACATCTGGGAACCTAGCAAGAGGATGGATATAGCATCTATTTCATGGGATTGTTGTAATGATTACATAAGGAAATGCCTCTATTCTTCTTTTTTTTCACTTTCTTCTTTTTATTTTTTTTCTTTATTGATTAAGTTATTATATATGTGTCCTTATCCCCCCCATTGCCTCCCCAATCCCCTTACTCATGCCCTCACCCCCCTGTTGTCTCTGTCCATTGATTAGGTTTATATGCATGCATACAAGTCCTTTGGTTGATCTCTGCCCCTTACCCCCACCCTCCCCTAATTTCCCTCTGAGGTTTGACGGTCTGATCGATGCTTCTCTGTCTCTGGATCTGTTTTTGTTCATCAGTTTATGTTGTTCATTATATTCCATAAATGAGTGAGCTCATGTGATATTTATCTTTCTCTGCCTGGCTTATTTCGCTTAGCATAATGCTCTCCGGTTCCATCCATGCTGTTGCAAATGGTAAGAATTCCTTCTTTTTTACTGCAGGGTAGTATTCCATTGTGTAGACGTACTACCGTTTTTTAATCCACTCATCTGCTGATGGACACTTAGGCTGTTTCCAAATGTTAGCTATGGTGAATTGTGCTGCGATTCTTCTTAACACATAGTGGGCACACAATAAATTCTGGAAAGATGGCATCTTAGAGGAAGAACATGAGATTTATAATCAGAAGACCTGAGTTAGCATCCCTCCTTGAAGATTTGCAACGGTATGGCCAAAGTTACTTCACCTTTTGTGTGTGTTGCATGCCACTGAATCAGCTCTGATTCCTGGCAATGCTATGAATGAGTTATGTCTACAATGACCTTCCTCAATAGTCCTGCTCAACTCCTGCAGATTCATGCCTTTGGCTTCTTTTACAAAGTCAATTCATTTCATACATACTTGGTTTTCCTCTTTTCCCTCTGCCTTCTATTTTCCACAGCATTATTGTCTTTTCTAAAGAACCCTGCTTATCATGATGTCACTGAAGTAGGACAACTTCAGTTTTGTCATTTTTGCCTCCAGTAATTTTTCAGACTTAATTTGCTCTAAGACCCACTTCATCTTCCTGGCAGTCCAGGGTACCTATAGAACTCTCCTCCAGCACCATAGTTCAAATGAATCTTTTTTTTTTCCCTATCAGCTTTCTTCACTGTCCAACTTTTGGAACTGTACATAATAATTGGGAATATGTGGATGATCTTAGACTTGGTCTCTAATGACACATTTTTTCTCTTGGTGATCTTTCCTAATTCTTCCATTACTGCCCTTGCAAGCCATGGCCTTCTCTTGATATCTTGGCTGCAATCTCCATTTGAATTGTTGATTGAAGCAAGGTGAGCAAAATCTTTCACAATTTCAATGTGTTCATTGTCTACATTCAAGTTTTGTATTTTTTCTGTAGTCATGATATTTGTCTTCTTGCTGCTCATATTCAATTCTACTTTGTCACTTTCTTCTTTCACTTTCATCTGAAGTTATTTCAAATTATTTCTACTTTCTGCTCATAAGATAGTATCATGTGCATATCTTAAGTTACTAATATTTCTTGCACTAATTTTCACTCCTCCTTCCTCTGAGGCTAGCCCAGTTTTTCATATGATAGGTTCTGCATACAGATTAAACAAATAGGGAAATAAAATGGACCCTTGTCTCACACCTTTGCCTAGGAAACCGTTCTGTCTCTCTATACTCTGTCCTGACAGCAGCTTCCTGTCGACAATACATGTTATGCATCAGAACAATCAAGTGCTGAGGCACACCCATTTCTTTCAGTGCAACCCAGAGCTTTTCATGACTGCCATAGTCAAAGGATTTATTGTAGTCTATAAAATATAGGCTCACTCTTTATAAGACTCATTTATCTTATAAGTAAAATGTGGATAATAATATTAATAGTTACTCTGCAATTAAAATTTATAGTTACCATTTGTAAAGTTCCCACCACATTTCGTGGCAGAAAGTAAGCATTCAAAAAATTATGTGAGGAAGAAGAAAGAGGAGGAGGAGGAGGAACAGTAGAAAGGAAGGAAAAGGAGAGGAAGAAAAATATATTAGGTTTGAGGAAACATGTTTACACATGATAGAAATACATAACAGATAATAGAAAATGTATGTCCATAACTCAGATAAGAGGTTGAATTGAATATACTGAGCAAGATCAATAAATGTAATTGCTCCTTCTTATTCTCTCTCAACACATATTTTTCCCAAAGCATTTATCACAATTTGTAATTACATATTTATTTGTTTACCAGAGTGTTGTCTTCTTCCCAAATTTGTGTACATGAGGAAGGCCTATGATTATTTTATGACTCAATGCAGAATGCATACTACATACTCAGCAAGTACTGTTAACTGAGAATTATCTATTGAAAACCCATATGTGCATAAGATAAATCAGTTGATTTGTGCTTAGAGTTTGGAAAAAAGAACCATAAAACATTGAAATTTAAATGCAGAAATTACTGCAGTACCATAAATTAATTCCAATAATTTGAGTTTAATTAAATTGGAGAAAGTTAAAAAAAATAATTAAAATGATATTCCTATAAGCTGATGCCAATATGATTAGTAAATACCTATGTTAACATCACTGTCTGTTATATAGTAGATGTATAATAAACATTATTAAATTAATGAAAATTTATTAAATTAATCAGTCACCATCTAATGATTTTATTAAGTCACTAGTGGCCTGGTGCACAAAATTCATGCACAGGGGTAGGGGGTGGGAAAGGGTGTCCCTCAGCCCAGCCTGCACCCTCTCCAATCTGGGACCCCTCAGGGGATAACCGGCAGTTGGACATCCCTCTCACAATCCAGAACTGCTGGCTCCTCACCGCTCGCCTGCCTGCATGATTGCCCCTAACTTCTTCTGCCTGCCAGCCTGATTCTCTCTAGCTGCTCCCCTGCTGGCTTGATTGCCCCTAACCGCCTCTGCCTTGGCCCTGCATCCAGGATTCAGGATTCCCTCCTGAAGCTGACCACAGGCACCTGGGATCCGGGCTTCCCTACCTCTGGTCAGCCATTGGCACCCAGGCCAGCTGCAGCCACAGGGGATGGTGGGCAGGTGGCTTGGCCTGGGCTGCAGCCACAAGTGCTAGTGCCCTGGATCACAGGGTGGGCGGCTTCTCCATCTCCCGGGTCACAGCCAGCTGCAGGTACAGGTGGCCAGGAATGCAGGGTGGGCAGCTTCTCCGTCTACCAGGCTGTAGCCAGCTGCAGGTGCTGGCGCCTGGGGGCTCCTCTGTCTTCCCTGGGATGCAGTGTGGGCGACTTCTCTGGCTGTCTGCAGCCTGGGCTCATGGGGCAGGCGGCTTCTCCCTGGCTGCAGCCAGTCTCAGGCGCTGGCACCTGAATTCTCTGACCCCCACAGGCCCAGAGCGGTGGCGGGGGCGGGGGGAGCGGGGGGGGGGGGGGCGGGGAGGGGAAGGGCAGGACTGCTGCCATGTTTTCAGGTTAATTTGCATACTCATGCTGATTGTCTGGTAGTGTAGCAGAGTGACAGTAATTTGCATGTTTCTCTTTTATTAGTGTAGATTTTAAAGACTCACTGTAAATCATAAGAAATCCTAAATAATGCACTAGATCAGATGGACTTAATTGACATCTTCAGAACATTTTCCCAAAGCTACGAAATATAAATTCTTAAGTGCACATGGGACATTTTCAAAGATAGACCACATATTGGGTTACAGTCTCTCCAAATTCAAGAAGACTGAAATAATATCCAGCATCTTCTCAGATCACAATGGCATAATATTACAAATCAACTGCAATAAAAAAAATTAAAAAATTCAAACACTTGGAGGCTAAATGGCATGCTATTAAACAATGATTGGGTTACCAAAGACATTAAAGAAGAAATTAAAAACATCCTGGAAACAAATGACAATGAAAACACAACAATACAAAAATCTATGGAACACAGTGAAAGCAGAACTGACAGGGAAGTTCATAGCATTACAGGCCTACCACCAAAAACAAGAAAAACTGGTAATAAATTATCTAACTCTAAAACTTAAAGAATTAAAAAGAGAGCAGCAAGAAAAGTTCAGAGTGAGCAGAAGGAAGGAAATAATAAAGATCAGAGTGGAGATAAATGACATAGAGACCAAAAAAACAATACAAAAGATCAATAAAACCAAGAGATGGTTCTTTGAAAGGATAAACAAGATTGAGGAACCTCTAGCCAGGCTCACCAAGAAGCAAAGAGAGAGGAATCAAATAAACAAAATCAGAAATGAAAGAGGCAAAATAACAACAGACCCCATAGAAATACAAAGGATTGTAAAAAAAATACTATGAACAATTCTATTAGAACAAACTGGTCATCAAAGAAGAAATGGACATATTTCTAGAAAAAATATGACCTTCCAAAAATCAATCAGGAAAAACAAAAAACCTGAATACGCCAATAACTATGGATGAAATTGAAGCAGTAATAAAAAAAAAAAAAAAAAAAAAAACTTCCAGCAAACAAAAGCCCTGGGCCAGATGGCTTCACAGGGGAGTTTTACCAAACAATTAAAGAATTAAAACCTATCCTTCTCAGACTATTGCAAAAAATCCAAGAGGAAGGCACACTTCCAAGCTCTTTCTATGAAACGAGCATTACCCTAATACCAAAACCAGGTAAAGACACTACAAAGAAAGAGAATTACAGGCCAATATCTCTGATGAACAAAGATGCTAAAATCCTCAGCAAAATCCTACCCAATCAGATCTAGCATTACATTAGAAAGATTATACACCATGACCAAGTAGGATTTATTCCAAGGATGCAAGGTTGGTACAATATCTGCAAATCAATAAATGTGATACATGACATAAACAAATTGAGAGATAAAAATCACATAATCAAATCTATTGATGCAGAAAAAGCATTTGACAAATTCCAACACCCTTTCTTGAGAAAAACTCTCAGCAAAGTGGGAATAGAGGGATCATACTTCAACATAATAAAAGCCTTATATGACAAACCTATATCAAACTCAAAGGTCAAAAACTAAAACCATTTCCTCTAAGAACAGGAATAAGACAGGGATGCCCACTCTCACCACTCTTGTTCGACATAGTTCTGAAATTGCTACCATAACAATCAGAGAAGAAGAAGAAATAAAAGGTATCCATGTTAGAAAAAAAGAAGTAAAACTGTCATTATTTGCAGATGACATGATATTGTACATAGAAAACTCTAAAGATTCCATTAAAAAAAAAACTACTGGATTTAATAAATGAATTTGGCAATGTAGCAGGATACAAAATTCACACCCAGAAATCTATGGCTTTTTTATACACCAATAATGAACTCACAGAAAGAGAAACAACAAAAACAATCCCATTTACCATTGTACCAAAAAAAAAATTTAAGATACCTAGGAATAAACTTAACTAAGGAGGTAAAGGAACTATACTTGGAAAACTACAGGACATTGAAAAAAATAGATAGAGGAAGATGTAAACAGATGGAAGAACATACCATGTTCATGGATTGGTAGCATCAACATCATTAAAATGTCCCTACCACCCAAACCAATCTATAGATTTAATGCCATCCCCATTACAATACCAACATCATATTCACAGACCAGGAACAAACTCTCCAAAAATTTGTATGGAATAAAAAAAGACCCTGAATAGCCACAGCAATCCTGACAAAGAAGACCAAAATTGGAGGGATCACAATTCCAGATTTCAAGCTGTATTACAAAGCCACAGTTCTCAAAACTGCCTAGTACTGGCACAAGAACAGACATATAGACCAATGGAACAGAACAGAGAACCCAGAAATAGACCCAGGCCATTATGCTCAATTAATATTTGACAAAGGAAGCAAGAACATACAATGGAGTCATGACAGTCTCTTCAATAAATGGTGCTGGGAAATTTGGTCAGATACATACAAAACATGAAACTAGATCACCAACTTACACCATACACAAAAACAAACTTAAAATGGTTAAAGGACTTAAATGTAAGACAGGAAACCATAAAAATCTTAGAAGAATCCACAGGCAGTAAAATATCAGACATATGTCGTATAAATAACTTTACTGATACAGCTCCTAGTGCAATGGAAACTAAGGAGAAAATAAACAAATGGGACTACATAAAAATAAAAAGCTTCTGCACAACAAAAGAAACCATCAACAAAACAACAGGAAAGCCCACTGCATGGGAGAACATATTTGCCAATGAAATTTCCAATAAGGGTTTAATCTACAAAATTTACAGGGAACCCATACAACTTAACAAAAGGAAGATAAACAATCCAATCAAAAATGGGCAAAGGATCTAAATAGATACTTTCCGAAAGAGGACATACAGAAGGCCAAGAGACATATGAAAACATGCTCAAAGTCACTAATCATCCAAGAGATGCAAATCAAAACAACAATGAAGTACCATCTCACACCTGTCAGAATGGCTATCATCAACAAATCAACAAAGGATAAGTGCTGGGAGGATGTGGAGAAAAAGGAACCCTCGTGCACTGCTGGTGGGAATGCAGACTGGTGCAGCCACTGTGAAAAACAGTATGGAGTTTCCTCAAAAAATTCAAAATGGAATTCCCATTTGACCCAGTAATCCCACTTCTAGGACTATATCCCAAGAAACCAGAAACACCAATCAGAAAGGATATATGCACCCCTATGTTCATAGCAGCACAATTTACAATAGCTAAGATCTGGAAACAGCCTAAGTGCCCATCAGCAGATGAGTTGATTAAAAAATGATGGTACATCTACACAATGGAATACTACACTAAAAAAAAGAAGGAATTTTTACCATTTGCAATAGCATGGATGGACTTGGAAAGCATTATGCTAAGTGAAGTAAGCCAGTCGGAGAAAGATAAATATCACATGATCACACTCATATGTGGGATATAATGATCAACATAAACTGATGAACAAAAGTGAATCCAGAGGCAGGATAGCATTGAGCAGACTGTCCGGCCTTGGAGGAACGGCAGGGGAGGGAGAGGCAACCAAAGGACTTGTAAGCATGCATATAAGCATAACCAATGGACACAGACACTAGGGGGGTGAGGGCATGTGCTGGGAGGTGGGGTTGGCCTGGGAGAGGTCAATGGGGGGGAAAAAGTAGACATATGTAATACTATATGTAATACTTCAAACAATAAACAATTTTTAAAAAGAAATATTATTTAAAAATATACTGCTTAACCAAGGGAAATATAACAGAGAAAGGGAAGTAGAGAAAAATATAAGGATTATAACAATTATCACAAATAGCATTAGTTGTAAAGTGCAATTTATCTTATAGTCAGTTCTAGCAACAGGAAGAAACAGAAATTTAAGTCAGGAATCCTTAGGAGACTTCAACAAAGATTGTTGTTGGTGCAAAACAACAGATGGTATTCAATAAAGATAGTGGTAAGAATCAATTAAAAAATAGCATCAAAAAGAAAAGAAAGAGATGCTCTAGCCTAGAAAATAAAATAGGACTATAAAATGTTAACTTGTAGGAAATGAAGCCAATCAATGTAACTTTTATCAAAAAAGCATAGCCTGGCTGGTGTGGCTCAGTGGCTGAGCGTTGACCTATGAACCAGGAAGTTATGGTCCAATTCCTGGTCAGGGCACATGCTCGATCCCAGTGGGGCAGGGACAGGGGAGCATGCAGGAGGCAGCCAATAGATGATTCTCTCTCATCACTGATGTTTCTATCTCTCTCTCCCTTTCCCTTCCTCTCTATAATCAATAAAAATATATATTAAAAAGTACATCCTGCCATAAAAAAAAAAGCTACACTATTCTTGTGAGGTAACCAACAAAATGATCTTTTAAAAGTTTTCAATTAAATGAATTTGATCACATAATGTATGTGGATTTCCATACCTTAAGAGTATGTAAACATACAAATACATAGTCAATAAAATAATGAAACATATAACAAAACAGTTCCTTTTTAATTATTAAATCCATACCTCATCAGATAATTCAGAAATATGGGAGCAAAGAATTTTGTATAGAACCTTTTGGGTGATCTAATACAACCTCTTCCATATAGAGATTAAGACTATCCAAAGGTAATGATAATTTTATCCATTGTAAAATTATAAATATGCATTAAAGGGAAAGTAAATTCAATATAGTACAAATTTTAGGAATTTTCTTCTCTTTTTCAGGGTGCTAATATGTACTAGGTAATGAACTAGGCACTGGGGGCACAGTGAAGAACAAGTCAAATATGGTTCCTACCCTTATAAGTTTATAGTGTAGTGGAAAGGAAAGCTAATAGGCAAACACACTAATGATTGTATTAAGTGCCATTTTAAAAGGAGAGGGGACTCTCTGGGAAGTGGGTTTTTAGGAAGTTACAAATTTCCTAGAACAGTTAGAAGATTGGAATAGGGAAGTGAAAATAGGCATGTAGAGAAAACCTATAGAGATATATTTTGGCATTGAGAATGGTTGCTTTTGTTAATAAATTGGAAATGGGAGGAAAGTGTAAAAAGAGTCAAGGATGAGTTAGCAACTGGTTAGATGAATTTAGCCACTTCCATACAATGAATGGAAATAGAACATATGAATCTAGAGCACAGAGAAACTGTTAGGGTGGGAGATTCAAGTTAAAGTACCAACATGTGTTTTAAATTATTAGTGTTTGAGTTGCCTAGGAAGAAAGCATTGAAAAGAGAAAAAGATCCAAAACCAAATCCAGAGAAATTCCCACATTTAGTATGAAGACAGAAGTGGAAAAATCAGCCAAACAGGAGGAAAGAATTAGAGCTAAGCTTACCCCTTCCTCCACAAACCACTCCTTCTGCCATGTTCAGCCTCAGACTCAAGAATATAGTAAACCTCTAGGATGTCTCTAATTTCCTGTCTGAAGAGTAAAAAACATTTAGACCCACACATAAAAGGACAAAATGAGTGAATAAAAGTTTGCCAATTTTAAGACCCAGATAGTAATCTGGAATAATTTAAATTTAATAAACATTTTACTACATACCAAAGTAAACCACAGAAAGATAAAATAGTTAAATATACAAAAAAAAATGCTGGGAAATGACAAGAAAACAATACAATATTTATCAGATTTATGGAAGGTTAACTTTTTCAGCTTTGAGGCAAAGAAGAAATAATGAAGGAAAAGATGAACAGATTTTAAAACACAATCACTTAGAACTTCTAGTCAGTGAAAAATAGTAATACATATATGGTAAAAAACACATGTGGGAGAGCATGTCTGCGAGTTGTAATGGTTGAGCTTACTGAAGGAGTTTATTGAATATAAGCAATAACCAAGGTATCTTCCTCACTACTGTCCCAGATTGATCTCAAAGCTACTTGCAGTTATTTGCAGAAAGTAAAAATTTAGTCCAGCCTAACATCAAAATTCCAAACTATGAACTAATGAGATTCTTCTCTCCTTCGGTTTTAGCCTTCCCTCGACTCAAAACTGCATAAAGGGAAGGCATATGAGCAGTTTCTTTACTTTTCTTCATTTCACCTCTTCATAACTATTCTCTAGATGCTATTTTGGTCTCTCTGAAGTTGGAGCTGGGGACGTAAATTATGGGAAAGAGAGAGGATACTATGGCTAATGAGCTGTATCTAAGATCAGGGTCTATGTGATTTCTCCTGGGGCATTTCAGAGAAGATCTCAATTCCTTCAAAATAAAGGATTGTTTCTTATGTTGGCTTTTAAGACAACCTCCCTCAGATCCTAGTTTCTGAGGCTTCATAGTACCCATGGTTTTTTGCAAAGTCTTCCCTCATCCTCACCCAGAAGATTTGTTTCTCCTGGAAGAAGACTCCTAGACTCTCCAGGGCAAAGTCCCTTTCAAAACGATACAGCTGGGTTTCTTCCCCTTGTCTACTTGGACCAGGGGAAAAATGGAGTATCTTTGCTCCATCTGGAGTACTGCAGGTAGCTCCACTCCATTAGCAGGCCCAGCCAGCCAAGTTGTCACTTTTGAACTTCGCATTCATAGGCTGAGTACCTAAACATCTTAAATATCCATGGACACAGGGCATTCTCTCCATCCTCTTGCTCCTCCCACTTCACTGGAAAGGCAGAAATATCCCCCTTTCTCCTCCTTGGGGAGTGAGAGAGGAAATGCACACGAACAACTCACTCGCCAAAGAAATTCTACTCTCTGATGTCTGTCCTCTTCTCTTTTACCCTCAAGAGAGATAACCTGGGTAACTGATCTGCTGTATATTATACTGTTTTGTTTTTAGCCAAAACTCTGAGTCACCAGGGAAAATCACAGGTAAAATCACACTTAATGTGTTGCTTCTGTGAGTGTTCTACCTGGTGTTCTGTCATTGCTGGTGACATTGTAGATCAGTACAGCCTTTCAGGAGTTATAAGGCTTATCACATAGTACTAGTAATTCTGAAGAAAGTACTACCCCAAAAAGCATGAACAATGTATTTATGTATATGTTCACAGCATGTATTGTCTGAAGTAGTACCCAGATGAGAACTGTCAGGGTTAAATGATAAGTAAAACTTTTTCTCAGAAATTTATATTACCAATTATTTTACATACCATATCTCATCTAAACTTTTGGAAATCCAAACCCTTGCATTTCTGCTCTAGTCTTGACTTTCTAATCTTATGTTCATGACTCTGGGTCCTAAGTTTGTTGAAATGTTATTACATATGAGATGATTTGTGAGAATATCCCTCAAGTAATTTGTGGATTAAAGCAGATATAAAGGGAAGAAACATGAATGAGGAAATCCCTGACAAAAACAAGTGATCAGCTTTCCAAATAGAAAAATGAAATCGCTTGAGGCAGCAGTCAAAGACTTTGCATCTCCCCCACCCAAACCATCACAAAGCAGCCACTCAAAATAATAACTACGGAAAAGATCACTTTTAAGATAGTGTAAACACTAAGTGTGGCACAAAATCTCCTTCTTATCTCACCTCTGCTTCCACTATCACATTTGCTGCTCCCATTATGGGCTTCCTATTTTGTGTGTTAGCTTACCAATCTATGTGCAGGTTCCTAAACATGCCAGGTCCTCTTAGGCCTAATCCTGACTCCCTTTCTCATCCACCTTGATCATTCCTCCTCGTAGCTAACTGACAGCTAAAGGGCATTCTCCTACGGATGTCCATCCTGAACTCCAGCCAGACCTGGGTGCCTGGGGGTATTATAGCATTTCTGTTAAAAATGAAACATGTCACACTGTAGTTTAATAGTTGGTTTATATATATTTCAGTTTTTATCACTTTGAAAGCAATAACTCTTCTTTATCTCTGAATCTCAGAATCTATTTTGTGTGTTAGCACAGAGAAGGTGCTTAATAAATACTGGGTTAAATTTTTAAATGCCTATGACATAATAGAAGTGCACATGATATAGGCATCAAATGCATAAGATATAAAAAGAAGGAAAGAAGGAATTCACATTCACAGAATAAATTCTAAATGACAATATTTATAACTTCATTTAATTATCACAACATTCTCTAGGTAAATATTTCCTTATGTTACAGATGATGAAACTAAGGCCAATAGTTTTAAATAATTTATCCTACATTGGATAAATTATTTAAAGTTAATAAGTACCAAATGCAGGTTTTGAATCCAGGTTTATATGACCAATACTACATGCATTTTCTTTTTTAAAAAAATATATTTTTATTGATTTCAGAGAGAAGGAAGAGAGAGAGAGAGAGATAGAAATATCAATGATGAGAGAGAATCACTGATGGGCTGCTTCCTGCACACCCCACACTGAGGATCGAGCCTGCAACCCAGGCATGTTCCCACACTGGGAATCAATCCGTGACCTCCTGGTTCATAGGTCGATGCTCAACCACTGAGCCACACCAGCTGGGCTATTTTCAAAACAAAGATAGTTATTTTATAGAAGGAAATTACAAGGTGTTTTAGGTATCAGAGGCCACAGTCAGGGTAAGTTACCAACAAATAGGAAAGCTAACACATTTTCTATAATGGCCAAAGTAAATTCAGTTGTAGACAAGCCCATAGTTGTAGTCTTTGTGGAGCAAATTCAGCACAACTAGACTAATAAAAACATCACAGTGATTCAGTATGAAATATAATATTTTTTCTGCATTTAACCATTTTATGTTTATTTCGTCATAAAGTCTATCACATTTAGTATTATTCAACAGAACTTCTTTGCTAGGATGTTACAAAACTATTCTGCAGATCACGTTTTTCAGGACCAAATAGCATTGAAATTCTTTATTCCGTCAACTTCATAGCACTAAGTCGATCAAAATGGAAATAAACGTGTAGTACCTATATCTCTGTGCATATCTTTGTCATACTCTGCAAACAACAAGTTATTTTTGAGATTTCATATATGCATTAGCAATAGAAGCCAACAACAGAAGCTATCTTAAGTCCACAAACAAATTCATAATAAATATGTGTATAGCCCTAGCCAGTTTTGCTCAGTGGATAGAGCATCAGCTTACAAACGGAAAGGTCCCAGGTTCGATTCCAGTCAAGGGCTCATGCCTAGGTTGTGGGCTTGATCCCCAATAGGGGACTTGCAGGAGGTAGCTGATCCATGATTCTCTCTCATCGTGGATGTTTCTATCTCTCTCACCCTCTTCCTTATTGAAATCAACAAAAATATTTTTTGAATAATAATAAATAAATAAATATGTGTATGTATTAAGAAAGATACCTTGAAAATTAAGGGCAAACACCTATAGGATGCACAGAGATTACAAAATTGAATTGAATTCGCTCACATGCCATTTTCTCCAGAACCCAAAATCTGCTGAAGACAGCAGATTTCAAAAATAAAACCTCTTCCTTTTTAAATTTTATTTCTACAGTTGAGGTAATGAAGGCTCAATTCATGAGATTTGCTGAAGCATGCATGGCTAAAGCAGCCAACATTTGAACCCAGCTCATTGACAGCCAAGCCCATCTTTATACTAAACCATATGAATCTCTCCATTTTGGTTTCTCAAGCCTTGCAAAATCACAGCAAGAAACTCCTGTGCAGATCTGCTCTATTTATTTAATTACTTTTACTCTTTTGGTCAGACTAGACTTTTTAAAATCTATCTTTAGTTTATATTGATTTTAGCATTTTTAGCAATATTGTCATATATATCCTTACATTTTATTATGCAATATAAAGCAATCCTATATAATAAAACCTTAATATGCAAATCGACTGAACGGCAGAATGACCGGTTACTATGACACGCACTGACCACCAGGGGGAAGACGCACAGACAGAAGCCAGGCTTATGGGTGGCAAGTGCAGCGGCAGTGGCGGGAGCCTCTCCTGCCTCCAAGGCAGCATCCTTGGGGGCTGTTTGCCTGCTGGGGAGTGGGCCTAAACCAGCAGGTGGACATCCCCTGAGGGTTCTGGACTGCGAGAGGGCACAGCCTGGGCTGAGGGACCCCCCTCCAGTGCACGAATGTTGTGCACTGGGCCTCTAGTAGTATATATTTATTACTATACATTTACTCAAAATATTGTGATATGATTACACAAAATTATAATAGAAAATTTTTGCATTAAGGTAAACGTAATTATTGTTGTAAAACATTGACTTACAATGGTTAAATGAGGAATAGACACACTGCTTGATGTTGAAAATATATTGTTAGTGGATGGAACTGTAAAGAAATGAGAACATGATTAAAGGGACTATGAAAATACTAGCTGCAGTCTGGCCTCCCTCTGTGGGAGGCAACGGGCCAATCACGGGAAGGCACTGCCCCCATCACGCCACTGCTGCTGCCACTGCCAGCCGCCATGGCTGCCTGAGCCTCACCAGACCCTCGCAGCAGCAGCTGCCATCCGCGGCTTGCCTGAGCCTTGGCCGGGCCCTCACAGCCACTGCAGCTTTGTCTGGAAGAACATCTGGAAGACATCTGGTCTAATTAGCATATTACCCTTTTATTAGTATAGATAACTAGCCATACCCAATGGCTCCAAATGTCTTTAACCTAAAATATTACATCTCAGGGTAGCAATAGAACTTGCAAGTAAGATTACTGGACCACAGTTGTCAATATTTAAGGAAATGGTTGAAAACTGGAGTGTGTTCTTATGGGTAGTGAGTGGGGAAGAGAATGGAACTACTACAGAAGTATCCAAGTTTCTCAAAGTCAAATCCTCTAGGAGGCAGACAAGTAGTTTAAATGAGTGCGGTAGGAGTGAAATGTGGGGGAGCACAGGCTCCATCTAGAGTGAGCAGCACTACCCAGTTCCCGTCAGTTACCGGTATGTGGGAATATGGGCTTTAGTTGGCAGGTCTTAGAATTTTTCAAGTAGTAAAAAAATCCAGACGTTTAATGTCAATATTGTTGTGAAACTGAAAAGTATTTTCAGGTCAAACACAAAAGAAATAAATTTGACAAATGACAAAATTCTGCTTATGCCAAATTCAGAAGTCAGTCACCAATTTATAGATGTTTACTGTTTCTTCCAATGGAAATAAGAAAAATAAGATTTCCTTCAGAATGTAATGCTGTCATATAAAGAATGAATCAAAGATATAAAAGTCATCTATAGAAAAGGAAAGGCTCTCAGGCAAGAAAGACTAGACTGAATTAATACCCAAAGAAAGACTTGTCAATCTGAAAGAGACTCGTATGTCTGAAACATGGAAATTCAGATACTGAGTCTAGAACAGAAGAATTGATGGTCTGGCTCATCAATTTGAACAATTCATTTCTAACCTTAGATATCTAGATTGTGGAGATTGCTGCAGTTCTCTTCTGTGCTTAAACACTTGATTCAATTTCATGCCTACCAAAATTAACCCTTTGAGTAAAACATCAGTGTTTTAATGAGTTGTGTCTCATAAATTGATAAGGTTATAGATTTGTTTGTACATCTGTCTCCAATGAGTTTGGTTAATGAAAGTTCACCCATGAGAAACAGATAAATTCAAAGGGTGCTCACAGATGAACAACAGAACTTGGATTTTGGTCAATTCACTAAGGCAAATTTTACTTTCTGGATTGTGTTGGTAGATACTAGAACTAACAAAATTCACCACCCACTATTACACTGTACGTCAGTATTACTAAAAAAAATGTTCAGGGCACTCGAAGATGGCTGCCAACAGGAAGGCAGGCTGCAAGGTAGTGTGTGAGTGGGAGAACGAAAGGAGAGTGTGTGGATGCACAAGTAGTGTCTATTTGTGAGTGAGGGACAGCTATATTCCAAGGGACTGTTGGGGACTGACAGACTGGGATCCCCTGACCAGGCAGCTTCTTCTGCTGCTGAAATCTCTCCTGGAGCAGCCTGCTCTGCCACAGAGACCACACCATCTTGAAGAGGAGAGTGGCTGTGACTGGAGCCTACCCTTACCTTCAACTGGGAAGAACTTGGATACCTCCTGGGACCCTACAACCACAACACCCAGGAACCAGCTGCGAACCCACGAACACCAGGTCTCAAACAGCATGAATACGTAGATGTGGACAAGCCCTGCACCTTCTCACAGAAAGGTCAGATATTGCCTAGAGAAAGGTGAGGTCTGTGATCCAGGCTGGAAGGAGAAACACACGCAGCAGGATCTAGAGTTTCAGAGGAAGTCTGCGCCCCACAGAATCTGTGGCCGTTGGGGTAAGTGTAGCCAGCAAATGTGGAAGGGGGTCCACAGAGCTGCTGGCAGGAGGGAACTCTAGAAATCAACCCACAGTTGGGCTGGGTACAGAAAGGCAGCCTGAAGTTCTACCAGTATACCAGCTGCCCAGTGCCAGGGGGAAAAGATGTGCACAGAGACGTGCGCAGAGTTGGATGCAGTGCCAGGGAAAAAGTTGCGAGTCCATGCGCTTACTCTGGCTTTTTTTTTTAATCCTTGCTTTTGATTACTAAGCCCAGTACAAAGGATCTCCCAATTAAAAACACTCTCAGAGACTGAAGGGGAAAGTTGTTTTTGTGGAACCTGGGAATCAGAGCGGGGAGAAATGATCAGAAAACCAGCTCTGGGGCAGTCCATTCCCCCAACCCAGTACTAAGTGTGGCAGGGAAAACAAAATCTAAATACTGGGTAGAGAGGACTTATAGCCCCAGAGGTCAATACAAAAGCACTGCCACCCAGGGGTTGAATCACAAATTGACTCTTGTGTAAATGCAACTAAAGGCAGGCTGAGAAACAAAGAAATACCACCTGCTTGAAAACAGGATTGTGGTTTAAGACACAGAGGAGCGGTGGAACGCAGGGAACTTCAATACTGTCCTGATTACCTGACAGGAAACAGTCATGCCAAAAAAGAACAGTAGAGGAAGTGAATGACCTTCACCACTGCACATATTTATTTTTTTATCTTTTACTTAAGAAACTAAATTTTTTTCTCACTTGATTTTACCTTTTTTATTATTATATTTTTATTTTTAATTAGTATTATTACTACTATTATTTTACCTTTTTTCAAAGTTTCATTTTATTTTTTCTTTAATTTTATTTTATTTTGGGATTAGTGTTCTACATTCTATTTTCATTTTTCCTTTTGCATCATGTTACTCTATCTCAGCTTTACCTTTATGCCAACACTCTCTTCCTCACTTTTCCCCTTTTGTTGTCCTGTTTCTCTTACCCTATTCCTGCTTTAGAGTTTCCCTATTCTTTCTTTTACCCCCTGCTAAAAATTCATCCTACTTATATATCTAATTTCCACTCCCCTGCTCCAAGTCCATACACACTTCTCTCTTCTCTTTCTTCACTATCCAAATTTTTTTCTCTCTTCCCTTTTTTCTTTTTTGTTTCTATTTTGTTTTGTTTTGCCCTTCTTTCTCTCTGTCCTGCTATTGTTGTTTGTTTGATTGTTGATCAGTTTGGGTTTTTTGTTTGTTTGTGTGTTGTTTCTCTCTTTTTTTGCTTCTGTTTTGCTTGTTATTAGTCGTTGTTTGTAGTTTACATTCATCTCTGGGTGTTAGTTGTTTGCATTTTTTTGGATTAGTTGTTCTATTGGAGCTTTCTCCCCACATAAATACATTTTCCCCCCTTCTTTTTCATTCTCTTTCTTTTCT
This sequence comes from Corynorhinus townsendii, assembly GCA_026230045.1. Classification (NCBI taxonomy): domain Eukaryota; kingdom Metazoa; phylum Chordata; class Mammalia; order Chiroptera; family Vespertilionidae; genus Corynorhinus; species Corynorhinus townsendii. Next base: position 47,661,414 of record JAPDVU010000004.1, read on the forward strand.
CTCTTACTTTTTTTTCCTTTGCTCAATAACATTTTTGCACTCTTTTATTTTTTTATCCCCTAATTCTCTTTTCTCTGGTGGTCACATTTATTTGGGGTTATTAGTATCATGAATACATTTGTATTCAGTGCCTTATGTGTTGAGCTTTGTTGTGTTGTATTTTGTGCCTTTAAGTCAATGCAGGAGAGAGAGAGAGCTACATAACCAGACACCCGGAGAGGAGCAATCATGGGGAGACAAAGAAATAGCCCGCATACGAAAGAAAAGGAGGCATCACCAGAAAAAGAAGCAAACAAAATGGAGGCAAGCAATATGTCAGAGAAAGAATTCAGATAAATGGTCATAAGGTGAATGAAAAGAATGGAAGACAAATTCATCAATATGTGTAAGAACCAAGAGGAAATGAAGAAGAACCAAGAAGAAATGAAAAATGACATCGCTGCAATAAAGAACTCAATAGAAAGCATCAACAGTAGACTAGAAGAAGTGGAGTACCGCATCAGTGAGCTAAAAGACAAGGTAAAAAAAATACCCAAGCAGAGCAGCATCTAGAAAAAAAAAAAAAAACTTAAATAACAGGAGGAGAACCTAAAGGAACTTTGGGACAATATGAAACGAAACAATATCCACATGTAGGAATTCCAGAAGGAGAGGAAACTGAGCAAGGAATAGAAAACCTGTTTGAATACATAATGACAGAAAACTTCCCTGATATAGGGAAGATAAAACTCACACCACAAGTCCAAGAAGCTCATAGAGTCCCAAGCAAAATGAACTCCAAAAGACTGACACCAAGGCACATCATAATTAAATTGGCAAACACCAACGACAAAGTAAAAATCTTAAAAGCGGCCAGAGAGAGACAGAAAGTTACCTACAAAGGATTCCCCATCAGACTAGTGACTGATTTCTCAACAGAAACACATCAGGCAAGAAGGGAATGGAATGAAATATACAAAGTCATGCAAAGGAAGGGTCTGAATCCAAGAACACTGTACCCAGCAAGACTATAAATCAAAATTGAGGGTAAAATCAGGAGCTTCACAGACAAAAAAGAATAAGGAAGTATATTACCACCAAACCAGCAATGCAAGAAATGCTAAAGGGTCTGCTGTAAAAAGAAGAAATAGGAAGCAAAGAAGGAACACAGGCATAAAGAATAAAAACGGTGACAAACAAGTACCTATCAATAATAACTTTAAATGTAAATGGATTAAATACCCCAATCAAAAGACATAGGGTAGCTGAGTGAATAAGAAAACATGAACCATATATCTGCTGTCTACAAGAAACCTACAAACCCACCTCAAAAAAAGGACTCAGACAGACTGATGGTGAAGGGATGGAAAAAGGTTTTTCAGGTATATGGAAATTTAAAAAAAAAAAGCTGGGTTAGCAATACTTATATCTGACAAAAGAGACTTCAAAGTGAAGGACATAAAAAGAGATAAGGAAGGCCACATCATAATACTAAAGGGAACAATCCAACAAGAAGAAATAACTCTGGTAAACATATACACACCCAATACAGGAGCATCTAAATACATAAAAACACTTCTGGAGGATATCAAGGGAGAGATTGACAGCAATACAGTAATAGTAGGGGACTTTAATACCCCACTAACACCACTGGACAAATCCTCTAAACAAAAAATCAGCAGAGAAACATCAATCCTAAATGACTCACTAGATCAGAGGGAATTAATTGACATCTTCAGAACATTTCACCCCAAAACCACAGAATATACATTCTTCTCAAGTACACATGGGTCAGTTTCAAGATAGACCACAGGACACAGGCAAATTCTCTTCAAATTCAATAAGATCAAAATCATATCAAGCATCTTCTTAGATCACAATGGCATAAAACTAGAAATCAACTACAATAAAAATAATTAAAAAAGCGAACACCTGGACACTAAATAGCATGCTATTGAACAATGACTGGGTTACCAAAGAGATCAAAGAATAAATAAAAAGCATCATGGCAACAAATGACAATGAAAGCACAACAATCCAAAATCTATGGGACACAGTGAAAGTAGTCTTGAGAGGGAAGTTCATAGCTCTATAGGCCTATCTCAAAAAATAAGAAACACCCTTAACCGGTTTGGCTCAGTGGATAGAGTGTCGGCCTGTGGACTCAAGGGTCCCGGGTTCGATTCTGGTCAAAGGTATGTAGCTTGGTTGTGGGCACATACCCAGTAGGGAGTGTGCAGGAGGCAGCTGATTGATGCTTCTCTATCATCGATGTTTCTAACTCTTTATCTCTCTCCCTTCCTCCCTGTAAAAAATCAATAAAATATATTTTTTTAAAAATCGAAAAACAAGAAACAATGGTAATAAATAATCTAACCCTACAAATCAAAGAGTAAGAAAGAGAGCAACAAGAAAAGCCCTGAATAAGCAGAAGGAAGGAAATAATAAAGATCAGAGTGGAGATAAATGACACAGACACACACACACACACACACACACACACACACACACACACACACACACACACAAAATACAAAAGATCAACAAAACCAAGAGATGGTTCTTTGAAAGGATAAACAAGATTGATGAACTTCTAGCCAGGCTCACCAAGAAGCAAAGAGAGAGGACCCAAATAAACAAAATCAGAAATGAAATAGGTGAAATAACAACTGGTCCCACAGAAATACAAATGATTATGAAAAAATACTATAAACAACTCTATTCCAACAAAATGGACAACCTAGAGGAAATGGACATATTCCTAGAAAAATACAAGCTCCCAAAACTCAATCAAGAAGAATAAAAAAACCTGAATAGGCTGATAACTACTGAAGAAATTGAAACAGCAATCAAAAATCTTCCAGCAAACAAAGGCCCTGGTCTGGACGGCTTTACAGGGGAGTTCTATCAAGCATTCAAACAAGAACTGAAACCTATCCTCCTCAAACTATTCCAAAAAATTCAAGAGGAAGGAACACTTCCAAGCTCCTTCTATGAAGCCAGCATCACCTAATCCCAAAACCAGATAAAGACACCACAAAAAAAAGAGAACTGCAGGCCAATATCCTTGATGAACATAGATGCTAAAATTCTAGTAAATTGGATTCAGCAGTACATTAGAAAGATCATACACCATGATCAACTGGGATTTATTCCGGGGATGCAAGGATGATACAATATCTGCAAATCAATAAATGTGATACATCACATAAACAAACTGAGAGACAAAAATCACATAATCATATCAATTGATGCAGAAAAAAGCATTTAACAAAATCCAACACCTTTTCTTGATAAAAACTTTCAGCAAAGTAGGAATAGAGGGATCATACCTCAACATAATAAAAGCCCTATATGACAAACCTACAGCCAACATCATACTCAATGGGCAAAAACTAAACTCATTTCCCCTAAGAACAGGAACAAAACAAGGATGCCCACTTTCACCACTCCTGTTCGACATAGTATTAGAAGTACTAGCCATAACAATCAGACAAGAAGAAGAAATAAAAGGCATCCAAATCTAAAAAAAGAAGAAGTAAAACTGTCCTTATTTGCAGATGACATGACACTATACATAGAAAACCCCAAAGACTCCAACAAAAAAATACTAGACCTAATAAATGAATTTGGCAGTGTAGCAGGATACAAAATTAACGCTAAGAGATCTATGCATTTTTATACACCAATAATGAACTCACAGAAAGAGAAATGAAAAAAACAATCCCATTTACCATTGCACAAAAAAAAAAAATTAAGATACCTGGGAATAAACTTAACTAAGAACCTAAAAGACCTGTATTCAGAAAACTACAGGACATTGAAAAAAGAGATAGAAGAATACATAAACAAATGGAAGAACATACCATGTTCATGGATTGGTAGATTCAACATCATTAAAATGTCCATACTACCTAAAGCAATCTACAGATTCAATGCAATCCTTATTAAATAACAAAGGCATATTTCAAAGATCTAGAACAAACTCTCCAAAAATTATTCTGGATTAAAAATGACCCCGAATAGCCACAGCTATCCTGAGAAAGAAGAACCAAGTTGGAAGGATCACAATATATCAAGCTATATTACCAAGCCACGGCTCTCAAAACTGTCTGGTACTGGCACAAGAATAGACATATAGACCAATGGAACAGAATAGAAAACCCAGAAATTGACCCAAACCATTATACTCAATTAGTATTTGACAAAGGAGGCAAGAGCATACAATGGAGTCCAAATAGTCTCTTTAATAAGTGGTGCTGGGAAATTTGGTCAGATACATGCAAAAAAATGAAACTAGATCACCAAGTTACACCATACACAAAAACAAACTCAAAATGGATAAAGACCTTAAATGTAAGACAGGAAACCATAAAAATCCTACAAGACTCCATAGGCAGCAAAATAGCAGATATATGTTGCAACAATATCTTTACAGACACAGCTCCTAGGGCAATGGAAACTAAGGAGAAAATAAACAAATGGGACTACATCAAAATAAAAAGCTTCTGCACAGCAAAAGAAAACATCAACAAAACAACAGGAAAGCCCACTGCATGGGAGAACATATTTGCCAATGAAATTTCCAATAAGGGTTTAATCTACAAAATTTACAGGGAACTCATACAACTTAACAAAAGGAAGATAAACGATACAATCAAAAAATGGGCAAAGGATCTAAGAAGACACTTTTTGAAAGAAGATATACAGAAGGCCCAGAGACATATGAAAACATGCTCAAAGTCACTAATCATCCAAGAGAAGCACATCAAAACAACAATGAGATACCATCTCACACCTGTCAGAATGGCTATCATAAACAAATCAATAAAGGACAAGTGCTGGAGAGGATGCGGAGAAAAAGGAACCCTCGTGCACTGCTGGTGGGAATGCAGACTGGTGCAGCCACTGTGAAAAAAAAATTAAAAATAGAACTCCCATTTGACCCAGTGATCCCACTTCTAGGAATATATCCCAAGAATTAGAAACACCAATCAGAAAGGATATACCCACCCCTATGTTCATAGCAGCACAATTTACAATAGCTAAGATTTGGAAACAGCCTAAGGGCCCATCAGCAGATGAGTGGATTAAAAAACGTGGTACATCTACACAATAGAATACTATGTTGCTATAAAAAAGAAGGAACTTTTACCATTTGCAACAGCATGGATGGAACTGGAGAGCATTATGCTAAGCAAAATAAGCCAGTAGGAGAAAGATAAATATCACATGATCTCACTCATATGTGGGATATAATGATCAACATAATTTGATGAACAAGAATAGATTCAGAGACAAATGGTAGGGGAGTAGGGGAGGTTAGAGAACAACCAAAGGATTTGTATGCATGCATATTAGCATAACTAATGGACACAGACACTGGAATGGTGAGGGCTTGCTCAGGGTAAGAATGATTGGGAGGGGGTGTCAATTGGGGAAAAAGGAGACTTATATAAAACTATAGACATTAAAAAAAATGTTCCAATATTCCAACAGAAAAAATTAATCAAGAGATTTCTACAATAAGTAGTATGGTGAGTTTAACATCAATCCCAAGCAAAATTCCAGAATGAAATGATAGTTGGTAAGTATTTGAGATAAATAACATGGATTCAGTAAGTATAATTTAAAAAAATAATTTTTAGAAATATGATATATACAACGTATCTAAACTTTAGAAATATTGACACTTAAATCATATTTAGAAATAAAGACACTTAAATCATTAGTGATTTTAACAAGTGTCCTTTACCTCTTACTTGAATAAACAGAGAATTTTTATCACATTTTCATGTTATAATGCTGTATAAAGACATATAATGGATGACAGACCCAGAAATTAAAACTTATAGGGTAGAATGGGATGAGTCCAAGTTATATTTATTTGAATTTAATATTTTTCATTCCAGTTTCTAAAACCAAATGCTTGAAATAGCATGACAACATCAAAATATACATATTTGGAAGAGAAAAACTGTGAAAAAATTTTGGCAATAATATTAAATGAAGTAAATAGCATAATTAATGGAAACTTAGTTCGATGCAATTTAATATATTTTTTCATATATAGAAAGAGAAAGGTGATAGTCGCTTTTCTATATGAAGTCAAACCATATCCAGGTCTGTCTTTAGGCCCAGGTACCATTTCTTAAAAGATATATAGGCTTGCAGAACTCATTTATAAGACAGGAAACAAGGTTTTAAGGAAGGACAATTGAAGGAACTAAGGATATTAAGCCATCAGGTAGAGAAAATCAAATAAAATGTAAAAATCATCTAATATCAGAAGAGATACCATAGGGACAAAATGCAGATTTCTTCAGTGTGATCACCAGGAGTGGAACTTGGAACACGGTAAATGTTTCAGGAAACCATATTTCACTTCACTGCAAAGAATTTTCTCATGGCCAGAGTTACCAAAGGACAAAATGGATTATCCCAGGAAGAAAGGGCTCCCAATCCTTAAAGATATTTATGTGGGCACTGAATAAATACTTAGTAAAAGTTTTGCAGATAAGGTTCAAATATTGAGTGGTTCACTGGACTTGGCTAATAATTAAAAAGTTTTTTTCTGAAAAATTTAGTGTCTTAAGGATTTCCTTGTACATATGATGCAAATTTAATTTTGAAAATAATTGTTCATCTATTTTCACATATTTAATTTAAAAGCACACTGCAATGTGTTAATTATAAATATCATCCATACAGCAGTGTGTTTTCCTGCACCACCAGTTTCCCACTTGGGTACCATTCTGGCAGGTGTTCTCCCAGCACATGTGTGCTACACGTTCAGCTAATTGCTAGACACTGCCATGGTGTAACAGCATAGCACATGTTCGCTGACAGCCCAGAGTTGGCTCTATGATAACAAGTGAATACATAATCAAGTGTGTCCTGAAAAGATAGTATTAGAGATAATGTTAGTGCTTATTTTAAGTTCTGGGTGCCGATTCTCTGACTAGGTAAGAAATGTGATCTGCTTTTAGTTATATTTACTAATTCAGTCTTGGCAACAAAAACCCTTTCTTTTACTAGTACTTTCAAGCTTCTATGTCTATTCACTAAAGAGAATGAAAACTTTGCAAGGCAATCTTTATAGGATAGTTGTAATTGGCAACTACTTACGTGTGTGACTCAGGATGTTCTGATACTGTGCAACCAAGTCAAAATACAGAACTAAATTATACATTGAGGCCGCCAGAGGACAACACCATAACACATGCCCTCAAATATCAAATTTGGAATCATCTGGTCATTCTGGACTCACTGACAGATTTTATAGTAAGAAAATATTACACATATGAACATATATGATACTATAAGCTAGTAAAATGTCATTTTCATTTGTTTAAATGCTGGGGATTATAAACAATATTTCATTTTTAAAATGTATTTTCTGATGTTTAAAACTGTATGCCTAACTGTATGAAAACCACTGGCATAATCATTAAGATTCTTTAAAAACCATAAAGCTATGATTTTATGTGACATAATACTGATCATAAGAAAACTAGCTTGCCTTTACTAAATCCTATACATATTTTTTTTAAACTATGTTTTTATTGATTTTTAGGGAGAAAAGAAGGGGGAGTAAGAGATAGAGAAACGTCAATGATAAGAGAATCATCGATTGATCGGCTGCCTCCTGCTGGGTATCGAGCACACAGCCCAGGCATGTGCCCTGACGAGTAGTCAAACCAGCAACCTCTTGGTTCATGGGTCAATGCTCAACCACTTAGCCACACTGGCCAGGCTAAATTCTTTCCCTAAAAGGGATAGAGCTAACTTAATGTAAACAATCATATGGTGTTTTAATACTATACAAAAAGAGACATTAAAAGTGCATCTCTACATTTATAAACATGCCTCAGTTCATACTTCACATTTATAACATGCAGGTTACTAATATTCACCCTACCCATTATGTAAATTATAAATAAGGTATAATTTAAACCATGAATTATTTTTGTTTTAATTAATTACACTATCTGTTTTGTTTAGTATAATCGAATTAATGTGAAAAAATATTATAACTACCTGACTCCAGTGAAACAAAATTATCTGAACCCTCTATAAAAAGATAGTGCATGGAATTTTTTAAAAGATGATAAAGGGATATAGTATTTGAGAATGACAAAAGCAAAAAAGGAAGGTTCACTTAACCTCACAGAAACTGACAGATAAGAAGTGGACTTATTTGACCAAGCGACTTTGGCTGCCAAGCAATTTCCTGTCCTAAACACAATCTGTCCCAGGCCTCAGAGTCATCAGAATAAAATCTGAGCCATTTTAAAGGAGAATCAAATAAGATTTGGAATGAAAATTTCATTGCAAAGGAAACAAAAATTTGTAATAATTTTCTATAATAAAAGAACACTTTCTTAGCACTTCTATTACAGAAGCAATTCTAAATAAGCGAGATTTTCTTATAATAGTATTTCTATAATAATGGTGCTTTATAACAGAAGTGCTATTATTACAGAAACAACATTACAATCATGGCATTATTATTGTTGAATCCTTCATATAACAAAAATGCTAAATAAGCCTATCTATATTAAAGAAATTTCAATTTTCTTCCTTCTCAGAGATAAACCTGCTTTGATTAGTCACTTTCATCTGATTATATTACAAATAATCTTGTATGAGTTGGCCCAACATTGAAAGATATGTCCAGTTCATACAGACTCCAATGAAATCTGACATTGAACTATGAGTTATGCTCTCATTTCTAGCATTAGCTATTGAGTGACCTTGAGAATGTTGAGTTCCCCATTCCAATAAATAGGTGATAGATAGATGATAGATAGATAGATACATAGACTATTTCTAATTCCCATTGAAAACCTTCCCTAATAGCATCAATTATATATTTTTACTTCATTGTTTTAAACTCATTCATGTACTACTTTATAATTGTTGCATTTATTCTATTGGAATAATATCCTCAAGTTAGATGCTGAATAATGTAAGAATTCCTTTGGGAAAATAATATCTTCCCTTAAACAGAGCCTTGAATATATGGGTAATTTTTTTTAAATTATCTTTATTGTTGAAAGTATTACAGATGTCTCCTTTCCTCTCCACCCCTCACCCCCCCCATATAATGGGTGATTTTTAAATTTTAATTAAAATACATCTGATAATAAAAGTTCTAAAAACTCATGCAGAATCTGAAAATAACAAGGCATTATTTCAAAGCTAGTAGAATACAATTTAAAAACTTGAAACATTTTCAGGGTGAAGCAATAATATATTGGAAGTGATAAAAAACATAATGTTCAATAATAGTAAGAGTTCAAAAAATTGCCTCAAAAGAAATCTTATGTCCTCATCAGGTATATTACTATAAATTTCACATAACAAATATGTATTGCTTTGTCATATATTTAGAAAGTATTCACCCAAAGAACTTAACTATACATGGAAATGAGTAAGTGAATTTAAGTTTATAAAATTCTACTTTTTATTAAAGATATCTTATAATCCTTTGATGATAAGTTTTCAACAGAGAAAAGACTTTAAGTTCCAAAGGTACTGACCTTTTTAACATTAAAATAAAATCCTATATATTTCCCAGTTGATACAATTAGACTACATCATCAGGTTAAGATACAATCTGAAAAACTGAAGTTCAATATATTCATAATTTCTGCAAGCATTTTTTATATTTTAGGCTGTCATGAATGTTTTCAGTGTGTAATCTGATAAAATGAACTTATTTTATTATAGGTTGCAAGCAACCAATAATAAAAATAAAACTATTAAAATAATAAAACTATTCTTGTTTTGTTAGAATGAATATATAACACAAAAACATTCCATTTCCACCCAAAAAAGAAGAGTTCTCTTTGGTAAAAAAAACATACCATGTTTATTCCTCATAATGAAAGCCATCAAGAGCCATCATTTTTAAAAAATTTAAGACATTGCAGGAAAATGGTAAGAGCATTTTTAATCCAAGAAGAAGGAGAGCAAGAAAAAGAACAAAAAGAAGAGAGGAGGAGATGGAAGAGAAGTTAATAATTACATTTAACAGATTACTAAGAGATAGACTCCAGAGACTCCCTGGGTTCCACTCTAGCTGCACAAATGTACACATACCCACACATAACCCACTTCCTAAGGCCTATTAGCTCAATCTTGAAGAGAACAGTGCTGAAGTTTCAAAGTACTGGGGTCCAGTCTTCACTGAGATATGTAGTTTTCCACTGTTCCAAGAGGAATGGATATCTAAGATTGACTCAACATCTGATTGTGTGCCAGATCCCATTCTAGGTAGTTGATATGTGTTATTTTATTCAATCTTTACTGTTCTCTGATGTTATTATTATACTATTATCATCAAATTAAAGAATTGGATGGTCAAATGAAATAAACCCCCTTATCTACAGAGACTGTAATACATTCCTAACCATCAGAAAACCTATATAGATACAAGGGGTGGGCAAAAGTAGGTTTACAGATGTGAGTACAGAGTTTATTTTTGTATTATGATTTATTCTTGTATTATATATATTTTCCATACAAACAACTGTAATCCTACTGTACACGCCCTTGTATTGGTCAAGGGGTGGGACAGCTAGGACACAATGGATCAATCTGGGCATACTCATCCTGACTGTGAAGGACTTTCTCTAAATGTTTGGTAGAGATATTAGCAGCAACAATCATAGAAAGATCCACATGAGATCGGAAAGAAAAGTCATTTTAAATATCACCAAATGCAATTCCTTTATTCTACAGATGAGAATACTAATATGAGAGATACAACCTACCCAGAGTTTAAGCCTGCCTGCCTGATCCCCCCTAACCACTGCGTCTGCCGGCCTGCTTGCCCCTATCTGTTCCCCTCCCCTCCCCCCCGGCCAGTCTTCTCAACCTCAACTGCGCCCCCTGCCAGCCTGCTCGGCCCCCAACTGCCTTCCCTTCCTGGCCTGATTGCCCCTAACCGCAACTGCCTCAGCCCCTCGACCATGGCTTTGCTGGGAAGGACTCCCAGAAGATCCCCCGGTCTAATTAGCATATTACCCTTTCATTAGTATAGATATGAGTGAGAGCATATGATATTTATCTTTCTCCTACTGGCTTATTTTGCTTAGCATAATGCTCTCCAATTCCATCCATGCTGTTGCAAATGTTAAAGTTCCTTCTTTTTTATAGTGGCATAGTATTCCATTGTGTAGATGTACCACGTTTTTTAATCCACTCATCTGCTGATGGACACTTAGGCTGTTTCCAAATCTTAGCTATTGTAAATTGTGCTGCTATGAACATAGGGGTGCATATATCCTGATTGACGTTTTAATTCTTGGGATATATTCCTAGAAGTGGGATCACTGGGTCAAATGGGAGTTCCATTTTTAGTTTTTTGAGGAAACTCCATACTGTTCTCCACAGTGGCTGCACCAGTCTGCATTCCCACCAGCAGTGCACGAGGGTTCCTTTTTCTCCGCATCTTCGCCAGCACTTGTCTTTTATTGATTTGTTGATGACAGCCATTTTGACAGGTGTGAGATGGTACCGCATTGTTGTTTTGATTTGCATCTCTCAGATGATTAGTGACTTTGAGCATGTTTTCATATGTCTCTTGGCCTTCTGTATGTCCTCTTTCGAAAAATGTCTGCTTAGGTCCTTTGCCCATTTTTGATTGGATTGTTTATCTTCCTTTTGTTAAGATGTATGAATTTCCTATAAATTTTGGAGATTAGGCCCTTATCTGAAATAGCATTGGCAAATATGTTCTCCCATGCAGTGTGCTTTCTTTCTAATTATTTAAGTTGAAGAGTTAGATAATTACCCATTTTTCTTGTGTGTGTGTGTGTGTGTGTGTGTGTGTGTGTTTAGATAGGCCTATAGTGCTATGAACTTCCCTGTCAGTTCTGCTTTCACTGTGTCCCATAGATTTTGGATTGTTGTGTTTTCATTGTCATTTGTTTCCAGGATGTTTTTGTTTGTTTGTTTGTTTGTTTGTTTCTTTTCTTTTGTTTTCTTTCTTTTTTTTTTTATTGTTTTAAGTATTACAAATAGTAGTACATATGTCTCCTTTTTTTTTCCCCATTGATTTCCCCCTGACCTCCCCTACCCGCCAGGACATGCCTTCACCTACCTGCCCTCCCCCCCGCCCCAGTGTCTTGTATCCATTGGTTGTGCTTATATGCATGCGTACAAGTCCTTCAGTTGGTCTCTTACAGCCCCCCTCGCCCAACCTCCCCTGTCTTCCCAATGTAGTTTGACAGTCTGTTCAATGCTTCTTTGCCTCTGTATCTTTTTCCCACCATTTCTTTCCTTTAGAAAGTTTTGCCTTTGCAGACTGGAAATAAACAGGATGTTGTTTTTAATTTCTTCTTTGATCTCTTCAGGAACCCAATCATTGTTCAATAACATGGTATTTAGCCTCCAAGTATTTGAATTTTTTTATTGTTTTATTGCAGTTGATTTCTAATATTATGCCATTGTGATATGAGAGGATGCTTGATATTATTTGTCTTTTTGAATTTGAAGAGACTTTGCCTCTGTCTCAATATGTGGTCTATCTTTGAAAATATCTCATGTGCACTTGAAAAGAATGTATATTCTGTAGCTTTGGGGTGAAATTTAAAATGTTCTGAAAATGTCGATTAAGTCCATTTGATCTAGTGAGTTGTTTAGGATTGCTGTTTCTTTGCTGATTTTTTTGTCTAACCAGTGATGGCAATAGTGTATTAAAAATACCTATTATGGTTATATTGTTGTAAATCTCTCCCTTGATATCTTCCAGAAGCTTGTAGGGTTTTTTTAATGTATTTGGGTGCACCTGCATTGGGTGTGTATATGTTTAACAGAGTTATATCCACTTGTTGTATCAATCCCTTTAGTATATGAAGTGGCCTTCCTTATCTCTTGTTATGGCCTTCACTTTGAGGTCTCTTTTGTCAGATATAAGTATTGCTACCCCAGCTTTTTCTTCATTTCCATTTGCCTGAAAAATATTTTTCCATCCCTTCACTTTCAGTCTGTGTGAGTCCCTTGTTCTGTGGTGGGTCTCTTGTGGACAGCATATATATGGGTCATGTTTTCTTATCCATTCACCCACTCTATTTCTTTTGATTGGTGCATTTATTTCATTGACGTTTAAGGTTATTATTGACTAGAGGCCCATCAAATAAAATTCGTGCATAGGTACAGTCCCTAGGCCTGGTCTGCGATCAGGGCCATCTTCCCCAGCTACATGCAGCTGGCCCCACCTCCCGCTGCCACCCACCCTCAGTTCCCCATTCGCCATCGTGATCGGAGCCTGCCGGCTGGGGGGAGAATCTGAGAGGTCAGCCATTCTGCCCACTCACTGGCCCTACTCCCACCACAGGCCGCTCCATGTGTGTGGGGCAATTGGTGGGCCAGGGGCTTTGGCCTGGCACCACCCACATCTCCCACCACCCACCCCCGGTTCCTCATTTGCCATTGGGTGATTGGAGCCTACAGGCCAGAGAAAGGGACCAAAGGTTGTCAGTGTGCCTCATAGTGACTGGTTGAATGGTCATTCTGGTCGTTCTGCCATTAGGGTCAATTTGCATATTACCCTTTTATTATATAGGATAGTTACTTGTTTGTAGCCATTTTTATTCTTTATGTCTGTGTGACTTCTTCCCTTTCTATTTCTCCTTTTCACAACAGTCCCTTTAGCATTTCTTGCATTGCTGGTTTGGTACTGATAAACTCCCTTAGCTTTTTTTTGTCTGCAAAACTCTTGATTTCACCTTCAATTTTGAATGATAGCCTTTTTGGATAGAGTATTCTTGGATTCAGTCCCTTCCTTTGCATCACTTTGTATACTTCATTCCATTCCCTTCTGATCTGATGTTTTTCTGTTGAGAAATCATTTAATAATCTAATGGGAGATCATTTGTAGGTAACTCTCTATCTCTCTCTTGCAGCCTTTAAGATTCTCTCTTTGTCGTTAACATCTGCCATTGTAATTACGACATATCTTGGTGTGGGTCTTTTTGGGTTCATCTTGTTTAGGACTCTCTGTGCTTGTGTGACTGTTTTATGCCCAAGTCAGGGAAGTTTTCTGTCATTATTTCTTCAAATAGGTTTTCTAATCTTTGATCCTTTTCTTGTCCTTATGGCACCCCTATTATAAGTATGTTACTTCATTTCATGTTGTCCCAAAGCTCCCTTAGGCTCTCCTCCTGCTTTCTAATTTTTTTTCTCCAATTGGTATTCAGATTGGGTGTGTTTTTCTGCCCTAACTTCTAACTCACTAATTCGGTCCTCCACTTCTTGGCTACTGTTGAAACCTTCCATTGTGTTTTTTATTATAGCTACATCATTTTTTTATTTCCTCTTGATTTTTACATAAGTTGTTGATTTTCTCATCCATCAGGTTTATGAACTGTATGAACCATACTCTGACTTCTTTTTTTCTGACATATTGCATGCCTCTATTTCATTTAGTTCCTTTTCTGGCTATTCCTTTTCTTTTCGTGGGGTGTTGTTTCTTTTGTCTCTCCATTTTTGCTGTCTCTTTCTAGCCCATTTTTGCTATCTCTTTCTGGCCCTGGGCACCCAGCTTGGGGTTTGAGAGACTGAAGATTCTATCAGGGCAATTGTTTGGAAACTTACCCAGAGGCTGGGTCTGCCTTGAGTCTGTGGTCTGAGTTGTATCCCCTTATGCCATGGATCTGGTCCCTCCGTTTTCTGCTTCAGATGCTCAGGGTGGTGGGAGTGCACACACAGTTCCTCTGGTATATGACTCCCTTTGAGGACCCAGAGCCCTCTGGCATGCAATTCGCTGTGTGTCCCTTGGCACGTGTGGCAGGGTGGCACCCTAGGTCCCTCTGGCAGTTCACTTGCAGTGCAGTCCTGTGTCCCCTGGCAGTGCACACCAGCTTGTTCCAGGTCGCCCCAGCAGCACTCTCCTGTGGCCTGGAGTGAAGCATGATCTGGGTTGCTCAGGGAAGCCTCTGTAGGACTGTCCCAGGGGCCAGGGAGAAACAGTTGTGGGTTTCTCTGGGTCACAGTCAGAGCTCCCCTGTGGCCTGAGTGGGGTGCACACTGGGTTACTCCAGGTTCTCCTGGCAGCAAGACCCTGAGCTTGGGATGGAGTGGACACAGGTTGCTCTGGGTCACACAGTCCTTGCCTTCTTATAGCAGAGAGTGAGACACATGCTGGGTTGCTCCAGTTCGCCCCTCCGCAGTGTGCAGCAGGGGTGGGTTGCCTGGATCATTCAGTCTGTGTTCTCCTGTTGCCCAGAGAGAGGTGTGCATTTGGTTGGTTCCAGATGGCCCCAGCAGGAATGTCCCGGGGCTCAGGGTGGGATCTGGCTCTGGGTGGCTCTGGGTCAGGCTAGCAGCATGGTTCTGGGGTCAGGGGCAGGGGTAGAACACAGATTTCCCCCTGGTTTGCACTCACTGTGAGGTCTTAGAGCCGAATCCTAGGATGCTGGGTCCCAGTGGGCTGGTAAGGAGGCCTGGTGTGGGAGCTCACTCTGGCGGCATGTGCTCCCTGCAGACATCTGGGAGCCTGTTTGGAGGTACTTCACTACTCACTGCTGGGGTATGGTGGTGGTTCCACACGTGTTATGGCTGGCAAGCGGCATTCTCTAGGCGTCGTCTGCCCTTCCTTATTTAAAATCATCTCCTCAACTGTGTCTAACTTCTTAATTCTGGGTGGATGGTCTCTTATTTAGTTGCTTTTCTGGCCTGGCCCTAGGAGGAGGTGTACTACACTACTGCCTATTCAACCACGATTTTATATATCCTCTATGTTAAGTTTTAAAGCTAACTGATCTTTCCTCTGTACTGTCTAATCTGCTGTTCACTCTGACAAAGTATTTTAGTAGTTTTTCATTTCAGTTTAATTAGCATGGGTTATGGTAAGCCTTTAGTATAGGACCCACTTGGACCCCTATTAAGCCAATACCATTTTGAGAACTCAGTGCCTCACATGTTAGGAGTTCTTTCCACTCTGTCTAGAAGAAACACATACTATTCCCATTCCTATGTCAGTTCCCAGGATTGTTCTGCCTGCTTCTTCCTAGTGGGTTCTTTCCCTGGCCTCAAATAGTAACCTTACCCACCTGCATAGATTACTATTCAGCCAAAGAATCAAGGTGATCCCCTCAAGATATCTCCAGAATTCTCTTTCTGTAACTCCTCTGTTGTATTTTGCCCCACTATTTCTAGCCATCCTGGACTCCCCAATTCTGAATTCTGTCTCCTCATCTTAGTAAGACCAGCAGGCTCTAGATTGCCCTTATCTGACCTGCATCCTAGAAATGCTCTCCTGTCAATAAACAAAGGCAATCATCTCTTCTCTCAGGAATCATGATCCTGTGCTGCCTATTGTCCAAAATCAGAAAACCATTGTTTAATATATTTTGTCCAGTTTTTAAGAAGTTAAGAGAGTAAATCTAGTCCCTGTTATACATTATTGGAAATTGAAATCCTGACTGCCATGTCCAGCATTTCATTTGAATGCTTAATAAAATAGCTCTTTGCAGAATTTCTACCAAAAACAAAACAACAGAGATGACAACGTATATCCTAAACACCAATAATTTTTTTAAATAATGTAGCAGCAACAAAAATAATATGTAATGAAATATAATGTTGGTACTAGAGAACGGAACTAATACTCTTAGATTTTTACTAGAAGTAGCTGTTTGGGTAAACTATTCAATCTGGTCTAAATCCATGTTTAATATATTTTAAAATGATATTTTTATCTAAGAATATCAGCTGAAAAATTATTCTTAAATGTGTTCATTTGTCTTGTAAGAATGAGATAAGATATCTAGAGACAACACTGCTAAATGTTTTCTTAGTTCTGGGTGCATAAAAGAGCCAATTAAGAGGACTAGTCCATTCTCCTTGTGTACGTGTAACACATATCAGGCAAACACAAACATGTAACTTTGCGTATCGGTTGAGCCAGGTACAGAAAAATTGAGTTTTATTAGCAGGCTTTGTACTGAGTGTGCTATAGTCACATCTCAATATTCAATGACACAAAAATTCAGTAAACAAAAACCTTACAATTTTGGAGTAGAATTAATGGTTTTAAAGCCCAGTGCTATCTCTTACCATTGTGTAATACTGGGAAAGTTGCTTCACTGAGTCTCAGTTTCACTATCTGTAAAATGGGAACAATAGCATTATTTTGGGAGGATTAAGTGCCATAATCTTATATAGTATCAGTCATATATTATTGTCAGCTTTCATTCCATCTTATAAAGATTCACCAAAACCATTTTCTTTTCTCCTCTATTCCTGATTTTATGAGGTGAGGTCAGAAATTCAAATTATGATGACAACAGGCAACATGGACTTCCTTTTCTTAAGAAGAAATTATATTATTTCTTTTAAAATATTGAATATAAAATCAATACTTCATAATGAGTCAGCTTCTATAATATTCAAATTGTACTTATCTTTTTCATACAACATATGTAATAATAACAAAAAGGATTCTTATAAAAATATTTCTCAATTTCTATAACCACTCAAAAGTTACCTTTTACAAAGAAGAAATATTTTAAAGGAGGCTTTGTACATTTTTGTCAATGAATGTCATCTTCTATAATGGTCCTGGGTCTGCAAAATTATTCTATCATAAACAACATGCTTGGAATCTAGGGTATACCTTCATTGTCTGTAAAATCTTTCCATTATGTGTAGTTTTAAAAACACAAATCTTCTTGTTACTTATGTTTAACTGAGAGAAACATTAAATACCATTAAATACCAGGTATCTCAAGCATGGGGAGAAATGCAAAAAAGTAGTCTGGGCACACTGAAAGAGATGATAAAAAAAATTTTTCAGGGGAAATAAATTTTGTTTAAGCTCCTTAAATTTGATTCAAATGTAGATCATTATATATGGTAATAATTTAATTATGTATGAATAATTATTAGATGTAATCTCAAAGTACTCCTACCATAGAATAGTATTCATCTCTATATTTCAATGCATAACTCAGAATCAAAGCCCACCAGTCTGATAACAAAAGCACACGCTGTATATATTTATAGCTATAACTTACATTACAAGAGAATTAAAAAGAAATGAGGCTGTAAATGAAAAGCTTTTATGGATAGATCTCTTCTAAGTGATATATGTGATACAAATGATTAGCATTAACTGATCTTCTTGAAGAATGTACTTGTATAATTCATTATAATGGCTTCCAAGTGCAATTAGTGAACTATAGTATAAATGACACTGCTGTTCATAGACCTACCCATAAGAGTAATTATATTTTGAAAACTACTTAGTGAAAAATTGATTGAATGAGTCCTATGGGCATAGATAATTGAGATAAAAATATGTAAACAAAATGCCTATTAATAGGTTTATGGCACATTTATATATTTACACAGTTTGCTAAGGAATTATTTTTAGCTGTTCTCTTCTTTTTAAACAGATTTCCCTAACTTAAGAAAAACTGGATTTGTATATTTCATTTAATAAAGCTAAATTATTTCTCTCTACATAGTATAATATATTTTACTTGGTTAAAAATAGAAAGAAGGTCTTATTTTCATGACAAAGCAAGCAAGAAATAAAAGATCAAATTTCAAGTCAACCTAAGAAACAGGATAATCCTATTTATATTTTTATACTCCAAGGAAATCACACTAAGTGACACTATATCATAATCAAGAGTCCATAACATATAAACAAAAATGACTCTATAACTATAGAATATAAAATAATAACTCAAAGCATTTTTATTGTTTATCCAGGTACTACATAATCTTATCAGTAAAAATACATATTACACTAAGTTCATTATTAATATTAAAATTTATTGTTCTAATATTAAAAAGACATATAGCTATGATACATGTAGCCTATATTTTCAATTTTACGAAGGTACAACTTTACATTGTGTATATAGACACATATACACAAACACAGGAGGAGCAGACCATGAGTATAGATTATGGGTTTGATTTCCAGCTCATAGGGATTAGTGTTTTAAATTGCAGCTTTATATTCAGCTAGTGGAACTATATATGACAACTGGGTTTACTCTTTCGTCAAATGAACATATTGCACTACATAATAACTAATCCTAAACCCCACAAGACAGTTCTCTGTAGGTAAAACCTAGAAATTAGCCAGAGTTATGCTCTTGTTCATATTTCATATCTCTTACTGATAGTCAGCCCTGAGCAAATTTGTTGACTGCAGTTTTCTTAGTTGAGAAATGGGAATGTGATCATGTCCAACCCATAGAATTATTGTGAAAATCAAGTGAGACAAGTATGAAATGAACAAGCATCAATACTGACCCACAGAAGCTATTCAATATTAGCCATTACAGTTGTCTATAAATTCCAAATTCAGCTAAGGTATACTAAAATAACCAAAAAAAATCAAATTTTAACAACTTAAAATAATAAATGTTTATTCTTTGCTCACATAACTTATTGTTTACTAGAGGCACCATGCATGAAATTCCTGCATGGGGGGAGAGGAGGTCCCTCAGCAGGGCCTGCACCCTCTCACAGGAGCCCTCGAGGATGTCCAAATGATGGCAGTCAGACATCCTTAGCACTGTCGCAGAGGCCAGAGAGGCTCTGCCACCTGCCACCACTGCTGGGCTTGCTAGCCGTGAGCCTGGCTTCTGGCTGAGTGCTGCTCCCTCTGTGGGAGCACACTGACCACCAGGGGGCAGCTCCTGCATTGAGTGTCTGCCCCCTGGTGGTCAGTGCACATCATAGTGACAGTTGGTCCACTGTTTGGTTTATTTGGATATTAGCCTTTTATTATATAGGCCAGTGTGGCTGAGCTCAATATCCTCCTCATTAAAAAACCCACATTGAAGGACAGGAAAAAGAGTAATATAGAATAACTTGATAGCTAACCTTAAAGTTTTAGTTAGCATGTTGTACACATCATTTTTGCCACCTTCCACTGACCAAAGCAAATCCCACGCCAAACTTGATAACAAGGAGGTGGGAAAGTATAATTCTCTAGCAGAGAAGGGCCAGTAGAAAAGAGCAGCAAATAATTTTTAGAATATACAATGTACCACAATAACTTTCAGTCTTCTTTGAGTTCCATTACCACTGTGGCCATCCGCTCTACACGGATATATGTGATACACTGATATTTCTATTAATCCATACTTATATACCAATATGTAGTAAACAACTATGCATTTTTATGGGTAATGAATAACAAATTGCTTACAACCATAACTCTGAAAGATTAAATAAGTTCATGTACCTAAGGACCAAAAAATGAGCAGAACTTAAAACTGATTATCAGAATTCCATGTCTAATATTTATATGCTTTGCAACTATCTGGGGGTGGGAAAAAACAAGATTGTACAGTAAAACTTTGAATTAGTAAAATTTAGTTATCCTTTCTTAAATATTTGTATATCCATCTATTTGTATGCTACAATTTGTCTATATTTTACTGTACTACCACACAGCTTTGATTCTCAGGGGGGAAAAGTACATAAATAAAAACAGAGATACTTCTTGCATTGTATTGTTAAATTTCACATCTTAGTCCTTTTAATAAGTCAATTAAAGGTGCTTCGTCTTGCCTGCACTACTGTTGAAAGAGAAGTGCTTAGATCTTGGCACAGTGGTACAAGTTTGGATTTATGGAATTTTGCAGTTCACCACCATATTTCTAGTACCTGAGACAGAATGTGGCATGGGGCAGATGCTCAACAATATTAATGAGTAAATGAATAGGTAACTAAATGGGAGAAAGATATTTTCTTGGCTGCTATGGTTAACGTATTTTTCCATCTTCTTTTATAAAAGAAACTAGCGGTCCGGTGCACAAAATTCATTCACTTGGGGCTGGGGCAGGGGGGCCCAGCCTGGCCTGTGCCCTGACATAGTGCAGAAGCCCCGTGATCCATCGTCCTAAAGAGGTAGGCTCCACCCACCCATCTGGGGCTCCTCGATGGATTGCCCCAAAAAGGTAGGCTAGAGGCAGGGGAGGCTTGCTGACCCCCAGGCCGGGCTGGGTCCGTAGAGGAGAGGCCTCTCTGCTGCGGCCCCACCACCATCCCCGATGCTACAAGTCTCTGCCCACCCATACCTGCCGCACATGCAGCCTGCTGATTGGTCGTTACTGTGACAGCATCCCAACCAATTTGCATATTACCCTATTATTAGTATAGATGACCTATAATCCATTGCATTTCAATACAAAGAAAAAACTATTAAAGTATTTTTAAAAACACATGCTAATTTCCTAGATATAGTGAAAGACAAATCTCTTAGCACCTCATCAAGCACAGTGTACAAAATTTAGGTGGCATTAATTGTGAAAGAAAAAAGAAGAGTCAGAATTTCTGGCAATAGCTTCTCTGTTGATCTGGAAGCAGTGTCTGGTATACTAGTAAAAGGGAAAGAATAGAAGAACTCATTAAAGAGAATGTTACTTTTTAAATGAATATTGTAAATGGGTCCAAGCAAGGTTTATCTTTTTTTTTTCCTTCTAATTCATGATTTTGATTTTACCTGGCTAAGGTTTCTTAACAAATATTTACTCTCTTTGCAGTTTTATTTAAAAACCTATCTTTCAAACAATCACATGGTATCTTCTTACATTAAACACCAGTAAAGCAAGAAGTTTTTCAAGATAAAAAAAATTACTGTAAGAATGTACTCAATGGTTATAGCATTCATGTCTACCTCTTAATTTCTACATATATTGGAATTCTATAAAACCTAAGTAAGAATACAGGGTGGTCCCGAGATATTATTATCATCATTTATTGAGCATCTGTTACTAACTTTGCTAATATTTCTTGTTGTTGGCTATCTCAGACAATCCTTAGAATAATCCTAAAACTCAGATGGTACTCTTTCTATTTTATAGCCAATGAAACTGAGGCTCAGGGAGAATATATCTATGAAATAATTAGTGGCAGAGGATAATTCAGATTCATCTTTTTAGGTATAGACACTAAAGCAGAATGTGTGTTTTTTACAGTTGGATATGCCCTTGGTACACCTTGGTAAATTTCAATCCAATAAGTCATTGGTATCTTAATTAAAAGCCACTTTCCTATATAACAAGAACTCTGTCTTTTAAGGTTAACTGAGGGGGGAAATCTGTATTAATTATCCACTGTTACATAACAAGTTACCACAAACTCAGTGGCTTAAAAATAAGATTCATTTTTTATGTCACAATTTCAGTGGGTCAGAAGTCTGGGAATGGCTTAACTGAGTCCTCCGCTCAGTCTCACAAGATGTTGGCCAACCCTGGGTTATCATCTAGAACCTAAACTGGGGAAGGATCCATGTCCCTGCATGGTTTATGGCAGCATTCAGTTCCTTGCAGTTGTAGAACTGAGAGCTTCATTTCTTGATGAATGTTAACTGGAGGTTGTCACCAGCTGCAAGAGGCCACCTGCAATTCCTTGCAAAATGGGATTTCTCAACATGGGTGCTTGTGTCCCCACAGGCAGTCAATAATAGCAAGATTTCCTAAGCACCCAGGAGGCACTTTCTTAAAGTCTGTCTCCGCTGACACAGTCCCATCGTACAGTCCCATTACTTTAGACTATAGTGCATACCACAATTCAGGTACTTCAATTGATAGCCCCAGAGTCCTTGGGAGTGCCCTGATTGATGTGGCTCAATTGGCTGTCCTATCACCAAAATGTCACTGGTTCGAGTCCCAGTCAGGGCACATGCCTAGGTTGAGGGTTCAGTCCTGGGTCCTGGTTGGGGTATATACGGGAGGAAATCGAACAATGTTTCTCTCTTACATTGATGTTTCTATTTCTCTCCTTCTCCCTTCTCTCTCTCTCAAATTAGTAAAAACAAATACAATACGAATGCTTGGAAGATTTTTATCTCTCAATTGGTTTAGGTGATGTAGCACATTTATTGATTTGTGGATATTGTACCATCCTTGCATCCTCGGGATAAGTCCTACTTGGTCATGGTATATGATCTTTATCAATTGATGCAGAAAAAGCATTTGACAAAACCCAACACCCTTTCTTGATAAAAACTCTCAGCAAGGTGGGAATAGAAGGATCATACCTCAACATCATAAAAGCCATATATGACAAACCCCCAGCCAACATCATACTGAAAGGGCAAAAACTAAAACCATTTCCCCTAAGAACAGGGACAAGACAGGGATGCTTACTCTTACCACTCCTGTTCAAAATAGTACTGGAAGTATTAGCCATTGCAATTAGACAAGAAGAAGAAATAAAAGGCATCCAAATTGGAAAAGAAGAAGTAAAACTGTCCTATTCGCAGATGACATGATACTGTACATAGAAAACCTTAAATGCTCCAACAAAAAATTATTAGACTTAGTAAATGAATTCGGCAATGTAGCAGGATACAAAATTAATGCCAAGAAATCTATGGCATTCACCAATAGTGAACTTACAGAAAGAGAGACTAAAAAAGCAATCCCATTTACCATCGCACCAAAAAATTAAGATACCTAGGAATAAACTTAACCAAGGAGGTAAAAGACCTATATATGAAAAACTACAGGACACTGAAAAAAGAGATAGAGGAAGACATATACAGATGGAAGAACATACCGTGTTCATGGATTGGTAGACTCAACTTCATTAAAATGTCCATACTACCCAAAGCAATCTACAGATTCAATGCACTCCCCATCAAAATACCAATGACATATTTCAAAGACCTAGAATGAACTTTTCAAAAATTCATCTGGAATAAAAAAAAAAAGACCCCAAATAGCTGCAGCAATCCTGAGAAAGAAGAGCAAAGTAGGTGGGATCTCAATACCAGATTTCAAGCTGTATTACAAAGCCACTGTTCTCAAAACAGCCTGGTACTGGCACAAGAACAGACATATAGACCAAGGGAATGGAATAGAGAACCCAGAAATCGACCCAAACCACTATGCTCAATTAATATTTGACAAAGGAGAAATGAACATACAATGGAGTCAAGACAGTCAGTCTCTTCAATAAATGGTGTTGGGAAAATTGGACAGATACTGCAAAAAAATGAAACTAGATCACCAACATACACCATACACAAAAATAAACTCAAAATGGATAAAGCATGTAAACATAAGACGGGAAACCATAAAAATACTAGAGGAATCCACAGGCAGCAGAATCTCAGACATATGTGAAGCAATTTCTTCACCGATACCGTTCCTAGGGCAATGGAAACTAAAGAGAAAATAAAGAAATGGGACTACATCAAAATAAAAAGCTTTTTCACAGCAAAAGAAACCATCAATAAAACAACAAGAAAGCCCACTGTATGGGAGAACATATTTGCCAATGTTATCACCGAGAAGGGTTTAATCTCCAACATCTACAGGGAACTCATACAACTTAACAAAAGGAAGATAAACAACTCAATAAAAAAAATGGGCAATGGACCTAAATAGATACTTTTCGAAAGAAGACAGAAGGAAGGCCAAGAGACATGAAAACATGGTCAAAGTCACTAATTATCCGAGAGATGCAAATCAAAACGACAATGCAGTACCATCTCACACCTGTCAGAATGGCTATCATCAACAAATCAACAAACAACAAGTGCTGGCGAGGATGCGGAGAAAAAAGAACCTTGTGCACTGCTGGTGGGAATGCAGACTGGTGCAGCCACTGTGGAGAACAGTATGGAGTTTCCTCAAAAAACTAAAAATGGAACTCCCATTTGACCCAGTGATACCACTTCTAGGAATATATCCCAAGAAACTAGTAACCTGAATCAGAAAGGATATATGCACCCCTATGTTCAGAGCGGTACAATTTACCATAGCTAAGATTTAGAAACAGCCTAAGTGCCCATCAGCAGATGAGTGGATTAAAAAATAGTGGTACATCTACACAATGGAATACTATGCTGTTGTAAAAAAGGAGTTCTTACCATTTGCAACAACATGTATGGAACTGGAGAGCATTATGCTAAGTGAAATAAGCCAGGCAGAGAAAGATAAATATCACATGATCTCACTCATTTGTGGAATATAATGAACAACATAAACTGATGAACAAAACAGATCTGGAGACAGAGAAGCACTGATCAGATCATCAAATCTCAGAGGGACAGTAGGGGAGGGTGGGGGTAAGGGGCAGAGATCAACCAAAGGACTTGTATGCATGCATATAAACCTAATCAATGGACAGAGACAACAAGGGGGTGAGGGCATGAGTGGGGGGTTGGGGGGCAATGGAGGAATAAGGACACATATGTAATACCTTAATCAATAAAGAAATTTAAAAAAAAAAAAAAGAGTGCTTGGAAGAGAATTGCCATGGGCAAAAAAGAAAAGTTTAAAGAAAGTATTCTATAGTCCATTGGAGAATCTCAAACTTCAATTGTATGGTGAAGTGAAACATAGTTTTTTGTTTGGAACATTAACATTGGTTTCCTTAACCGTGAAGAAGGCAAGTGTGTATCTAAAAGCTAATATTTATTTAGAACCTACTATAGGCAGTCCCCAATCAGCATCTTCACAAATGGCATCTCTTTCAAATATTTATTTCTATAAGCCTCTAATACTGTGAAATAATATACATTAGCTAATAATGAGAATTGACAATACAATCATGAGGAATCCCTCCATAGCAAGCAGATATAAGCTATAAAGACACAAATTGTATTTTTAATCATATTTTCATTGATTTCAGAGAGGAAAGGAAGGGAAGAGAGAGAAACATTAATGATGAGAGAGTATCATTGATTGGCTACTTCCTACATGCCCCACACTGGGGATCAAGCCCACAACCCAGGCATGTGCCCTGACGGAGAATCAAACTGTGACCTCCTGGTTCATAAGTGGACGCTCAACCACTGAGCCACGCTGGGTGGGCCAGAAATTGTATTTTATAGTTATATGTGTCTCCAGAAACCTACATGCAATCTTTATCTAAGAAGTTCTTCATGATTAAATTAAGAAACAATATCTTAAAATTAAAACTTTCACCTTTTTATAATTAAGAGTTACAGATAATACATATAAAGTAATCCTATATAATAAGAGAGGAATATGCTAATTATCCTCAGGGCTTAATAACCGACTGCATACCAACTGGATCACGGATCAGCAGGAGGGTGGGGCAGTGAGCTACTGGCACAGGGATTCGTGCGCAGGGCTACTAGTAATAATAATGATAACTAACATATATTTAACATTTGTTAGCAGTAGGCATTGTTAGAAATGATTACCTCATTTATTCTGTACAATGCACTGCGATATGAACTGTTCCTACATCCATTTTACAGATAAGGAAACTAAGGATAGAAGAGGTTCAGTAATTTGTCAGAGTCACACAGGGACTGAGCCAAGATTTGAACCCAGGTAATCTGAGTCCTTGACTCTACCCTAAGAGTCCATTCACTTCAAATAGCATTTACCAGGGTTGGCTTTTTTAATGTAATTCGTAAACACAAATGATTCACAGTTCAGACAAGTCCAGTAAGACCTGAATGAATGTTTTAAGATGAAAAATCTACATTTCATATATCCAAGCTATTCCTATTTCTTATTTGCCAATATATGTTTAAATTTTAATTGTAGTGTTTCTTTGAAAAGGCACCCTTCTGCATTTTCAAACCCTTCTTTCTTTACATAGGAGTGAGGCAGTTCTATAGCTTCTAATCACCTCCTTAAGATGAGTTTTTTGAAATGGTAAATTGCTAGAAGATGAAAAGTAGATCTCATATTTCTTGGGGCTCAATTCAGCACTGTGCTACAAATGTGGTCACAAGGTCTCCCTGCTGGGGTCTTTTATGTTACTTTAATTAAGTGCAGGCTATTATTATCACTGTTGCCTTTAAAGGTGCACAAAGTATCTAAGGAGTGTTTTGGGGAGTGTCTATATTTGTTTTTCCCTGATCAATTTTGAGATTAATTTCATGTTCATTCCTGCTGCCTGCTAGGTGCTCTGTGCTCTAGCATCCTTCTTAATTGGTCTGAAATCATGTTTAAAATCAAACTTTAGTCACACAAGGTTTGCCTAACATTATACGTGGTTTGGGAAAAAAACAATGTCTCTGGTGCCCTAAACAAAAATTACTCTGAAGGGTGCTGGCTGCATCCCCAGGCACGCTATTGTGATTGCAAGTCAGCTCCATTGCTCCTCTTGTAGTCCCAGAGAGGCCAGACGGCTGCTGCTCTACTGAGCCTCTGCAGCAGTTGGCGGCCAGCAGCTCTCTATGGGGATCTTGAGAATGGAAAGGCAGCCAATCATGCATGCTGTAATTTACATCTGATTGATGAAGGTCTAAGAATCACAGAAACAATTAATTTGTATCAGGACTCCTGTGGGCCAAAAAGCAAGAGATTGTGCCACTAGTACCCAATTTTAATCTTTGCCTTGATCAATCACCTGCCTTTCCACATCTACTTTGTTTTCAGAATTAACTTTTGCAGTCACAGATGTTAAAGGATGCAGCAGAAAGAGTCTCTGGAAAATGAGAACACCAAGGAAAACACTCATTGATAAAACTCCCTTGTAACTGCACCGCATTATCCCCTTTCCAATTTGACAATGGTAAGGCATTTTCCTTGCAACTGCAAGGAAGGATTTAAAAACTCTTTTCTAAAATAAGTTGCTTTGTTTTTATTCATAGGAGAAAGATTACAATGGCCAGAAGAAAGGAAAAAGAATAGTGGCTACTTCCTAGGAGAAGAACAACAGCAGGAGCAATTTAAAATAAAAATAACTAAAGATGCCTTAACTTTAGAGTTAAAAATGAAATGAAAATTGCAAAAGCAATTTGTGGCAGGAAGGAAGCCTTTAAAATGTTCTAAAGATTGTTCTTATTTTGCATAAGCCATGGCCAATCTTTAAAATGGTTAGTCCATTAAGCATATGTATATCAAATTCAACACTATTCTGAGCAGAAGCCCCTCGGTTATGAAATTGTAGAAGGATGGGTCTGACAGAGTCTCATCTAATTGCAGGAGCAAATAACAAGTTCATAAACTTCATCAAGCATTCTAATATATTTCCTTCCTAAGAAAGCTCACTGCTCAAACCAGAAATTTATCTAACATAGTCATATTTTTTCTGCTATTCTTGGCATTTAATTGCCCTTTACTTGTAACAAAGCATAAAACAATAGAAAATAGCATTCATTGTTTTTCATTGATCAGATGTTTAAATTAGTATTAATCTTGTTCACACACTTCTAAAAGATGATTTAACATAAATGCAATTGTTTATATTTGCTTTGCAATTATCCAATATTGGTTCCTAATCTTATAGATGTGGAAAATGACATAGAAGCAAAACAGCTAGTGTCAATGTATGCAGGGGCTGGAGCTGAAATTAGAATATATTTCTTTGTTTTGGTCCCTAAGTCAAACAGAGGGATAATAATGGTATGCAATATTGGCTTTTCTATAACTGTTGGCTTGTATGGTTAACTGTCTTTAATAATAAAAACTACTGTGGATGAGTAATTTGGTGATATGCAATACTTTCCTTTCTCTGCCTAAGCAAACATTTTTGCACTGTAAAATGAGTGCAGGAGATTATGCCAACTCTATGAGCCAGCCCTGAACTCCCTGGCACTTAGGAAAAAATGGTCCACTCTAGGAAAAAATGTTCAAATCTTGATGTATGATAACCATGCATCCCCCAGAAGAGGGTTGTTTTTACTGAGCAGAGACCAGCGAATTGACGTTAAATTTAATCAGTTCCATAGTACTGTTGGTTTTTATTAATCCCCTGTAACCTTTCCTATGAATATTCACATGACATTTTGACCACTGATGTTTTCCTATAATACACCATTTTCACGGCACTTACGTAATATAATTTTAAAATAATAGAAACACTTTAACTCAGTTTCTTACCACAAGAAGCTACTATGAAACCCCTGAATTCCTTGATTCTATGGCCCTATAAGTTTTAGTTGGAATTTAGAAAAGTTCTCTGTAACGGTGGAGCATTGGTGCAGAGAAACACTAGAAGTCATTGCCTCATAATGTTTATTTTTAGTGCTAAAATCCATTCATTCAAACTTTCATTAATTCAAAAACATATTTATTGATATTATATAATATGTATTGCTACTGATATTGATAATGGTTCCTATTATGTGCTGGGTATTGTGATAAGCATATAGAATAAGTAACAGAATAAAACACTGCTTATGAGAAACTATTAATTCAATGAATTAGTTATTCTCAAATTTTTTCTGCTCCAGTAAGCCTAAGAGCTATGACACAGTCCATTCCAGAAAAGTAGCTTCCTATGGCAGTAACTATCTAACTAAAGCATTGAGTGTGTGGAGAAGGCATGATAGGGTGTTTTTTAAATTTTAAGAATAGACTTACCTTCTGTTGGTGGAAGATCACTATAGTAGACAAAACTAAATAGACACAAAGTTCCTTTCCCTCTCAAAGGAGCTTGGGTAAGACGGTATTAGTAAAAGAAAAAGAGAATTAGCAAGTCACTATTATTTCATTGCTTTGTTGGCTAAAGTAAGAGGCATAAATAATAACAATAATATAAACAGCTATCTCCCATCGAATGTTTCCCACATGACAACTGTCATTACATACATTTTGTCACTGAATCTTCACAAGAACCTGACCCAGTAGGTACAGTTACTGGGTGACCATACATCCTGCTCTTCCTGGACACTATCAGTTATACTTGTTACCTTAATCGTCCTGCCTTTCACTCTCATAAGTGTATCAACTGAACAATAAAGCACTCTTTTTACCTACCAAATAGCAACTTCTTATAGTCCAGTGAATAGATGATTTTACAAAAACTATATCCTGATGTCCTATTTAGATTTCTGAACAAGGCCATTTGAGAAAGAACGAAATCCTACATTCTCTAATAAATCTCATTTCCATGCCATGTGCTCATTGGGAGGAGTGGGGACAGGAGGATACAGAGAGAACTCTGTACTGGTGGCAGATACCTAGAAGGTGTTCACCTCACTGCAGATAAAGGAAGAAAATAGTAAATAATGGGTTTGGGCCATGAAACATTATAAAATATATTTCTCCAAGATATATAATGGCCACAATTCTATACTCAGCTTACAACTTATTAGAAATAATTTTATTAAATGAAAGAATTTTATTATACCTTCTTAACTTTACCATAATTAGATTTAAAAATGAATTTCTACCTTTTTGGACTCCTTTCCTACTAAGCATCTGAGTGTAGCAACAGTTTGTGAAAAAATATAATAGCCTATGTATTTTAGAATTTGACAACAATAACAAAGTTGCATCCTAATACTGAATTAAACATAATAATAGAGAAAAGGCAAATGTGAGTGTTAAAACAGAAGGCAACACGGAAGCAACTACATGTGGACAATTTAACTCCCAGTGAAGGAAACTAAATTCTCCTGTTACCAAATTTCACAACATTTACATGCACAGTGATTATAAAAATTTTCATGGTACTTTAAAAATATCTATATCAGATTGATCGGACTATATTGCTTAATTGCTTTCCAGTCTTGCTCAGTATACTCAGTTTTTCACATGTGTACCTGTAATGACCAACAAAATTCCACTGGTGGAAACAGTTTCAAAAACAAGCTTCCTCGATAATCAGTAAACCCCCAATCCCTACCATCAACCCAAAAAGGATTTTTTCATCAGATAACAGAACTCCTTTAAAACCAATTCATCATTAGAGCTAACAAGTATGGATCTGTAGTCCGACAAAAGGAAAATTCCATACACAGGAAGCTAAATTGCTTAGGAAATTGTCTGAATCATCTAGAATTATCTGGAAAAAATCCTCAAATGACTTTTTCACCTCTGAATTTTTGTTAAGCCCCTGGGTGAAGGTTTAACCCATGCGAGGAGCTCTTCCAGGGCAGGGAAAACTCCTGCGTGACTATAAAGAGCAGACAGAGTTTAATCATTTATGTGTTTTTAAAGGGCACAACTTTGTTGGAAATGATTATTTATTTGCCTGAATATTTGTAGAAACTACAGGATAGAATTAAATGCATACAGACTGCAGATTGGGGAAAGAAATATTTTGTTAATGGCAATGTTACAATATGTAAGTAATGTTTTGTTACTAATTGAGGATGAATTATTTCTATAAACTATCTGCAAAATTATGAAGGAAGTTAATGGTAGCTATATTTTCTCATCAAAATAGTCAACCATTTCAGGGACTCATTTAATACATATAGCTTAAGGTTCCTCTGCTTAGAATGACAAAGTCCTCAAAAGAGCATCCAGTCTACCTAAGCTGCACACTTGTGAACCATCAAAGTGCCCCTTCAGCATGATGAGCTTTAGATTAGTCCTTTCAATTAGTGTTTCTTTTCTTAAGCAGAATACTCACAACAGTTTCAAAGTTCTGAATCTCCTTTAATTGCTTCCTTCAAATTAAGAGGAATAGATTTTTTTAACTGGTCTCTTGGTGTTCTGGCCAAAAGATCAAGTATGGATACAATTTAAATATGAAAGCTAGCATGCAGTAAGCAAAGACCCACTTTTAACTGAAGGTGAAAATTCACTCCACTCCATTAAGTAAAAGCCATTGCTATATAGCTGGACCTCCTGATATATTCTTGATTGATAGTTGTGCTTTCCCATCAGTGGAAAGATGAAAACAATTACTCTTTTGAGACATCTGCACAAACATACCTACCCTACACATTTATTCCCAAAGTACCTTAGAAATCTTATGTTCCTAGTAAAATTTCTAAATGCCCCACTAAATTGGCTATTTTACAAGTCACTATACAAAATATATAAAGGATATTATTGAAACAATTGGAAAATTTGAATATAGACTAATGTTAGATAATTTTATGGCATCAATGTAAAATTCCTTGGGCATGATAATAGTACCATGACTAGGTCGGAAAATATATATTTACAAGATAGAGGCTAGAGCATTTAAGAGTGAGAAATCTGCAAATAGCTTTAAAATTATTCAGCAATATAAAAGAAATATAGATAGGCGATTTGATAGATGATAGATAGATAGATACATACATACATACATACATACATACATAGGTGGATAGACAGACATCAAATATGGCAAAATATTGATAATTAGTGAATCAAGACAATGGTTGCAAGGGTGTTTGTTACATTTTTCTTGCAACTTTTCCATAAGCTTTATTCAAATTTAAAGCTGTGAAAAAAAGCCACTTTATTTACAAGAATTATCTTCTATATCTTTCAAAAGACATTTATCACTTACTGGCAAAAAGTAAGAGCTTCCAGCTGGGTGGTGGGAACACAAGGCATTCTACAGAAACATGAAAAAATAAATCAAACTAGTGAGGGAGGACAAGAAATCTGAAGCAGGTCCAAAGACTAAAAAGTACTTATAACTGTAAACCTACTTTTCCTCCACCCTGTATATGTGTATACATATTGGTTCTGTTTCTCTTGAGAACCCTGATGGATACAGACACTAAGAAAAGAATTTACCAATAAAGACTAAAAACATAATCTGACAGACATCACCCTTCCCCACCTCTATGTATGAATAACCCCAAAATTTTGCTGTAACGTCTCAGAATTTGTGGCTATGATTCTATAGTCTCATAGGACACCTAGGACATGTTGACTGAACTACTGCATATATAGGAGATTAAGGGCAGGAGGAAGTAGGCCTCTATCAAAGGAGACCTCTTTCATTTCCCCTAAGCAACCCTTAGTTTCATAAACATAAAATTTACACACACGTGTTCTTATACTGCCCTAACTAGAATCCTCCTGGTCTTATAAAGACCTGAGTCTACCAGTCTCAACCTGCCCTCCTAACTAAAGTAACCTGGCTGGAAGATGTAGGTTCACTGTGGTCTCTCTTTTAGAGGGTTGGTAATAGTTCAGGTACTGAAAGCCATTCTAATGGGAAAGCTCTATACATAATGCCAGGAAAGCTTGCAACCTAAATAGTCTCTCAGACCTGGAAGCTATGGAGCCATTTCTTCTCTGGAGTCCGTTCTTCTAGTGACCTTAGGGTAAAGATATAATGCCTGGTATTCAGCTGTCATCTTTCAGTGCACAGGCATTGGGGAATGAGTAGATCTAAGAATGCTCACCTTGTGCCAGACAATCATGGTAAAACTTTCATCCAGTCATTCATTTATTCAATCAATAAAAGTCATTTTATTTAAATATTTGTTAAGCACCTATATTCTGTTACACACTATATTAATGTCCAAGGCTACAAGAGTGAACAAAGGGAACATCCCAGGAAACAGTATTCCCTGTTCTCATGAAGTTTACATATCAATGAAGAGGACTGCCATTAATCAAAGAATCACAGAAATAAACATACACTTGAATGGTGTCTTGTGATAAAAGAGAAGAAGCATATGGCATGAGAAAGCACTGAGGTAGGTGGATTCGAAAATGGCCCCCAAGGCTCTTGTCCTCTGTTTTATATACCCCAGATAATCCTTCCCAACCCTTGAACATGGACTGAATATGTAAATATGGGACACCATTCCTGTGATTAGATTACCAATCAATTGATTTTAAGTTCATCTAAAAGGAGATTTTCCAGGTGTACCTGGGTGAGCCTGACCTAATAGCTATAGGTCTAAAGACTATAGGTCTTTAATAGAAGGTGGAGCATCAGAAAGATGCATTTCTACTGTCTTAGAGAAAAGCAAGCAGCCATGCTATTAACTCCATTTGGGGGTCATGAGGCAAAGAACGGTAGACAGCCTTTAGGAGCTAGGAGCAACCCCTGGCCAGTAGCTGGCAAGAGAAAGGAAACCTCGGTTATAGAAACTCAAGGAAATGAATTCTGCCAATAACCAGTGACCCTAAAAGGGAAGCTGGGTCTCAAATAACAGCCCAGCCAACTCCTTCACTGCAGGTTTGTCAGACGGAGCAGAATATTCCCCTAAGCCCTTTGCACACGTCTAATCCATGGAAACTGTGAGCTAATAAATTCTATTCTTTTAAGCACCCAAATTTGTGCTGATTTGTTTTCCAGCAATAGAACATAATATATACATACAATATGGATGTGACCTCATGAGAGAAGGCTTTTCTGGGGAAGGGATGTTTAAATTAAAATCTGAGGAATAAATAGGGTTTAACCAGGAGAAAAAGAGCTGGGAGGATGGGAAGTCAGATACAGAGAATTTAGGTATGAATTTTTAAAAGGCTTAGGGCTAAAGGGAGTATGGCAAACACTAAAGATATAAAGACATCTAAGGCAGTAAATAAGGAGAAAATATGACAGAAATGAGGCTGGAGAGAAAAGTGGGGTGGATGAAGTAGGACTCTGAAGACCATGTTAAAGAGTTTAGAGCTTATTCTCAGAGAGCAGAGTGTTGCTGGTATTTACCCCTGATGTTCTCAGAGGACATCAGTTATAGTACAGATTTCCATCCAAGGGTCTCTGGCAGCTCCATAGCCTTCAAGAAGCCCTGACAGGGACTCTGTTCCTCAAGGATATAGAGATCACCTAACCTGCTCAAGACCCTTCACTGGTCTATCTTCCAGACTTATTTGAAGATCATATACTAGTACCCTTGAGCATTTCCCTCTGTCAAGCTTTAAAGTGAGTTGAGAATTAGGAATTGAGGATAGGGCAAAGGGCGTGAGGAACAGAGAAGGAGAAAAGAAATTATCCACATGTCTGGGAGTAGAATATACTGGCGTTGAAACTCCTAATCTCTGACTTTTCACAGATCTCCTGCTGAAAGAATAGGTCTTACTGAGAAGGAACTCAGGATACTGTAGAATTTTCCAAGAGTAGACAGGTTTCTAGAACTTACACCCATACCTTACTTTTTTGAATTTAGAGTTATCCAGGGAAATTTTCAAATACCTCCTTAGCCACTCTTTTACCATATGTGAAAGACTATTGTTTTCATTCTTTCCCAAGCAATACAAAATCCATCTTCTTTACTCTGAGATTTTTCCATTCCAAAATTTAAATGCCAAAATTAAAAAAAAAATTACATTTAAATCCCTTTAAGAGATTCACACTAACCTTGACTTAAATCAAACAAACTGCTAAAGTTTTACTATAAAGAAAGCAAGTACTTCTCAGGTTTCCATTGCCTTACTAAAGAAAGTTTTATTCTTAAACACTTTTAAAGGGTGAATGATAAAGTATAATAAAAATTACATAAGTTATGGTTCACTAGATTCAGCAATTCTGTATTATATAGAAATTTAATCAATCTTTCAGGGATTGCAGACATATCACAGTAGGAGGTACTTTTGACCTTTCATGGAGAGGTAAGCAACATGAGGTATTGAAGTGTATATTTCAGTGGGTTTGTTGGATTTTGTATAATCGTCTTTTTCAGAATTTCTGGCCAAATTGAGCCCTTCTATTTAGTTATTCATACTGTTTTACATATGAAAAGCAAAACCTGCAATTTACCTATTTAAATCAAAATGTTCCCTTATTCAAACCTAAATCTTTTCTCTCTCTGCCTCAAGAAAAGTAGAGAATAAGTAAAGAAGAGCATGCAAAACTATGTTAGAGCACATTAAAATCATACCCTTTGCAGCCCCTTATATACTTCCCTCATATCCCAGTTAACAGTAGTTGTCAACATATAATTGTTAATAGTGCTCCTTTTCTATATCAAAAGTGTGCCAATTTGGATGATAAATTGTATATTCACCCTAGTCAAGTCTGGCATCATGTCCAGGAAATGAAACCCAATACATCTAGTTGTTCTTATCCTATATTGGATGAAGAAAGGTTATATAGCCCACTACGTGGCCCCAAGGAAGTAGAGAATTCTATGAAAGAAAAATCAAGTATCTATGGATTCTATACTAAAGCCCAACTCATTTGTAAGTAAAAAGGATAACAGAACATGAGCTTTTCTGAATGAAAATAGTACAAAAATATCATATGCAATCTAGTGCATATGACTCAACTCTTAGAATTCTTAGGGTTTTAATACTTAAAATTATAAAAAAAAAATAGAGTTAAACTAGTCAGAATTTTTTATTTGACAGATGAGAAAGTGAAGCCCAGAGAGGGCGATGATCCTCCCAAAGTCACCCAGCTTATTGACGAGGACAGAAACCTGGGCATCTTAGCTCTCCACAGACAGCTCTTTCCCCTGCCGTGCTCTAGCTCTTGACTTACAACTCCACTTCTTTCTACAACTGTACAACTGGCGGCATTTGAGTATACAGACAAGAAACTATTTTCTATTTTATTTATATCCAAGTCTTAAGGATATCTGTCATCTGGACTTCTTAACCAAAAAACATTGTAACATGATTTAAAGTTAGCATTTTCATTAATGCTAAACAATGTTATTTTGTAAATAAACCTAGAGCTTCAATGAACCTTTTAAGTTCCTGCTATAAAAATGCATCAACATTTGAAAAATATATCAGATACAAAGGAAGAAGTTGTGTTCCTTCTGAATACCGCATTGAAATAAAGGATTAGGAACTGCATTGTGCTAGCTAAAAGCACTCAAATGTGAAATCACTGTCATTGGTTTTCAGATTTTATTTATTTTATTTTATTTTTTATTATTAGTAGTGTCAGTATTATTTGTACTTTTGTGTGTTTTTTAATTTTTATTTTTATTGTTTGAAGTATTACAAATAGTAGTACATATGTCTCTTTTTTTCCCATTGACCTCCCCCCAGCTTCCCCTACCCCCCAGTACATGCCTTCACCTGCCCGCCCTCTCCCAGCCCCCTCCCCCCAGTGTCTTATATCCATTGGTTGTGCTTATATGCATGCGTACAAGTCCTTTGGTTGATCTCTTACAGCCCCCCGTCGCCCAACCTCCCCTGCCTTCCCAATGTAGTTTGACAGTCTGTTCAATACTTCTTTGCCTCTGTATCTATTCCCCCCCCCATTTTCTTCCTTTAAAAAATTTTGCCTCTGCAGACTAGAAATGAACATATAATAACAAAAAAAATAATAGTAGTAAAAAATGTTTGAGTCCCATCAGTACTGAGTCCCCGTTTCAATGTCTAATAGTTCCTTATGTGTACATGTCAGCAATGATATAGATTTTATTTTAAAAGTCATATACACATTAATATCCATTAAGCTAATTATTTGTTAGGGATGGGATCATTTTTATAAATAGGCTTGCTCACCTGTAAATTGGCAGAAGTTAAATTTTTAAATATGAATTCAAACTCATTAAATTATACTAAAATTTTCTCTAGTTAAAAAAAGTAAATAATATTTCACTTTTTACAATTACTAGTATGTTGTTAACTAAAGGATGGTGCATATTTTTGATACTCTCACTTGGAAAACTGTGAGTATACTATTTCAAATTCACCAGGAACACGGCACAGTCTAATATTAGCGCCACACATGAACTTTAGTATATATCTTACTTTCTTTTGATTGCATTTTGAATGGAAGAGCAATGTGTTTGTTTTCCTGGACTAGTCTTCCTGAACAATGAATTAAATATTGAAGAGAAATTTAAATCCAGAAAACTTCTTTGGGAAAAAGATCTATAGGTATATGACTTGAATGTTTAAGTTCTGAACCTTTCATGTTTACCAGTGTAACAACTGCAGGATTACATGGCTGGCATGAGGGCATTTGCCTGCAGAGTTCCAACTGTTTGAGGAAATAGAGCACAAAATTAACTTATACCCCTTTCATAACAAGAAAAAAACTTTGAAATCATACATGTACCAACACCACAGCCATCATACTAACTTCCTTAGCTGTAAATGTATCCCCTACTAATTTGACTATAGATTTAAGTTTTTCAGATATGAATGGCTTTTACATAATTATAACATATTAGAGGTCCTATGCACAAAATTCATGCAAGGGCCTTGGCCCTCACAGTCACGGCAACTTGCCTCAGCCCTTGCAGCCCCGCTTCGTCCAGAAGGTCATCCAGAAGGACGTTCAGCTGTCCAGTCTAATTAGCATATTATGCTTTTATTATTATAGATATTACTGTTTACTGGTATATGTTCCAAAATGTACACAGCATCTTTCCTTGAAAATATAATAAACTAGATGAAGAGAAAGAAGAAACTTGAATTTCAGTTCAAGTTTCATTCAAAATCTCCATGACCTCACATGTGTCACTCTTCCCGAATTTCTGTGTGCTCAAAGAAAATCGCCTTCTCTGTCTGGTCTTTAGAATGAAGAAATATGAGTTGTTTAATATACAGGATGTTCCCCCAGAATGTACATAGACTTTAATAGCTAATAGCTCAATTTTGAAAATGAAATGTACTTTAATAAACACTGCCTTTATAATTATTCAAAGTGTGTGTAAACAGTTTTGGGACACCCTATATGTGAAGCCTGAGTTCATAGGTAAAATTCAAGATCTTTCCATACTGAACTATGCATACTAGGTATTATTCATTATTATGTTGTCATGCCCTACAGAAAACTCCTCGAGACTTGAGAGTAGTTTTTTTGCCTATTTTTGTTTCCCATAACTCTATTAGTAAGAAATATATTTCAATGTGTAAGAGCCTTCCTTGACACTAAGGAAAGATTTTTAACTGTAAAGAACCAAATCTTAGGAGCATTTCCAACTTGGTATCAAGAGAAGACAGAGAAAGGATGAAACACTCACAGGTTTTGCACAATTTTAACTATGCTCTTGTTATAAAACTAGTGCATGCACATTCAACATTATAAAACACTCTACACATATATATTTTGTAAAACATTTGTAAATTCAAAGATTATAAAGTATCTTTAGTAAATAAAAACAATCTTCTTTCCCACACTAAGAAGTAAGAG
This sequence comes from Corynorhinus townsendii, assembly GCA_026230045.1. NCBI lineage: Eukaryota > Metazoa > Chordata > Mammalia > Chiroptera > Vespertilionidae > Corynorhinus > Corynorhinus townsendii. Next base: position 47,700,057 of record JAPDVU010000004.1, read on the forward strand.
ATTGCAGTGTTACATAAAAAGAACTCTTGGCGCCCTAACCAGTTTGGCTCAGTGGATAGAGCGTCGGCCTGCAGACTGAGAGGTCCCAGGTTCGATTTCGGTCAAGGGCATTTACCTGGGTTGTGGGCACATCCCCGGTAGGAGGTGTGCATGAGGCAGCTGATCGATGTTTCTCTCTCATCGATGTTTCTATCTCTCTCCCTTCCTCTCTGTAAAAAAACAATAAAATATATTTTTAAAAAAAGAACTCTTGGCTGCAAATTGGAAAATCTGAAGCTTTGGCCCTAATTTCCAACACTTCATTCATTTGATAGACATTTCTCAGTGCTTGTTTTGAGGTAGGTGCTGTGCAAGGGAGCAGGAACAGAAACAGGAAAGTACATTCCCTATTATCAAAGAGGTCTAGTTTAGTTAAGAAGGAGATAATTAAAATTGTTATAAAATGCATGCATGTTTTCATATAAGAGTCTAAAAAGTGATATTACCCTTTAATGGAAGAAACAACTGTCTCTATTGTTGAGGGGGGGAGCTCATAAAATTTAAGTGGTTTTAAGAAATAATAATTAACAATAATTGCAAATTACATCTATTGAACAATTCTTTTGTGTCAAGATCTGTGAAAAAAGGTTTAAGATAATTATCTCAGTTAAGATTTTTAACATGGAAGGATAGTTACTATTATGCTCTCCATTTGATAGATAAAAAAATTGAGACTTAGAAACTTGAAGCTTAAAAATGAAAACCAAGTAACAGGCCATTGCACAGAGGAATAATTGAATGGAATCTCGGTGAATGGGATAGTTATCTAACCACAGTATCAAATTTCATTTGGAAGTAAGTATTACATACATAAAGTATGAATGAATGTACACTGAGTGGCCAAATTATTATGACCACCCCATCAGCATTTCATTGGGGCACCTATTGCCTTCAATACTGCGGCAATTCTTCTTGGCATTGACTCCACGAGATGTTGAAAGGTGATGTGAGGAATCTGACACCATGCCTGATGAATAGCACTGACCAGTTCTGTGAGATTTGATGGTTGTGGAACAAGCTGCCTGATGGCTCTTTTAACTTCATCCCACAAATGCTCAATTGGATTGAAATCTGGTGATTGTGGGGGCCACCTAAGCAAGGTAAAGTCTCCCTCACATTTTTGAAACAATGAACAATACATGCACCGTGGCATGGCACATTGTCTTGTTGGAAGAAGTCATCTCCATTGGAATACGCCACCAACATGATAGGATGAACTTGATCAGCAACGATACTTAGGTATGTTGTGCTATTCAGACGTTGTTCCACACGAATTAAAGGGCCCAAATCATGCCAGGAAAACATGCCCCAAACCATAACACTGCCCCCACCAGCTTGAAGGGTTGTACTCATGCATGTGGGGTGCATGCTTTCATGCTGTTTCTGTGAAATTCTCACTCTGCCGTCTGCATGATGCAACTGGAAACGTGATTCACCAGACCACATGGCTTTTTTCCAATGCTAGACTGTCCAATCCTTGTGTTCCTGTGCGAATTGGAGATGTTTTACCTTGGTAACTGCAGACAGCAAAGGTGTTCAAACAGGCCTTCGGCTTCCGTATCCCATACGATGCCATGTACGGCTAATTTGCCTACAAACATCAGGTGGTCATAATAATCTGGCCACTCAGTGTATATATGTACTGTACTTGCAAATCACGGTTACATTCTTTCTCTCTCTCCTTCAGTTTCATTATCTAAAAATAAGATCAATAATATAAACCCCTGAAAATTATTCATTTACCAAATATTAAGTGAATATCTACTATGCCAGATGTTATGATAGGAACTTGAGATACAATGGTGAGCTAGACCTATGTTGTGCAACATGGTGACCACTAAATATTGGCATGGCTTAATCTTAACTTTAATTAACTAGAATTAAATAAAACTAAAAATTCAAGTCCTCAGTCACATTAACCATATTACAAGGGCTCAATAGCCACAAGTTGCTGATGGCTACCATACAGGACAGTGCAAAATAAAATGTTTCCATCATTACAGAAATACGACTAGACAGCACTGAGCCAGACAGCTACTGATCCTATTCTCCTGAAGCTTGCATGTTAGTGGGAAAGACAAACAGCAATTATCCTAATAATTTTATTATGGTACTGACACATGCCATAAAAAAAAAAAACTAAAAGTGCAAAGAGGAAATCTAATCAGGAGATTTAACATAGTCTAGGGGTTAGAGAAGGCCTCACAGGAAAAGTGGCATTTCACCTGACCAGAACCCAGGACAATGAGAAGAATTTAGCCAGGGAAAGGGTGAGGTGGGGTGGGATTTCTGAACAAATGGACGCTGTGTGCAAGCCCCAAGAAAGGAGAGATTTGGGAGGAATGGAGTGACTGAAGCATGGGAATGGGGGCTGTGAGGTGGGGGCAGGTGCCTAGTGAGTTAGTAGGGTCATCAGAGGCCAGAGCAGATAAAACCATCCTAAAGCCAGTGAGAGATGATTAAAAGGTTTAAAGAAGAAGAACAGAATGGCACATCTGATAGATGTTTTTAGAAATATCACTCTGGCTATATGAGAGAGTGAACTGGTGGGGAGAGGATGACAAATGGAAGTTGTGAGACAGGGTGTAATATTGTGATTTGTAATAAACACACACACACACACACACACACATATTGGTGTCTGCCCCCAATTCCTGGCACAGAATTCCTGAAATCCTTGAAATTGCCTGGGTTTCAGGAATGTCTTTTATTTTCTTGAGGTGACTGTGGGTGGGCTCCTATTCACCAGAAAGACTACGCCATGATTAGAAGCTTGGAATTTTCAGTCCCACCCCAGGAGAAGCCTTGAAGTTCTAGAAATGATTTTGGCTACTCTCAGAATAAAAGAATAGTTCTCTTGCATAGTTTAATGGTTTGGGTGCATTAGAGGTTCCAACTGAAACCCCCTGATGAAACTGGAATAAAGAAAAGGACAGCAACAGCCTGGACCTGGAAACTGAATGCAGGCCAGCTCCTGGGGTGGGGGTGGTGGAGGGGGAGTTGCTCAGCCTTCTGGTGAAAACTGCCCACCTCTACCAAAAGATAGAGAAGAGAAGCAATGGAGGAGTTAGTAAATAGCCCACCTCATAATAGGTCATGTGATGGTTAATTCAATACAAGTTTCTATGTCCTGAGACAGTTTTCTTCTGGGGGGAAAAAGGCATTATTAATACACAAGTCAGTAAAAATGCTGTTTAAGTTCACAGCACAGAGCTGAATGCAGATTGATGATTTTTCAAATAGCCTATGGTTGTGATTATGACTATGAGTAATGAGGGGAAAATATTGTATTTTTTAAGATAAATTTTGTAAACTTTCTCAACCTGAAAATGCAAGCACAAAAATATGATGATCGTTTATATCTAGATAAAATTAAAATTAAAAGACACATTCAATGGATTTTTATTTTTCAATACAAAAGTGGATTTTTAATGAAGTTAACATGTACTATACTTATAACAGCCAACCAGAATGAAAATGGAAAAATAAAACCAAATTGAAACACTGCACCATTGCCTTTGTTGTCCAAGGAGAAAGGGAAAATGTTCTCATAGGTTTAAAAACAGTAATACATTTCAAAATTAATATTGGCAGCCTTTAATCTATTTATGTGACACTTTCAAGATTATAATTAAAGAAGCTCAATAGATGCATAATAGACATGGGAAAGAATTAAAAGTGACATTCTACCCGTAAGATCTATTTTGGATAGTAAAAAAAGATAAAGGTCTAATTTTCCATCCACTGATAGTCATATTCTCAGCCCTTTCAGAACCAGAACATTAGCATTCATAATTGTTTGGCTTGTATCTTAACAGTTCAGCACTTCAAATTTACTCTTCCCTAAAACCAAGAACAAGTGGTTAACAAGAGTTTAAACTGAGAGGGTCCAGAGTTTGCTTTTCCCTTACAGGCCACTATGGTCTTGTCCATTTCTGCTTCTCTTGGTTCCCTGGAGCACCTTATGATAGTGTATCTTAATGATATGACCCACCCTAGCCACCCTTGCTCCTGCTATACTGAAGCAAGTAAAATTCTGTCACTAGGTTTTAATGGCTCTAAAACCTAAAAAAGAAAAAAGAAAAAAGAAAGAAAGAAAGAAAGAAAATCTCTTATTAAATGTATCCTCACCGAGCGCTCTGAGTACATTCACATAAAGTGCTCCCTATCTTCCCATCAAGGTTCCTGCCAAGAATCTCTTAGTTTCGCTAAGGGGGTTTAAGATACCATTTCGACCAATATCAAGGCAGTGATTTTCAAACATGCAAAAGAGCTTAACCATATTTTAAAGGACAAAGCACACTTATGTAATTCACACCAGCATTGTGGGGAACAACGTCAGGGATGAAATTAAATAGTGACTGATGTATTGATGCCCACAGTCCTACACAGGACTAATATCAACTATTTCCAGAATTCATCCAATTGAGGTAACAAAATTCTTCAGAATGCAGAAAAAAAATTAATTCTCTAGAAGCTTTTAAGATGAAATATTTGTGGACCAAAAGACGCAGGCTATCACAAGAATCAAAAAAGAAAGTGCAAAGAATATTTAACATAATAAAAATAAATAAATAAATGTTTAACATAATATAGAATCAAAGAGGCAATTCTCCTATCACTGTTGTCAAATTTAAATCTGGATTGTTGCTTGGGATTACTGAAATGGGATTAGCAATGAGACTTGCAAAATTAGCAATTTCAATGTGTGCCTTATCACGAATCTAAATTCCGTGTGCCACCACCTGTAAACATAAGCAATAGATTTCTTATTTTAAATGACCTGGAAAGTATCTAACATGCTATCCTTGGGGAACGAACACTTTTTGAACTAATTAATCACCAAATGCCACTGTTGCTCCACTCCACTGAATATGAAAAAGCAGTATTGGGCAATAAAAAAATTCTCTAGAAAAGAAAATGTTGATCGACTACTATTGGAAGACAAACTATTCTGTAAATATTTACAAGTCTTCAATATCTTCATTTTAAGCAAAAAAAGATCAGAAATATTTCTCTATGTGAATGGATTTTAACAATGAAACTAATTTAAACATTTTTATTTCCTTAAACAAAAACATGGATCAAGAGTAGTTCAGTAATGAATACTAAGAATGTTAAAACAAAAAGGTATTTTATAGTAGCTAGTGCCCTGGACTGGACTGAACTTCAAAGGGGACTCATTTCTATTTTGGGCCTGATAACTAACCAACTTGATGACTATGGACAATTACTTCAGCTCTGTTTCTCCTCTCCCCAGGTATAAAATGAGAAGATTAGAAGAGCTAGTGTTTAAGATCCTCTTTAGCCCTAACCTTCTATGACATGTCAACATTTTTAACCACTTTTTCTTTCATATCTGTACAACTTTGTCAATATTTAGGCTACTATCTAAGAGTTATGGTTTGGATTTAGCATTTACAATCAATATATAAATTTTTATTATGACTTAGCTAACTATCTCTGAATCCTGACACTGTTTATTCTGTCACATACTTTAATAATAAACAAAGCAATATTTATACGACCAAGCAAACATAGGACATTGTGACTGACCAGGGACAAATATCAAATTAAAGATACTTTGAATATATTATAAACATTCTTTTCTTGGCACTTCACAACAGTGCATTTTTTTATTTACTTTATTGTTATGGTCTTCTAATTATCTTCAAAGTGCTAAAATAAGTTCAACAAATGGAGGATGCACAAGAATTGTGCAATTTGTTACAAGAAGCCAGGAATAAGAATGCAAATTCTTGTTCCACTGTTCACTATAGGGAGCTACATGAGAGTTGGAGTACAGTAAGTGCACTGGGTGCAAAAATCTGAAGACATCTGCCAACAGGTAGCAAAGTGGAAACCTCCTATGAATGTGTGCCTTCATGATCATATGCACGGTGCAACATGGAAAATAACAATGTTCCTTCTGTTTCCACTTGCTAATCTTATCCTCACATTTTTAAATTGAGGTTCAAACTCACCAAAATCAAGAAAACATCCACAGTTAGCTCTGCTTCTCTTCTATCCATATCTATTCAATAAATATTTGAACTGGTTTTAGGTACTTATATTTAGAATCAGTTTTCCAATGATAAAAAAAGAATTTCTCAAATTCTTTAGTAAAACTCTACATATTGGGTTTTGTAGTGGGTACTCTATACTAATAATAGGGTAATATGCTAATTAGACCAGGAGACCTTCCAGGACAAAGCCATGGTGGCGGGGCTGAGGCAGAAGTGGTTAGGGGTGATCAGGCCAGGAGGGTAGGGCAGTTGGGGGTGATCAGGCCAGCAGGGGGTGCAGCAGTTGGAGGCAATCAGGCTGGCATCGGAGAAGGGGGGCCGTTGGGGGCGAGAAGGATGGCAGGGGGGGCAGTTGGGGGCAAGCAGGCTGCCAGGCAGAATGGTTAGGGGCAATCAGGCAGGCAGACAGGTGAGCGGTGAGGAGTCAGTGGTCCTGGATTGTGATCAGGCCTAAACCAGCAGTCTTACATCCCCCGAAGGGTCCCAGATTGGAGAGGGTGCAGGACAAGCTGAGGGACCCCCCCCACCCATGCACGAATTTCATACACTGGGCCACTAATCAATGAATAAGAAATTATTCAATGGAGTTAGTAATTTTTCTATCACATAACTTTCAAACTTTAACTTTCCTTATTCCAAAAGAGGAAGAATGTAGTTAGCGTTTAGCAGGTGCCAGGCACTGAGCTGGACACTGGGGAGAAGCAATGGATGAGACTATGTGCCCTCCTTTATAGAGCTGTAGGCTTAGATGGGAAGACATGTACTAAACAAATAATCAGAGAGTTAAACATACAATTAAATTGTCATAGACACTGTGAAGGAAAAGTAGACTGACAGATAACAATAGGGGTCTGATTTAGATTAGGATTCATGGAAGACTTCTCTGTGAAAGCCATTTTAGGAGAGACCTAAATTATGAGCAAGACATAGCCAGGCAAAGGAACAAACTCCAAGCAGAGGAACTAGAACAGGAAAAGGCCCCAAAGCAGTTAGGAGCTCAGCTAAAGTGGAAGGGGAAATGGTTCATGATGGACTGGACTAATTAGAGATTGAGTTAGAGGGTTTTAGATTTATCCTAATTATATAGACATTGAAGAGGGTTTTAGATTTATCCTAATTATACAGACATTGAAGCGCTGTAGCAGGGAGTGCTGCATTTTTAGAAGATTGTACAGGCTACTCTATGCAGAATATGTTAATGAGAGACAAGAGGAAATAGAGAATAAAGTTTTGAAGCTTCCACAATAGATGGTTGGGGAGGAAAATTATTTGCTAAAAGTACAATGATGACAGTGAACATTTGAAAAAGTAGGCAGATTCAGAGTATATTTTGGAGATATATTCTAGAGCAGTGGTTCTCAACCTTTCTAATGCTGCGACCCTTTAATACAGTTCTCATGTTGTGATGACCCCCAACCATAAAATTATGTTCATTGCTACTTCATAACTGTAATTCTGCTACTGTTATGAATCATAATGTAAATATCTGTGTTTTCCGATGGTCTTAGGCGACCCTGCTAGCGGTTCTCAACCTGTGGGTTGCGACCCACAGGTTGAGAACCACTGCTGTAAAGCCTAAGACCATTGGAAAACACAGATATTTACATTTACCTTCATACAATGCTTACAAACTGTATGTATTTTCTACAACTTCTAAGACTCACAATGATATCTTAAAGCCTGATAGCCCCTTTACCTTCTGTCTAATTATTCATTTTAAGTAGAAGCTAAATTTGCTTACCTTTGTACAACAATGAGCACTGCATGATACCCATGTTTATGGCATCTCAGATGTACTTTATGAAGTCCTATGTAACAAGCCTTTAGGGTTCTTAGTGAGTCTGTATAATAAATACTGATAGAGAGTGTCATAAGGGACAGACTTTTAATTCAGTTCAAAAGAACAAACCTGCCATTTTCTTTTAAATGGCATTTCCCCCCAAAAGTTAATATCAATTTGAGTCTGAAATTGAGCCTTGTAAAATTAAGCTCAAATGCAATCTTCCAACACCCACCTCAGTGAAACACATCTCTAAGTTTGCAATGAGAATAAATACAATTTCTATATAAAACACGGAGGACTTTTAAATACACATAGGATGCATGGGATGACGTTGAGAACATAAAAATTGCTTAATGGTCAGATTCATACTGCATTTGAATATAGGATATAAAACTCCTTGGTCCTAAACTATACAATCCAAAAAAATCACTAGGGAAAAAAATTAATGTTAAAGTTATATAACATCCTTTAACATTAAAAGTCATGGTAACTTTTCTCTCTCCTAGAATGTCAATTGAAAAAGAAACAAATGGAATTACATAGCTGCAGATACTCTTTTTTACATATTCCTTGCTAGAAAAGGAAAAGCTATTCTGAAAAGAAATAAAGGAGGGAACCTAGCCAAGAAGAGATTCCAAAAGAATGTATGTATGTGTGTGTGTGTGTGTGTATTTTCTCTATCAACCCACAATTCCTATTTCAACCCTGATCATTTTCTTCACGGCCAATAAGCACTAACCTAGTGTAAAACAGAATAAGAAGAGCATGTGCATATATGACGGATAAAATACAAGCTGCACCTATTTTGGGTGTTTTTATCATTAACTGCTGTTGCATAAACTGAACATACAATGGGCTGTGACACTGGATAAATCATTTGTTTCCACTTGTTATTGATGACATTTCATAACTCGTTTGGGGCTCTGCTTTGCCCCGTCACTCCTGAGTTATGAGGTCATCAATCATGACTGGGAATAAATGATTTATGTAAGTCGCCCTATTGTATATTTTAGGTACAGTATACCATAAAACACACACTATTGATTTCTAATATTGTGGCATTACGTTTATCATGTGTGTTCGTGAGACTGTGATCTTGTGTCATCTGCTGTAACTGAGTATGAAATGTTAACATAATTTATGAGAAAAGAAATGCACAAAAATAACTCAGTGAATTCTTATTTTTAATTAATATCTTGCTAAAACAATTTTAAAGGTCTCCTTGAATTAAAAACACACTGTCTCCCAGAAAGGGAGTTGTAGTAAAGGATATGAAGTCCCTATATAAAATCATGATTAGGAAACAGAAAAGGGCTGAGAGACCCTTTGAATAGAGCATTGCCACCTGAGTAAGCTACAGATGCTAAGAACACACCTCCCACTGAGCAATATTTGTAGTGTATTACACTTGAAAGGATCAACTGCTTCGTAACAAGGATATCATGGGAATATGAAAAACTTTTCAAGCCATTTTAGAAAGAGAAGTGGTGGGTTGGGGAGCAAAACCAAAAGTGATTATTTTAATTAATGAAAACTTAGCTCCTTTAACTATAACTCAGGTTGAGTTTGCAAAGAATCTATAAGAAAATTTAACTAACATATTAATTGAAAATAAACATAAAGTTATCAAGAAAATACAGTACTTCCATTTGAAAGGAGTTCTTCAAAAAGGATATGGCAACTGAAGGGACTGGAAATTTTTCCTTTTTCTTTCTCCCTGTTTTATCCGTCAACTGACTTCCATTTTTCCCCCTGATGAGCTTAAAACTATAAACATGCTTAAAAATAAAATAAAACTACAAGAAAATGCAAAGAAATTTGAGAGAGGCAATCAAAAGCATATTGAAAATCAAACCCAGAATAAGAGCATCAAATATCCAAGAACTTTCAGCTATTTGCAATTACGAGAGTAATTGCCATTTTAATATGTTTTGCTTGTTCCAAAGAAACTCTAGTTCAAAAGCTGAAATTCAATGAGTTTAAATCACAGCAAAATCTTTCAGGAGCTGATCAAGATTAAATATACAATCAAAACAACCTATTATCTACATATTTTAGTTGATTAAAAAATATAAGGTACCTCTCTGAGAACTATTACACAGAAGTTGTTGACCAGCTGTGTTCAAATCCCAGTGATGATTAAAAAAATAACTATTTAATCTGAAGTACAAAGATTTTAGGTCATATATAAAGGAAATTTTCCCTTTTTTTCCACAGGAAAGTTTTAAATATTGACATTAAGTTTTGAAAATAGTTGCAGAATTTTTTTTGAAAATTTTCATAGGTTTACTTTATTAGAATAATTTAAGGTTTGTCCTAATCTAATGACCACGTGTTGCATTAAAAATTCAAAATGAGTTCTCAAAATTCTTTGTATTGCCTAATTATATCATGACTAGAGGCCCAGTGCACAAAATTCGTGCATGAGGGGTCCCCTCAGCCCAGCCTGCACCCTCTCCAATCTGGGACCCCTCAGGGAATATTCTACTGCCGGTTTAGGCCCGATGCCAAGGATTGGGCCTAAATTGGCAGTCGGACATCCCTCTCACAATCTGGGACCACTGGCTCCTAACTGGTCACCTATCTGCCTGCCTGGTCACCCCTAACTAACCCCCTGCCAGTCTGGTCACCTCTAACTGCCTCTGCCTGCCAGCCTGATTGCCCCTAACTGCTCCCCCCTCTCCCCCCGCCAGCCTGGTCACCTCTTACAGCCCCCCTCTTCCAGACTGGTCACTCCCAACAGCCCCCTGCTGGCCTGGTCACCTCCAACTGCCCCCTCTGCTGACCTGGTCACCCGTAATTTCCCCCTCTGCTGGCCTGGTTGCCCCCAACTGCCCTGGCACTGGCCTGGTCTCCCCTACTGCCCCCCCTGCCAGGCTGGTCACCCCCAACTGGCCCCCTCTGCCAGCCTGGTTGCCCCTAAATGCCCCCCCTGCCAACCTGGTTGCCCCCAACTGCCCCCTTGCCAGCTTGGTCACTCCCAACTTGCCCCCCCACCAGCCTGGTTGCCCCTGCTGCTGGCCTGGTTGCCCCACGCAACCTGCTGTTCGGTCATTTGGTCGTCCTTCACTAACCCCCCTGCTGGCCTGGTCATCCCACACAGCCTGCTGTTCGGTCGTCCATCTGGTTGTTTCAGTCATGACGGCCCCTGGCTTTTTATATATTAGGATATTAAGAATAATGTTTTATAGAGCAACAGCATAAGAGGAGCAGGGATTTCAAAAGTGAGAGTTGGTACCTTTTAGAATTACTAAGATGATACATGAAATGGTGAGTCAGAGGTCCACAGTTTAGCTAAAAATCCTTAGTTTAAGTCCAATATTATTTAGAAATATTTCACTTTTGAATTTTTAGTCTAGATTTTTCCTAGGTGCTTTAATTAAATACAAGATTTATTAACTTATGGCCTTGAATAAACTTCAAATGAATTCAGAAACTACCTAAATTGTATTTAAAATTAATATATGATTAATGCACATGCATGTTTCTGGGAGCCCATAACAGTATTAAACCTTATTCAGAGTCCAGGTCCAGAAACAAACAATTTTTTTAAAAAAATTACAAACCACTGATTAAACAGGCTGTCATTCACAATTAAGTCTATTATTCATCCTTCCCAACTGTTTATAAAATTAATTTCATTTTTAAAACTATGTTCTCTGTCCCTCTCTCTCCCTCTCTCCCTCTTTCTCTTTATATATCTTGTGCCCTTTATTCTATTCATTTTGGCAACTGATCAGAAGGAAGTACTTTAACTCTGGCTAATTTTGTTATCTTTCAAGTGCCTTTGGATAAGAACTTGTTATAAACTCAATACTTTGAACTTGTAAACTAAAGTTACTTTTTACCTTGTGTGCAGATATCAATTAAATGTGATTTCCCTTCTCCCTACATATAATCAAAGAGTAGCTTCTACTTACTAGTAAATATGGCAACTCACATATGGAATCAGAACTGTCATAAAGGGAAAAAAATCTCCTTTTCTAAAATTCAGGATAAGCCTTAATAACATTTTAATTTCAGATTTTACATTTTTAACAATAAAATGGGATGAGATGTGGGAAGATTATCATTTGATATAAGGAGGCTATACAGAGAAGTAGACATTATAATTAGGAAGCATCCTTGAAGATTTGTACAGTAAGTGGTGTATGATCAATCCAGGATATTAAAACAAACCAAAAAAGAAACTGGGTATAAACCTGGTTCAATCACTTTAGAGCTGTTTTAAGGAGCTTACTCCTAAGCATTAGTAATGCTGATGGAGCCAGAGCCTACATATTTGGTCCTGTACCAGGCTGGATACCAGGAGACTGGACTTAACCCCAGCTCTGCTCCTGACTCATTGAGTGACCTCAAGCCAGTTAATTCATCTGTTGTTTTTCAGAAGGTGGCAACTTGGAGACTACCTAGCAACTGCAGTGCATTAATGGGTGACAATTAGAGGAAGATGCCTGGGTCAGAACAGCTTCAGTGTAAGGAAATCAGGCTTTGCTGCTCTGCCCAATTGGCAGTACTGCTCTTTCAGGGTGCTTCCATGGTTGCTCCCTGCTCCGGAACACCCCATGCTGCCAAAGCCACTGCAGGGAGCACCTTTAACAGACAATCTCATTTTCAAATTTCCAGACCACTAAATCAAATGAACCAATGCAAGGGTAATATTTTTAAGGTTGCCAAGAGATGCATAGAAGAGATGACTACCTTCGGAAGAGAGAATTACAGCAGGAGTCCTGCTTAATGATGATCAGAAAGGTAGATCAGAAAGCAGCTTCTTGAGTTGGGAATTATTTAGATTTCAAATGGCATTTTGCTCTCCATAAAATTGGATTAGATTTCTTGAATCTTCTAAGACTTTGATCCAGCCCATTTCACCTTTACAAATTAAAAACCAGGTTTGGCAGTGAAAATCATATAACATACCAGAAAGCTTTGAGGGGCATATGGGCAGATTTAGCCTAGAGGCCCACCATACTATCATGATTGTACTTCAAGAAAACATACTCAATTCCTATAATGCTAAACATTTTTCAGCAGAGAGGCATGCATTCATAAAATAGCTGTATTTCTATGGTATTTCATACAGTGTTAAGTTTGTGATTCTAACAATAATTTATTCCATTGGAATTAATGTCCTTATATAATTAATAAAAACAAAATTTCAAGGTACTAAAAGTGTTGTACAGGCCTATCAACAATAAAGATAATTTTTTTAAAAGTGGTGTACAAATGTAGATCAGTTAAAATACTAACCAAATGTTAATGAAAGTTAAAATAAATGAGTCATGTCATATATGCATGACAACTAGACTAACCCTAAATATATGTGAAAATGAGAGTAATGAGGAAGAAGAAAGGAGGGGGGCCAAACATTCAAATCTAGAAGTTAGACAACAGTAAATTTAGTTGTGCAGAATTTTAAAAAGAAATTGTCACTTATTATCTTACATGTGAGCAGAAAATCTAAATAAAATATCATTCAGCTAAACTATAAAGACTATATCAGCCATCCCTTAAGAAATAAAAGGATCATCAGCCACCCTCAAACAAAATCTGTCAGTGTAGTACACTCCAGCAATTTCCCAGTGCCACCATGTGTGCTCAGGGATGCATCAATAGGGTTTGCAAAGCACTGCTTTTCTCCAGATAGTGCTCAGGACATGAACGCTAACATAAATCAAAAATACTGGCGTGTGTTCCCTGTAGTCACTGCTGCTTAATCCGCTTACTCTAACCCTTCCCACCTTCACACAGGGTCATCTCTCCAGGTAACCGACATATTCCCCTTTCAAAAATATTTTCTTTCATGAAGGATTATAAATGCCTTATTGATTATTCTACACAAGGCCAGTCAACTTCTGACTTCACAAGAAGAATTAAAGTGGGTGAACCCACTGCTGTTTCACTACCTACATAACTAAAGTACCACTACCCAGTTATTTTTAACTGACCTAGTCATAGAATAACTATCATCAGTGTCAGGGTCCCCAAAGGACAAAGGGTTGTTTGTGCTCCTGCTTGACTACAAAACCACTGAGCAAATAACTATATAGCTGGCTCAAGTTTCCTCCTGGTCTCAGTCTTACATGCTAGGAAAAAAAGAATCTTGATGCAGCATTTGGAAACATTCTTTTCATATCTGCTTATCTTTTCAACAAGTCAGGTATTGAAAAAAGATTGTTTCATGTATCTTTTGCATTTTTAAAATATATTAGAACTAAGCTTATAAACTTAGAAAATGTTTTTTCTCTCATTTCATTCATAAATTTCTGCATTTTTAAAAAAATCCTTATTTTCTTATTTATTATTATTATATTATTATTATAGCTTATTAAAATGTTTTTCTTCTTCATAGTTTTAATTCTTATTTTATCTATATTATTACCTCAATACTTCCTTCTTACTCTCCACCATTTTTCTTTAAACTAAATTGAGAGTTTTCAAAAATGGTCTTGCAGTAAATATTTCCTGCTTTAGATATCAAATAGTATAATGAAGCAAAAATATATTGCACATTCGCACTACACATATAGTGGTAAGTGGTAAATAGGTCTAATAGTTGCAAAGTCTCTGCATTTTTTCCAGAATAATATAATATCAATACTAATTTAACTGTGAAAAATTAATGATGTATATTATAATCTATAGAGTAATGATTAAATATACATAAATCAAATTCTAAAACCATTTCTGGCATGTGTTCCCTGTAGTCACTGCTCTTTCAGGGTGCAAAATAAAAATAGGAAAGGAGAGAAACCAAGATGGCAGCATAGGTAAACACCTAAACTGCTGCCTCACACAACAATTTCAAAACTACAACTAAAAGACAATCAGCCAGAACCACAGGAAAGCTGGCTGAGTAGAAATTCTACAACTAGAAGGAAAGAGAAAAGCACACAGAAACTCAGAAGAGCTGCAAAAGGCTGAGATACGGAGACGTGCGTGCAGAGAGGACTGGCAGCTGAGTGCATGGCTGGCTTTCTCAAGTGGGAGGGAGACAGAAGTTCCCGACTGTGCTGAACTCCAGTTCAGGGCGAGACCCCGGGGACTCAGACTCATTCTGGGGGTAACTGGACTGTCAGGAAAAGAGAAAAGCACACTGAGACTCAGGGGACCTGCAAAAGGCAGAGGTCCGAAGGCGCGCATGCGTGGGGAGGACTGACTGCTAAGTGCGCAGCTGGCTTTCTCAAGCGGGAGGGAGATGAAAGCTCCTGACTGCGCTGAACTCCAGTTCCAGGAGAGACTCTGGGAACCCAGACTCATTCTGGGGGAAACTGGACTGTCTGGCAGCGGGCGAAACTCGAGGGCGGCTTTCTCTCAGAGGTGCTTGCAGCAATTACCAAGGGACACTGAGACCCAGAGGCCTCATAGGGCAGGGCTGACAGGAAGCCAAGGCTGTCTGCTCCACCCTGAGACTCTGCCCCATCCAAGCTGAGCACAGAGGCTTTTGTAATTTTGCAAGTCTTGTCTCATAAGGATGTCTCCAGCACAGAAGTTCTCCCAGTGTAGACAGAGCTGATCCTCACAGCCAATTGGCCTGGAGGTCAATTCCTCCCAGTGATACCAAAAACAATCAAGGCTTAACTATAACAAGACTGTGCACACAGTCCACAAAGGGATGCACCAAGAGTGTCCACCTCAGGTAACTGGGGAGGCCGACCCACTGGGCCCTATAGGACACCTAGCACACAAAGCTACTCTACCAACTCAGGAAAGCAGCAAAAATGTGGAGACCAAGAAACAGATCACAAATGAAAGAAATGGAGGAAAGCAAACAACTTGATATAGAGTTCAAAACCACAGTTATAAGGTTTTTCAAGAATATCCTAGAAAAGGCCAATAAATTTAGTGAGACCCTCGAGGATATGAAAAAAGACCAACTAGAAATTAAGCATACACTGACTGAAATAAAAAATATTATACAGAGACCTAACAGTAGACTAGAGGAACGTAAGAATGAAGTCAAAGATTTGAAATACAAAGAAGCAAAAAACACTCAACTGGAAAAGCAAAAAGAAAAAAGAATACAAAAATTTGAAGGTAGTGTAAGGAGCCTCTGGGACAACTTCAAGCGTACCAACATCCAAATTATGGGAGTGCCAGAAAAAAAGAGAGAGCAAGATACTGAAAACCTATTTGAAGAAATAATGACAGAAAACTTCCCCAACCTGGTGAAAGAAATAGACTTACAAGTCCAGGAAGCGCACAGAACCCCAAACAAAAGGAATCCAAAGAGGACCACACCAAGACACATCATAATTAAAATGCCAAGAGCAAAAGACAAAGAGAGAATACTAAAAGCAGCAAGAGACAAATAGTTAATTACCTACAAGGGAGCACCCATACAATTGTCAGCTGATTTCTCAACAGAAACTATGCAGGCCAGATGGGAGTGGCAAGAAATATTCAAAGTGATGAATTACTCTACCCAGCAAAACTATCATTCAGAATTGAAGGTCAGATAAAGAGCTTTACAGACAAAAAAAAAGCTAAAGGAGTTCATCAACACCAAACCAATATTATATGAAATACTGAAAGGTATTCTTTAAGAAGAGGAAGAAGAAGAAAAAGGTAAAGATAAAATTAACAACAAATACATATCTATCAACAAGTGAATCTAAAAATCTAGTGAATAAAAAATCTGATGAACAGAATAATCTGGTGAATATAATAGAATGAGGGGCATAGAAAGGGAGTGGACTGACAATTCTCGGGGGGGAAAGGGGTGTGGGGGTGCGGGAAGAGACTGGACAAAAATCGTACACCTATGGATGAGGACAGTGTGGGGGAGGTAAGGGCTAGGGTGGGGTGGGAACCGGGTGGAGGGGAGCTATGGGGGGAAAAAAGAGGAACAATTGTAATCATCTGAACAATAAACATTTATTAAATTTAAAAATAAAATAAAATAAGAAAGGAGGAGCAGATAAATGAAAAACAGAGGGGAGAAACAGAAAACAAATTTTAAATATGGTGACTTAAATCTATACACATCAATAATGGCATTAAATGTAAATAGATTAATTTTTCTAATGAAAAATCAGAGATTATCAGAATGGTGTTTTTTTACAATAGATTTTTTTTAAAAAGCAAGAACCAAATCTATGCTGTCCATATGAGAGGTACTAGTATTTTAAATATTAAGCCATAGATACTTTAAAGTTAAATGGGTAGAAAAAGATATACCATTGAAATTATAAGTACAAGGCTGGAATAGCTATCATAGCTGCTTTATTTATAATAGACAAAAACTATAAAGCCTATATTCCGTCAAAAGGGAAAAGAATAATCAAACCAAGATTCATCCATACAATGGGATACTATTTGGAATTATATAGGAACTAACTATTGATACACCTAACAGTAAGGATACATCTCAAAAACATTATGTTGAGTGAAAGTTTTACACAAAAAAGGACATACTGTGTGATACCATATATTTAACAGGTAGAACTATGGAAAATATCAGAACAGTAGACATTTCTAAAGGGTTGGGTCAGGGATTATTTGAGGAAAGGCATGAGTAAATTTTCTGAGGTGATGATAGTATGAACAGGGAGATGGTTATATAGCTAGGTATAATTGTCATAACTCAATGAAAGTGCACTAAAAAATGGTGGTTTTCATTGCATATAAATTTTATATCAAAAGAAAATATATAAACAAGCATTCAATACTTGTTAATATATACAGGTTAGGTATTTAGGGAAAAATCTACTGATATCTGCACCTTTGTTTGAAATACATCAAAAATACAATTGACGAATATAAGAATATGGATAGATGTGAAACAAAGCAAAATAGTAAAATGTTAATAGCTGCATCTAGACAGTAGTTATATGGTGATCACTGTAAGATTCTTTCAATTTTTCCTTATGTTCAAAATTACCAATTAAAATAAAAATAGAAATAGGAAAGAGGGAGAGGGGTACACAGAGAGCTGAACTGTATCTGCTTTATATTTTAAAATAAAGAGACAAACTATTCTGAAGCAAATAGAGCAAATATGATTTAAAAGACCCTCGTATAGGATTCATGGGTATTAATTGTAGTATTTTTTTTCTTTCGTATTTTCTTCATGCTTGAAATATTTCATATTTCATAATTTAATTTTTATAATATATAAGTGAAATGAATGTAATGCAGAAGAGATTGAAGGGCAATAAACTGAGTCCCAGGATCTGGATTTTAGTCTCCATTCATTTAATACCTGTGAACCTGATATGAGTGACAAAGTCTCTCTGGGCCTCAGTTTCCTCATTTGTAAAATAAGATAGTTGAACTGAAAAATGTATTAGAGATTCATTTTCATCTTTATGATTCTATAAATCTAAAGTAGGCAAAAATAAACAAAAGTGTAATTTTAGAAATTGTCTCCTGATTAAATATCATACATGAGCCAAAATACTCAAAAGATTAATTATACAGGTGGTCAGAGAATAGTTTTGTCCACGGAAATCAGGACCTTTATGGTTTTACTCAACCTAAACACAATAAAGTGATATATAAGTAGATGGGAAATCATATCATTGAAGATCCCAAAGCCCAAAAATAAAGGGGGGAAAATTTTAGTTTTTAAGACATTATTTCTATTTATTCTTCCAATGACTTGGGTCTTGAGAATTCCATTCCATTTTAAGCTTTATTTTTTTCAACCCTACAATGAGGATGAGAGTAAAGAATATTTCCAATTCTACAAATAAATGGGAAGATATACCATGTTCATAAATTGGAAGGATTAATATTGTTAATATATCCTCACTACCTAAAGCAACATACAGGTTCACTGCAATCTCTATTAAAATACCAATGGCATTCTTCTCAGAACTAGAACAACTACTCCTAAATTTATATGGGAACACGGACTTGAACAGCCAAAGAAACCTAGAGAAAAAACAAAGTGGGAGTTATCATGCTCCCTAATTTCAAACCATACTACAAAAGCTACAATAATCAAATTAGTATGGTACTGGCATAGAAACATATATGTAGATCAATGGATTAGAATAGAGAGCTCAGAAATAAACCCTAACTTATATGGTCAATTAGTCTACAACAAAGAAGGCCAGAATATATCATGTAGTAAAGAGAGTCCCTTCAATAAGTGGTGCTGGGAAAACTGAGCATTAAGTGTAAAAAATAAAATTAGACCACTTTCTTATAACATATATAAAAATAAACTCAAATGGATTAAAGACTTAAACATGAGACCTGACATTATAATTCTTCTAGAGGAATACATAGGCCATAAACTCTTTGACACTGCTTTTTTTGGATATGTCTCCTTGGACAAGAAAAACAAAAGAAAAAAATAAACAAATGGGACTACATCAAACTAAAATGTTTTTGCACAGCAAAGGATTTCCATCAGCAAAACAAAAAGATCACCTATTGAATGGGATAAGATAGTCACGAATGATACATCCAATAAGAGGTTAATATCTAAAATATATAAGGAATTCATACAACTTAATACTAAAAACAAAAAACAATTAAAAATTGGGCAGAAGACCTGAGACATACAGATGACCAACAGACACAAGAAAATATGCTCAACATCACCAGTCATAGAGTAGCATGCTGCCAGGTACTTATCACAGTACCACCTCTTGGCCGCTGACATCAAACCCAATGAACACACAGAAAGTGCTAGTACACAAAAAGTTCATATTAACAAAGAAAAGACAGGAGCAAAAAGAAAAATTGATGTACTTAATATCAGTACTTATCTGCTACTTGATAATTCCATATTCCTTTAAGAAACTTGCTCTACTGAACTTAAAACACTGATTTTGTTTAGCGACTGAGTTGACATTTAAAACTGACTTTCTGGCCACAAAATGAAACTTTGTAGGACACATTTTCTTATCTGAAATACAAATCTTTCAAAGTTTCTAATATCTAACACCTTTCTCAAAAATTGAAATGTATGTCTATGGAGAAATTTATCTTTTTGGAAATACAGTGAGTGCTAAATTGAGACTTTTGCTTTTTAATTAACATTGGAAGCAATTTCTTCTTTTACTTCTTTGTCTCCTTGCCACTTTATTAGGTCTTTTTCCTTTCTTTTTATTCCTCATTTGACTTTTTTCTTACCTATACCTAACTTATGTTTATCATTTCTCAGTAGGCTAATATGGTTAACACTTAAGTCTTTCTAGCAGGAATACATTCTATTGCATGCAAAAAAAAAAAAAAAAAAAGCTGTTGCAATTAAGCTAGAGGAAACAAAGGATTTGAAGAAACAAATCTATTTTTCTGTCATTATGTGCCTGAAAGGAATCTGCCACCTAGATTAAAATCTAGTTAGCTCTACAGTATAACTAATTATGTATGAATTTAGACTATAATCCCTAATGTTCAAAGAAACCATATTATGCCATAGAGATAACCACCTTAATTTTAAGAATTGCTATAAGGTTAAGGTAGCTGTAGAGTCCATGTGTCCATTGTACGCAGTAGTTTTACATAAGCTAAGAAACCAAACACCATGAAGAATTAATTCAGAATGGTCTGGCATTTGACATACAACATAGGTTGTCCTGTAATGCAGACTCTAACAACATTAGGCATTCCTGAATCCCTAGTAATAGAATTGTTAACCTTTATACCAAGAAGGTTGGGAAAACACCAATATCTGCATGTGGTGTGCGTCCAGGACGACTTCAAGGAATTCCTACTATGAGACATAAAGTTCTTACGAGGCTGTCTAAAATTTAAAATATATATCAGCAGGACCTATAGGGGATCCATATGTGCTAATTATGACGATGACAATATCAAGCATGCTTTCCTTGTTGAGGAGCAGAAAATAGTTGTGAGTGTTGAAGTCACAAGCACAATCAGAAAGCTAATTTTTTTAAGTGAAGCTTTTTTTGCATAATAAAAATAAAACACTTTAAAAAATGAAGACTTGATAGTGAGGGCTGTACCCGATAGATATTAGGCAACAACAGGGGAAGCATTAGGTTTTTCCTTAATATTCTACATGTTGTCCTAGCTGGTTTGGCTCAGTGGATAGAGCATTGGCCTGTAGACCAAAGAGTCCCGGGTTCGATTCTGGTCAAGGGCATGTACCTGGGTTGCAGGCTCCTCCCTGGCCTGCGCCCTACTTCGGGCTCGTGCAGGAGGCAATCAATTGACGTGCTCTCTCACACTGATATTTCTCTCTCTTTCCCTCTCTCTTCCACTCTCCCTGAAAATCAATGGAAAAAATATCCTCAGGTGAGGATTAAAACAACAACACGATATTCTACATGTTTATCTCTAACATCAAAAATTGGCACTTTTATACCACTGTTTTTCAGTCCCATGAAAGACATAAGTTTAACAATAAACTTTAAATAAAACATCCCAAGGGGAAAATTTTTGTTGTTTGTTTTTCAATGGGCAGGCAGAGCCAAATTACTGGATCTCCCAAAATCAGTCTGTAAAAGTGTAAAAGGAATGTTAACATGTCTGTGGCTTGTATTTCCTTGACAGGAAGGAAAGATGGGTGGACATATTCCCTGTTTCTCATGCAGACTTTTTTCTATGGTTATTCTAAAGGTCATGAGATTTCTGGATTATTCAGAAATGAGATGAAACTACTGCCTATCCTGTATCCCCATTTCATAACAGCATATCTACTTTAAAGAAGTAAATTCTCATTCCTCTAATATGCCTGTAGGAGACTAATTCTGTTATCCCATACAGAGTTCTTCTGAACTTCTCTAAACTCAAGTCAGGAGTGAAAGATAATTTCTGTATTCCATTACTTTGGAATTAAGACAGGAGATTGCAGCAGTAAGGGGTGAGGGATAATGTGCTTGTAGGGCCTCTATATGTTAGTGAGGCAGGAAAGGAAGGAAACTGATCAAAACAGTCAGACTTGGAAATAGCTTTTCTGGATGAAGTTGCCACAACCATTTCATGTTGGTTAAAAAAGACTTATGCTAAAGAACAAGTTTCTTCCTCATCAATTGTATGGCCTGATTACAGTATTCTTTCTATTTTACCATCAAGCCAGGATCTACTAGGGTGTGGTTGTTGGTTTTTTTCTGTCATTTTAACTTTTGGGAAATGCAATGTTATACTGAGATTCATAATATCCTATCTAATAAAAGAGTAATAAGCAAATTGACGGTACCTCTGCTACACCCACAAGCCACGCCCACCAGCCAATCAGGAGCGAGTATGCAAATTAACCCAACCAAAATGGCTGTGGCCACAGAGTGAGCAGGAGGCTTGGGTTTCCCTGGCAATGGAGGAAGCCAAGTTTCCGCACACCCTGGCTGACACTGGACTTCACTTAAGGCTACAAAGTTTCAATTACAGAAGATAAACAAATCCCAACAAAAATGGCGGCAGCCACGGAGCTGGAGAGAGCAGGAGGCTTGAGTTGCCGCCGGCGATGGAGGAAGCCAAGCTTCCACAGCCCCGGCCTGCCTTGGCCTCCACTCAAGGCTATAAAGTTTTAATTAAAGAAGATAAATAAATCCTAACAAAAATGGCTGCGGCCACAGAGCAAGCAAGAGGCTTGGCTCTGCTCAAGGCTACTAAGTTTTAATTATAGAATATAAATAAATCCCAGATACCAGGGCCTCCGCTTGGGTCACCAGAGGGTGTGGCTGGCCTGCAAACCACCACAGGACCCTCACTCAGTCCACTCCATGTCCCAAGAGAATCCCCACCCTGATCCAGGACACCCTTCAGGGCAAACCAGCTGGCCCCCACCCATGCACCAGGCCTCTATCCTATCTAATAAAAGAGTAATATGCAAATTGACCATCACTCCAAGACACAAGATGGCTGCCCCCATGTGGTCAAAGATGGCTGCCCCCATGTGGACACAAGATGGCCACCACAAAATGGCCAGCAGAGGAAGGCAGCTGGGAGGGACCAGGCCTGCAAGGGAGAGCAGTTGGGGGCAATCAAGCCTGCAGGGGAGGGCAGTTAGGGGTGACCAGAACAGCAGAGGAGGGAAGTTGGGGCAACCGGGCCTGCAGGGAAGGGCAGTTGGGGGGAGGGGGCCCAGGCGTGCAGGGGAGAGCAGTTGGGGGGGACCAGGCCTGCAGGGGAGGGCAGTTAGGGGCAAACAGGCTGGCAGGGGAGCAGTTAGGCATCAATCAGGCTGGCAGGGGAGTGGTTAGGGGGTGATCAGGCTGGCAAGCAGAAGCTGTTAGGGGCAATCAGAAGGCAGTGAAGGCAGGCAGGGATGTCTGACTGCCCATAAACGGGCAGTCGGACATCCCTCGAGGGGTCCCAGATTGGAGAGGGAGCAGGCTGGGCTAAGGGACACCCCTCCGTGCACAAATTTCATGTACAGGGTATCTAGTTAGATTCATAATCCTTTCACTAGATATCTTTCTCCTCCCTCCCTACTGTTTTCACAAACAGTTCCAAAATAGGGACAAACAGATCATATGGAGCTAATTATAGATCTAAAAAAAAACAAGGCTGGCTATTCTTAGAGACACACAGAATAAAAAAAGATATCTCCTGAAATGTTGTACCTCCATGTTTTAAGGTCAAACTATGTTGAATACCAGTAATGACAAGTTAAGAGGAACACAACGGGATCATTCACAGTCCAATTATACAATCAGGTGAAAACAGTAAAACTATTTCCTTGATGTCATAAAATGCTGTTTCCAACTAGATATATGCATTTTTCTGGTTTATAACTATGCCTTCTAAACAATTTCTTTCCTGAAAGTTGCTTTTAACAGTGACTGTTGATAGAAACTGTGTTTACAAATTTTAAAGATACTGGTTAATATGGTAGTTATACTCTTAAAATAAATCTTAAACAAAAAACTGATGAGTGAATTAAAACAACTGTGGTACATTTGCACAACAGAATACTACTCAGCTGTAAAACAAGAAATCTTACCCTTTGTAATTATAGACTTTTTAATTTTGATGAGGGTAGGGCTACATCTCTTACACACTACCACTGCATGGATGACCTGGAGAGTATTATGTTAAGTGAAATAAGGCATTAGAGAAAGATTTCACTCATATGTGGAATCAAATGAACAAAATGAACTATCAAGCAAGATAGAGACAGACTCGTAGAAAGCAAGCTGACAGCTGTAGGAATGGAAAAGGTAGGGTGGGAGTGGGAGGGATTAAACAAAAAAAAAGAGAAAAAAACTCATGGACAACAGTGTGGTAATTGCTAGGGTGGGGGGGATGAAGTAGGATATGTGATGGAAGGAGACTTGATTTAGGATGGTGAACACACAATATAGTGTACAGCTAACATATTGTGGAATTTTGTATAATTTTTGTTAACCAGTGTCACCCCAATAAATTCAAACAAAAAAGAGAATTGACTACACACATTGCAAAACATAAGAGACTCATAATGGGAGAATTAAGCAGCCAAATGCAGACATAAGTATTTCTTTCTCTGTTCTAACATATGGACAATTAGTTTATATCTAAATATGAAGTACAATTTTTACTGTCTTGTCACAGGTCGAGTTATCCCTGAGGCACGTGACTTTGCTCTCAACCAGCAATACAGAATAAAAACACTTTTCAGACTCTTTTATGAAAGTTCAATCTTGAACTCACCGCTACTTGACACAAATTAAAAGCTGGGTTTACAGTCATGCCCTTTGTACATAACTGTCTGAATTGTATGGAATCTCAGTGTTTCTTTCACCTTTGTGACATCCATCCCTGGGTTAGGTTAGACCACTAGACCTAACCTGAACGTTCTCCTACTGACCAACTGCAGGACTTTTCAATGCACATATATATCTAATTTGTCAATTGTCAGGGAAAGATTTGTAATTCTGATGAGGGTAGGGGCTACATCTCTTGCATGCTACCGTTTTCCAACTGTGCCAGGTGATATCTAGGAAACACTCAACAGAAGGCTATTGAATGAATGAACAACCTAGACTTGCTTTCACTGACTTGCTTTACCAAGATGCTACATAACATATAACTAGTTTTCATGATACTAATGTGTATGTTCACCATAGGCAATAAAGAACATATTTCCCCAAATTACACCATGTCCTCTCTATAAAGACCCAGGAGATAAATCAAAGCCTGTGTAGCTGGAATAGTTGCACATCTTCTAAATAATCAGTCTCTTCTCTTGAGCTGTGTCTTGGAATTAATGGTTTCCATCTTTGTGTTGGCTGTTAGAGATCTGAGGACTACACATGCAGTTCATGACTAACCAGGACAGAGGGCTTCACAGTGGGCATTAGGTTCCTCAGTTACACTCCAGCTCCATCCTTCCTCTCTGCCTTTTCCTTGGCTTCATTTCTCCCACTTAACTGTAAATTTATGTTATGTATCTTTGTAAGCCACCTTAACTTATTTTTGAATCAAGGTGGGACATAAATAATTGATTTTCCCCTTCATATAGAAGTTATTAACTTTGCTGAAGAAGAGAATGGGCAAATGAAGACAAAATGTAGACTTTGGCAATACATAGCTGATTTTAAGAGACCTTTGGGATACCTTGTGAAGAAAAGGTGCTATTTCTATCCCACATTATATAGTTTTAGTTTTATGTACAGCACAGGCAATTGCACAATGTCAACCCTTTATTATTTTACATCCATTATGTTAATGCTACAAAATATTTAAAAATAAAATACAAAGGAATTTAACTGGACCAGAAGAAGCTTAGCTTTTGTTTATAGTCAGAACATTAGGAACAAGGAAAATTGATGAAACTGTAAACATATATGGGGAACATTGGTACCAAGTAGAAAGAATGACCTCTTCCTGTTGAATTATGTTTTGAGAGACAGGGTTCCTCTTCCTCCCCTTCCTCCTCTCTTTCACAAAGGAAACTGTCAATTTTTCATGAGATGTAGTTTCTCGGAAGATAGAGAAATAGACCAATGCTAGCTAAATAAAATAATCACAATTTTTCTAAGAACTAATAGTTGAGTTGAAAGTTTATTTAGAAATACAGTTGTACTGTATCATAATGTGATAAAATTATGGTAACAGTCAATCTAAATATAGAATACTTGTTTTCTATAGCTATGTCTACATCTACATACCAAGTACATTTAAGTAAAAGGAAAAAAATAATGACAAAGGAACACACACACACTTATATACACATAAGCATCTGCTCCCAAATAGCAAAAACATCTCTACCACGAGAACCACGCCCATCTCTTCTCCAGGTTCAGGTAGGGAACTACTGTCAGTCTATTCTAGCACACCCTTTTAAATTCTGTACGTCTTTATAAATGCAGTTATCATTACCATTGTTGCCTTATCACTCTCCATGATTGCTCTCTTTCAGTCAAATACAAAGGAAGTCTGAATATAAATGTTTTGTCATAAAACTGCTATTCAAACAATAAAAAGGGTTATAATAGTACTAAAAATAATTTACCTCTAAGGCTGCCGTGTAGACTGGTAGTGTGCAGGCTGAGGGGCACAAAACGCCTGCAGCCATACCCTCAGTGTCCTCTGAGCTCTCTCACTGCATCTGTACCCACATCTGCATGATTTTAAAGATGATTCAGATATCATCACATGGCTGGGATATCCAGAACTTTCCTAGCATGAGATTTTTTAAAAGATACAAATTGTCTTTAGCAATATTATCATTATTTAAGAAACATGGGATAAATTAGATTACTTTTAAGTTTGTTAGTTTTGGGGTAGAGGATAAATAGTAGTGCATATATAGTGCACCTTTTTACCATGTGCCATATCTGTGCATATATATACACACATATCACATACACAGAGATATACACATATCATATAACATACATGCCACATGTACACACCTATACCTATAATACGCACATGTGCCATACTCACATATATCATGTACACACGTATGATGTGTACATACACATATAGAGCACATATATCTTATATATCATGCATACACATACACATTTAAAATCTTCACTCTGCAAATGTTTTTGTTAGTACAAGGACTGGCTGTGCACTGCCACCCAGGGGCTCTGCAACATTTTAACATTACTATCTTGCCAAGAGGTATTCAAAGTCATCACCAAATTTGTCCTGGACAGTGCTTCATGGTTAACATTCCCATTGCACTTTCCTGTAGCTTCAGTGTCATTTCCCATAGCATGAATGCATGGTGCAAAGAAAGGTGGAGAAAATGAAGAAAGAAAAGAATGCCAAACAAGCAGAGGACCACCTAGGAGGAAACAAACAAATCATACTGACAAGGCTGACGAGAAGGAGTAAGAGGGAAAGAAGAGAAGGAGGAAGTTTATCGGGGCTTCATGGCTATTGCTCCCGGTAAATATCCCTCCTTGAAACAATAAAGACAAATAAAGTACAAAGAAAGGATAAAGCAAAAGATTACAGACTTGGCCGGTGTTTGATAAATGGCACTCTACTTCACTCTGCTTATTGTGTACTTCATACCTCACTCCTGAATATGGAAGAGAATTTTATTAAAGATTTAGCCACGGTGGTGGTGGTGACTGGCTCACAGTAATTTTCCTACAAAGTAGTTTAATCTATCACAGGGCAGACAGTGCACCTTCTTACCATGTATCATATCTGTCTATTGAGTAAGTGCTATCCAAATCCAATTTCTTTTCATTTTTGGAACCCGTGATGCATATTCAAGATACACTTACGTTTTGTCTTTGTCCTAAATCGGGTGCTGTGTGAGAAGCAGGGGAGTGGGGGTGGGGGCAGTGCTAATAAAAAGGAAATCTGCACTCTATGGTTTCTATATCATTCTGGTCATTTGTTTCTTTTTTGTATTTTACAAAACTAAATTGCATAATTTCAATGGCATATAATATTGGTCACATGTGGAGTCACCAAGACCTTCATATTTATGGATATGAATATGAAGTATTGCACCAATGATTATGAAATGAACTTAGAAAATCATTACAGTCAAATTCCAGTTTTGAGCTTTGTGAAGCACATAGGGGTTGTTCCATCCAATAATGAGATGACTTGCGCCATAATAGGGAAACTATTCCGACCAAAATCATTCAGCAGTTCATTATCTGGTAAAATGTAAATGCAGAAGTGTCAGGAGCAAGGTACCTTCAGAGTGCTCTGGTATGGAATCACAGAAATTAGAAAAGCCCCATGAGGTCACTCACTTCATCTGCGCCTGGTACCAGAGTGCTCTCAGCAAAATATTTTCAAATATAGAGTCCATGCTCCCATCATGAGATTCTATTATTTCTCCTTTCATTGCATTACTTTATTTCACTATGATGAATTGTTTTCTAACCTGACAATTGTTTTCTTTAAATATTATTGGTATTTTTGTAACAAATAAGTAACTGCCCTCACCAAATTGTAACATATCCTTGCAGTTCTGTTATATCCTATTTATAGACTCTGTCTAAAACTGACTTTACACATATTATTTTAATTATAAGGCTAATTAGCATATATTTTGGCCAGCTAATTTACATTTAAAATCACAACTATTCTTGTTTTACAGTTCTTGGAGGACCCGAAATCCCAAACATGGTCAATTTCCACCTAGCAGCAATTTAAAAGGTGCATCTCTTTAATTTCCATGCTCTTTCCACCCCCAGCAACTTAGACCCTACCTTATTTGGTCCCAAATTTGAACATAGATTTTAGAAAATATTAAAAGTAATTCTTTATCGGAAGATTTTGAGCTCCCTCCAACCTGGTCCAAGTCCTTCAATTTAGAGATGAGGAAATAATTAACTTTTAGAAGGTAATTTGTTTGAATGGTCAAACAACAGATTAATTTATAATTAGAAGAAAATGGATATTAAATATAAAAGTCTTAATTTCAGATCCTGCCTCTGCAGTTAACTAGGCCTGTGACCTTGGTTGGATAAATCATTAACTTTCTGAGCCTCAGGTACTTGTCTGTAAAATGGAAATAATAATGCTGAGCACATGAGTTTGTTATAGGAATCAAGATAAAGTATTTAAAACATAATTATCATGATGCCTAACACACAATAAGTACTCAATAAGTGATATCAATTAGTCACAGTGAAGCATCCATCTTATATAAATACTGCTGTTTGAAATATTAACCCTGCTATTTGGCTTCTGTAAATTCTTGCTTGCTAAGGCTACTCCCACTTCAGAGAGGCCATTAAGCCTTCCCCAGACAAGGTTATCAGTGCTGGCGCCAGGCCAGGCCTCTGGTTGAGGTCTCAAGGTCCCTGCACATACAGGCTCTTTAAGAACTTGTAAAAGGGACCGGAAACACTCCATATTTGGGAGACAAAGAAGGTGGAAACATATAAATAGGGAAGGTTCCTGCATGTTGGGGCCCAGAATTTGAGAGACATTTTCCTCTGGACCCGCGCGTAATAAATGTAACTCCATCTCTCTAAGTATTGCTTTGTTCTTCTTCGGTTTTCTGTAACAACAGAACTGAGCCTGGAAATGACTGCTTGGTAGGATTTGTCTAGCCACATTGATTCATGCCACCTATCATCTCTCCTTCACCTATGTATTATGAACTGGTGCTTAGGATAAAGACAAAATTAAGCTTCTATCTAAAACCAGGAAGAAAGTTTTCACTAGTCTCCTAAAATATATTGATAATAAAATGTTTGTGTAAACATTTTTTCACATAAATTAATACTATCATATAATCTTTATGTATGCTTTTGTTTTAAAATATCTTCATATTATAAAAATAGTACAACTAGTGAAGAAAGTTTTCAGAGTACACAAAGAAAAAAGAAAAACATTCATAATCCTACTATCCAGAAATAATTGCTTTTAATATCTTGGTGAAAAATCTTTATATTATATATTTTTAAAAATTATTTTATATAAATTATGTTCATCATATATGTTATAGAGATACATATTATATATTACTTTATATTCTACATTTTTCCCCCAAAACATAAATAGTGAGCATTTGTCCACACCACTGTATATTTCTTGAAAATATAAATTTTAAGTGGTAGGGATTTGTCAGTACTTTATTTAACTCCTCTTCTATTTAAAAATATTTATACTGTTCTCAGTAATTCTGCAAAAAACATCCTTTATTTCCGTGAATTCTTTTTGAATTAAAATTTTCTGTCATTCATTAAACTAAAAATTCCTTGAAGCCATAGCTCTTTTCCAACTTCTGTTTGATTTCACTGCCAGCATAGTGTGTATATTCAATAAAAACTACTCTAAGAAAAATGTTCCTATTGATTAATATTCAACAAAAATATTTCCCCTTACAAACACTCTGGAACTCATTCACAGTGTGAAATTCATACTACTCTGATTTATTTACATTGATATAATAAATTATATATGGAAATTTTAATAATTACATTATTAAAGGCCTTCCTGTGATAATTTTCTCCAGAAATTATAAAACTTCATAAAAACCAGCAATCATGATAAATTCCTAAGTTTAACTGTTTTATTAGTCACTGTAGGGCCTAGATGATTAACATGAAGAAATATGAAGCATGGCTCAGTGGTTGAGCAGTGACCTATAAACCAGGAGGTCACTATTCGACTCCTGGTCGGGACACACTCGGGTTGTGAGTTCAATCCCTAGTGGGGGATGTGCAGGAGACAGCCAGTAGATAATTCTCTCCCATCATTGATGTTTCTGTATCTCTCTCTCCCTCTCCATTCCTCTCTGAAATCAATGAAAAAATATTTTTAAAAAAATACAAAGGTTGCCCTCTAGAAAACCTGTCCTAATTTTTAAAGATTGCACAACTGCTCATATCTTTAGATGCCATCTCTTAAAAAAACAAAACACTAACATTGATTCACATTTCTGATAGTTGTTTCATCTTTTAAAAACTCAATTATCTTATACATTTATATGAGTTGGAGATTTACAGCTGTTAATGGTAAAAGAAGAAATCCAACATTTAAAATAATTTTGGATCTGATATACGCCACCCTCACTGGCCTTGAAAACTTTCTATCAAAAGATTATTTGAGAGCAATTTTGAAATCAGGTTATTATAATAACAAAGAAGAAAGCACCAAATTACATCATGCCAAAATAAAAAAAAAAAAAGAACAATGAGAAAGTTGACCATTTTAAGAATGATTGTAATTGCCCTTGAGGGGGAGAAAATAGTAAAAAAAATACTTACCTTGATAAAAAACACATATATATATGGCTTTTCTTTTTAAAAAACAATATTTTAAGTATCTGCTTACACATGTTAAACTAATGCTATAATTCCTCTACTCACTGCCTTCAAATTCCTTCTAGTCTATTCCAAATTAAAAACCCCTCTATTGGCAACAAAAGAGTTTTATTTTTAATACTTCTTTATTTATATTCAAAGAAGAGTATTTATAAGTCATAAGGCACCAGTTATAATAAAAGATGTTAGTGCATTTGGGAAGCTATGAGTTCTTTATCCACTCTTTTAAGATGCATAAGATGCATTCATTAAACATAGAAGCTTCTCACCAAAAGTGAAGGTTGAGACCTATTTAGGTGTAGTTACAGAAATGATTTAGACATTTATAAAATAAGTTTATTTTCACACTTCTAATAGAATCAGTTACCAGGGTTAGCAGTACAATTAAACAGTAAGGTCAGCAGCTGACATTTTATGCCTTGCTCAAGACTGCACCTACTACCCCACAGCGCCACCTGGCAGACGGAAGAAGAGCTGTGTCATTGTGGCCTCCTGAGAATAGTCACTAATTGGTACAGTTCAGTATTCCTCTTAAAGTCCCCAACTGAAGCTGACCTCATTTTCCTCACTAAAAATGGACACATTCACATACCACATTAGAAAATCTGGGGTTTTGCTCACTTGGTTTTTGTTACTTGTACTTTTTAAGCAAGTGTCTTAACACTACATTTTTTCAAAGGACATCTTCACTGCAGCAGATCCCAGCTGATGATGATGAATGTATCTACATTTTTCAAAAATAACTTGACATCAGCTTTCATGGAGATTATCATAATAAGTTAATTTACAACAGTGACACACACAAAAAATTACAGTGTTGAGTGTAGCTGTATGCCTCTTTGGAAAAGGAACAATAAAAAACAACAAAAAATAATTTCTCATATCCACATGCTTGAAACATTCCAATTTTTATTTATATGTCTATACCCATAGAAATATTTCTATCTGTGCTCTGGGTATATATTTAAACACATGGTTTATGCATGTTAACACGAACAAAATCTTATTAAAAAATTTTTACCTTTCTCTTCACAATTTACTTGTAATCTGAATACATGTAAACAACTAGAGACAGACACAAAACAAACTCTTAAATAGTAACTATTTCCAAAATCTGACCAAGAGTACTTTCACTTTTTTGACTGAAAATAAAATTTTGGCATCAAGTACCCTTTAGGCCTAAATATTCCCATTTCTTCATAGCCACACACTCAAAAAAGGGTTTGGGGATGGAGAAAGTAAGGAACTGATCGTGGTTGTCTTTAGATTTCCAGTACAACTGAAATTTCAAAAATAATACTGCCAATTCAATGACCAAATTACAAAGCTGGGCTCATGTTCATATTTAGCATGTTAAACGGCTCTAATTGAAGAAATTAGTAGCCTTCTCTGCATTACATTAGTTTTCCTGGTAATAAAACAGAAATAATATTTGACATCTCCCTAACTTATAAGGCAATTCTCACTTTAAAAAGTATTTATATATATTCTTTCTGCTTTGTGCTTTCTAGTCTTTTCTCCTATAGATTCTCAAAAACAAAAGTTTGCCTTAAACCAATAAAAAAATTCCCAGCTCCTGGGTATTTAAATCTTGACAAAAGTGTTTGCCCAGTAAAGATATTATAAGGTGAAGGGTATAGCACTCAAGATTATACAACCACACAGAGACCTGTTTTCGCCTTTTTCTTTAGATTCCTTATAACAGTGCATGAAATAGAAGGAAGGTATTATAGCAAGAACATACTTATTGGGAAATAACATAAATCACTTCTTGTTGATGCACTTCCCCTCTTCCCTCAAAGTCCAAGTTTGGAGCAGCAGATCACCACACTGGAGAAAAAAAAGGGCTGACAAAAAGGTGTTCTTTCTAGCCTACCAGTATGAACGTGCTTTCCCACAATGATGGACTCTCTCTCCAGATGATGTTAAGGATGAACCCTTCAAGTCAAAAGTGGGAGGGGGAAAGATGGCTTATAGAAAAACCCTTGACCTCATTCTCACATTTCATCTGAGTGTGGTCACCAGACCTGAATCACAGCTTACAGAGTTGTCCTCAGGGACGCTTACATGCCCTGGATATATTTGGAAGAACAAGCTTTGTACCTTCCTCTGCAGGATGTCTGTAGATCATCACTGTTTAATATATTCATGAGTAGCAACACTACATGAAGTATGTTTTGGATACTTTTGGGCCTCACATCACATCTTTTTGGCTAATCTTTTCACTCCAACTTTTGCTGTGGCATACGGCTGCCTTTTGGTGTGAACTGGCAGCCCCTTACCTCAGGGCCACTCTGTGTCTCTAGCAAAACTGGCTAGATCTCACATTTAAAATGAGGTCTCGCTCTAGCTGGTTTGGCTTAGTGGATAGAGTGTTGGCCTGCTGACTAAAGGGTCCCAGGTTCGATTTCAGCCAAGGGCGCATGCCCCAGTTACAGGCTCCACCCCC
This sequence comes from Corynorhinus townsendii, assembly GCA_026230045.1. Classification (NCBI taxonomy): domain Eukaryota; kingdom Metazoa; phylum Chordata; class Mammalia; order Chiroptera; family Vespertilionidae; genus Corynorhinus; species Corynorhinus townsendii. The sequence goes on from JAPDVU010000004.1 coordinate 47,733,465, forward strand.
CCCAGTAGGGGGCGTGCAGGAGGCAGCCAATCAATGATTCTCTCTCATCATTGATGTTTCTATCTCTCTCCCTTCCTCTCTGAAATCAATGAAAAAAAAAATAAAATAAAATGAGGTCTCACCTTTTCATTTTCTACTGGACCTCACACAAAGCATTAGGAGCTTCAAAGTGTGATGGTCAAATCACTAACAGATCACACACCCATGAAGCCAGCCCTGTTCTCTTGTTTTATGCAATTAAACTTCTCTGTTGTGACCCAACCTGGAAATGCAGAAGTAAACACCTACTGATAATTCTTGAGCAGCAGGAGATGGAAGCTAGTAGATAAATATCCCCCTCCTTCACCCTTTGGATTTATAATTCTAAGGTATGTTCTAGAGGGCTCCTCAGGATTCGCTAGCAGGATAGAGCCCTATTTACCCAGGGTGAAACTCAGCTTAATGACATAACCCTAGATCGCCACTCCCTTCTTGCTTGTTCCCTCTTCTCAGCTGCTCACTCCTGTTTCTTAAGATTACTTCCCAAAATAAACTACCTGCACAAGAGCCCTGGACTCAGGATCTGCTTTAGGAGAAAAACATGACTAAAATGAAATAGAATATAAATGATATGGGTGAGGGTAGATGAGAATATAGGATAGGAGGCTGGTTTGAAAGCTATAGCAATAGGAATGGAGCAGGTGAACAAAAGATGATATCAGAAATTAGAAAGTAGAATCAAAGGAACTTGACAACTGTGGCTAAGAGAGGTGAGACATATTACTAAAAGTTTTCGTATTTGAATAAATAAATGGGCAGTGACACTTAGGAAATTCAGAAGAAGAAAAATTGGGGCATGAAAACAATAATTCCACTACTGGGAATTTATCCAAAGAAGACCAAAACACTAATTTAAAAGAATATATGCACCCCTATGTTTATTGCAGCATTATTTACAATGGCCAAGATTTGGAAGCAGCCCAAATGTCCATCAGTAGATGAGTTGATAACAAAGCTGTGGTACATTTATATAGGGGAATACTATTCAGAAATAAAAAAGGAGGAATTTTTACCTTTTGTGACTGCATGGATGGACCTGGAGAGCATTATGCTACGTGAAATAAGTCAGTCAGAGAAAGATAAGTATTATATGATTTTACTCATATGTGGAATCTAATGAACAAAATAGACTCATAGATACAGACCAGGCTGATAGCTATAGTGGAGAACAGTTGAGGGGCTGAGTTGGCCGGGTAGAGGGATTGAGCAAAAAGACAGAAAGAGGGAGAGGGGGAGAACTCATGGACACGGACAACAGTGTGGTGATTGTCATTGGGAAGGAAGAGGAAAGTGGAGAAGGGTATAGGGGATGTAAATGGAGATGGAAAGAGACTTAACTTGGGGTGATGAACACACAATACAGTGTACAGATGATGTATTGTGGAATTGTGTACCTGAAACCTCTAAATTTTGTTAACCAGTGTCACCCCAATAAATTCATTTAAAAGGAAAGAAAAGAAAACAAATTTGTGATTTTTCGGAGAAAATGTGTCAGCATCCAGTTAAACTTGAGTCTGAAGTCAGTAAACAAATCTAGTTAAAAGGCATATAGTGATGACTATGACTAAAAATGCGCAAATAAATATTTATTGAATATAGAAATAGAGTTAGAGAAAATTTTCCCAAAAAATTACTATAATGGCTTCCATTATTTATTTTTACTACTTAAACTCCAGCTGGCAACCCATTATGCTTTAAAATACTTCCATAAGAATTTTAACTACAATGGGAAGAAAAACTTGGCCAACTAATTTTATATTAAATAATTTTAGTGTGGCCCTAACCAGTTTGGTTCAGTGGATAGAGTGTCGGCCTGCAGACTGAAGGGTCTCAGGTTCGATTCCGATCAAGGGCATGTACCTTGGTTGCAGACACATTCCCAGTAGGAGGTGTGCAGGAGGCAACTGATCAATGTTTCTCTCTCATCAATGTTTCTAACTCTCTATCCCTCTCCCTTCCTCTCTTTAAAAAGTCATTAAAATATATTTTTTTAATAAAATAAAATAATAATTTTAGTGTGAAATGTTTCCAAAATCAATATTTAAAAATCTCAAGGTTATTATATTCCTTTTGCCATTATCCTATCTCTTCAAATGACATAACCTATTTGAAAATTTAAACAAATTTAAACTTTTATTAGGAAACTAAAACATTATTATTACTAAATTCTGGGGATCTGCCAAAGCTGTGACCTTCCAAAGGTTTTCCATCTGACCCCAGATATTTGGCCAAGAACCATAGGGCAAATTTTTCTTTAAGTAACATTTACTGTAAAATTCATACAATCTTTCATTTCTACAGAAAATAGAGAGCAAATTGGCTTTAAGGGGTAGCTCAAAATCAGCTATACCTAGAATCATCAAATTTGACTCTATTGATCTATCTAGGAATTAAAATATATCTGAAGGTTTAGTAATACATTCCTCTGAATTTATGATTCACATATCCAGTATCTTTAAAAGTCCATCTTTGGAACTATATGCACTTTTAGTGTTACCAGGATCTTCTGAAGGTAGAGCTGTCCATATGAATTACAAAGAAATGAGACTGGCATGGAATATAAGATAATGTGCTCTGACAACCAATATTTGAAACCTTTTAGAGGAAGTCAAAACCGAGATAAGACACTTCAGTTGGAAAAATAAAAGAGACATCCCAGCCAAGGTTAGAGTCATAGTAGGCCTGAAGCAGAACATGTACATGGAAAAACCTGCCCAAAGCCTCTGAAATATAATATAAACTAGAACTTTGAGAAACCAGAAAGTTTTAAAAAGAGAGGCAGAAAGACTCTTTAAGAAGACACTAAAAAGGATAGATTGATAAATTGAACATCAAATTTAAGATGTCAAAATGATAAAAGTTAACATACAGAATGCCAAGAGATGTATGTGTGCACATGTTTATAAAATGAACAATGAATCAGTACATAGAATAAATTGTTTTTAAAAAGTCTTCCAAATCAAGGAGAAAAAGAAAACAACTAACCAAATACAAAAATGTAAAAAGAACATGAAGAGAACATCACAAAACAGGAATTATCAATAGTGCAAATAATTACAATAAATATTTTTTAAAGATTCCCTCATTAGTAACCAAGAAAATATAAATTATAACAATGAGATAGTATTCTTCACTTTATAAGATTGGCTGGAAAAAAATTTAACTTCTAAATAAATTAGACATTGGACAGTCTAAAAGAATGGTCATTTTGGGATATTTCTTGTAGGCTTATAAATGGGTACAGCCAATTTGAAGGAAAATTTGGCAACATCTATTCAAACAAACTGTACATTTCCTAATACCCCCAAATTCCACTTTTACGAATTAAACATAGAGAAAAGTTGACAGATGCAAACAAGGAGGTGTATATAAGGCTGTACATTAAAGCTTTTCTTATAATAGCAAATTTTAATATGTATAATATATAAATCCATCCTATATAATAAAAGTCTAATATGCTAAGTGTATGATCGTCCATTCAACCAATCAAAGCGTAATATGCTAATGATATGCTAAGGCCACTCAACCGCTCACTATGATGTGCACTGACCATCAGAGGCAGACAGTCGACCAGTCGATATGACGTGCACTGACCACCAGGGGAAGACACTCCGACCAGTAGGTTAGCTTGCTTCTGGGGTCCAGCCGATTGGGACTGAGCAAGATGGGCTGGACACATCCTGGAGCCCTCCCGCAGGCCCTCCCTGGCTGGTCAACCTCCCACATCCCTCCCCGGCCCCAATTGTGCATCAGTGGAGTCCCTTGGCTTGGCCTGCACCCTCTCACAATCTGGGACCCCTCAGGGGATGTCAGAGAGCCAGTTTCAGCCCGATCTCCCCAGGCCAGGTTGAGGGACCCCACTGGTGCACAAATTTGTGCACCGGGCCTCTAGTTTACATATACTAGTAATATAGAATCCATTTACATACACAATTGATTTCTATAAGGAATAACTAAGTATTTAATTATTTCAAGGGAGGAGCATAGGATTTAGCGTGTTTTAAAGGATCTTTAACTTTATTTTTACTATTTTAATGTTTCATAAGGAGAATTTATTCAGATATTACACTAGTAATTAAAATGGTTTTGAAATCAAACAAGGAATCTCCAGAGGATTAAGTTGAGTGATAAAAGCCAGCCAGTGCCAAAGATCACATATTGTATAATTCCATTTATATTATATAGCATTTCTGAAATGACAAATTTTTACAAATGGAGAAGTGATTAGTGGTTGCAAGAAGTTAGAAATAGGGGAGAGGTTGGTGTCATTATAAAAGGGCAACACAGGAGATACTTGTGGTGATGGAACTGTCCTGTTCAGAGTCTTTTCTGTGATGGTGGATACAAGAACCTACACATGCAATAGAACTAAACACTCACACACACACACACACACACACACACACACACACGCAAGAGTACAAATAACACAGGAGAAATCTGAATAAGATCAGAAGATTGTAGCAATGTCAGTATCTTGGTTGTGATATTATACTATAGTTTGACAAAATGTTAACAGTGGGGAAAACTTGGTAAAGTGCTGAGGGACTCAGGTGGGTCATGGCAAGACTATATGAAACAAGAGAACTCTGACTTGTGACCTTTGGAGCCATCACCACAGCAAGACAAACCTCTACAGCAATTGGCCCAGGATTCTTCCTGCAACTGTCAGTCCACCCTTCCAACTCAGGATCAACTAGAGAAAGTCAACTATGTCCTCAAACCAATCACCCAAGGTGCCCCACTTCTAGTTAGCCCACCTCCAGTTTCCTCATGTCAACAATCTCCAATTAGAATATACTTGTGCTCTTCCCTTTTTCCTACTATTAAGTTTCCCTAGTCACCTGTCTGCCTTGACTGTCTACTGAATGCTACCACAAGCTTGGAATAAATAGCCTCTGTTTGTTCTCATTTGGGTGGTCTTTATTTATGTCCACAGTGTAGATGGATCTCTACATGTTATTTCTTACAACTGCATGTGATCTGACAATCCTAATATATAAAAAGCCAGGTGCTGTCATGACCAGACAGATGACCAAACAGCAGGCTAGGGAGCTGAGGAAGTGGGGCCAACGGCAGGAGCCCATGGCGCAGCGGCAGGAGGAGGGAGCTGTGGGCCCAAACAACCAAACGACAAGTCCAGCTCTCACAGCGTGTCAGGGCGGGGCCGCAGAGGCTGAGGAACCTCAAGGGGTAGAGGCTGTTAGCATGGAGCTTCACGGGGCAGCTGAGATGGAGGAGCGTTGCAGCAACAGCAGTGGCAGCTGAAGCCACGGAGTCTTGCAGGGTGGGGGCTGTTAGCGTGGAGCTTTCCAGGGTGGCTGAGGTGAAGGAGCATCGCGGGAAGGGGGTGACGGAGGCAAGGCAGAGGAACCGAGGTGAGAGCTGTTAGCATGAAGCTTCATGGGGTGGCTAAGGCAGAGGAGCATTACGGGGTGAAGGCAGTGAGCGTGGAGTGGCGTGGGATGGTGGAAGCAGGGCAGGGGCTGTGACATGGAGCTTCTCAGGGCTGCTGAGGCAGAAGAGGGTCGCAGGGTGTGGGAAGTGGAGGCTGAGAAGATTTGCGGGGTGGGGGCTATTAGCGAGGAGCTTCGTGGGGTGGATGAGGTAGAGGAGCATTTGGGGCGTGGGCAGCTGAGGCCGAGGAAACTTGCAGGGCAGGTGCTGTTAGCATGGAGCTTCATGGGGCTGCTGAGGCAGAGGAGCGTCGCGGGTGAGGGCTGTGAGCATGGAGGTTCACGGGGCAGGGGCCACATAGGTGGAGGAGTGACACTGGGTGGCAGACAATGGCCTGATTGCAGTGAGGCCTAGGGACCCTAACCACGCTCGATTTAATCATGCACTGGGCCTCTAGTTATATCAATAAAAATTTCAAGTAAAAATATGCCAGCTATTAAAAAGTGTTCTTCCAAGCTTCCTTTAGCTTTTTGCTCCCTCCACACAGTCCTCTCCACCCCACCCCACTCCCAATCTACTATAGAAGACTATCACAAAGGTGTAGCTCAGAATAGAGAAGAAAAACAGAATGGCGGAAAGAAGAAGGAAATAAACATCCTAGAGTAGGCATTTTAAAATGCTTTGAATTAACCAAAGTAGTAGACCATCTTCAATTACATGTATATATATCAATATATCCTAATTTTTCTATGCACTGGGTTGGCCTGGGGGGCACAAAGGAAGCTCCTAAAGCTCAAGGTCAAAACGATTTTTTCAAACATTTACCTTACCATTTAGAAAGTTGACATTGTTTGCACACTATGTAAAAAGAAAGATTTCACAACAGCCCCTGAAAATGCATTCCTTGAGACATCAAGGACAAGCCTTTCTAAAGAACAATACACTAGTGTACACAGGTTCAAATCTAGCCATCATTTAGTGTAGCTGCAAATCTCCCACAAGGCAATAACGATGATCAGCCCAATGTGAATTATACTCAGCACACAAAGTTAAATACAGAAGCCAGCAAATAATCCACACAGATTTCAAGCAGTGTTCACAGTATGCATATTACTGAACTAGAGGCCTGGTGCACAAAATTCATGATGGGGCGGGGGATCCCTCAGCCCAGCCTGCACCCTCTCCAATCTGGGACCCCTTGGGGGATGTCCCTCTTGCAATCCAGGACTGCTGGCTCCTAACCGCTCACCTGCATGCCTGCCTGATTGCCCCTAACCACTCTCCCTGCCAGCCTTATCACCCCAACTGCTCCCCTGCTGGCCTGATTGCCCCTAACCACCTCTGCCTTGACCCCCGCCACTGTGGCTTTGTCCGGAAGGACAATTGGAAGATGTCCAGTTGACCTGGTCTAATTAGCATATTACCCTTTTATTAGTATAGTCAGCTCAGACAGCCATAACAAAATATCATAAATTTGTATGGCTTAAACAACAGAAATGTATTTTTCTCACAGTTCTGGAGGCTGGAATTTGGGGTCAGGGTACCAGCATAGCATTGTCCCATACATTAGAAAGTGGTGGATCAATTGCCAGTCAGGGCACATGCCCAGGTTGCAGATTCAATACCCAGTCCAGTGAGTGCAGGAAACAAGGAACAATGTTTCTCTCTCTCTCCCTTCTTCTCTCTGAGATAAATTAAAACGAATGATAAATAAATAATATTCTCTCAGTATGGTTTTAACAGGAAAGCCATTAGTGATCTTTGAAGTGAAAAACTTGTTATAACACACATATAAAGTATGACCCCATTTAAAAAAAAATATTTGATTTCAGAGGAAGAAAGGAGAGATAGATAGAAACATCAATGATGATAATCACTAATCAGCTGCCTCCTGCATGCCCCTACTGAGGATCAAGCCCAAAATTTGACCAGGAATCATATCGTGACCTCATGGTTCATAGATCAATGCTCAACCATTGAGCCCCACCAGATGGGCCCCATTTTTATCAATACCAGGAACATAAGGTACATTGGCAAGGTCTCACTCCTAGACGAAAGTCTGAAATTGCCCAAACTCCTTTGCAGCTAGGTTTCTGGATATGAATTCGTATCGGCCGATTGGATGCACTTGCACAATATTTTGAAGGCAGAAGTGGGGCAGAGGCATCTTCCTGCAGTCTGAGCTGTTTGCTGCTGGTGATCATGTTTTCAGAGATGTGGAAGTTTTCTGCAGCGGAATCTAGGCTGTGCACAGGCAGTAGTGGCAGAGGCAGTGCCCAGTGACCTGTTTTGTGGGAGCTGGAGGGCACTTTCAAGGGCAGCAGTTTCCTGATCCCCAGGTCACAGCTGTGCCAGAGTGTCCTAGAATTCATTTGCAGCTGAGGGGGCAGCTCCTCCCACTGGGCAGGGAGTCTTTCCGGGGGGCCCAGCCTAATACCCACTCCTCCAGCTTTCTGATGATTTCCCAAGCACCAATTCCCTGTGCTAAATTATTTCCTGCCTAAAATAGCAAAGATCTAAAAACATTTTAGATCCTCTACTTTCAATGAAAACAATGCTGCACAGGGTCAGGTCTGAGAAGTGGGTGAGGTGCTGCGGAAGGCTCCCTTCTTTGAGTTTCAGCTTCCTCTTCTGTAGAACCGAGACCAAAGATGATCTGTTCATAGTTACTGAAGACCGTGGCAGCTGTGTTTCCCGAAGATGGCCACAACATTTCCTATCCCTCCTGTGGCCTTGCCACTTCCTGCCACATCCTCTCTCTTGAAATGGGGCTGACTTCTGAATTCCAAGGCCAAGGCCGAAAAGGTGTGGGGCTACAGCCCTACCCACCCCATCAAGGGTTCCAGCTCTGGCCCTGCCCACACCACTCAGGTATCTATCTGGTGTGTGGCCTTGGCCTCCTGGCTCGCTTCCCCTCCCATCTGCGGCCCAGCGCCTTGCTGTACATCGTGGCCCACCTGCTGGTGCTGCTGGGCCCAGCAGGTGGGATAAGAGCCCACATCAGGCCTCGCACCTCCTGGCTCCTGTGTGCTGTTGCCCCCTGCGCCCCATGGCCCCTATTCCTGTCACTGTTCTGACCAGGGCCAGATGACCAGGTGCTGTGTGTGGCCTGCAGGGACTGCTGTGGCCACCAGGAAAGCCTTCCCACCCCATCCCGACTCCAGCACCCTGATCCCGGATCCACTTCCACCAAAGGAGAGCTTTGCCTGCACAGCTACCTGAGACTGAGACCGAGCAACTCCAAGGTCCCTGGACCCCAAATTTTTGCCAGCCAAAGCAGTTGGCTGGCTGGCCCCACCCTGATCGGGATGTTGGGGGCGATCCAGCCTGGATCAGGCTGGTTCAATGGCCACAGTGGGTGTCATTATGGTCGTGACAGCGTTATGGTCTCTGGCTTTTTACATATAGAAATATTGCATGTGGTGTTTCTTTGTGATCTAAGTCTCTGCTACTAAAAATGTAGTCTGATATAAGCAATAGCAGCAAAAATGGGAGCTTATTAGAAATGCAGAAGCTCAGACCTGCCACAAACCTACTGGTCCAGAATCCAACCCCCAGGTGACTCATTTACACTCTCAATTAACTAAAACTCAGATAAAGAAAGTTTGGGTAAGCACATAAGAATTATTGCGCAGTATTCCAAAATTGATAAATGGACCTTTTAGATAACTTGCTTAGATTATGAGAGAGAACAATTGAAGGTTTAATTTCACATCGTTTTCCTTGAAAAGCTAAAATCCTAAAATTTTATTTAAAATGTGTTAAAATTATTAATCAAGTTTCTATTTCAAATACTATATCATACAGATGTGTAGCTATTAGAGATAAGATTGCTTAGCTAGTGCAATAATGTTTCAGCTCAGAGGCCAAGAGACAGCATTGCAAATTGTAAATTTGCAAAAGACAAAATGCATTTCAGATCAGTCTTATCAGCCACTTGTTACTTGAAAAAGAAGTAGTATTTGCAGAAACTTTAGCTTCAACATTCCCTTTATACATAACTAGAGGCCCGGTGCACAGATTCATGCACCGGTGGGGTCCCTCGACCTGCCCTGCACCCTGTTGCAACCTGGGACCCCTCGGAGGATGTCAGACTGATGGTTTCAGCCCAATCTCCACAGACCAGGCCAAGGGACCCCACTGGTGCATGAATTCGTGCACTGGGCCTCTAGTATGCATATAAGATCTTTGGTTAATCTCTTCCCACCCTCCCTCTCCCCTCTTCCCTCTTAGATTCATCAGTCTGTTCCACGTTTCCATGCCAGTGTGTTGAGCATCTGCCCCCCTGGTGGTCAGTGCACATCATAGATACTGGTTGAATAGTCGAACAGTTGCTTAGGCTTTTATATATATAGACTAGAGGCCGGGTGCACGAATTCATGCATGGGTGGGGTCCCTCGAAGTAGCCTGTGGGGATCGGGCCAAAACCACAGTCCAACACCACCTGCAGCTCCTGCCTGCCACTCCTGTTCATCCCGACCCTGCTGTGCTTGCTGTAGGCGCACGCCTAGTCAGTCCTGATCAGGAGAGGCTTGCACCAACCGCAGCAGCACTTGCCAGCCATGAGCCCTGTGTCTGGTGCCTGTCCTGAGGGAGATTTTGGGGGGGCCTGGATGTGATTGGCCCTCTGAGTGGGCTGTGGGATACCCTCGCTAGCCTGGGATCCAGATCCCTCCCATTGACATCCACTCTGGTTGTCAGGAGCTAACTGGCAACCACTTTTATATCGTTTCTTCCTTGCGGAACATCTAGGGAGAGGAGGCGGCCACAGTGCCTAAGGCCAACTTCCAGGAGGCCAGTGGTGCTGTCAGGATTGTGCTGGCAGCACCACTCTGTCAGTGCCTGGCCTGTTCTCCAGAGACTGGACCTGCAGGACTACTGATGTAGTGAGTGGCTGCTGCTGGGCTGGTGGGCTACTGGGATGGGTCAGTCAGCTGAGCAGAGCTCCTGCTGTAGGAGCACACTCCTGCTTTGAACATCTGCTCCCTGGTGGTCAGTGCACATCATAGCAACCTGTTGACCAGTCTTTCTGGTTGTTTGGTCATAACAGTTGCTTAGGCTTTTGTATATATAGATACAGTCATCCCCATCATTTACAGATGAGTGCAAACTATTCACCAGTGTGAATTTTGGTAAATTACATAACATTTTAAAGATTCAATTTCTTTATCTGTATAAATTGTAATTCTTATGCCCATTTAGAAGAATTTTCAGGTAAATAAAAAGAGAATAGGAAATCTTAGCATAATGCTAAGTAAGCAAAGGATCAAAAATCACTGGCTTCTTTTCTACCATAGTCTTATTTATAGTTCATTGTATTTCTCTCAAATAAGCCTGTAATTGATAAACTTTTAATTAGCAGGAAAGCATATCTCACCCAAGGATAGTTAACTTATACTGGTTTAAAATACATATTTTGAATTAAAGCAATTTGATGGGTATAAATGAGTCATGACTGGATGAGCTAATGTTAAGACTAAGTTCTATCTCTGGACATTTTACATTTACATAATGCTTACTATGCAGCAGACATTTTCTAAATGTTTGTCAAATTACTTACCTAATCTTTACAATAATTCTATGAAGTACTCTTTTTTATCATCTTCATTTTCTATGTGAGGACATTGGGACACACAAAGTCTAAGAAAGTTTTAAAAACCTTGCATGGCCAGTAAATGGAAGAATCAGTACTTCAACCCAGGTATTATTGCTCCAAAGTCATATTTTTAACCACTAGGTTATCATCTCTGGTATGGGCATTACATATGACCTACCAATCTAATAAATTGTTAATTATAATATTTTATAATTATAAGGCAATAATTTTTTGTTTTTAACTAAAATTTGAGTTATTCACATAAAATACAAAACTAAATATAATAGGTCAAAGACATACTGTAGTTAAAATAATGTCACTGACCTGCTCTTATTCAATTTATAAAATAAATCAATTTTCATAGATGTTACATGTCTCACAAAGCATTTAGTGTTTAAATTCACTTCAAAAATGTGTACCACCAATTAAGAATCTTTCTTTATGGTGGTGGTTAACCAAAAAAAAAAAATAAGTAATTAGATGAAATAAAATAATTATGCACAAATTTCTGAAGCAGATGAGAGAGGACAATCTATACTAAATAGAAAGAAAAACTGCTCTATTCCTGAAAACTAGAAGACAACATTTTTTTTCTTTAAAAATCCTTATCTGGCCAAATTAAAAGCAAAAATTTCCCCCCATACAACCTCATACAAAAAAAGCAAGTTGCCCTATGTTTGAGGGCAGTGAAAATTTTTTATATTAAAAGATACTTTTAATATTTATTTTAAGTAACCAAATGTAGTTTGGGTCAGATGCATTAGCCTATAACCTATGCTAATTTGGGATGCTTAACTATGTCAACTCATGGGACTGATTAAAAAAAAAAAAGTGGAAGGAACCAAGATGGCAGTGTAGGCAAACGCCTATACTCTCTGCCTCCCACAACCACATCAAAATTACAACTAAAATACAGAATAACCCTCATCCATAACTGTCGAAAAACTGGCTGAATAGAAGTCCTTCAACTAGGGAAGTAAAGAAGAAAGCACACTGAGACTTGTAGGAGGTGCTAAAGCACAGCAAGGGCTGTTCCAGCACCCACATGTGCTGCTTTTTTAACTGGGAGGGAGATTGCCTCTGTGGGGGCTGCCCAGGGGAGCAAGGGGTCCCAGCCCCACACCAGACACCCAGCCCAGGTCCCAGAGCTGGGAAAGAAGTCCCTACTGGCAGTAAGAACTACAGGCTGTAAAAACCAGTGCAGATTGGGCAGAGTGACACACAGGCTGCTGAAGAACCAGCTGTTCCTCTTAAAAGGCTGGCACCATGAACTGAACTTACAAGCACCTGCTTCCTCTGAGCTCCAGCACCAGGGTGAGGTTCTCAGGGACCCAGAAACATATGAGGAGAAACTGGACTGTCTAGCTTTGGGCAAAAAATTTGGGGTTGGCTTTCTTCCAGACGGAGGTGCTTACAGCAGTCATTGTTCCTGGGCTGGGACCTCCCTGGTTGCAGGGCTGAGTGGCAGCCATTTCTATTTGTTCCACCTTGGTGACTCCCTGAGACCCCGCCCCACCCAATTTACAAATCCACCAAAGCTGTGAGCAGCGGCTTTTGCATACGAATGACTTGTTCTTTCTCAGGCTAAAAACCTGTCAAACAAGCTGCAGTTGGGTCAGAGAGCCCCAAACCTATCAATAAAAGGCCCAAAACTCAGCACCAGCACCAACCTGCCTTGCTTCACAGCTGGGCCTCGTCTGGGCACTTCCAAACCATATTCAAAGAGTAAGAATCTGCAGATCTCTCTGTAGCTCCTGCTAGGTTGGTCCAGGCAGTGGCTGATTTTTCACTTCCTTGGAGGCCCAAGAGCCAGTTTACCCAGTGGTCAGTGTCAGACCATACCAGATTACAACTCTTCAAATCCATAAGCAACACACTCAAGGAGCAGACTCTGTGAGCACCAAAGCCCCACTGAAGCAAGTCCTGCTCCATAAGGGTGTCTCCTGCACAGCAGCTCTTCCATTGTAGTCTCAGCTGGTTCCCACAGCCAATTGGCCTGGAGGTCAATCCCTCCCAGTGATACCAACAGCAATCAATGGTTAACTACAACAAGACTTTGCAAACAGCCCACAAAGGGGTGCACCAAGAGCGTCCACCTCAGGTGACTGAAGAGGCTGAGCCACTGGGTCCTATAGCATACCAACCACACAAGGCCACTCTATCAACTCTAGGAGACTTAGCAGCTCTGCCCAATACATAGAAACAAACACAGGGAAGCAGGCAAAATGCAGACAAAGAAATATGTCACAAATGAAAGAAATGGAAGAAAGCAAACTACTGGATATAGAGTTCAAAACCATGGTTATAAGGTTACTCAAGAATCTTCTCAAAACCTCCAAGGGACTTAGTGACACTTTTAAGGATCTTAGTGAGAATGCCAAAAAAAAATGGAAAAGGACCAATCAGAAATTAAGCATACACTGACTGAAATAAAGAATAATATACAGGGATTCAACAGCAGACTAGAGGATCCTGAGAATCAAATCAATGATTTGAAATATGAGGAAGCAAAAAACACCCAACCAGAAAAGCAAAAAGAATCCAAAAATATGAAGATAATGTAAGGAACCTCTCGGACAACTTCAAGCATACCAACATCCAAATTATGGGGGTGCCAGAAGAAGAGAAAGAACAAGATATTAAAAACCTATTTGAAGAAATAATGACAGAAAACTTCCCCCACCTGGTGAAAGAATAACTTACAAGTCCAAAAAGCACAGAGAACCCCAAATAAGAGGAACCCAAACAGGACCACACGGAGACACATCATAATTAAAATGCCAAGGGCAAAAGATAAAGAGAGAATCTTAAAAGCAGCAAGAAAAAAACAGTTATTTACCTACAAGGGAGTACCCATATGACTGTCAGAAACTATGCAGACCAGAAGGGAGTGGCAAGAAATATTCAAAGTGATGAACAGCAAGAACCTACAACCAAGATTACTCTACCCCAGCAAAGCTATCATTTAGCATTGAAGGTCAGATAAAGAGCTTCACAAATAAGAAAAAGCTGAAGGAGTTCATCACCACCAAACTAGTATTATATGAAACGCTGAAGGGTATTCTTTAAAAAGAGAAAGAAGAAGAAAAAGGTAAAGATAAAAATCTGAACAATAAAGTGGCAACAAATACATATCTATCAACAACAACTGAATCTAAAAATCAAATGAATAAAAAATTTAATGAACAGAATAAACTGGTGAATGGAATAGAAGGAGAGGCATGGAAACAGAACTGACTGACAATTCTCAGAGGGAAGGGGTGTGGGATGGTGTGGGAAGAGATTAGAAAAGATCTTACATGCATGTATGCATAAACTATGGACACAGACAATAGGGTGGCGAGGGCCTGGGGCAAGGTGGAAATTGGATGGAGGGACCTATGGGGTGAAAAAAGAGGAACATTTGTAATAATCTCAACAATAAAGGTTTTTTTAGAAAGCAATAAGAAGAAGCAAAAATTAAATACATATTCAGTAGTTATACAGTGGAGTGGAATCTCACAATGTAAACAAGTCTATGGCCATGGAAACAACCTTTTTAAAGATCATATAATAAAAACAAATGCAGAACTCACATATCTAAGATGGTGTTTTAACAAATGCATAGTAAAGAGGGTGAATAGAAAAAAAACTTTTACAATGTTATGTAAATAATTACTAATAACTTGAAATAAAATTAGAAACAATATCATATGCTCATTAAAAATTGCTGTATTGCAAAGTACTTTGAAGGTAACATGTTCTGTGGAAATATATTAGACTGGAGGCCCGATGCACGAAATTCGTACAAAGGGTTGGCTCTCACTGCCGCAGCTACCTCTGCCTCGGCCCCCGCCGCCGCAGCTTCGTCCAGGAGGTCAGCTGGAAGGTCACCCAGTCTAATTAGCATATTACACTTTTATTATTATAGATGGAAAGTGGTATTAGATGACTCAATAAAATAGGTTGAAGAATTTATAAAGACATGAAGTGATGGATAACTACATAAATTTGAATACAATTATTCCATGACATGTAAGAATGAAAAAAAACAACATTTATCAATTAATGCTTCAATACAGAAAAAAACTCTAAATTTCTAAATATAATATTATAAGTGGATTTTATATTTTTTCACCTACATTCCTAGAAGTTAAAATATTTTAAGTAAGCCAAAAATTCAGAGGGATCTTTTTATTAGGAAAATGAGAATTGCCTTGCATCATCTATTAGGAGCTGATGTATTTAAACAGTGAAGAAATGAGGATGAAAATGTAGTTTCAAGGTACTTATATGTACTACAGGCCACAACAGAAAATTATGGAATATTTATCTCTTGAGATCTTTACAATGAGCATAGAAAATTATGTATATAATTAGTTTCATTGTGGGAAAAGATGATTAAATCTGAAGATTCCAACCAATTCTATAACTTTTTATCTCCAAATGACCAACAGAGTGTTGACAATACTGAAACTGCATTTCTGTAAATGCTGGTTACCAATGAAAATGGGTCTCTGGTAATTTATATTTATCAAGTTATATTTATCTATTTTCAAGTGAAAAGGCCCTAAGACTAGAGTATTCAAGGCACATAAAAAGACCCATGAAGTTAAAGCATAGTATGCAAGTAAGAGTGGTATAGAGTGAGGTCAGTTGTAGACAGTTCCCATACATTGTGCTCTATAAACCATGGTAAGAAACTAGAAATATATAGAATATATATTTAGAAAATTTAATTTGAAGCAATTACTAGGATGTTAGCAAAGATCTAATATAATATTATTTGATTTAAACATTTTAAAAATGGCTTCACTGATTAATTTCAATATATTTAATGAAGAAATAATACCAATCCTTCACAAAAATTCAGAAAGAGAAG
Organism: Corynorhinus townsendii; assembly: GCA_026230045.1. Lineage (NCBI taxonomy): Eukaryota > Metazoa > Chordata > Mammalia > Chiroptera > Vespertilionidae > Corynorhinus > Corynorhinus townsendii. The sequence goes on from JAPDVU010000004.1 coordinate 47,749,358, forward strand.
AAAACTTCCCCATCGATTTTATTATCCTGATACCAAAAACAGACAAAGACATTATAAGAAAAGAAAATACAGCTATTATTCTTCAAGAACATAGAAGCAAAAATCCTTAACAAAATATTAGTAAAGTGTACCCAAAAACATATAAAAATGACTCTACACCATGATCAAGTGGGATTTATCACAGGAATACATGGTTGGTGTAACATATGAAAATCACTTAATATACCATATAGAATAAAGGTTAAAAACCATGTAATCAATTGATGCAGAAAAGTATTTGACAAATTTCAACAACCATTCAAAATAAACTTTTTAACAAACCAGAAACAAAAGGGAACTATCTCAAACTGATCATCTACAAAAAATACATACAGCTAACACCATACCTAAATGCTATAAGAATGAACGCTTCCCTCCTAAGGTTGGGAAGAAGACACAAGTATATAACTTCACTACTCCTATTCAACATTTTATTGTGGTTTTGTGCAATGCAAGGAGGAGGTGGGGAGGGGAGGAGAAGGGAGAAGAGAGGAGAGAGAGGAGAGGGAGAAGGCATTTACATTTAAAAAAATAAGTAAAAATGCCTTAATTGACTGATGACATAATCCTGCATGTAAAATATCCTAAGAACAACAACAACAAAACCTAGTAAATGACCTCAGTTAGGTCACAGGACATAAGATCAATATAAACAACAACACACAAAGAGACAAAAAAACAAATTCTATTTATATATCTAGCAAAGAACAATCCAAAAATAAAATTAAGAAAACAATTGCTTAAAGTACAAGGCTTGCATATTGAAAACTATAAAGTATGTAGAAAATCCAAAAAGAGTCAACAAAATAACTCCTTGAACTAAGGTTATTACAGCAAGGTTGTAGGATACAAGATTAATATACAAAAATCAATTGCTTTCCTAATCACAAGCAATGAACAAGTGGAATTTGAAATTAAAAATAATACTATTTACATTAACACCCCTAAAAAGAAATACTTAGAAATAAATCTAACAAAATATACACAAGATCTATATGAGGACAACTATAAAACTTCATTTAAAGAAATCAAAGAAGAACAAATTAAAGAGATATTCCATATTCATAGATAGGAAGTTCTTCTCAACTTGATGTACAGTTTCAATACAATCCCAATCAAAATCCTAGCAACTTATTTTATGCATATCAACAAACTGACTCTACAGTTTATATAGAGAGGCAAAAACTCAGAAAAACTAATATAATGTTGAAAGAAAAGAACTAATTTGTAGGACTAATAAAAGCAGTCATCAAGACTTTCTATAAAGCTACAATCATCAAGAAATGTAGCAATAGTGAAAGGATAGACAAATAGATCTGTACAACAGAACACAGTTCAGAAATTGACCCACATAAATATAGTCAACTGATCTTTGGTGAAGGCAATATGATGGAATAAAAATGTTTTTTTCACCAAAGATAATAGAACATTTGAATATCCACTTGTAAAAAATACATAGACCTTACATCCTTCAAAAAATACAAAACTTAAACCAAAATAGATCAGAGACTAAATGTAAAACACAAAACTATAAAATTCCTAAACGATAACACAGAGAAAATCTAGAGTATTTTGAGTTTGGAAATGACTTTTTAGGCACAACACCAATGGAGCCTATGAAAGAAAGAATTGATAAACTGGACTTTATTAAAATTAAAATTTTCTGCTCTGTGAAAGATATTGTGAAGAAAATAAAAAGACAAGCCACAGATTGAGAGAAAATATTTTCAAAATACATATTTGATAAAACACTGTTATCCAAATATGCAAAGTGTTAGTAAAGATGTGAAGAAACTGAAACTCTCTTAGACAGCTAAACATAAAATTACCATACTACCCAGCAATTCCACTCTTAGGAGTCTAACCAAGAAAATAAAAACATATGTTCACATAAGTGCTTCTAGGCAAATATTCATAGCAACATTATCCATAGTAGCCAAAAACTAGAAACAATCAAAATGTCCATCAACTACTGAGTAGATAAGTAAAATGTGGAATATCCATACAATGCAATACTATTAAGCAATAAAAAAAAAAAACCTCTGGATACACACTACCACATGGGTAAACCTCAATCACATTATGCTAAGTGAAAGAACTCAGACACCAAAGACTATATATTGTAAGACTCAATATGGACTGTCAAAAGAAGAAGACAAATTTATAGAGCTAGAAAGCAGAGGGAATAGGAATGAACATTAGAGAAATTTAGGAATGATGGAGATATTCTAAAAGTGTTTTATAGTGATCATTGTACAACCCCAAATATTTATTAAAAATCATTTAATTATACACTTACAAAGAGTAAATTTTATATGTAAATTATACCTTAATAAATCAGCTTTAAAAAAGTCAATGCATGATAGCATCTAAAAGTTTGTCTTTGAATTTCAATGCACCTGAATATAATATACTCTTTGCTCTGTAAAACATTTTCCAATATACTTATTAATTTTAAAAATAATTCTGTGCTCTAATGTACTATTATAGACAATTTCCATTCATACCCATATAACTTTTTAAAAGGATGAAGTAAAAAAATCTTTGAGTAAGTTTTAATACTGCCTTCATAAATCAAAATAAATTATCTTGCACACCTACTTTGGATGACCTTTTTTATAACCTGTTAATCCACTCCATGTACCTGGAATGATGCCAGAATGTGCTTACAGAATTTTACATGGAAACCTCCTTAGGAGTAGCTGAAGAAAAGAGTATAGAACTCAGAATATCTCTGTTGGGGGGGAGGGGGGCGGGGATCTTTGAAAAATAAGAGATAATTAATAATTAAAGGCAACAATAATGTCATTGGTTTGATAATTTTTATTCTAAATTCTATACTAAAATGTAACTTTGTTGTACATACAAAAAGTTGTCTTGTTCTTTTCTTATCTCTAGATTCCATTATAAATATACTCTGCTCCATAGATCTTTTAACAAGCTTTAGATAAAAACAATAAAATGCTAAATCATATCATTGTCATACATGCATAACAGGACACAAATTGAAAATAAAATGTATGGGTCAAACCACTTAGTCAGTTCTAATCATTATGGAACTTTTTTCAGCAATATACTAAATATTAAAACATTCACATTTTTATAATAAATGCATATTCTAAAGATACCTCACATCTTTACATTTTCTATAACCTTCTTTTCTTTTTCCTATAACTAGTATAAAATCCTTCTTTCTCTTAAATAAAATCCCAATAGTAGTTAAACTATAGCAATGTAACTAACCCTAGTAATCTTTCAAATCCTCCCATCAAAATCTTTTTTCCCTCCCATTGATGAATATTTGCTCCTCAGGCTTGTACAATGATTTTTGTCATCTAGAGGCTACAAATCTTAAAACTGATCATCTTCCTATGGGTAACTCTTGAATGTTCATTTTACTAAAGTTCAAAGTCAAACAGGGCTAGAACCATCAAGTTTAAAGAAATTCTAACTAGATATTCTATCTGTATAAAATTAAATAGCAAACTATTTTTTATTACTAAAAACTGTGGGATATATAAGAATTATTTTTCTTCATTTCAATGTAAATAATAAATTTAAGAAAGCTTTTTTGTATCAAATATTTCATAGAAACCCATGACAAACTCTAAAGTACAAAAGGTCATTATTACTGGAGTGACATCAGCAAAATGGCAGAATAGGAATCGTCAGCCTTCACTCCCCCACAGGGAAAATGAATTAACAACAATATATGGACCAACATACTTTTATGAGAACTTTTATAATCCAATTAAGAAGTTACAATTCCCCAGGTAAGTGCAAAGCTGAGGTTAGCTACATTGGTAAGAAGAGCCATTCTACTTTATATGTGATGGTCCCTTCCCCAAGCTAGCACAGCTCAGTTTGGCTCACAGCATCTCCTTTCAGGGAAAGAGAAGAGTGGGACCTGCATTCAGTGACCTGTTTTTTTTTTGGAGGCTGGACTGAGGGACTGGTTTCTCTTTGCCTAGGTGCTGAGGAGCTGCTGAAAGTGAAGGAGTGAAGGGGAGTGGCTTGCTGCTTCATCTGAGGTAGCATACACCATCACAGGTCAGCCCATACTACCCAAACAATCTACAGATTCAATGCAATCCCTATCAAAATCTCAATGGCATTTTTAATTTTTTTTTTGCAGAAATGGAAAAAAACGCATTCTAAAATTCATATGGAATCTCAAAGGTCCTCAAATAGCCAGAACAACTCTAAAAGGAAGAACAAAACTAAAGACCTCACACTTTCTCATTTGAAAACATATTACAAAGCTACAGTAATCAAAACCATGTGGTATCAGCATAAAGACAGACACACAGAACAATGGAACAGGTTAGAAAGCCCAGAAAAAACTCTGATATATGGTAAAATAATTTTCAGAAGCTGGGGGGAGATCAAGACTACCATGGGAAAATGATAGTATCTTTAACAAATGATGCTGGGCATGCAAAAGAATGAAGATGGACCCTTATTTTATACCATATATGAAAATTAACTCAAAAGGAATTAAAGGCCTAAATGTAAGACCTGAAACTATAAAACACATAGAAGAAAACATAGGAGGAAAGCTTCATGACATTGGAATGTCCAATGATTCCTTGGATGGAACACCAAAAGTATAGGTAACAAAAGCAAAAATAGACAAATGGGACTACATCAAACTTAAAAACTTCTGCATAGCAAAAGAAACAATCAACAGTGAAAAGGTGAGGGGAACCAAGATGGCGGCATAGGTAAACACCTATACCTGCTGCCTCTCACAACCACACCAAAATTACAATTGAAAGGCAGAACAACTACCACCCAGACCCACGGGAAAGCTGGATGAGTGGAAGTTCCACAACTACAGATGTGAAGAAAGCGCATTGAGACTGGTAAGAGGTGCAGAGGCACAGAAAGTGCTGGCACCTGGATGTGCTGCTCTTTTAATCAGGAAGGAGATACAAGCTCCCACTTGCCCTGAACTCCAGTTCCGGGTGAGACTCTGGGGGACTCAGACATGTACAGGGAGAAACTGGACTGTCTGGCATTGGGACAGGAATGCAAGGATGGCTTTCTCTCAGAGGTGCTCACAGAGATCACTGTTCCTGCACAAGGGCGTGGGGCACAAAGACCTGGGGATCTCCCCAGTGCAGGGCTGACTGGCAGCCATTGCTGTTTGCTCCACCCTGGTGATTCCCAGAGACCCTGCCCCACCCAATTTACAACCCCACCCAAGCTGTGCACATTGACTTTTGCATGTAAATGGCCTGTCCTTTCTCTGCCTAAAACCTGTCAAACTGCAGCTGGGTCAGAGAGCCCCAGAGCTGCCAAAAAAATGCCCACAGCCCAGCAGCAGCAGCCTGCCTTGCTTCACAGCTGGGCATTGTCTGGATACTTCCAAACCCCATACAAAGAGGAGAAATGTGTAAATGACTCTGTAACTCCTGCTTGGTGGCCCTAGACAGTGGCAGACCTTGCACCTCCTTGGAGATCCAAGAGTCAGTTACCCAGTGGTCAGAGTGAGACCATACTGGATTACAACTCTTCACATTCATAAGAAACACACTCAAGGGGCAGACTCAGTGAGCACCAAAGCCCCACTGAAGCAATTCCTGCCCCATAAGGGTGTCTCCTATGCAACAGATCTTCCAGTGTAGACACAGCTTGTCATCACAGCCAATTGGCCTGGAGGTCAATCCCTCCCAGTGATACCAACAGCAATCAAAGGTTAACTACAGCAAGACTGTGTAACAGCCCACAAAGGGGTGCACCAAGAGCGTCCACCTCAGGTGACTGGGGAGGCTGAGCCACTGGGCCCTATAAGGACACCTACCACACAAGGCCACTCTATCAACTCAAGGAGACTTAGCAGCTACCCAATACATAGAAACAAACACAGGGAAGCAGGCAAAATGCAGAGATAAAGAAACATGTCACAAATGAAAAAAATGGATAAAAGCAAAATACTGGATATAGAGTTCAAAACCATGGTTATAAGGTTACTCAAGAATCTTCTAGAAACCTCCGAGAAATTTAGTGAGACCCTTAAGGATATGAAAAAGGACCAATCAGAAATTAAGCATATACTGACGGAAATAAAGAAAAATATACAGAGATTCAACAGCAGACTAGAGGATCCCAAGAATCAAGCCAAAGGTTTGAAATACAAAGAAGTAAAAAACACCCAAATGGAAAAGAAAAAAGAAAAAATAATCTAAAATATGAAGATAGTGTAAGGAACCTCTGGGACAACTTCAAGCATTCCAACATCCGAATTATGGGGGTGCCAGAAGAAGAGAGAGAACAAGATATTGAAAACCTATTTGAAGAAATAATGACAGAAAACTTCCCTGCCTGGTGAAAGAAATAGACTTACAAGTCCAGGAAGCACACAGAACCCCAAACAAGAGGAATCCAAAGAGGACCACACCAAAGCACATCATAATTAAAATGCCAAGGGCAAAAGACAAAGAGAGAATCTTAAAAGCAGCAAGAAAAAAACAGTTAATTACAAGGGATTATCCAAATGACTGTCAGCTGATTTCTGGACAGAAACTATGCAGGCCAGAAGGGAGTGGCAAGAAATATTCAAAGTGTGAATAACAAGAACCTACAACCAAGATTACTCTACCCAGCAAAGCTATCATTCAGAATTGAAGGTCAGATAAAGAGCTTCACAGATAAGAAAACGCTAAAGGAGTTCATCACCACCAAACCAGTATTATATGAAATGCTGAAGGGTATTCTCTAAGAAGAGGAAGAAAACAAAAAAGGTAAAGATAAAAAATTATGAATAAGAAAGTGACAACAAATACATATCTATCAACAAATGAACTTAAAAATCAAATGGATAAAAAACCTGATGAACAGAACAGACTGGTGAATGTAAGAGAATCAGGGGCATGGAAAGGGAGCAGACTGACAGTTCTTGTAGGGTAAGGGCTGTGGGGGTATAGGAAGAGATTGGACAAAGAGCTTACATCTAAGGACGAGGTCAGTGGTGGGGGGAAGGCCTGGAGTGGGGTGGGAACTGGGTGGAGGGGAGCTATGGGAGAAAAAAGAGGAATATCTGTAATAATCTGAACAATAAAAATTTAAAAAACAGTGAAAAGGCAACCTACTGAACAAAAGAAAATAGTTGCAAACCATATATCAGATAAGGGCTTAATATCCAGAATATATAAAGAATTCCTATAATTCAATTATAACAAAAAATATTTTAAAATGGAAATTGGACTTGAACAGACATTACTCCCGAGAAGATATATGAAAAAAGATGTGCAGCATCACTATTATCAGAGAAATGCAAATCAAAACCACAATGAGCCCTAATCAGTTTAGTTCAGTAGATAGAGCATCAGCCTGCGAACTGAAGGGTCCCAGGTTCGATTACAGTCAAGGGCACATGCCCAGGTTATGGGCTCAATCCCCAGTAGGGGTGTGCAGGAGGCAGCGGATCAATGGTTCTCTCTCATCATAGATGTTTCCATCTCCCTCTTCCTTCCTCTCTAAAAAAATAACAAACAAAAACCACAATGAGATATTACCTCACACTCACCAGGATGTCCATCACAAATAAATATAAATATAAACATAAACAGAAACAGAAACATAAACATATCCTATATAATAAAATGGTAGTATGCAAATTAACCGTCACTCCATCACAAAGCTGGCAGCACCCAGTCCCCTCATCCTCACCGGAGTACCCCAGTCCTGGGAGGGGCAACCACTGAGAGCAGGCAGCATGAGAGGCCTGGTGGAATGCTTGTTTCATCGCTGCAGCAACTCAGGGCCTCTGGGGGACAGAGGGGCCGGCCTGCAGCCTCCTCGGCTGAGCGCAGGCCCAGAGAGGATACGGCGGGCCGGCCTCCCATGGAAGCCGCATGGCTCCCATAGAAGCAGCGCGGCTCCTGGCAGCGTGCTGCAGTTCCCACCAGCTCCTGCGGAAGCAGCAGGTAGTCTACTGCACACCATATCACGCGATGGGCTACTAGTATAAACATAAACAAACATAAACATAAATATCACAAAATAACAAGTGTTGACAAGGATGTGGAAAAATTGGACCTTTGCACACTTGGTAGGATTGTAAAATTGTGTAGCTACTGTGGAAAACAGTATAGAAGTTTCTCAAAAAAAATAAAATAAAAATAAAACTATCATATGATCTAACAAACAACTTTTGGGTATATATCCAAAAGAACTGAAAACAGAATCACAATGAGACACTTACACATCCATAGTCATTGAAGTTTTTCAGTGGGCATAGAATTTGAGTCATGCAATATGAAAAAGTTCTAGAGATCTGTTTTACAAGATTGTATATATAGTTAACAATACTGTAATGTACATTTAAAAATTGTTAAGATGTAAATTTATGAAATGAGATGAGACAGGGAAGGGGATGAAATTCATTATAACTGATTTTATTTGCACTACAATAATGAAGTTCACCTAACACAAGGAAATGACTAGATTCTATTTACACTCAACATAGGTTTCAGATGCCAGTTATAAAATAGTCTAAATCATCTTTTAAAATCAGGAAGAAAGTCTTTTAAAAATTATAAACAACAAAATGAATAACATAGTGTTGATGATAACCCAAAATATAAAATCAATACACAAAAACCCATACAGATCTATAAAATATAAACTATGGTTTTATAAGATCTAGTTCAAACCCTACGTAATGAAGAAATATCCTTTAAAGTAACCCTAATAAGTGCTCATCATTTGAATATTTACAATGAATAGAAGAAGGCCACAACCCTACTAGACAACGTACTCCATATCTGTAGTTTTCATTATTTAAGTCTCTGCATTAGTCTCCAGGGTGGTAAGATCTTCAGCCAAGTCGAGCAGCAGAGCGCTCTGCTACCACAGTGAACATTCAGAATCTATTCTAGGAAGTCCAGGGACACTGGCAGCAACTACACTCGGATTCCAGGGACAGCAGTTTAGAGGCAGCACCACTAGTCCTACAGCACTACTAGGTCCAGGGTGAGTACTGTCAGAGGTGCAAGGGTCCATATCTGTATGCAATAGACCATTTGTTCTGCAAAATAAATGAGATTTGTTTCTGTCTGTTTAAACTGTAAGCCTGAATCTCTAGGTGTTGTGTGTGTGTTTTTTCATGGATTCCTTTTACTATCCTTTTAATTATTGGATAATGTCCAATATTCTTTTAATAAACTCCTTTTCTGCTTTAAATTAGCCAGTGAGATTCTTTTGTCCACAACTAAAAATAGGATGAAAAGTGTTACTTAAGATTTAAATAATAACTTTGATAAAAATAAAACTGTTTAAACAAAAATGGAATAAGTCTTTGAAAAAATTACTAAATAATATTAGACTCCTGACCCTCTCTACGAGAAGTCAGTTTCTTAGTTTGAAAGAAGCAGACTGGTCCTTTAAGTTTTTCTTTTCTCAGAACACTATACTTTCTTTAGCAAGTTTCTCCTTTAGGACTAGGAAGCACCAAAGAAGCCCACTGCCAAGATGTATACTCCCTTTTTTCTAATAACACTATGGTGGAAGTTGATTATTAGCCTAGCTGCTCAATGAGTAGAAAATGAAAATTGATGGCCTATTCAAATAGTTACGAATTTTAAAATAAGGGAGGAGCAAATATTTCTTCCAAGTACTCTTGGATTTTACTGAAATAATGCTAGCTATAATCTCTAAAATAATATAAAAATATTAATAATAAAACTTCACATATGAAAACATAGTAGAGTCCATTAGTCAAATAAAAAATAAAATCATCAAACCTCACTTCTCATTTTTTTTTCTAGATCACTACATATGGTAAAAACATGAAATCGCTAGGCTTGATAAAAGCAGGTTTGGCAGACTTTTTCTCTTTACTGAGACTGTGAGCTATAAAATTGAATTTGGGGCCCTATCTCCAAGAAAAAGTTATTAGTTCTCAGAATAACAGCATGTTAGTGGATCAGACATAGATAAAAGATTTCCATTATGACTGTTTTTAGCTATGATTTACAGTGGCCTACATTGTTTTATAATGACTTTCAATTTTGAAAATGTACATCCACTGTTAGTTTTATAGATGTAGTCACAATTGATTGTGGACTTGAGAGATTAATCCTTCTAACTCACTAACAAAGAAAAAAAATTTAACGTGCAATAAATAGGCATTCTAGATAAATTTACAAGCATGTCCTTTGTAGTAGAATTTTATGCGGGAAATACGTGTAAAAAATTTTTAATAATTGCTTAAATACTCATTACCTTAAGTTAAAATCTGGAGGAAACTGGTGAATAAAACTTGCTTCATATAGAGCAATAGTACATGATTCTGAGATTATCTATTCACTTGTGTCCATGTTCAAAAGAAAATCTCTTATACTCAATACCTAATTAGCACTGAGTATGCAAGTAGCATTAAATAACAAATTTGACAAAAGTAACCCAATTAGGACATCAGCTCTTGAGTTATTTTACCACTTTTCTTTCCTGGTTTATAAAAAGGCAAATTTGCCACTGATTTCAACTAAAATCCATCTTAAAACCCATATTGAAATTCCCTAAATCCTTTCAACCCCTTCTCCTAAGTCCTACCCCTACTCACATTCCAACCCAAAACTGATCTTTATTCCAAATTAGACCTGGTTAAAACCAGTGGATACATCCACCCCATTTTAGCTTGGTCCTCTGCTTAGATTCTTTCTCTTTAATTTCTGGACAGTTGGCCTAACTCCTACTCCTTTCCTTTGCTCTAGAATTGAAGTCCACCAAAAACACTTCCCTTTTGTCTCAAGAAGCTAATATCTATCTAGTTCCACTCAATTCCCTTCACTGAGACAAAATCTATATGCAATACAGAGTCATTTAGAATCCTTTATCCTTGCTTAAGCATACTAATCAAGAGGATACAAACATAGTGATTAAAGTAAGTGAGCAAAATCAGATGGAACACAATATTTTATCATTATTATATAACAACAATGGTAAGCCATATTCATATAATCACCATAAAACTATAGAAAAGTAAAGCTAACTACATATCATTTACCAAGTTTGTGCCAGAGAGGTGAGTTGTATTAACTTTTTCTTTTATTTTAAGATGAAAAACAAAACAAGCACACACAAAAATTTACATAAATAAATGAAAATTCACGGCCTAGACATAATTCTCCAAGAAATCACGTTTGGTAAAGTGTTGAGCTAGGATTTCCACCAAGGTCTTGTGTATAACCAGTCACTACACACCTTAAAATGTTTGATACCACCTGAAAATAATGGTTTCTTTGGTAATAGTAAGGCCTCTCTGGACATGTTCTAAAAGAACTAGCCACGGGGGTTCATTAGTATTGTCTGGGAAAGGTATGCTGTACCTATTTTGCTAGTGAAAAATCTGATTTACAGAGAGGTAAATAATTTGACCTAAATCACACAATTAATTCATGGCAAATCCAAATGAGAAACCCCAATTTTCTGGTGATTTAATTACATTAGAGAATGTTTAGACAAAGGAGACAGAAGGCATATGCTCAATTCATATATTTCATATGGTTTGAGAGTAAAAGGAAATACTATTAGTAATTAGGCCAGAGCAACAAATGTAAACCAGACTATCCCAAGCAAACCAAGATTTCTGCTAACCCAATCTAACAAATAGTGAATATTTTTTAAAAGTGTTAGTTTCTTTCCCCTTTAAGAATCAGATGTGGTCTCATTCTAAGCTTGAATAGTAAGATTGGAGCATTGTTCATTTAAACTGATTCTGTTAAATTTTGTGATGTTAAAATTAATGTGTATTCATTGCTAATGAAATGTCATAATAAATTATTTCCACAGATGACACATTAAAGTGTTTATCCTCCTATTTCTTCTTATACTGATAGGTCCCAAATTATTTGCTTTAGGGGAAAAAAAGGAAAAGCAAATAAATAAAATCCTCATAATATATAATGAGTAGCTGAACTAATGACATCTAAGTTCACTACTAGTTTGATCTATGAATATCCATGTCCATGACTCTAAGGGTGTCTAACAGAAACCAAAAGCAAGAAACAAAAGTAGCTCACCACACTCCATGTAATCAATGCCACAGAAGACTAGAAAATTCTAAATTATTGTGAAACCACTACATACACCACACATACATACACACACACACACACACACACACACACACATTTCTTTTTAGCTTGTAATACTTTTTTTCCAAAACTGTAACTACAATATACATAAACTCAGAGGAAAGAGAAATAGGGTTTAAGATATCAGCAACTTTGAGATACCAAAGAATTTTAAGAAAGAAAAAAATGAGAGCATTCTATGATTTAAAAAGAAGAAAATAAAAGATACTCTCAGATTTCTCAGGTATGTGTGAACAAAGGCTGAATATAGTGTGAACTGACATTTTAAATTATTATTAGTATTAAACAGATTTTTATAAAAAGTAAAGTATTTAATAATTAATTTTATATTTCCCATATGTAGTATGGCAAAGTTGGCATCCTCAGGTGAATTATAATGACACAGACCTCTCAGAAAATGAAAATCAAAAGAAATATTAGTCATTAGAGAATTATGGTACTAAAAATTTTTAATGACATACAGATAAAACCACTCATCACTATTTGCTATTTTTCATAAATTTCTTGGACTGTTCTAAGACTAAGCCAACACATTTAAAAAAATTAGTACACAATCCATAGTCAAAAATTGTTTATAAAATAATCTACTGAATAAATCATTTTCATACATACATGTTGTGATGAAAAAGTGACTTGGGGTCAATACCATCTCTCAGTGACACAGGCACACTGGGCAAATTGCCTAATTTTTCTGTAAATCAATACATTTATTTATAAATGTATAGATATTAACCCACTCCTGACCTACTGTCTTCCAAAGATTATCATGAAGGTTAAACATGACAAAATATTTTATAAATGATGAAGCAACATATCAGCATAGCCCATTATATTATTCTATGTATGGCTTAATGGTCAATTAAAATAAAGTATTTCCAAGAAAACAAAAATTATCCATATAACTTGGGTTGTATGTGAATTCATCTAGCCCAGCTTCCTGCCATTAATTCAGAATTCTATAAATTTTCAGTGAAGAAAATATATAATTTACAAGAAAATATAACTGGTCACTAAACCAGTTATAAGGAAATTGAAATTGTTAAAAAAAATTAAAATTGAGAATGTGCGAGAAGTGTAAGACCAGGAAAAGGAAATGGGACGTTGTAAGTAAATCAAGAATGTTTTGGTGATTTACCAAATCCTTGTTTGCCCAGCAAGGATTTTTTTCTTTTTTTTCCCCTGGCCACCCCCACCCCACAACACATGCTCTCACCCCATTACTGTCTGTGTCCATTGGTTATGCTTATATGCACACATACAAGTCCTTTGGTTGATCTCTTCTCCCTCTTTTTTTTTTTAAGCAATACTCAGAAAATTATTCACCCTTTAAAAAATTTTACTATACAATTCAATCTGCTTTCCAACCAGTAAAACTCAATGGTCTGACAGTTTTTTTAAGTATAAAAGGCATTTACAACTGAACTGCATTGAAGTTCTTTCCCCTATTTCTTACACTACATCCAGCTAATTGCTCTTTAACATGCTAACAGAAGGATAAGCTGATACATAATAATTCAGGCATGCACCGATCCCATAATGCCAGGAACTCAGAAGCAGCATGAGAAAACATCAGATTTTTGGCATGTGGGCTAGATGTTTAAATCTGCATAGATTCGAGCCAATTAGACTTGTCAGACTCCAATCCGGTTGAGAGTGACCCCTGATGGTGGAAAGACATGTGGGACAAGCCACAGAAAAGCTTGCAAATGTCAGAGAGGCCAAAAGGTGCCCCCCTGGCCTCAAAACTATTAATTAGCAACCAGGAAAAGCACCACCAAAGAAAGAATCGCTGCCCCAGCACTCCTCCCCCAGAGGTGGCTGCTCCTCGGCCTCATTATCATGTGGATGGAAAACAACCCCTTTGCTGGGAGCTTTGGGCAACACTCTTATTGATTAAGTTCCCACAGTGTTAAATCATTCTGTAGCTTTCACTCCAATCTTCCCACCCCTCAATAATAAAACCTTCAAAGGATTTACTGGGATGGAGAGGGAAGTGGAGGCCCAAAGAGAGAAGGAGCACTGCAACATACTGTTTATATAGTGCCCATGGCATCAGCATAAATCAGATCCCAGAAAGGGTTTACAAGGCAACATCCAAAATGAAGTTAATCTGAATTTTCTCTTGTACTTACTAAAGCATTACTTTCTTTAAAAAAAAAAAAAAAGGAGTCTCAGATACTGGTTATTTCAAAGTTGCCTATGCAAAATAAAATCATGATACTAAATTATATTTCTACAGGTCTTCAGTGATCTTGTTTGGTTTGAAGATCACAAATGTCTGATAGATGAGGCTTGTTTCAGTGTGCATAAGAATATTCCAAGGAGATAGAGATGAAAGTAAAAGCCAGAGCCATAACTTGAATCTCATGAGAAAAATATGTGCACAAAGCTCCACTCCAAATAATTTATACTTATTCTTTTTTTAGTTATATATTTCTATTTAAACAGATGAAACTGAAATAAAAGCAAAATTGTTACTGTGCTGTAATAGATTCATTAACATATTGTATAGTGGTGAATGTCAGTTTTCTCATCTGTAAAATAGAGATTATAACTATCTTGCAGAATAAATGTGGGAATTAAATAAGAACATCTTATGAAATCCTTAATATATGCCTAATGTACAGTAGTGTTAAAAAATATATAGTTGCTATTGTCATTATCATTAGTATCATAAAGCAAATAGCTTGCTTGTATAAACAAGATGCTTCGTCTGCCTGAAGCAATACATCTACACTCCAAGTCATTTCCAATTTTCCACAGAGAAATAATAAAATAAACAGTAAATGGACATATAGGATCTATACTTATTTGTCCTCTCTCAGCCAGCATCCCCTGACAAACTGCCTGACTCTGACTTAGTAAGACCATAGCTTCTGCCAAAACAGAGTGACATACTTAAGGGAAAAAGCAGATCTAAATTAGGACATCTAAGTTGGATGAACTTGCCTGTGAGTTCAGCATGATGTCCACATTCTGTGCTAGGAACAAGTAAATTAGTTGGTCAGCTTTTAAATAGAAAAAAGTATTAATTTCACTTGATTATTTCATTGTGGATAATAGTATACCACTACCAAGACATGTGGTAATTGGAATGTCTGAATCAGTGGAGAAACACAATGATAATTTATGAATTTTGTATAAAGTTAAAGTCTACATAAGTGAGGTCCTTTTTCAAAATTTTTGACTCATCTTCTATCTGCTCTATATCACCTGTGAAACGCTTTGTGGCTGAAAACTCAAGGGAAAAGGAAAGGAAACAATTTAAACTTAGTAGGTTTAGAAATAAATAACAGGGATAGAAAAGAGGATTTAAGATTTAAAAGTGGAAATACAGCACACAGTTCCCAAGAAAAGATGTTCATTGTAATAGTTAGCAATATAAGATCAAAATGAAACCATTGGAAAAAAATAGAGCAGTAAAGGAGAGATCTCTCTAGAAAAGTGAATGTGGTTAAAGAATACAAAAAATTATAGAAATAAGAGCTTTGATAACAAAGGTAAAATCAAATATAAAATGTCCTAAGGACACCCAATTGATACTCTATTCCTTGTATTGAACTCATTATGACTTCATAGAATGTTAGGTAAGGGACAGCAATATCACCACCAAAAAAGGAAACAAAATGTTCATTAAGTTGCATTGCATTGAAGAATTTTGTATTTTCAAGAAAAAGGATCATGTGGACTGACTCATATTTCTAGTCAATTTATAATTTCCCTGCCAACTAAATTAAGATGCTAAAATTATTTTTCAAATGGGCATTTGTTAATATTGTGCCAATTTTTTTATATTTAAGGTCAAACTGCCACTATAAAATCACTCTAGAATTGTTAACTAATGACAACAGGTAACTAGACAAAATTCACAGCTAAAGCACAAAAATATATTTTGCTATTATATTTCCAAATTATACACAAGCAAAGCTACTTTGGCTCTCAGTCTACATTTTGGCAGAGATTTTACTCTTCAAGTTTCTACTTTCCCAACCAATTCCACTGTTTTCATAAAACAAAAGCATAAAAAGGTTTCACCTCTAAACACAGTGGGATTGATTATACAAGAAGCTGCATGTGGAAGCAAAATGCCAAAATATATTCTAGGCTTCACTACACACCTCCTGCAATATTGAATACCTTCAAGTAGTAGGTCTACATTCTCAGCTGCACATATGGAGATAACAGGGATGATTTTCACTGGGGAAAAGAATGCTCCCTGCTCCTCCCTCTGACCCGACCAATAGCCTCATTAATGCCAACAAGTCACAGTGGGAACAATTTGAAGACAAAACCCACCTTGCAAACACCAATCACTGAACTCAGCAGAGAAGAACTGAGCTCTCTGATTTTATCTTTACTATTTTTTTCTTAATAATAATTTTGAAGTTTGAAAATTCATGACAATGCAGTTGCTATAAAAGTAAAAAACATTACAGGTGCAAAGCTCTTTGATGGTTATTTATTAAAAACTAAATAATATTTTATTTAAACCTATGAGGTTAATGTGATAGTTATATGGGCAATAAAATACAAAAAGGAGTTAAGAAAACCAGCAAAATCAGCACCTCATTAATGCACTCTACTCCAAAGATGTGAATTTGCCACATGATCTGCATTACATAGTGTCCAAAGTCCCAAGACATCAGTGTTGGAAAACACAGACACACACTCCCTGGTGTCAGAGCATATAACCATTGCAGATTTAACCAGAGATGGTGTGAGCCCAGGCCCAGAAAAGAATGTAAGAATCAACATTTTGTAGATTAAATTGTTTCATTTCAACTGACATTTCCCTACACACACACACACACACACACACACACACACACACACACACACGAAAAAGTGTTCTAAACAACATTCTGAAAGACTTTTTCCCCTAAAACTGAGGCCTGGGCTCTTTCCTTAGAATCCTGTTCTACATCATCAGTCTGAAACTCTTGCTGGGAGGGATGAAGATAATGACAACTCCAACTGAGAAGCCATTCACACCACTCATAATTATAGAAAAGGATGGAAGTGGTTAGAGAATGGGTGGGGAACTGGGGGGTAAAGGAGAAAACCATTCAAGCACGAAAGCCATTCCTTGCCAAGCTGAATACTGGGTCTTAACAAAAGTTCAAACACCTATATTTATGTATCACTTTAGTAAGAGCTGATTTAACAACTGATTTCATTAATTTAAAAGAGCTAATTTTAAGTCAGTATTTAACTAAGGTTTTAAAACTAATCACTGTCATTTTCTTTAAAAATCAAATTCCCTATAATAATTTCACAGTACAACAGAATGATGTTTATAACAAAGATTGGTTATACTTGTCTCTTATGATGAAAGAACTACTCTAACTAAAAAACCTTGTATTCTTACTACTTCACCAAGAAACCATCAGTATATTTCTGCTCCATCAAGTAAACATTTTGGGACTAGCAGAATCAAAATTATAAACTAACTGGAGCTCATACTAGTAAATCCTGTACCCATCAAAACAAATGCCCAGCGATTTAAACTAGAGGTGAACTACCCCTTTGAGTACCCCAACTTTGCTGCATGTATACTAACACTGTATTTAACAATCACATTTTTATGTTACACATTTTGTTTATCAAAAGTGCTAAAATTTAGCTAGCATAATTCAGCACTGTGACAAAATTACTATTATAAAAGTCATATGATAAACAAGCAAAACTATTCCTTGTAAAGGAAAATGAAAACCAGAGAAAGGATTGATGCAAATCTCTTTTTATATAAACTAGTGATAATAAAGCAGTTCGCAGTGTAATATTAGTAACTGCTAAGAGCTAGTCAGAACTCATTTGTCAAGTAACCAAAAACAAGAGGGCTGAAAGTCTGCATCAGCTGCCCTCATATGTTCCTACTATATATTACAGAAGTATCGAGGGTTTCCTTTTTGCAACATTTCGGCAAGCATAGGTGTCCCTCTCTAATCCCCACTGCAACTCATTGGGAAAGGTTTGTATAGCAGTGATGGAATGCTGGTCCCACACAGAAAACCATTATTTTTACTCTAGTTAATGAAAACTAAGTGTTTTTATTTTATTTTATTTTATTTTATTCTGTTATTTCTTTCACTGTCACTAATGGTCTTATGATAATAACCATAGTATATAATCTGACACAAGTGCTCTTAAAGAAATTTCTAGTAAAGGACTGCAGCCTCCGTGGGAGGTAGCTGTCAGAATTATCTTAAAACACTACCTGTCTTCAGCTACAATAGAAAAGGCCTTTAATCAAAATAATCCTTTTTCAAAAGAGCAACTTTTTTCCCTCTGCAATTCACTCATCTTAAAAGAGCACTATAGCTTTTGTGCATAACAATTCATTCTTCAAGACAAGTACAAAATTTGTCACTGACATTTAGCACCAGCCTTAGGCAATGGATAAAATGAACTAGTTAGCAATTTAACCTGTGAAAAAACAGAGTGGGTTGAACAATTTTCTGCCATCAAAGCAAATGGCTAACATTTAGCAGGATTTTATTTTTATTTTTCAGCTCGTCCCATCTTCTAGAAGAAAGAAGTCAGGCTAACATTTTTTCAGGGTCCTAAATCTTCCTCTCAGCCTATTCCTTTAATGGTTTCAAGTAAATGACTATCCAGAGGATAATTAGGCACTGTGCTGTCGCATTGTGTCAGGTCACAGCTGGATTTAGTCAGCATTAACCTTTGGGGAGAATTGGAATATCAGTATCATTTAAAATTAAAGACGTGTAAGCAGGCATTTCTGGAGATGTTAGAAAAGTAATTGTCTGTAAATTGTTTGACCTTGAGATTTAATTGCATGCACAACACACATTCTAGCAAGAACCCTGGACTGTCTTCCTTCTTTACCTCCAAACCTTACTCCACAAGGCCCAATAGGCTACCTGTGGCTTTTTCAGTAAAATATGAAAGGTTTTGGCCTTCAGTTTAAAACGAAAGCTTTGAAGCATTGCTTGACATATTATAACTTTAAAGCAAAGCTGCTTATCAATCAGAATACCAATTTTACTATATATTTTTAAATGCACACATACCATAGTTATGTTTGAAGGCTAAGTTTATTTAAATTTCATCCCCCTTCTTTTCTGCTAACAAGTTTGCATATTTTGCCTTATTCCCTTTTACCCTAATGAGACATCTTATGCTTTCAAAGTCCCTCAAGCTAGGCAAATCTCTCCAATGCTTCCACTGTTAATAATGAAACTTTGTAATTATACAAATCCAAGGTGGCCAATCAGCTTTCCAGGCTGAGCCTTCGGGTACCTCATAAATTATTCATGTGACACTTGGGCCTGAGAACTCACTTGCTTATATTAGAAGCCTAATTAATATTTAATCACATGTGCAGAGGGCACTTCAAGCCGCACTGTCCCCCAAAGAAGAAGAGTAAATATAAATGTGCACATGCCTCGATGTAAATCTCACTCAGTATCTAAAAGAAGTGTTTGTGGGCATGTGGACATGACCATGAAACATAATAGGTGCCTGCCGGTTAGTGCGGCTCATTGAGCCTACTACACACCAGGCACTGTGCAGGACCCCGAGAAGAGGCAGTTGAAATCCTGATCTCTCAGGGAAACCTTTCTGGTTTGAAACCAGGGGGTTTCAAAGCCTTTGATAGGTAAATATTTTTTTTTCAAATTCCAAACAGGTGGGTGGGATGAACATGGTTATTTAGTAGTCTAGAAAGGAATGATACACCTCCACATTATCAAAAGACATTCGGTAACATTGGATAGTGTTCATTTTGTTTCTTAAGAGGGAGCAGTACTGTTAAGTAATATGCAGCATACCTTGGTTACCGTCTCTGCGATCTCACTATTTTTCTTCCCAGAGGAACGGGATAGAAAAGTAAGCCAAATATTATCTGCCTTGACAGGCTTAACAACAACTGCTGGTCACTGCGAAAGAAACCTGAACTGGGTCCAGGGGCATGGCTACAGGACAGACCCAGCACTGCCATGCTGTGGGCATCTATACCCCAGGTTACAGAGCTTTGAAAGGGAAGCCAGTGCTTTGTTCACTGTCTTTGATGACATTTACATTCTGTCAGATATGACACTATTGCTTTCCCTGGACCTGCTATGCCACAATCATCACCGCAGACAACCCCCCACATTGAGAGTATCAATGAGGAATAGTTCATAGTCCTTTGGGCGATTATATTGCAGTAGTATCTCATGAGGTGATTATGCTGGGACGTCAGGTAAGTCAAATGATGTGATGGTGGTCCTTTCACCAAAATGTAAAAATGGTGAAAAGTGACAGGGCCATCATTTAGAGAGATAACTAACAAAATTCTTCATGTTAACCCTAGGAAATGATACCACTGTTCACCCTGTTATCTTCTTTTATAATATAAATTAGGATGTGGTCTTGATAACTCAGTTTAGCATCATTAGTAGAAATCATGGTTCAATGTGTCTAAAAAGGGTTCACATTAAGTTTGCTTCTTCCTGGTCAACAGGAAACACTCTTACAAATTTGAGGAACACCTATGATTAAATCCTGTTGCCTTCTTCAATAGCCAATAGTCACAAGCTGACAATCATTAGAAATTATGACAGAAGTTCCATGAGGATTAGATCAAATAAAGGGCTATGAGGTGCTAGAACTAAGGATGAGGTTTTTCTGGGGGTAAAGGGAGAGGAATGAAAAGAATTGACGTAGACCTGCTTTTGGCAAAATCTTGAGAAATGGCAAGGATGCAGAACTAATCCTAGGTGGGTCACCAACTCTGGACTAGGAACTTACTTGAAAGTCTAATTTACACGGTAGAGATGAGAGCTTAGAGCAGTGGTTGGCAAACTGCGGCTCGTGAGCCACATGCGGCTCTTTGGTCCCTTGAGTGTGGCTCTTCCACAAAATACCACGGCCTGGGCGAGTCTATTTTGAAGAAGTGGCGTTAGAAGAAGTGTAAGTTTAAAAAATTTGTCTCTCAAAAGAAACTTCAATCGTTGTACTGTTGATATTTGGCTCTGTTGACTAATGAGTTTGCCGACCACTGGCTTAGAGTATTCAAATACTTTCTGCCGTGGTGAGGACTTGCCTCTGAAAGGGGGAGATCTGAGCTTTCAGGTATGGGCAGAAGTGGGAGGAGTGGGGAAAACAGTGGACTCCACTTTGAAAAGCTACAAATGGCAGGGAGAACAGAGAATAATAATTGAAGGGTGGACTGTAAAGAAATATTCCGATCAATTTAACAATATTCAAATAATTGTTTTTACAACATAGACATCCACAATTAGACTTTCCCCTAACACATCCCTGTGGAGAAACTATATTTAACAAATGAGTGAAATGATCCAAACTGCCACTGTATGGCAGATGGGTATCAGGTGCTTACACACTTGATGGGCACAGAGCCTAAAATTCAGTTAAAATTAAATTTTACTTCCATTTATTATCGTTGACTCCACCACAACAATCCTTATGACAACTAACAGGCTATTTCCACGCCCCCCCCTTTTTTTTTCATGAATCCTGGAATCAACATTTGTCAAAGATTGGTCCAGGGACAATATGCATCAGAATCACCTGAGGCTAGCATAAAGCTTATGTAATTGAGTGAGCTCCTTTTGGGGAAAAGAATGCAAGATTGTGAATCAAAGTTAGATACAAATGTGAATGTTTAGCACAAGAAAAGAAATCACAACAAATTGCCTGGAGCCTTCTGAGGGCACTTTAGGAAATTTACCAACAGTGCTTGCACAGAAATGGTTTCTGGTGGAAACCCGGCTCCCCTCTCTCCACACAGAATACTCTATAACTCCCTGTGACTTACAAAATTCACAGAGCCAGTGAAGTGAAGGGCCCTGTCACTTAAGCCCTTGGGCTTCACAGTAAATGTGTCTCTGCTTGTTGAAAACGAAGCCGCCCAGACCTTACCTAAGTCGCTGAATCTGAACTTGTGCCTGTGGACTCAGGAATTCCCTCGTCCACACATGCAACTCTGAGAACCCCTGACCGGGGCAATAATAAAGTACCAGAGATCAAGAATCATCTTATTCATCTATGTTGTTCTCTTTGCATGTATGAGTTCCCTTTTCATATTTCTAGTTCAGAGTAAGTGCTCAATAAATATGTTGAATTACAAAGTTAATTGTTGATGTGTTTTATCATTCAACTAGTGGCTTGGTGCCCAGGGGGGCGGGGAGGGGATGGAAGGGAGGTGTCCCTCAGCCCAGCCTGCACCCTCTCCAATTGGGGACCCCTTGGGGAATATCCAACTGCTGGTTTAGGCCCAATCCCTGGGACATCCCTCTTGCAATCTGGGACCGCTGGCTCCTAACTGCTCACCTGCCTGCCTGCCTGATTGCCCCTAACCCCTCTGTCTGCCTGCCTGATTGCCCCTAACCTCTCTGCCTGCCTGCCTGATCGCCCCTAACTGCCCTCCCCTGCCAGCCTGATCTCGCTCCCAAAGGCCCTCCCTTGTTGACCTGATCTCTCCCCTAACTGCTCTCCCCTGCCAGCCTGATTGCCCCTAACTGCCTCTGCCTATCTGATCGCCACTAACTGCCCTCCCCTGCCAGCCTAATCTCGCCCCCAACTGCCCTCTCTGCCTCAGCCTCCACCACCATGGCTTTGTCTAGAAGGAAGTTGGACATCTGGAAGATGGCCAGTTGACCCGGTCTAATTAGCATATCACCCTTTTATTACTATAGATGGATTATATAGGATAGGATTGCTTAAATGGGAGAGGGGCTTTTTTCAGCAAGAGGAGATGCTCTTGGCAGACAAAAATACATAATCCCTATATCTGGACAGATAGCCAGCCATATGCACCATACTGCCAAACTGGTCATTAAAAAATTGAACTGTTTTCTTACACCTTACACCAAACAGCTGTTGCCATTAAAACCCCTCCTCAGCCCTCACCTCAGGTTCTGTTTTCACAGTGCATCCAAGTTAGGTTCTGATTGGTCAGTTTCTATGCCAGTCAGCATCAAAAGCTCCGCCTCCTAGGTAGCCCATTGGCTTCTCAGAGTTCACCCATATTTGGTTCTGATTGGTCAGTTTCTATGCAAGTCAGCGTCACCAGGCCTATCTCTGGGCCTGATCAGAGAGGCAGGGCTGATCATCAGCCCCCACAGAGGCCGGAGAGAAACAGAGGCACCGGTGCTGGCGAAGCCCAGAGACAAAGAGAGAGGCAACAGCTGATCAACAGCTGCCATGGAGGCTGCGGATCAGACCCTACCTCTCTCTCCCCAGGCCTCTCTCCAGGCCTGATCCACAACCCCCTCGGCAGTCAGTGCTGGGTTGCCACGCCCGCAGCCACGGTAGACTGCAGGACTGACTTCCAGTCGTTTTGGACATTACAGACCCTGACTTTTTATATCTATACTGGTGGCCCGATGCACAAAATTTGTGCATGGGCGGTGGGGGGGGTGGTGTCCCTCAGGCCAGCCTGCACCCTCTCTTAAACCGGCAGTCGGACATCCCTCTTGTAATCCAGGACCGCTGGCTCTTAACCACTTACCTGCCTGCCTGCCTGATCACCCCTAACCATTCTGCCTGCTAGCCTGATGGCCCCCAAATGCCTCCCCCGCCAGCCTGCTCACCCACAACTGCCCCCCTGCCAGCCTGCTTCACCTTAACTGTGCCCCCTGCCAGCCTGCTCGCCCCCAACTGCACCCCCTGCTGGCCTGCTCGCCCCCAACTGGCCCTCCTGCTGGCCTGTTTGCCCCCAACTGCACTCCCCTGCCGGCTTGATAGCCCCTAACCTCAGCCCCACCACCATGGCTTTGTCTGGAAGGACATCCGGAAGGTCTCCCGGAAGGTCTCCTGGTCTAATTAGCATATTACCCTTTTATTAGTATAGATAGAGGCCTGGTGCACCAGTGGGGGCTGACTGGTCTGCCCTGAAGGAGATCCCAGATCAGGGTGGGGGACCTTTTGGGGGGTGGGGCTGGCCTGGGCAAGGGGCTGGGGTGGTTTGCTGGCCAACCACACCCCCATTGGGGTAGAGGGGGTCTCTGTTGGGGGTGAGGCCAGCCTGAGTGAGGGGCTGAGGGCCATTTTCAGGCTGGCTACGCCACCATTGGGGTGAGGGTCCCCTCTGGGGGGCATGGCCAGCCTGGGTGAGGGGCTGATGGCAGTTTGCAGGCTGGCCACACCCCTCTCGGGGTGAGGGTCCCTGCAGGGGGCATGGCCAGGCTGGGCAAGGGGCTGAGGGCCACTTGGGGGCAGTT
Organism: Corynorhinus townsendii; assembly: GCA_026230045.1. Classification (NCBI taxonomy): domain Eukaryota; kingdom Metazoa; phylum Chordata; class Mammalia; order Chiroptera; family Vespertilionidae; genus Corynorhinus; species Corynorhinus townsendii. Next base: position 47,773,692 of record JAPDVU010000004.1, read on the forward strand.
TGCAGGCCCGCCAAGCCCCAGGCTTTGTCCGGAAGGACATCGGAAGGTCTCTGGAATGTCTCCCGGTCTAACTAGCATAATACTCTTTTATTAGTATCCTATCTAATAAAAGGGTAATATGCAAATTAGCCATCACTCCATCACAAAGATAGAGGTACCCATAGCCACAAGATGGCAGCGCCCAGTCCTCTAAGCCCTGCCAGAGTCCCCCAGTCGGGGGCGGGGGTGTGGCCGCTGAGAGCAGGCAGTGTGAGCGGCCTGGCAGAATGCCTCTGGGCCACAGAGAGCCTCTGGGCAGAGTGAGCGGCCTGGCAAAATGCCAGGCCCTGCAGAGAGCTACTGGTGCACGGATTCTGCCAGGGTTCCTGCGGCCCCACTTGCCTGGAGGCAGGGCATTGGGACAGCACTCCAGGACTTGGGGCCATCCTGCAGTGCACCAGCCACGCGGGGCAGGACTCCAGGACTCACACCAGAGGGATAGAGCCTGGAACCATGGGAAGGAGCACAGGCACTGGCCCTGTGGGTAGGGGCGTAGCCTTGGCCTAGCCCAGAGATTGGGGGAGGGACAAACTCAGGCACAGGAATTACTAGAGTTAGAAGCAGGGACATGGGCACAAGGGGCAGACATGGAGTCAGCAGAATGAGGGTGAACACCAGTAGAGAGGAGGGGCCACAGAGTAGTGCAAGTAAGGATGTACCCTGAAATGAGGGCATGCCCAGTCCGTAGGGTGTAGCTTTGCTGCCCTCAGAAGCGTAGCAAAGAACGTCCTGCAAGAAGGAGGTTTGAACCCAGGTGGAGGAAAGGGGTGGGGCCAAGTTACTGCACAGGTGCTCGAGACCATGGAAGAGGTTCTGAGCAAAGCTGAGGTGTCCTTAGGGGGCGTGGCCATGGCGTGACTTAAGGCATTGTTGGGAGGACAGGGATGTAATGTGAATAAGCAAAATGACATGACTGGCGTGAGGGGCATAGTGAGGTGTAAGGGGACGTAGCCAAGATGGTCGCCCACATGAACCTTATCCCAGTAGCAAGTGCAGGGGTTTGTGCTCAGAGAATTTGGGTAAGGTCCCATGGTGTGGAGGGAGGGGGGGGTAGAGTCCCGGGTCTTACGCAATATCGCATGATGGGCTACTAGTAGATATATAAAGAGGTAATATGCAAATTAGGCCAGGACACTGTAACAGTCACAACAGGTCAGGAGGAGGCTGCGCACGCAGGTGAGGCCCGGAATGGAGGCAGAGACAGAAACAAGGTGACCTGCCCAAGCTGCCATGCTGCCATGCTGGCCCGAAAAGCCCTGGAGAGGACACAGGCAGAGGTGCATGAGGGGTCTGGGGTGCAAGTCAGGCCCGGGTTCCAGCCACCCACAGCGGCCTGAGAAGTAGGCAGAGGACAGACCACTGAGGGTCTTATCTACCATAGCAGGGAGCTTAGATTTTATTCCACAGAAGGAGGAAAAGTGAAGAATGTTAAGCATGGGAGCATCCTAGTCTTGCTTTCATTTTAAGTGAACCATTCTGGTGGCTGTGGGAAGGATCGATTTAGACAGCTGCAGTGTTTTTGGGCCCAAGAAAAAGAGAGACTGATGTTGGGAACCAGGACTAGACAGAGGCAGTGGATCAGAGGCATATTTGTGAGGAAACCTGATGGAACTATTGGGCTGATTACACAGGGATGAAAGCAAACAAAGCAAATGGTATTAGCCCAGTTTGGGCAACTTCGTTGAATGAGTGATTCTAATAATTGGGAGAAGGTAGCGAGGAAAAGGAACAGGGTAAGGGAGCTTGCTTAGTCAGCAATAGCCAAACAATTAGGACAGAAGACAGACTTAGTGCTCTTTCATTGCTACAACATTTGTTTTTCTGCCTTCAGCCACCACCATGTAAGGCTAATGTGCCATCTTTTCTCCTAATCTAGGATATTATCTATCTACTACACATTCCTATCACCTAAATTAGCTTTCCTGCACGATTCCTTAAAAATACTTATCAAGCCCTAACCGGTTTGGCTCAGTGGCTAGAGCGTCGGCCTGTGAACTGAAAAGTCTCAGGTTCAATTCCAGTCAAGAGCATGTACCTTGGTTGTGGGCACATCCCCAGTAGGAGGTGTGCAGGAGGCAGCTGATCAATGTTTCTCTCTTATCGATGTTTCTAACTCTCTATCTCTCTCCCTTCCTCTCTGTAAAAAATCAATAAAATATATTTTAAAAAATACTTATCGAAGTCATTCAATGTTCTGTGAGTATGGGGACTTTTAAGATGTGGAAATATTATGAGCCTATATAGATTGATAAAGAGATATTGGGTGCTCAATTTTTAACAATAAAAATCAGATACTGAATGTGGTCATGACAGAGGCATAATTTTAATGAGCCAATGTCTCTTTACTGAAGTGTCACACTTCAAAAGAGATCCTCTCAAATAATACAATGCATAACACTCATCTGGGTTGCCTGTTAAAATGTAGGACCACACCTTGAAAAACACTCCTTCTAGAGCTCATTTTGGATAAATCTCCCTGCAAGTAAAGCAATCCTATATAATAAAAGTGTAACATGCAAATCGACCAAACAGCAGAACTACTGGTCAGTGGAGGGCGGGACCAGCAAGCAGGTGTCGCCAGGTCAGCCAAGGTGCATGCCAACGGGCAGAGGGAGGGGATGGCGATGGGGTGGGAGGGGGCAGCGGCAACCAGCGGTGGTGGGGCGATGGGGGCCGGCGCCATCCCCTGATCGTCCACCTGGTCGCCTCCCGCAAAGGGAGACCACGAGCGGCAGCAGCGGCCGGGCAATTCGGGGCAAGGCCGCCCAGTACCATCTCCAGATAGGCCTGCTGGGGTTGCCTCTTGCAGAGGAAGGCCACCAGTGGCCATGGTGCAGTTGGGGGTGGGGCCAGCCATTCGCTGCCCACGCCATCCTGATCAGCCCTCCGGTCACCTCCCACAGAGGGAAGCCACACTGTGGCTTAGGCCCACTCCCTGCTCCCCTAAACCATCAGTAGGACATCCCCTGAGGGCTCCCAGACTGTGAGAGGGGGCAGGCTAGGCTGAGGGACGCCCCTCCATTGCACAAATTTCACCCATCAGGCCTCTAGTATTAGGATAACAGAGATTTTCATCCGCTGTGCCACAAGAATATTTAGAACATTCAATACCTGACTATTTAGTCAGGGGCACTGTCCTCTTTTCCCTTAGATTGTCAAATAAAAAAAAATGACAACAGCCAATACAACAATAGCCATTTGGTGTGAATTAGTCAAAATATACCTACCTTTTTTGTCAGATTGGCAAGAAATACAATATATTTTTTGGTGTGGGGCAGAATTTTGGTAATAAGTTTATATGTGCCATGAGATTTTTTTAGAAAGGTTGAAAATTGCTGTCCTATAAGATCCTTGAAGGCAGGAATTCACTATGTATCTCTTTGAATCACTTCTGGAGTTAGAACCATGTTCTGCACGTACTAGGCCCTCAAAAACACAGTGAAACTGCAGGCCAAGCATGAAATTTAAAAAACTGCACTAACTTTAGGAAAATGGTTTGTGTCTCAATAAGAAATGATGTCACTCTTTTTTCTCAGAGGTTTTAGGTAGATTGCCAAAGCTGTGCATACAAGGGTTGAAAAATCTCAGTTATGTGCAAGTATATAAACACCTTTTTACTTTCCTGTAATTATTGACACTGTAACTATCAAAGACAACATTTAAGAGACTGTATGTGGTAATAAGAATATACACTGCCTATTGTATAGCTCACACATCACAAACCTCCGGGGTCTGTAGAAACCTGGGGAGTCTTGTAAAGAGCCAAGTGGGCTGGAAGGACTGCAGAGCAGCAGCTTCTCTGCCTCCCAGTGGTGACCACACGGGAATCAGCCAGGCAGGGTCAGATTTTTCAAGATAAACTGAAAATTAGCAACACTATGAGAAATCTCTGAATTTTTAATGCTGCTGAGACGTAATGCAGCATATTAAAACACTGACTTGACCAAACAAAATGTCTGCAGGCCATCAAGATAAAATCTCTAAAATGCATCAAGATAAAATCTCTAAAATGAGGAATATTCACAGACAACAATGAAGTTAAGAACAAATAGCAAAGTTTCAGTCTCATTTAGTGTGATAAGTCCCTAATCAGACTATGGCCATATTAGTAATATTTTTTCTATATCCATATTCAAGTACAGTGCCTTCCAGAAATATCTGATTCACTGCTGAATGCCCAGTACCTACCTCTGCCTAGCACGTAGTTGAAGCACAATAAATGGTTTTTGAATGAATGACTGGTGCAGACTCTATCAACCTCATAGATGAAATTCAAAACCATGTTACTGGGTAAATAAGGCAAGCCAAAAATATATATACAAACAGTACGGTATCATTAATTCAAGTTTAAAATATATAACCCAGTATTAAATATGCCTATAGATTCATATATATGCAGAAAAATATAAAGATATGCACAGAAATGATAAAGATAAGTTTAGAATATGGTTACCTCAGAAGAAAACGATATCAGGATTGTGAAGGTATACATAGATGACTTAGACTATATTTGTAATTTTTCTTAAGTTGGGTGATGGGTGCATGCTGTTAATTACATTCTTCTTATCTTTTTGAATTACTGGAACACTTCATAACAATTATTAAATAAGTGCTTATTTTGTAATAACTTTAGCTTTACAGAAAAGTTACAATGGTTCTACAGAGTTCCCATACACTCTTCACCCAGTTTCCCCCACCTTAGGTTAACTGACACCTCATATTCATACAGTACATTTGTCAAAACAAAGAAGCTGACATTGGAATTTTACTACTAATCTAACTCCAGACTTACTTGTCTTTCACCAGTTTCTGCATTAATGCTCTATCTCTGCTCCAGGATCCACATCAGGGGACCACGTGGTTCTTAGTGGTTATGCATGCCCAGGCTCTACTGGTCTGTGACAGTTTCTCAGTCTGCCCTTGTTTTTCACGACCTTCGCCGTCTTACGTAGTACTGACCAAAGTTCCTGAAATGTCTCCGGCCTTTTCTGTTGTTTTTCTCATAATTAGATTGGGATTACAGGCTTTTGGAAAGAAAACAACAAACTGAAGTGTCCTTGTCATCATATCACATTGGGGCACATGTCATCTACATGATGCCATTGTTGATGTTAACTTTCATCACTTGGTTAAGATAGTGTTTGCCAGGACTCTGTCCATTGTAAAGTTACTGTTTTCTCTTTCTTTATTCTTACAAAATGACTTACCAAGTCTAGCTCACCCTCAAGGAGAAAAGGAAGGGTGAAAAATTATGCTCTGCCTGCTATAGAGAAGGGTATCTGCATATAGGTAATAATTTTGAAAAAAAGAAAGTTATTGAGTGCAGTACAAAAAGAGGCCAGGAGACATAAAGGGTGAGAAGAGTTATATTCCCCCAAACCTCAAGGCTTTTATGTGACCTGTGGAGGCACAGTATTAATCTTAGGATAAATAAAGCACTCATTCAAAATGTCACAACAGTTTTCTCTGTGCTCATTTCTTCCTTTAATTATTCAAAGAGGAATCAGATTTTTCTAAAATGTAACCATTCTCTAAGTCTAGATACTAGTACCTGCTTTAATAGAAATGTAATAGTGGTTCTATTTAAAGAAAAACTTTCACCGTAAGCATTTGACTACCTATTGTATTCAAGAGAATAGACTGGTACTGTGAAAATTTTCTTCTAAAATATGCAGTGTTTAGTACCTGCCCACCACGGTGGAACAATCTTGTATAGGGAAAGAGGTTTCAGGTAGTTAGAGGACAAGTACCCACATAACAATAGCACAAGTTATATTCAGTTTATTGCCCTAAGAGAAATACTAATTAAGTAGTATATGGATTTGAAAGAGGAAAAGATGGAATCCAACTGAGAGGTATCTCATGAGACTGTGCTTGCTCTGTATCACCTCTAGGAAATTCTCTTTGTCTCTTTTCAGAGAGGCACAATATCTGAGATCCCGAGTCATAATCAATTTAAGTGCTAGGTTCTACAATAGAATATACCCATAAGAAACAAAACCAACATTGCTATAAATACAACCAGTGTCAGAGTAGAGAGGGTAGAAAATAAAGAAAAAACTAAAAATTACTTCCAAGAAAGAAATGAAGATTAAAATATTTGTTGCAACAATGCACTGTTCAAAAAACACTGGAATCATTCCTATTGTCATATCAACCCTTTCCTGAGCTCTATGCCAACGCATATTATCATACTTCTCTAGTCTCATTTCTCACAAGTTTTAAAATGGCCTAATTCGACTACTTGTCCAGTTTTGCTCACAGTTTCCAAGATGGGGCTCCCATGCCCTGTATATTAGCCAGTATTCTTTTCATGATAAACAATTAATACCCAATTCAGATAAATACAACAATAAGAAAAGAGGGAAGGGTCAGGGAACATGGAAATTGGCTCACATAACTAAAAATTCCGGGCAAGTTCAGGACACTGGCTCTGACTCTTGGCTCTGACTTTTTTCTCTGGATGCTTCCTTCCAAGGCAGGCTCTCTGTTATGGTCCCAGGCTGCTCCAGGAATTTAGCCTCACAGCCTAACAATCTCAGCAGAAAGAGATCCTCTTTTTCCCAATAATACCAATCAAATCTCCAGGACTGAATTTTATTGGACTGATGGATCATGTGTCCATCTTTTAACCAATCATTGTAATCAGGAGAGGAATGTGATAAATTGCTAGGTCTAGATCACATACTCACTTCTGAGTTTGTACCAGTCACTTCCAAACCATCAGAACTGAGAGATGGGGGAGTGATGGTTCAGAGTAAAATAAACTTTCTGTTACCATAAGAAGGCAGAATGAGAATCCAGTGGGCAAAAACAATTGTGTCTACCTTACCCTATCTGTGTCATTTTCCTCACATCTCTGCTGTTTCTTGTGTTGTTTTCTCATGAAATTTATCACCTGCTCTGCCACTTGAAAAAAGTTTCACTTATCTTTCAATAGTTTGTTTACTAGTATGTGTCACCGCCTAAGTCATCCATAATGCTCCAGTCATGGAATTGCTCTATGATCCCACAGGTGATATTTATTCCATCCCGCTGTATTAAGGTAGTTTGTGTAATATGAATTCTTTGAGGGCAGAATAGGTGCCATACACCTTTGATTTACTTGTTCTAAAGCAAAATGTCATATGCAAAGAAGTCATTTGATAACATTTGCTGAGTAAGAGACATCCAAATTATTTACACCTCAAACCTCCTTATTCATTCTTCCTCACCTTAATAAGCTGTTTATTCTGAATCCCTCTCCACATTTATATATTCTTTTGGTACCGTTGACTTTGTCAGGCTCTAAGTCTCATGGAATCTACTTGATCTCAACAATGGGTTCAGCTTTGTCCCAGTCCCCAGGGACTAGTTATGTTGAGTTGAGATAGAGAAATTAAAAGCATGCAAATCAAACACTTTGGAATTGCATTAATTAGGCCAGTTTCTCCTCTGCTCAGGCTCTGCCTTGGTTTCCAACATGGCATCCATTTCCTCAAAAACTGATTCTGTTTACAAGCTATGGAATAAAGGGTTGGAATGTATAATAAACAGAGCAGGATTTTAGTGTCAAAACATTTGTGACCTCAAATAAATTATTCTTTTTTAAAATAAGTTATTTAATCTCAGTCTTGTTTATTCATCTATGAAAGAATGATTTTTAAAATGCTTAACTTCAGCCCTAACTGGTTTGGCTCAGTGGATAGGGCATCAGCCCCCAGACTAAAGGGTTCCAGGTGCGATTCCGGTCAGGACATGTACTTTGGTTGTGGGCTCAATCCCCAGTAGGGAGTGTGCAGGAGGCAGCTGATCGATGTTTCTCTCTCATTGATGTTTCTAACTCTCTATCCCTCTCCCTTCCTCTCTGTAAAAAATCAATAAAATGTATTTTTTTAAAATACTTAACTTCACAGTTTTCACAAGTATAAAATAAGACAATAATATAAAGAGCTTAGCATAACATCTGATACATGGAATGTAACAAATGTCAATAGTCTGTGCTAAAAGATCAATGGACCAGCTAATGTCCCTTCCCTTTCCTACTATAAAATCTTCTCATCAAGGAATTTTGTAGGGATGTGCTCACTTACATGACCCAAAATCTTATTAGATAATGAAAAATGTAGTTGCTATAACCTAAGAACTTTCTGAAAATCCCAGTACAACCAGATTTCTTCTGCAGAAGCTAATCCCAAATACAAGTCTGTTCCCTAAACGGATTGAGCCTATATCTTTCTTCATTATCCTAAAATCAAAACTAGCCAACATCCCAGAATTTTATAAAAATGGCCCCATTTTATCCTATAATCCCAAAGCTTTCTTAACTGCTTTCCTAAGCCCCAGAGCTAGGGGTTCATGTGTTGCTCAGATGCATGTCTTTCTCACTTTATAAACAGAACTACATTGGCTACAACCAATGTCAAGTTCCATAACCAGGACCCACATAAAGAGGTACAAATAAAGAGACTTAGCAATGTTCTTAGGGTGAATATTAGAGTGTTAAGGAGATGCTTGAGGGAATGAAAACATCATTTAATTATTGTCTTACTACTCGTGTTAAGAAATGGGGTCTACAAAGGGCTACTATTGTCTATCTCCCCCCCCCAACCCCCCGAGGAAGATATATTCTTCCAAATAGTGTGATATAGAAAGAGGGATAAAGGAATAACTTTACAGTGGAGAAATCTGACAAACACTGCCTCAGCTAGCTGATAGAGATTAACATCAGCAATGATAAGTCATGTTGATAGCATATATCCTTAATATGTTTTCCATGAGAAAACCATCAGAAAAACTCCAATGGACATTCTACAAAATACCTTACTAGTACTAGATTTTTAAAAAGAAAAAATGGAAGAAAGTATGAAATTTATTTAATGCATCAATACTGATTCCTCAGTTGTGACAAATGTACCATAGAAATGTGAAATTTTAACAGTACAGGAAATTGAGTGTGGGGTATATGGGAATTCTCCTTACCATCTTTACAACTTCCCCACAAATGCAAAACTATTCTAAAATAAGGAGTATATTTTTTAAATCTGTCTATTTGTTTTTTAAAAAATAGGTAAAAAGAAGTTCTTACCTAGACAGATGTAGTGAAAGTGTGGAACACCAAAGATAAAGAGTAGATCTGAAAAGCAGCCAGAGAGAAAAGACAAATTCAAAGGAATAAAAGTACAATGGAAGCCAGAAAGAAGCAGATAATATAGAGTGTCCCCCATCCCCACCCCCCAAAACTTATATACACATTCATTTCCTGATAGCTCAATTGATGTTTCTTTTCTTTTTTTTCAGATTTAACCCATTGGAATTAATAATTATTCAAATGTAAACATTTTTGGGATACCCTTAGAAAAAATAGCCTCAACCTAGATATACATATCCAGAACAAATTTCCTTTAAAATAAAAAAAAAAAGTACCCTGGATTGTGTGGCTCAATTGGTTGATCAAGGTCCCATGCACCAAGAGGTTTGCTTGAAGGACTCACATAACTTAGCATGTAGTCATATGCATAGCTAAGATTTATTATATTAAAAGGATACAAAGCAAAATCAGCAAAGGGAAGTCCAGAGAAAACTAGGCACATGCTTCCAAAAATCCTTTCCCACTGGAATCACACAGGATGTGTTTAGTTCCCAAAACAATGAATTGTAACAGCATTTGTGAATTGTTGTCTACTACGGAACCTTATTAGAGACTCAGTGCCCACGGATTTATTTGGGGGTTGGTCACAGTTAACCTTCTCAAAATTGCTCCATAGATTCAATGATTTTCCAATTACAATCTATATAGATTTTTTTCATTAAATTTGACAATCAGATTCTAAACTTTACACAGAATATCAAAAGGCCAAGAATAACCTGAACATTCCAGAAAAGTAGAACAAGGTCAGGGGAATTATTTTACCAGTTATATAGAATAATTTAAAACCAATAGTGATTAAGGCAAAATAGTACTGGCACAGAGAGAAACATAGTAACCAATAATGGATCAGAATAAGAGCCCAGAAAGAGACCCACTATATGAGGAATTGTGATTTGAGACAGAGCTGGCTTCATAGGATGATCATTTGAATAAATGGTGGTAAAATAGTTGTTTTTTCATGGGAAATGGAAAAAATAAAATTAAACTGTTATCTCCCACTAAACATAAAAATCAATTCCAGATTGATTAAGTACTTGAATGTAGACAACAAACCTTTAAACTGTTTAAAATAAAATATGGGAGAAATAATAGTCTAATAATATCAAGCTTTCATGATGTTGTTGATTGACAGGTAGTTTCATATGCTGCTGCAGGGAACAACTGGTCTGAAAAATTGTTGGTGTTCCCTATGAAGTTGAAGAAATACATTCCTTATGACTAAAAATCCACTCCCAGTAAAATATTTTAACAATTGCATCTTCAAACATGCACTGTTAACATAGCACGCCCCTAAAAATTCTGTTGATAGTTAAGTGTCTGAATAATGAATCTGGTATATCCATGCAATGAAATACTATGCAGCAGAGCAAATGAAAAAAGTACAGCTATACACATTAACATGGATAAATACAGAGTCATAATGTTAAGTGAAAAAAACAGGTCACATAAGAGTAGAATTTTGTTTACAAAGAGCAAAACTAAAAATTATATATGCATTAGAGTACATATGTAGGCTAAAGGCATAAATCAAAGCCAGTGAATATTTAGTTACCTCTGGCAAGAAAGGAAAAGAGATAAACCATGGAGACATGCATCAGGCCTTCAAATTATGCAATGTTCTTATGTTCTAGGTCAGGAGCAGTGGGAAAACTATTGAGGTGCCTTAGAGGAACAGAAATAACAGCTGAGTGGCTGGAAAAGTCTGAACTCAGCAGAGTGATAGGGAACAAAGTAAGAGAGGGAGGGGGGTCGTCATGCAAAGCCTTCCCAAGGGAAGGGTTAAAATGATTTTCTGCATATAAAGAGAAGGCACTTGAAGGTTCTGAGTTGGGAATGGTGTGAATTGATGTTTGTTTTTAAATCCTCACTTGAGCTGTATGTGAAATATAACTGCATAGGAGCAAGAGTGAACTTCGGAGGCTATTTCAGTACTACAGGCAAAAGATACAGGTGTCTTGAACAAAAAGCGGTAATGGAGGTAGTCAAAAGTGATCAAATTTGGGGCTTTACTTGAAGATAGCTAATACAGGATTTGTGCAAAGGTTGAAAACTCAGATTGAAAGATTACCTTTGGGGTTTGAGCAAAGCAACTGAGTAAATAAGCATGCCATGTCTTGATATCGAGAAGGCCAGAGGGAGAGCAATTTTGGGAATGGGTAGGTATCAACAATTCTCTTTAAGAAATGCTTCCTTGAGATGCCTACCAAACAACCCAATGGAGATGTTATATATGCAATTGGACATTAGTTTAGATCTCAGAGAAGAGGTCAAGACATATGCCACATTTCACTGATTCTACGATACACTTTTTGTTTTAATTTTTATTTATTGATTTGAAAGAGAGAGAAAACTGACCCACCGCTACACCTTTCCATGCACTCACTGGTTGCCTCCTGCATGTGCCCTGACTGGGTACTGCACAAGCAACCCTGGTGCATCAGGACAATGCTCCAATCAACCAAGCCACCCAGCCAGGGCTAATACATTTCTTTTTTTCATACTTTAAAACCTTTAAAATTGGGGCATGTCTTAAAATCAAAGTATTATAATGAGAATTGGCAATTGTTTTTCTTTCTCAGTAGTATATAAAATGGTGCATCTTATTATCAATAGGATCTTAGATTCCTTGAACTATAGAACATTTGAGAGACATCAGAATATTGATGTCATTAAAGCCATAAAACTGTGAGATCACTCATGAAGTAAACATAGGGAAAGGTGGAACAGAACCCTGGGACACATATAGGCCTGGAAGAAGGTAAGAGTCTGGCAAAAGAGAATAAAAAGGGTAGCCAATGAATCAAGGACAAAGCTAGGAACAAGTAGTATCTTGGAAATAATAAAATTATTTCAAAAAGGAGAGAGGGAGTGATCTATTGTGTCCAATGCTACTGAGAAGATGGAAAATGAATGAAGAAGAATGAAACACTAGTTCTCTAGCCAGGAGTGGTTCAAACAAGGCTCAGGACAAGGCTCATAGGGATGGGTCAAAGAAAGGGAAAGGAAAGCAAGTACAGCCAATAGTGTCTTTAAGTCATTTAGTACATTTATTGTTTTTGTTTCTTATCCTAACTAGAACAGAATATTCCTTAAGGCAGAGATCTTAATTTGTTTATATTCTAGAGCCTAAAATAGTGCCAGATATCCATAAATATTTGTTAAATTCAAGTGACTCTTTTCAGAAAATTTGCTATAATACAGAGCAGAGAAATTGAGCAATAGCTAAATATGATAGTCTTTTATGTTGAGAATGAGTGGCATTGTGGTAGCCTTTACCATGGGGCACAAACCAGCAAACTGAAGTAGGACAGATTTGAGTTCAAAATAATCAAAACCACTGCTTTTTAAAATATCCCAACATAAGAGGAGGTTTCCTTTTGCAGGGGTAATGAGTATACTATCACAGGCTCAAATATAATATCATAAGCTATATTATAATACCAGAGACGCGGGATTTTTAGAGAGGATGAGGAATTATTGGACAGAAAGTTGAACTGAAGTGCCTTCTCACTTTAAGAAATTTCTTTCAGAGTCAGTGCAATTTTTAAATTCCAGATTCATCTCATCCTCTCACTTGGGGTATTCTAAGCATTCTCTGTTGGGGAATGCAAGTGTATAAAATTAAAGTCAGAGTAAAATATAACTTTAGAGATAACTCTGACATGAAAAATAATTTTATGCATTTCAATATCAATTTTAATTATTTATGCCCAATTGCACCATTTCATTAGCATAAATAATTGAGTGTTCTCTTAAATTAAAAAAAAGAAAGAATAAAAGGGGACATTTATTATATTCAGAGCACTGTACAATTGCATCTGTTTGTAATATCTCCCAGACTTTATTACATGAGTCTCATAACTACTTCAGAGACAAATCAATTATTTTACAAAAAAAAACTTGCTACTTTCCCAATAGTTTCTTTGAGTAAGTGCCAAAATCCCAGAACTGAGCTTCAATACTAACGTATTTAATCCTGTGTCTAAAGCAGTCAGAATAATTTCAGTGAGTGTCTAGTGATATCTCATAAACTTTTACTTAAATATAATTAAATAACATAGATTCTCTAAGATACCTTTTAAACAAAATGGAACTTTTCACGTTATTAATGTAAAGCACAATAAAAGTTATCAAACTGTCCTTGGATACTGAAATATGTCCTATAGTGTGTTATAGCCAATCTGTTCAGAAATCCTTCTACTGAATTTTTCACTGAAGACTGGCTGCAGAGCCAGGAATAGGTTAATGAAATGCATGCATAAAATGAAAATACAAATTATAAGTGGTAATTCAGCCACTAAACCTTCTCAACACAGGGGGGAAATAGGAAAATAAAGCTAATCTTATTTCATTTTTCTCTATATACTCGAAATGTCATCTCATAAATCCCATTTTCTGTTTCCATAAAGAATTTGTGTTACAACTATTGTTTATTAAAAGTTCTGCTGCCATACAGATAACTTTTAAATATCTCCCCCAACCTGTACTATGTGCAAATATCCAACAATTTTGCATTCATGCTCTAAAATTTTCATTTACATTCCTTCATTTCCTCACAAATCAACATGGTGCACTATGTAAAGGAACTATGTAAATATCAGGACCTTGAACTTTGGTACCAGATCTTCTCTTGAAATATATTTATATGAAGCACAAACAATTCAGGAAGTTTTCCTGCTAACATCATGCTTCTAGCTAGCAGTGTTTTGTTTTTTAGGATGTCTTTAAAGGCTCATAGACTAGCTTAGATTTTAGCCTAGCAGATTAATAATGTATTATAAAATATGAAGCTGCCATCACAAAGTACATTTGGAATACTATATTCAGCTTCTGTATTAAAATATCTTGAGATATGTTAAGAAAATGAATTAAAGTATATCATCTATAATTCTAAATATACAAACAGCAGCATGGAGATATGAAACGAAAAATGTCACATTCAAATGCATACTAAAAGAAAAATATATAAAGTTATGAAGAACTCTGCAATATTTGTGATATTAACAAAGTATGTGCTTTTATTTAGAATAAAATAAGAACTCTTAGGAAGAAATGAAACTATCAATACCAAGCCTACAGAAATATAGAGGTCTAAATCACTAAAAACAAGTTAAAATCTAAAATAGAGATAACATATTCTCATGTTCCTCTTTAAAAATACACCCTTTTCCTTTCCTGGTGGTGTATTGAGTAACCTCAGGAAGCCTCTGTACACTGACCCTTCATTTTCATCTTAAATTTTAAGAATATGAAAAAAATTAGATGTTACCAAATGTTTCATTGGAATTTTTGCAAAGAGCTGTTATAATAATGGTAAGTCAGATCCTGCTTCTGTATCTATTTTAAAATTCTGATAAATCAACTCAGAACACACTAATGAATCTCTTAAAAAACATGCTACTACTTTTAAAATACACTTTCTAATACTTAGATTGTAAAGTGCAAGTTACTAGTATTTAATATATACAACTTCCAAGAAAAGCACACATTTTGAAAAATATCTTGGTCATGTCAGATTTCTTGAGACTTCCACTGAGGGCTCATAGTTCCTACTATGAAGTGTGAAGGGCAGGAAATTTAATGCTTACATCCTTCAAGGTCAAAAGACAATGTCATGCCCTGGACGATTTGGCTCAGTGGATAGAGCATCTGCCTGCAGACTGAAGGGTTCCAGGTTCAATTCCGGTCAAGGGCACATGCCCGGGTTGTGGGCTCCATCCCCAAAAGGGGGCATGCAGAAGGCAGCTGATCAGTGATTCTCTCTCATCATTGATGTTTCTGTCTTTCTCTCCCTCTCCCTTCCTCTCTGAAATCAATAAAAATCTATTTTTAAATATATATATATTATTTTTTTCCTTCCTTTATACTATGAACATCATCTCTATAGACACCTATATTGGTGTCATATTGGAAGGAAAATTCCATTCATCTTTATTTATGCATCAAGTAATTATTTGGCTTGAAACCTAAGATGTTTATTTGTAAACTTTTGAGGATAGCAGAATAGCAGGTTTGCAGATCATTTAGAAAATAAATACAGGGTATCCCCCAAAATGTATCCACTTTGAATAATTATTAATTCCAATGTTTCTCTCTTTTCAGATTTAAACCATTGGAATTAATAATTATTCAAAGTGTGTATATATTTTGGGACACTGTGTGTGTGTGTGTGTGTGTGTGTGTGTGTGTGTGTGTGTGTGTGTGTGTATTTTAAACACAATCCACATAAATGGCCTTTTGGAGAGTTAAAATTTTCTACTGTGCTGCTAGGCACCTTCTTATTGAAAAGCAAATGAATACAGTGAAAACAAGCTGTCCAGAGCTACAGTTAAAGTATCCTTCGGTTGCCATATTGCAGAAAATACAGTTTGAATAAAGGGTTATTAGGCTTTCAAAAAATAGTAACTTGAATTCTAAAGCAAGACCAAAGATCATCCACCTCTACATGTAAACTTAACTCAAATTTTAAGAAAAGGCTAAAATTCACTTCTACCTATAAACCATCATTGGAACCTGACTTCTCATTTGTACAAAAGAATAACATTTTTTTCTAAATATTGCGTTTGAATTCATCATTTCAAATCAGAGTTATGATGAATTTGGGGAGCAAGGAAGTATAGGCCATGATGAAGAATGGAAAAACTGGCTTATCTGACTTTTCTTAGCATCTAGTATTTTGAACCCAGAGTCTTTCAGAAATAACAGTAAGGTGATTCTGTTGCATTTGTGTATACTAAGCTTTTTAAACTCATTGGTTTGTTTAAAAAATCAATCTAAATTATATTTCTACCCTTAAAACTGTCCTGACATATTTTAAGCTATCTGCCTTAAATATCATGTGATATATTTTTTCATATGTAAAACCCTCATTTTTGCAACCAATTTACCAGCAACATTTGCTAAAAATAGTTGCAAGTATCCTGTATAAATAATGATGGTTTAGGGATGAATACCTGGTAATTAACAAATTAACAAATCAATGCACATTTTTCTGTTGTTGTTGGGGGCAGGGAGGGGCGTAATGCAGATAATTGACTACAGAAGTAAGCCACAAACTGAAAAATAATAATCGGCTATGCTTTGCCATTCACCTCACAGCCAATCCTGGTCCTTCCTAACTTTTATCTGTGGACAATCAAAATCTATGAAAGGTTAAGAAAGTTAACCTTTAAAGAAAGAATCTTTATCTTAGTTCAGGATTAGCAATGTAGCAAGGAGAAAAAAATTCAGTTTGGGGCCAGATGACTGAGGTAATCACTAAACTCTTAAATGGTTAAGTCCTTCATCTGTAAAATGGGTCCAGCACTACCCAGCTCCCACATGATGCTAAAGTTAAATGAGATAGTGTACTGCTGTGCAAATAATGGCCAATCAATTATTTTTTTCCTTCCTTTATACTGTAAACACCATCTCTATAGACACCTATTTTTCTTTTTTGTTATTTTAAATAACATTTAAGAAAGAAGCGAAGAACCTATACTCAAGTAACATTATAGTTTACTAGAGGCCCATTGCACAATATTCGTGTGAGAATAGGCTTTTCTTCCCCTGGCTTCGCTCCTGGGCCACCCGGGAGCCTGCAAGTTCTTGCTTTCGGCCAGAGCACCGCTCCTGTAGCTCCCTTACGATATGTGCCTGCTTATGCAAATTAACCCACCATCTTTGTCGGGTTAATTTGCATACTTACTCTTGATTGTCTGTAGGCATAGCAGAGGTACAGTCAATTTACATGTTTGACTATTATTAGGTAAGATGTCAAGTAAAATCAGCACTTCTTTACTTCAAGAAACTGAGAGAGGGAAAAATGGGTTCATCCTATCTTTCACATTGGAAGATGCACCTGGATGGTCAAAGAGACTTGAGATACCTTTCTTCCCAGTTTTCTCACCTATTACATTTTTAAAAAATACATATTTTTATTGATTTCAGAGAGGAAGGGAGAGGGAGAAAGAGACAGAAACATCAATGACAGAGAAACATCAATCTGTTGCCTCCTGCACACCCTCTACTGGGGATTAAGCCTGCAATCCAGGCATGTGCCCTGACCTGGAATGGAACTGTGACTTCCTGGTTCATAGGTCAACACTCAAGCACCTGCTGGCACTTTCTTATTTTTATTCTAAGGCCCAATTACCACATTTTCTGGCTTATTTTCTGAGGTTATTACTCCTAAAAACAAATGAGAAAGCAACAATTCCAGCCTACAGAAATGGGTTGAGTGGTCCATGTCTAAAAACAACAGATGACTGAATTCTAAGCTATATTAGCTATATTTATTTCTTATTTAGTTTAAAATAAGTTATGAAGTATTCGTGACACACATAAAGAAATTAAATACTCAAAATATTTTCATAACATCTATTTACAAGTCCAAAATTATTACACTTAAAATATAGATATGCTTCTCCTCTTTCAGTAATGGTTATAATGTATTTTAAATATTTGCTTCAGAAATATATAAATGCCAAAATTAAAATAACTTAGTTAAAATTGCCACTAAATTATATATATACATATATATATGGGTGTGTGTATATATATATATTCTCAGTATGTATTTCTTTTATAAAGCCTTCAGTCTTAATAAATTTCTTTTAAAATCTTTTAAATATGCTGCCATAATTAAGTTCCAACAATGTATCACAAGAAAAATATGAACTTCAGGCATCCAAAATGGTCATAACATCTCTAAGTTTGAAAAACTTTTCACTACATGTAGTTATATTTTTTTTATATACTTTGTAAACAGTTCTATTCCAAACAACAAAATCACTTATATCATTTTTTTTTTTACATTTTGGCATATTTTTTCTATGGCTTAAATGTCTTATCTCAGAATTATTTGCTTTTGTTTTCTAGAACCGTTTTTTTCAAAGAGAGTAAGTATGTAAAGCTCCTTCCCAAAATTAACTATTTTAATTAAATTATTAGTCTTTTAGAAACATGTAACAAAATCAATTTGGAATCCTTAATGATGCACTGGCCATATTTATGTTCCGTGTGTGTGTGTATGTGTGTATACCATGTCTTATTCTTCCTGTGTATATTAGATCTTTAAATTAAATAGGAAGAACATAGGTTTAACTGATAATAAAATAAACCACCTTTATTTTGTTCTTAAAAGGCAAGCAATTTATTTCTTTTTAACTGGAACATAAATGCTTTATGATTTTTTCACTTGTTCACCATCTTTAACATAAAAAAATAGCGTGTAAACTTATTTTACTATGTGATGGATAAAAAATATCAAAAGAGTGTAACTGTGCTTTTATCAGAAAATGTAAATAAAAATATTGAAGTCCAAATTTTTTTTTATTATAGATTACTTTTAAATGTCTATTTCTCTCTAAATTCAAAATGATTGACTTGAGCACATTATTAAGTAAAAAAATAAAGCATTCCCTCCTGAAAGACTCCTGAATAAAGAGAAAATTATTTTTGGATTTTCGTCTTGATCAGATATGAAATATTCTGAAACACCACCTCTATAATTTGATAAAAAGCTTGATATCCCCAAATGAAAATAGGACTCAGCACTTTCATATCTCTGTCTGTAAAGGAACCTGGGTAAACTGATTTTTTTTTAAATGAAAATCTCAGGCATAACGGTGGCAGTAATGAAGCAAGCTTAAATATGCGCTGACCTTTGAAATGAACTGCAATCCATGTTGCTTGGCCAAGGATCTGACTATGTTACTGTCTCCATCTATTTCTAGCATGAAAGATGTGGGTGTTGGAGCTGCTCTGCTCTCTGGTGGATGTGGACAGCATGGCTGCAAACACTGCAGCACAAGAGAGACGAGCTACACACCATAGAACAGACGTCAGACATAGAACGACAAGCATTGATCTATATTTTCTTAACACAATAGCAAAATAAACTATAAACATATTTTCATTTTCTAATGCATTATATTTTGTGTTATGAAGAGCATTGCTACTAGGATTGTAAATTGACTGCATACAAAATTATTAAATGATTCTAGAAATCATTAAAAGTCTCAGCTATTTTTCTTAGAATACATATACAGAAAAGAATACAGTTGCAAGAAACACTCCTTTTGAATTAATAAATTGTGGGATTTAAAATAATTGCCAGCATTCCTGGGGTGACATTTTCCTTTTTATTCTTTTCTTTCTGTCTGTCTGTCTTTTTTTTCTTTCCTGAGGATAAACACTTTATAGATAATTTGTTTAAGCAATATTGAAGGACATCTCTTCTTTAAATGATTCCTAGGAATTATAAAAAAATAACTTCAGAATATTGCCTAGCAGTCTCCTTTAGCAGCGGACCATTTAAGCGTCTGTGTCTGTTTTATCAGCTATTACTTGGGCTGCCTCTAGAAACCCCACTTTTTAAAAAAAATGAGACAGTGTATGCAAAACACTTTGAAGAATAAATAAAGCTACCACAATTTGCAATATCACATAATTAATAATTAAGCAATGTCTAAACTCCTCTCTTTTTTACATTATATTCCATATCTATAAGCACTTTTACATGAAAAAAAAATCTCACAGTAAAATGTAACACGAATTTCCTTGCTCCTGCTTCATAGAAATGTAGGCACCAACTCAACAGGCATCAACTAAGATCTTTCCTTGTACTCAGCAACAATGGAGGAGCTCTGGACCTTACAGTCAAGGACGTTACAGTCTTTGAAGAGAGTGATATATATGCAAAAAAATAAATAAATAACATAAGTCAATAATCCACCAAGCATTTGAGCATGTGGTAAAGTTGTATTTGATGTGATAGAATCAAATGCTGATATTGGAATGATCCTGGACAACTATTTCTCACTAGTATTTTATTTTCACTTGGATTACCCACTCTAATCCCTTAACAGAGAAAAGAAATTGAAAATAATATTTTCTTTTGGTGGGAATATAAAACTCAAGCATGTTGGGAGAAATAATCCTTAAAATTAGTTATACTAAAGGAAAAATAAAAATATATATGTTCCAAATCCCTGATCTAGCAATTTTTAACCTCAATAAAAAAGACTATTTCTATTCAGTAGTAACCAGAGATTTTGATTGTGTTATGCCTCCTAGAGGGAGAAATTATGGAAACCTGGATATAAAATACTGATTTATTTATGGTCTGAAAAAAATGTTTCGGGGAATTCTAAGGTACAAATGAGTTGGAAGCTGTTTATAAAATTTCCCTTCTCATTCAGCAAATTTTGGGTTTCCAACGTATATCCCAGAAGTCACATCCCTCTAAATGAGTGAATAATATAGGCATGATTTTTTTAAGTTCCTTGTTGTACCTAAGTGCACTGTAGGACATCTGGCACGTTTCATTCTGAAATGATGTTTATCCACAGAAACGCTATCAGTGGAAGATGCATTGAAAAGCTGAAGGTCTATTAAGGGAGTATGGGACAGCTGCATACATTCTGTATAAGGCCATGGAAATGACACAGAAATATCCCATCTGTGGTTTTGGTTCACAGAGCTTTGAATAAAAATCAAGATCAAACTTTACTTGTTAAGGAAAAGAACATACTAAAAAAAAAAAAAAAAAAAGCTAGTATTAATAGCTCATATGTAAAAGTTTGTCACTGTTACCTTTCTCCTTAATATATATTTTGTGGGATTTCTATGCCTTTAAAGAATACTAATACTATGTAGTCACCTCTTAATGTTATTTTAAAAAGTGCTTGTGGGGAACTACAATTTTCACTTTTATAATTTAGGCCATTTGTGTGAATAGGCTTAAAATTCGCAGAAGTGCTAGAAATGGGTAGGGCAGATATTCAAACTTCCCTATTTGGCCCTGCCAAGTCCTTCATTCTGGACCTACAATACGCGCCTATTCAAAACTCAATGTCTCTTAATGGAGATTACTAATCAGGCTGATTTATGTGATAGTTTAGGAGGTGGGGTCATTCTTTATTTTATTTTTTTTTTTTTGGTGGTGTTATTTCTAAAGAAAGTTTAATGCTCACAAAAGCCTCAGATTGACAGCTCCACAAAATGGAAATTCACAGAACAGAAGTATCACATTTGAGGGGATATAGCCTCCGCTTACACTAACCTGCCAATTCACAATTTCAACCTGCAAGGATCTGCCACCAAATTCAAGAGATTAATTCAGTCCCTGTGCCCGTTCAATCTTTTGCCAATAAGGAGACCAATTAGTTTCAACTACACTGGTTAGTTTATGTCTGTCTTTATTTTTTTCTATTGGGAGCATTTTCTCTCCTATCATTTAGATGATTTTGACCCCAAATTCATTGCAGGTTACTATGAAATGGCTGTCAATCACTTAAAACCACAGCTTACTGTGAACCAAGGCCCGAGGTGAAAAGTTCAGTCATTAGCTACTGAAACCATCTAGCTTCCCATTCGGATGGGTTTTGTAATAACTATAGGAAAACAATAATAATAATAATAATAATAATAATAATAGCAACAACAACAACACATTTCAAGTAATATTGCAAATTTCTGTTTTTAAATAATATGGCCAACTAGTTAGCAGTCTAGTTAGCCTCAGTTAACTTCTTGTCTAAAAAGTCCTCAGTTCCAAACTCTCCTTAATCCCTGTGCACTTCTTGTGTGTATTCACAGAATAAATAAATCCACAGAAAACTTCTGTTTCAGTCAAGAATTAAAATTTGCACCTAGCCTTGGCCATTGTGGTTCAGTTGGTTGCAGCACTGTCCCGTGCACCAAAGGGTCTCGGGTTCCATTCCTGGTAGGGGCACATACCCAGGCTGCAGGTTCAATTTCTGATCGAGGTGCATATAGGAGACAACTAATTGATATTTCTCACGTTGGTGTCTCTCTCTCTCTCTCTCTCTCTCTCTCTCTCTCTCTCTCTCTCTCTTTCTCTCTCTCTCTCCCTCCCTCCCTCCCCCTAAACATATCCTTGGGTGAGGATTTTTAAAAATGCACCTAATTGGCATATGATTAAAAAATTTCATTTTAGCTTATATTTCTATGAGGTAAATTCTCAGTGATATTAATAAAAGTGCAATGTAAAATAACAGCACACAAACTTCTGAGGTGTTTTTTAAATAACAAATGAAAATACTCTATGCAAATTTCAAACTCTACTTCCTGGACTGCAGAGAAGAGAAAAGAGATGAAAGAATGAACAAATGAATAGGAAAAAAAATCCATTATTACTAGGACATGGGTATTTATCCCCCCCTCAAGTAGAAAAAAGTAACATTTATGAATATATATGAAGAAAACATTTTATATATGAAGTAACATTTTAATTCCTCCTTATCATTTATTTCTGAAAAGAAGCTAACTAATAAAGCAGGTTTAATAGTAGAAAAGGGAACAAAGAGTCTGAGAAGTCAGAAGAAAGGAGTTGTGCATGATGAAGGAATAAAAGATCACAGGTGAAAGATTGGTGCCAAAGGTTTTTGTTGATAACATTTCTCATCTCTTGTTGAACAGAGCATCTATTATGCCCCAAGTACTCTACTTGCCCCAGAATTAACAATGCACCTCAAAACAACATACTGGTAATTCTAGATAAAAATGGAGACTGTGAGAGAAATCCATATTTATCTCCACTAAATTCATAAATTTCAATTTTTTATTAATTTTTTCCTCTGAAATACATATTTAGGGGTTCATGAATCCAGTTTTCTCTAGTCTACCTCTAGAGGGCAGTAGAGAAGACAGGAATACTTGTGTTCATAACTCAAAAAAATGAATACTACAGTCTACTATAAATATAGTTATCAATACTTAGGACAACATCCAGGACATACAGCCTACAGAATAAGAACTCCAACCAAAAACCATTCAAATAATTTTTTGAATATGTATCAATAATACTTTTTTAAAAACACATTCAAAACTTTAGTGTCAGTATTCATACAAAGACCTCCAAAACTTAAAATAATCACTGATATGGTTAATACTACAAATAATAAATCTGTTTTTTATATACAGTTATGACTTTGAATGGAATTTACACAGTATGAGTTTTTATAACTATTCCAATTTTAGACTTTTTTTTTAAAGTTGCAACAATAGAACAGTTCCATGTACTCTCACCCAGCTTCCCCTAATATTAATATCTTACATAGCCATAGTACAATTACCAAAACCAGGACATTGACATTTTATGGTAATATTAACTAAAGAACAGACCTTATTCAATATCACCACAGTTTCCACTAATGCCCTTTTTCTGTTCTTGGACCCTGTCCAGAAGCCCACATTGTATTTATTGTTTTTTTCCCTTATGCTCTTTTAATTTGTAATTGTTCCTCAGTCTCTCTTGTCTTTTATGACCTTTTACACTTTTGAAATTGTAAATTAAATTTTGGCAAGAATACCAAAGAAGGAAAATTGTGTCCTGTTCGGTGTATCATAGCAGGGGTTCAGGTTGTTCACATGCACATTATCTAGTTATTGCTAACCTTCATCACTTGGTTAAAGTGGATGTATGAGGTTTTTTAAGTTAGACCTTAATTCCTTCGGCTTTTACACCAAAATGCCCAGCCTTTTGGATTTACTTAAAAATAAAAGTGTTCGCCTGGCCAGTGTGGCTTAGTGGTTGAACCAGGAGATCACTGGTTCAATTTCCAGTCAGGGCACATGCCCAGGTTGTGGGCTCAATCCCAAGAGACAACCGATTGATGCTTCTCTCTCATCAATGTTTCTCTCTCTCTCCCTTCCTTTCTCTCTCTCTCTAAAAAAAAAAAAAAAAAAAGAATAAAAGCTTCCACACTATTAGCCAAAAGTAAAATATACAAACTAGTTACTCCATAATATTTTTTGCAGCATAATATGTGTTCAGCACTATGATAGGTGAGCTTTTAAGGAGAAAAAGAAGAGATTTTGTTTTAATGTAAAAGTATTATGTACTATATATTATTATTTAATATATAAATGTCATTGTTTATATTTACCTTTTTTGTAAGACCTGAAAGTACTTCTTCAATATAAGGACATGTATCCCCTCAGGTTATTGTTACATTTGCACTGTATCACTTTACTCATAATGCTTTTTACTGTCCAGAACCAGAGAAAAGAGAAAAATGAGTTTCAAGTCATGTGGCATAGTTGAAATAGAATGATCCTAGGTGAAGAGAAGAGTTCATTGGGAAGTATCCTTAATTCAAGGGGGTTTCCAACCAAACGACACGGAGAGTTGGCTCTGGGGACATAAAAACAAGCCCTGGAGATGAAAAGTGGGTGTGAGACATTAGTTCTGGGTGCTAGAATATCTCTAAGAAGATGCCCAACAAGTCCTTCAGACTATGCCAGCAATCATTGCCCTCTCCAGACCTCCAGGGTGCTTCCAAGGGAATCATCATCTCCCATTCTCTTTATTATCCAGATCTAATGTGATATGTACTGTGAAGCATGCCCTGATTTCCTACAGTCAACTTCAGACAGAAGCAATAGCTCATCATCTTACAGTCCTACTTTATTTTACCTCCTTCCATTATTCTGGCACTTATTTGGGGGCATATTTTTCCTGACTATACTGTGAGGTCTTTAAGGATAGGCTACGGTGTGCATTCTTATTTGTCTCTCCAGTGCCACCAAGCACTGTTCCTGGCATGTGCTAGCATTCCACAAATGCTTGCCATGGCATGTAGCTGTCCCTTGGTCAGATATGGTTCAATCAATTTGGGATACGTGAGAAGATTCTTTTGGCCCTTGTGAATAGGGTAATATTGAAAGAAGATCTTGTTGCAACAGCCAAGTCATCTGAAGCTTCTAAAGTAAAGATGAGTAAGTACCTGTCCACATATTTCTTTCAATTTTTTTCTTTTAAGCTTAATTTCAAAGTCCCACAAAACCACAGCAAGTTTGTTCCACTTGAGATTTAATAGGAAATTAAAAATAGAAAGGATGAAAGGTAAAACTGATTTACTTTAGCTCTTCATTATAGAGGTTAAAGAAAAACATGGCTTCCTTCTCTTATCAATACATCAATATACTTCCTTAATCAGGTCAAAAGCTGGATTTGGCCATTACTTAAATAGCTATAGACACTGTGCCTCTGCTGTGCTATGGCACATCCAACTGTGGATGCTACAGTTGGGAGTAGGGAGGGAACAAGAAACCCATACAACCCCTGCTCAGAAGACATAAAATAGCAAGAGCAGAAATCTCAGCAAGGAGAGGTACCTCAGAAGGGCTCTGGCATCAATCCTATAGGATGAGATTCCAGCAAGTTGACTTTTACTCACATTTAACCTATAGTCATAGTTACTATTTTCAAACTGAGTGTCCATCTGGGAGAGAACTACAGTTGACAATGAGATATTAATTGAAAAGAATTTTCATTTTAGGACATTCTGTAAGCTTTGTTCTGTTTGGGGATAAAAGAAGGATTATTGAAAGCCAAAATTCATGAATAAAGACATTGGCTTAGATCAAGTTTTTCAAGCATTAACTCAAAATCTGACCTTTCCAACCTCTCTTTTCCTTCTTCCATCACACTCTCCACCCCTCCCACCCATCCCAGTAACCACAAGTTCTACCTCTTGTTCAATTCAAATCATCCTATCTCAAATTTAAAATCTGGATGTGACAAAGCTCTGTTACATGCCAATCACTGTGGTATATGCTAAGAATACAGAGATAATAACACAGGCCCTAAACTCCAGAGTGCTTACAAACCTCATTAGGGAAACAAACTTCTCTTACACAATGGTCCAGCTACAGAATATGAACATAACACAGGAAGCTATGAGAAAACAGAAGCAGGAATAACTAACTTAAAGAAATAACGCCAACTAAAACCTACTAATAAAGTGATAGATTTATACAGAATAACAAGGTGGGGTGGGGAAAGAAAACCTTCAGTTATTTCAAGAAACTTATACTAAGAGAGACCTTTAAGCCTATTTTTTTAGCATTTTAATTATAGGTTTCCAAAACAATATGCACCTTTAATCTTCTAGAATGTGTCACTTTAAGCAAAGGACAAGAACAAGCAGGAAAGCAGGAAAAGCCCTGGCCGGTGTGGGTCAGTTGGTTGGGTGTTGTCCTGGGCACCAATGGGACATGCCCAGGTTGTGGGCTCCATACCCACTGAGGAGATCCAGGAGGCAGCCAATGATGTGTCACTCTCACATTGACATTTCTCTCTCTCTCCCTCTCCCTTCTTCTCTCTAAAACCAAAAAAAAATATTTTTTAAAAAATTTCAATAAATAAAAAAAAGAAATCAGGAATAGGTCAAGGCTACATTAGCTCTCCATTTGCCCTAGCCGGTTTGGCTCAGTGGATAGAGTATCGGCCTGCAGACTGAAGGGTCCTGGATTTGATCCTGCCCAAGGGCACATACCTCTTTTGCAGGCTCCTCCCCCACCCTCAGGGCCCGGGCCCTGGTCAAGGCTCGTGCAAGAAGCAACCAATCGATATGTTTCTCTCACATCAATATTTCTTTCATTCTTTTCCTCTCTCTCCCATTCTCTCTAAAAATCAATGGAAAAATATCCTCGGGTGAGGATTAAAAAACAAACACACAAAAAACCTTGTGACTTTTTCACGTTTGTATTTTTAGACCAAAAATATTCAGGGCAGAAGACGTGTAATGGGTATTAACCCTTTTAAAATGCTGGCTTTACAACTCCTGGCATACACACAAAGCTCACATTATTGTAGTTACAAATACTGTTCAGACACCAGTAGAGACTTTGAACTCAATTTGGATGGACTATCATTTTCTCTTAGGGTTTACTATGACTAAAGCTACACTAACCCTTTGGGGTCATGTCATCAAACTATATACTATATTTTCTTACTTGTTTTTGGACTAAACTGCTTAGTATTTTCTCTTCTAGGGGAAAAAAAAAAAAAAACAGTACAGGATTCTGAGTCCATACCAAGTCTCTCCAGTGAGATCAGTGGCAGGAAAGAGTGATGTTTGATGATTATTACACTTCAGAGTATTGGGCTTTTGTTGAATCAGCTTTTGCATTTCATATTCCAAAACCTAAATTACGCTTCTACAATAAATTAGCACCTTACAAAAATTATCACTTAGTAAAGATCATAGTTGCCTCCAACTAATGCTAGTCAGGTAATTATTTTTAATGTTTCATTCATCTTTAAAGTCTAGCATACAAAGATAGGTAGATAATTTATAAACTCAAGTTCATAATTCTGCACTAAAGTCTTCCCCAAACCAATGTTCTAAGTCATTTAAACAATGACAACATGTTTATTTCTGCATTTTAAATAGTAAACATTAAATTGACTACATTTATTTGAAGTCACCAGAAGTCCCAACATGTCATGTCCAATAAGCATATATGACAACATGTTAGTAGCTCAGAAAATTACACTGTGTGTGTAATCAGTTTTAATTAATAATATATGTAAACACCTCGAGGAAAAGAAGAAATGACTATCAGATAAAACTAACCTCCCCACAAAAATATCTTCAGAGGAAAAATAATTAAAACAAAAAGAATATTGCTAATTGCTGAAGCTGTGTGATAAAACACATGAAGTTCATTACGCTGTCTTCTCCCTTCTTGAATATATATTTGAAAATTTCCATTATAAGGAGAAACAGTAAATAATTAAAAGTTTAAATAAAAGTATAGTACTTCTAATTCTGGCAAGTGCAGTAGATGCACTTTTCCCTATTCCTCCTGCTATGTACAAGTGAAAACCCTGGACATTTTACATATAGATGACAAACATAAGACTGAAAGATAGAAAGGAATTGGCAGACTACTGGGAGTCCTGAGGCATGAGGAACAATGGGGTAGTGAATTCCTTGGGTTTTCCTTTTGCCTCATAGGTGCCAGATTTGAAGGCAACAAAGCTGGAAACTTGCAAACGCAAACAGATGCAGACCAAAACCCCCCAACAGCCTGCTCTATCTAGGAAAGTGACCAAGAAAGAGACAATCAAGCAAGACAAAACTTTTAGATAACAAACACCCTACTTCAACACCAAACTCTACAATAAAAACTGTGGCCCTCAGAACAGGAAAGATGTCAAACTGAATGGAAAAAAAAAAAAAAGACAACCAATAGATGCCAACACAGAGATAAAGATATTAAAATTAAATAACAAAGATTTTAAAGTACCTTTACAAGAAATGCTTCAACAAGCCATTAAAAATGTGCTGAAAACAAATGAAAAAAACTAACTCAGCAAAGAAATAGAAGTTATAAAAATAAATAAAAAATGAAATTTTAGAACTGAAAAATATAAAAACTGATATAAAAAAAGCTCAAATAGATTCATAATGTAAGGGACAAAGGAAAGATTCAAGGAAGTAGAAGATAGAATGATAGAAATTTCTGAATCTGAAATTGGTGGCAGATAATTGGAGTGATGTAGTCACATACCAAGGAATGCAACCAGAGGCTGAAAGAGTCAGGGAATAAATTCTCCCTAGCATCCCTAAAGGGAGCACAAATCTGGCAATATTTTGATTTCAGCCCAGTAAAACTGATTTCGGACTTCTGGTCTCCAGAATTATAAGGGGATATAAATTTCTCTTGCTATATATAGTAATTTGTTATAGCAGCCACATATATAAAATTAATAAAGCAGAATATAAATTACTAGGGGCCTGATGCACAAAGATTCGTGCATGGGGGGTGGGTCCCTCAGCCGACCTGCACCCTCTCCAATCCGGGAGCCCTCAGGGGAGCCCTCTCCAATCCAGGAGTTTCTGTCTGTTTTTGCAATCACATGAGCGAAATGTCTGAAACCCCAACCCAGTTTGGTTTGGTGCTCACAGAATAATGGAGGTCTTTTATTTTTTTCTTTGCTCCATTGATGGAGATTTCCTAGAAGTTGCAGGATATCTTCTCTTTAATTTTTTCTCAACACTCTGACTTTACTTAGGTCTCTCACCTTTGCTTTCCCTCCATCCCCCACTCGCAACAGTAACTTGCTCCAGGCTCACTTTGTTCTAGTGTCCAGGAGATCCCACAACGCATCTGCCACCAGAACTACAATTCCCAGCATTCCTGGTGCTCCCCATGCTCTTGCTTTCTGCTTCCAGTACAGGGGCTGCACAAACCAAGAGGACTACAAACTCCAGCCACCCCAAGGCCGGGCTGACAGGACTGGACACTCCAGTGGCATCCCTGGGACCCCAGCTGCTCAGCGCCAGCGCATGTGCTACCCACAGGCCCGCCATCCTTGTCAGGGTAATTTGCATACTCACTCCTGATTGGCTGTGGGTGTTGCAGAGGTATGGTCCATTTACATATTTATCTATTATTAGTATAGTTATTAAGCACACATGCAACATTCTCCAGGAGAGACTATATACTAACCCACAAAACAAATGTCAGTAAATTTAAAAGGACAGAAATCATATAAAGTATGTTTTCCTATCACAATGGCACAAAATTAGAAATCGGTAACAGAAAGATATTTGGAAAATTCACAAACATGCAGAAATTAAGCAACACACTCCCAAATAACTGGTGGGTAAAAAAAGAAACCAAGAGGAAATTACAAAATATTTTGAAATGAATGAAAATCAATACACTACATAACAGATCTTATGAAATGGAACTAAAGCAGTGCTTAGAGAGAAGTTTACAGCTGTAAATGCTTATGTTATAGATGCTCCCAAAAACAATAACCTAGCCTTCTATCTAGAGATAGAACAAAAATTACAAAATATACCAAAACCAAGCAGAGAAAAAAAGAAAATAATAAAGATATAATGGAGCCCTAACTGGTTTGGCTCGGTGGATAGAGCATTGGCCTGCGGACTGGAGGGTCCCGGGTTCAATTCCAGTCAAGGGCACATGCCCAGGTTGCTGGCTCATCCCCAGTAGGGGGCCTGCAGGAGGCAGCCGATCAATGACTCTCATCATTGATGTTTCTATCTCTCTCTCTTTCCCCCTTCCTCTCTGAAATCAATATAAATATATTTAAACTTAAAAAAAAAAAGATAAAATGGAAAGTAATGAAATGGAGAGCTGAAAACAATAGAAAACATCAGTTAAGCCAAAAGCTAGTTCTTTTTAAAAATTAAGAAAGTTGACAATATTTTAACTAAATTGACCAAAATAAAGAGAAGATTCAAATTGTTAGAATTAGAAATGAAAAATGGGACATTAATATCAAACTTAGAGAAATGAAAAGTATTATAAGAACTACTATGAACAACTGTATTCCAACAGATGAGACAATTTAGGTGAAAGGTTCAAATCCCAAAACAGGCACAATTACTAAAGCAAACCCAAGAAGAAGTATACAATCTGAATAACAAATAGACTGAATTAGTAATTAAAAACCTAATCTCAAAGAAAATCTCAGGCCCAAATGGCTTTATTTTGAATTCTACCATACATTTTTAAAGAATTAATAGCAATTTTTCACAAACTGTTCCAAATAATATAAACATAAGGAACACTCCCTCCCTCACTAGTACCATGAGGCCAGTATTGTCTTGCTAACAAAAACAGACGTGGTCTCTGACTTCAGAGTATAGGTTCTTGTAGGGGAATGGAGGGACCATATATCAAGCAACGCATACAAGGTGATATAACGTTATAAAACCCCCAAAAAATACAAAATAAAAAAATTAAAGTTACAAGGCCAATAAATACTGTCAAGGGCTGGAATCTGCTACCATCAATGTGTATAATGAGTGTTAACCAGGTTGGGGGAAAATGACAAACCAATATCTTTTATGAATATGAATGCAAAAACCCTGAACAAACTATTAACAAACTGAATCTACCAATATCATGACCAAGTGAAATACAAAGTGTGTTCTGCAACAATGGAATCAAACTTGAAATCAATAACCAAAGCATAATAGAGAAAATCACAAACATTTGAAAACTAAACAACACAATTCTAAAAAATCTATGGTTCAAAGAGGAACTATCAAGGGAAATTAAAAAACAAATTGACCTAGCCTGACCAGTGTGGGTCAGTGGTTGAGGGTCGACTTATGCACTGAGAGGTCGCTGGTTTGATTTCCCCATCAGGGCACATGCCCAGGTTGTGGGCTTAATTCCCAGTAGGGGCATGTAGGAGGCAGCCAATGAGTTTCTTTCTCATCCATGTTTCTCTCTCTCTATCCTTTTCTTTTCCTCTTTCTCCAAAATCAATTTTAAAGCATATTTTAAAGATACACATATTGACCTAAATAAAAATACAACATATGAAAATGTCTGGGCCACAGCTAGAATAGTACTGAGAGTAAAATTAAATAGCATCAATATACATATTAGAAAAGATGAAAAGTCTCAAGTCAATAATCTAAGCTCCTACCTCTAGAAGCTATAAAAAGAGAGCAAAATAAACTCAAATTCAGCACAAGAAAATAAAAATAAGAGCAGAAATTAATGAAATTGAGAGCAACACAATATAAAAAATCAATGAAACAAAGAACTAGTTCTTTGAAAAAAAATCAATAAAATTGGCAAGCCTCTAGCAAAAAAGAGAAAAAAAGAGGAAGGATGCAAATTGTCAATATTAGTAATAAAATAAGGTATGTCACTACAGATTCTAATGATATCAGAAGAATAATAAGAGAATATTACAAACAGCTCTATAAACCTAAACTTGAAAACTTAGACAAAATAAACTATTTCTTTGAAAAAATACAATTTATCACAACTTACCCAAATAGAAATAGGTAAAATGAATCACCCTATATAACTAATAAGGAAATTAAATTCACAATTTAAAAACACTCAAAAAGACCTTGGCCTCCAACTGGCAGCTGTCTATAGTCCATTCTGTGAGGTCATGTCTGCGCTGATGCCACTACTGCTGAGGAGCCTCACCGGCCCGACCTGGGGCTCAGGTGCCCTGTGCCCAGATCCATTTCCAGCCTCCTGGGGAGCAGTTCCTACCATGGACGTAGTCGTTGGGCTCCCCTCCTCCTTCCTGGGTATCCTCCTGCCATCGGGCTGGGTCTGGTCTCACTTGGAGAGCTACAAGAAGAGGGAGTAAAGGGGGCTGTCCTCTCCCTCACCTTGTGACCTGACCACTCCCCACCTCACCCCTATCATGATCAGGATGGCTATATTCCTGGCCAACCTCCCTTGGATCATGTCCTTCAGTTACAGTGAGCTCTTCTACAATCATGACCTTTTTTTAATTTAAATTATTTATTTTTTAACTCTCCGTTTTCCCCCAATGACCTCTCCCCAGCTGACCCCACCCCCCAGCACATGCCCTCATCCCCCGCCCCTTCCCCCTCCCCCCGTCTGTGTCCATTGGTTATGCTCATATGCATGCATATAAGTCCTTTGGTTGATCTCTTACCTCCTTACCCCCTGCCTTCCCCCATAGGTTGAACAGTCTGTCTGATGCTTCTATGACTCTGGTTCTATTTTTGTTCATCAGTTTATGTTGTTCATTATATTCCACAAATGCGTGAGATCATGTGATATTTATCTTTCTCCGACTAGCTTATTTCACTTAACATAATGCTCTCCAGTTCCATCCATGCTGTTGCAAATGGTAAGAATTCCTTGTTTTTTACAGCAGTGTAGTATTCCATTGTGCAGATGTACCACAGTTTTCTAACCCACTCATCTGCTGATGGGCACTTGGGCTGTTTCCAAATCTTAGCTGCAATCATGACCTCTTGATTTCTCCTGGGACCATATAGTTCAGTTTGTAAGGCCCTGCTTTGTATGATGCCCTCCCCACCCCATAACAATAAAGTCTATTCAAATCTTGAAAATAAATAAAATTAAATAAAAATAAAAACACTTTTAAAAAATCTCTAGGATCCAATAGTTTCAATGAAGAAATCTACTGAGGTCTAAAGAAGTAATACACATGTTACATAATCTGTTCCAGAAAACAGAAGAGGTAACATACATTTCCCAATTCATTTTATAATGCCAGTACTACCTTGATACAAACCTAAAGACAGTTTTAAAAAAAAACAACCTACAGACCAATTTTCCTCATGGATATAGATGCAAAAATCCTTCACAAAATATTAGCAAATAGAATTCAGCAATATATTAAAAAGAACGATCCCTAGATGATTTGGCTCACCTGCACTCTGAAGGACCCCGGGTTCCATTCTGGTCAAAACCACAATCCCCAGTAGGGGGCAGGCAGGAGGCAGACAATCAATGATTCTTTCCATCATTGATGTTTCAATCTCTCTCTCCCCCTCTCCCTTCCTCTCTGAAATCAATAATAAATAAATAAATAAATAAATAAATAAATAAATAAATAAATGAGATGTTTAAACAAAACAAACAAACAAACAAAAGAATTATACACCATTATCAAGTGCGGTTTCTTCCAGGGATGCAGGACTTGTTCAATATTCAAAACTCAATCACTGCTATTCACCATAGTTAGAAAAATCACAAGATCTTATCAACCAATGCAGGAAAAGCATTTGACAAAATTAATGATCCATTCATGATAAAAGCTCTCAGAAAGAGAGGGAAAAGAGAGAAATTTCCTCAACTTCATAGAAAGCATTTTCATGACAAAGAAAACAAAACAAAATCTATTGCTAACATTATACTTAAATACTAAATGCTTTCTCCCTGATACCAGGAGTGAAGCAAGGATGTTCACTCTCACAGGTCTTATTGAATACTAGAGGCCCAGTGCACGAAATTCATGCATGGGGGGAAGAGGGGTTCCTCAGCCCGGCCTGCACCCTCTCCCAATCTGGTACCACTGGCTCCTAACTGCTTGCCTGCCTGTGTGCCTGATTGCCCCTAACCACTCGCCTGCCTGCCTATTAACCCCTAACTGCCTCTGCTTGTCTGCCTGATTGCCCCTAACTGCTCACCTGCCTGTCTGATCACTCCTAACCACTCTGCCTGCCTGCCTGATTGCCCCAACCACTCGTCTGCATGCGTGATCACCCCTAACCCCTCTATCTGCCTGCCTAATTGCCCCTAAGCACTCTGCCTGACTGTCTAATCATCCCTAACTGCTCACCTGCCTGCCTGATCACCCCTAACCACCTCTGCCTCAGCCTCTGCCACAACAGCTTCCTCTGGAAGGATGTCCGGAATGATGTCTGGAAGGTCGTTTGGGTGTTAGGTCTAATTAGCATATTATGCTTTTATTATTTTTTTAATTTCTTTATTGATTAAGGTATTACATATATGTCCTTATTCCCCCATTATCCCCCCATTCATGCCCTCATCCCCTTGTTGTCTGTGTCCATTGGTTAGGCTTATATACATGCATACAAGTCCTTTGGTTGATCTCTCTCCCTTACCCCCACCCTCCTCTACTGTCCCTCTGAGGTTTGATGATCTAATCAATGCTTCTCTGTCTCTGGATCTGTTTTTGTTCATCAGTTTATGTTGTTCATTATATTCCATAAATGAGTGAGATCATGTGATATTTATCTTTCTCTGACTGGCTTATTTAACATAGCATAATGCTCTCCAGTTCCATCCATGCTGTTGCAAATGGTAAGAATTCCTTCTTTTTTACTGCAGCGTAGTATCCATTGTGTAGATGTACCACTATTTTTTAATCCACTCATCTGCTGATGGGCACTTAGGCTGTTTCCAAATCTTAGCTATGGTGAATTGTGCTGCTATGAACATAGGGGTGCATATATCCTTTCTGATTGGTGTTTCTAGTTTTTTGGGGGGTATATTCCTAGAAGTGGGATCACTGGGTCAAATGGAAGTTCCATTTTTATTTTTCTGAGGAAACTCCATACTGTTCTCCACAGTGGCTGCACCAGTCTGCATTCCCACCAGCAGTGCACAAGGGTTCCTTTTTCTCCACATCCTCGCCAGCACTTACAGTTTGTTCATTTGTTGATGATAGCCATTCTGACAGGTGTGAGATGATACCGCATTGTCGTTTTGATTTGCATCTCTCAGATAATTTGTGACTTTGAGCATGTTTTCATATGTCTCTTGGCCTTCCTTCTGTCTTCTTTTGAAAAGTATCTATTTAGGTCCGTTGCCCATTTTTTGAATGGATTGTTTATCTTCCTTTTGTTAAGTTGTATGAGTTCCCTGTAAATGTTGGGAGATTAAACCCTTCTTGGTGATAACATTGGCAAATATGTTCTCCATGCAGTGGGCTTTCTTGTTGTTTTGTTGATGGTTTCCTTTGCTGTGCAGAAGCTTTTTATTTTGATGTAGTTCCATTTGTTTATTTTCTCTTTAGTTTCCATTGCCCTAGGAACGGTATCGGTGAAGAAATTGCTTCACATATGTCTGAGATTCTGCTGCCTGTGAATTCCTCTAGTATTTTTATGGTTTCTCGTCTTATGTTTACATCCTTTATCCATTTTGAGTTTATTTTTGTGTATGGTGTAAGTTGGTGGTCTAGTTTCATTTTTTTGCAGTATCTGTCCAATTTTCCCAACACCATTTATTGAAGAGACTGACTGTCTTGACTCCAGTGTATGTTCATGCCTCCTTTGTCAAATATTAATTGAGCATAGTGGTTTGGGTCGATTTCTGGGTTCTCTATTCCATTCCCTTGGTCTATATGTTTGTTCTTGTGCCAGTACCAGGCTGTTTTGAGAACAATGGCTTTGTAATACAGCTTGATATCTGGTATTGAGATCCCACCTACTTTGCTCTTCTTTCTCAGGATTGCTGCAGCTATTTGGGGTCTTTTTTTATTCCAGATGAATTTTCGGAAAGTTCGTTCTAGGTCTGTGAAATATGCCATTGGTATTTTATTGGGGAGTGCATTGAATCTATAGATTGCTTTGGGTAGTATGGACATTTTAATGATGTTGATTCTACCAATCCATGAACACGGTATGTTCTTCCATCTGTTTATGTCTTCTTCTATCTCAACTGCAGGTGAATCTACTATTCTCTCAAAATAAAAACTGTAAGTTTCAAAAATGGGTATGTAGAAAGCTGGTACATTTCTAGACCTTCTTCTTTAATATGTTAAGTGCCCAGCCTGTTTTGTCTTCCAGAGAGAAAGTATAGTGTCAGACACTGGTGACTGACATGGTGCTTAACGTGTTAAGCTGTCATTCACTTGTTTTAAGACTTGTCCTCATCTATACAATAGGTATCCTATATAATAAAAGCCTAATATGCAAATCGACTTAACTGCGGAATGACTGGTCACTATGACACGCACTGACCACCAGGGGGCAGACACTCAATGCTGGCGTTGCCGTGACACACACAGAGAAACAGCACCAAGGACCTGGTGCTGACAAAGTAACACTCAGCTTCCCCCAAGTGGGACACAGGCCCCACCACCATCCCAGAGTGACAGCCACCAAATCACAGCCAATGCTGCCATGGTGCAAAATGTGGCCCACAGATCAGCCCAGCCCACCAACAGTGTCTGTGGGCACTGGGTAATAACATCACATTTTTGTTGACATTCTAAAGCTGAAATTTTCAACAGGATATGTCTGAAGACCAACTATTGCCACAATGTACCTCTGAAGCCGAAAGAAGCCGGAGCCATCAACAGAACGTATCTGAAGACCAACTATTGGCACAACATACCTCTGAAGCTGAAAGAAAGCGACGTCATAGGCAGAATATGTCTGAAGTCATTGACAAGTACTACCAATACTGGTAGGAACTGCCTTCATAGCAAAAATGAGATAAATGAAGATGCAATTATCAAACACAGTTATGTGGTGGAATGACTGTTACATGTCAATTTTGCCTATCCTTAAATTTCTCCAATGAAAAGCCATATGATGGAAAATTTACTCGATGTTGTAGCAAAGGTAAAGTTTGTCCAAATAATACGAATTTTCCAGAATACCTGACATATTTTTAAAAATTAATGATAAACGAAGATTCTGACAGTAAAATTTTCATGGAAAATATGTGGTGTTACAGCATGCTGCTATTGGTTTTTATTAATAAATTTATATATTATTTTCATGTACATTTTACTAATTTTCTTTCATCTCTTGATACTTCTATTATAGAGAAAGGACAAATAGCTATATTAAAATATTTCTTCTAATTAATTTCCTATCAATGTGCATGAATTCATGCACTGGGCCACTAGTAATAATAATAGTAGTAGTAGTAGTAATACCTGCCTCAGAAGATAGTTTTTAAAACTAAGATGTCAAGTGGTTTACAGTAAACAAATATAAAATTTGTAAAGAGTTTTTTGGTACAGAGTAAGACTTCAACATAATGACAACACTGATGATATAATTATGACTACATCCCTTAGTTAGAAATTCCTTCCATCTTATCATAATGATCTATGTTCTTCAAATCATTTTCTGCCCTCTACTTCATCCAGTCATCTAGTTCATCCACAAAAATACATACAAAACTCCTAACACATCTTCACTTACCTTCCAGCCTACTTTTATTACTGTCTCTATAGACATTAATATTCTCTTAGTTGTCCATCTAGAATCATTGCAGAGATTATAAACAGAAAGCTTCAGGATTAATTCAAGTAGAAGGTATATTTTAACTGAGTCAAACAAAGTTGGCTGTTGTTTTTAAATTACTTTCCATCATTTAAAAATGAGTGGTTTCTACATGAAGAGTAAAATTTAAAACTCCTTTTCAGAAATCAAAATATAAAACAACATAGAGCACATGTCTACAATTCACCGCAATCTCCATCTCTCCCCAGTATTTTTTACATGGTCCCATGAAAAATTTAATTACCTAACTGCTCCCCCTTAATTACCTGTAACCATAATAAAAGAGTCATTTGGACATACCCCTCAGTCCACAGACCACCTGCATGAGCCAGTTACAGTCCCTTTAAATTTTCCTATCTGATCTTGGAGGCTCCAACTACTAACCTGGTTCAGACCCTAAGAATTCCCTATGTGAACCACTTTACATGATTCTCCTTGTCGCCAATCTCTCTCCTATTCAATCTGTTCCCTATATTGTCCCCAGAATTATTTTCTTCAAACACATCCAAAAATATCACATGGCATGTTAGTGAGAACAAATACTATGAAACTAGACCATCTGGGTTCAACTCTCACCTCTGTCACTTACCAGCTATGAACCTTGATTTTCACTTTAAACGTATTGAGTTTCAGTCCCTGTAAGGCTCCAGGGTGGGAAACAAGCAGCCCACCCATGGACTGTATAAGGTCTGCAAAATCATTTGGTCTGGCTCTGTTGAGGCATTAGGGGTGAGTTAATGAAATCTTTGAGCAAATATAGCAGGCTAATTTTTAAGTTCATAATTTTGAATGGCCTGAGAATGATGTTATAAATATCCAAATGGCCGTTGGCAGAAAAAAGATTCCCCATCCCTGCAAGCCATCAGCAAAGCTGACCAGCAAGCTTGGGAACATAGAGGAACAAAACTAAGGGTGGTTTTGGTTAATCAGAGAAGCGTGTAAGAGTCCAAAGCAATTGAGGTTGGGGAAGAGCAAGTAGTAGGCAATATCCCAGGCAAGTATCAATTCTGCCTTTGGAGAAAGAGTTATATGCCACCTATATATGTCCATCTCTATCCCTGGCCACACTGTATCTTAGAATGTTGTTGTCAATATCATCATTATTATTATTCTGATAATGTTGAAGGTGACAATGTAGGGTGCAATACAGTTTGTAGAGACCTTTCACAAATGCTATCTCCCTTGGTTCTCACAAGAAATCTGTCAGAAATAAATAAGAGCTCCAATTCCTATTTTATTGACGAGGAAACTGGGGGGGTTGAAGGCTACATGGCTTCCCAAAATATAACTCAACCAGTGACAAAGCTAGATTCCAAACATATATTCTGATTCTAAGATCACATTCATGATACCGTTAGGCTTGATATTCAATCTAAGGATACAACCACAAAAGTGTCTAAATCACCAATTCAAATTAACCTACTTATTTTCTTGAAAGTTAATTGGGTTCAATGCAGTTTTGGTTATTTGGACATTCTCATTGATGGTCTCCTGTTAATTTGGCTTTATTATAGCTATACATACAATAAATGTATGTATAAAACACAGTGTTTTAGAAAATCAAGCAATGAGCCAGATTCTGGTTTTGAATCCCAGCTCTACCATTTAGCAGATATGTGACCTTTAGTCAAGTTATCTAATCTCTCTGAAACCCAGTGTTCTTACCTATAAATTTAAAATAGCAATAATACCTACTTCACTGGGTTGTTGTAAAACATCAGTAATTTCATACTTATCAAGTGCTTAGAACAATGCCTAGCATGCAACAGGCACTCAAGGTTAGCATCATCATAATTAAATTAAATATATTATTATATGCCTTATTTTGGGGCCTCAGAAACTTTGTTATCTCAACAGCACACAAATAAGTATATAATGAAGATGATGATGAACAGAAAATGTTAGGTTAAGTCCATGGAAAGGAAAATATCTCCCATACCTTCTAATTCACAGGTGAATGGTGATGCTATAACTTCAGCGGACTAACCAATTATTTTCTGATTTACATTCAGAAGCTATAGCCCTAAATGATTACTACTGAAATTAAGTTCCCATGCCTTTCTATAAATTAGGTTTAGGAAGAAAAACGAACTCACCATGTGCCTTTAAGCAACATGCAAGTGGTGTTTATAAACTATTAAGAGGCACAGACTTTTCAAGCAACTCAAATATCAACATTTGGTGGTGCCAATACATTTTCTATAGACAGTAAAAGGATCTGAGATTCAGATAAGTGTATGAGACACATCAAAAAAGGCATATTTATGAGAAGAATTTAAGCTTACCTCTTTTAGCTTTCCTCATAAAAAGCAGAGAAAGCAGCAATCATTTTTAAATGAATTACCCTTTTCATATTTGAGGATTTATTGAACTGTAATGAATTAACTCAATTTAGATGTTGGACAGAATTTGTATTTATATTGAATATTTCATTTTAAAAGATATATACCATGTAAAAATCAAATAAAAGGAGGTCTATTGGGTGCTGTTCAAGCAAAAACTATTCATGAGCTGAATTCCACCTAACACCCTGCCTTTAGTCGCTAAATGTGGGAGGCATTTAAATGTTGTAAAAATTAAGTATACATACTATTCTATTAGATATCTTATAATTCCTTTCACAGTACTTTTAAAAAATATAACTGAAACACACCAATCAAAAAGTATTAAGCATTTAAAACAACTGAGAAAAAAAATTTAGTGATATTGTCAATAAAAAGTTTAAGTCAAGGTTTGAAAAAAATTGAATCAATTTCATTTAAGGTTAAATCAAAGTTTAGTTATATATTTACTTCAAAAAATAATGGCTTAGTAGTATAAACAATGTAGGCAAGAGGATATTTGGAAAATAAGATAAATTGATAGGAGTTAAATAATGACCATTCAAAAGATTATCATAGGCCATATATTACCAGTTGCCAGTTAGAGATTTGGAAAATGCATTTCTAAGGCTGTTATTATCCAACTCACAGATCATCATCGCAGAAATGATTATTTATCATGTTTTTATGGGACAAAAGCAGGTTGAAAAAATACACCGCAATTACACAAATATCACATTTCTTATCTTCTAGGGGCTCCCATTTCTAAATAAATCACAAAACTTAAGAAAAGTCAGGTTTGATTGTGCACCCATATCTCAGGTATTTCCTTCACCAAACATTGGAATTTAATGTCAAGAATTACTAACTTAAATCAATAATTGAATGAAATTGTACAAAAAGTTCAAAATACAATTTAACTGTTCCACAGAACATTTAAAATACCTGGAACTGGGCCAACCAAAATTTATCTTGCATGGTAAATTCAATAATTTACAATCAAGCCTATAGATCCAGAATGGGGAATCATTCATGATTTGACAGAAGCAGGGGATTGTTCTCAGGCAGGCAAGCGTGAGCTACTTGGATAGCCAGTAAGCCTAGATCTCCCCTCACTCGGTGTCTGGTTTTGTTGCTTTTAACTTCCTAAAAGTATAGTAATGCTTGTGAGTGATTAGTTCACTTTAGCATTGCTTCTTTTTGTAAACGGGCCATCAGAAAATTAACTGCTAGCAAATACAATAGAATAAAAATGTAAATTCTTAGAAGGTGATTGTTGTCTGATAATATAAATGTAGAATAAATTTAAAGGGCAGAGTGTAAAATGTGACATCCACAGGGGGCTCACTTCTTGGGATTGGTAAATCCACCGTAAGTGAGTGCTCCACTAGTGAAAAACACATTCACCAGGTGATGAATACAACTTCAGGGAAACGAAGACATGTTTAACCTGCGTGTGTGACTTGTCATGGAAATGATGACTCTCAGAAAAAATATGATTCATGAGAAAGCCAGCACCCACCCTGTGGTGAAGCAACAGTTACTGAAGATTCTCTCATCGTGAGAAAAATTTGGTCCAAGAATTTTAAGAAGTATTTTTTCCCTTTTTGCATGGTATGAGGTAATGAGAGGAAGCATTTTAGCTGCAGAGCAGAAGCATTGTCTTCTAAGTTGAAGAAGATCCTAAAGGAAAAGGACAGTAAGTGCTCAATGAGACCCAAACCAGCTTATCCTGAAGAAAACACCTCTGGGAACCCAGACATTTCAGAAGAAACTGTGAACATAAGAGCAGCAGAGAAAGATCTGCTCTTCTGAACTGTGGCCCTGCTGCAGGCCTAGTGATTAAGCCGGGCTTTCTCTGTCTTTCTCTAAATCCCAGAGGCATTAAAGGGCAAACATAAGGACCTCTTACATAGGAACTGGCAGTTCAATGAAAATTCTTGGGTCACAGCCAACACTTGCAGACTGGTTAAGAGCTGTGAGCCAAAAGTGGAACAATATCCTGCTTTACTGAATATCAATTAAAGATTCTGCTCATCAAAATACTGTGAAGGGCCATCTACAGTGTCTGAGTTTGCACATTTATTTTTTTAATATATTTTTATTGATTTCAGAGAGGAAGGGAGAGGGATAGAGAGATAGAAACATCAATGATGAGAGAGAATCATTGATTGGCTGCCTCCTGCACGCCCCCTACTGGGGACCGAGCCTGCAACCCAGGCATATGCCCTGACCATAATCGAACCCAGGACCCTTCAGTCCGCAGGCCGATGCTCTATCCACTGAGCCAAACCAGCCAGGGCTGAGTTTGCACATTTAAGCAAAGGTTGTACAGTTCGTTTCCAAGGTAGACAGTGTTTTTAAGGTTTAATAAATCATTTAATTCCTTTATTTGTAGAATCACTAAGAGTTTATTTAATTTTTTTAGACTTCTATGTATTCTTTTTGAAAACATAAAATAAGTATAAATATATAATATATATATAATATGTGTTACAAATATATGTATAATATTTGACTTAATGTAACATATCTGGTATATATGAAGATATTCTGTATCATCTTCTAAAGGTACTAGTTTACTATTTAACAGTCTAAGTAATGCTAATCTCACACACATTGCCATTTTCTTGTTTTTTTCATAACTAAATACTTCCAAAGGTCTTTATAAGTTTTTTTCTAACTGTTCTACATTGTTTCAACCACTGCTTTGCTCAAACAAGTTATTTTTAAAGATTATATAGAAAATTTTATCCTGATCATTAACTGAAATATCCAAAATATTTAGAATCTTAGATGTTTGAATAGAGCTTTTTAAAAAAAATATATTAACACTTTTAAAGTCAATATTTTATTTTTATTAAGATTTAATTAAGGTGTAAGTTTGTATTAGTTGCAGGCATACAACATAATGATTCTATTTGTATATATTGTGAAATAATCACCACAATAAGTCTAGTCAGCATCCGTACCATACTTGGTTACAGAACTTCTTTTCCTTGTGATAAGGACTTTTAGGATCTATTCTCTTAGCAACTTTTAAATATGCAATGTGGTATTATTAACTATAGTCACCAGGTTATATATTACATCCCCATGACTTAATCTATTAATACCTAGAAGCTTGTACATTTTTACTCTCTTTTTCCATCTCAGCCACCCTCCCACCCCCAATCTGTTCTCTGTACCCTGAGCTCCATGGTGGTGTGTTTTTGGTTTTGGTTAGGTTTGGTTTTTAGATTCCACATATAAGTGAGATCATTGGTATTTATCTTTCTCTGTTTGACTTATTTCACTTGGCATAATGCCCTCAGTTTTCTTTAGTTACATTTCTTTTAAATGTACTATATTCCCCCTAAAGCTACATTTCTTTCACAACATTTTTCTACCTTTTCTTCTCTCTCCCTTTGGCATCCTGGAAAAG
Organism: Corynorhinus townsendii; assembly: GCA_026230045.1. Lineage (NCBI taxonomy): Eukaryota > Metazoa > Chordata > Mammalia > Chiroptera > Vespertilionidae > Corynorhinus > Corynorhinus townsendii. Next base: position 47,816,907 of record JAPDVU010000004.1, read on the forward strand.
AGATTGCATTTGATAAAATAGTGCCCTCATATTTACCTTAAATCATTTGTTCTCAAATGCCGTTTCTACTCCAACACATCTGAGAGACATGATTCAGTAAGGAATAGTGGCTTGCTGGCCAGTGATTTCTAGATGATAGGGAGTACATATTTCTAAAAATGTTAAAAATAAATAAATGAATAACGCAAGAGAGGAAAAGGTAACTTTTCAGATTAACCTACAAAAGGTTATTTTAAAATTCTAAGTTTGTTTTTATTTTCATCTCAGTTTTGTTTGGAAGGGAATTCATTTGTTTATATATATTACTAGAGGACTGGTGCATAAAATATGTGCATGGGGGGGAGGGATTGTCCCTCAGCCTGGCCTGTGCCCTCTCACAATCCGGGACCCCTTGGGTAGGGTCCCTAGGCCTGGCCAGTGATCAGGGCCTATCGGGGCTTTCCTTCCCCCAGTTGCGGGCAGCTGGCCCCACCCCCACCACTGCCACTGCTTGCCATCTGTGCAGCGCTGCCCCCTTTCCCCTACCACTGGTCGCCTTCTTCTGTGGGCAACAGGCATGGGGTGTGATCCCTTGGCTGGCCTGGGCCTCCCTCTGTGGGGTGATCGCTGGCCAGTGGTCTGGGCCTCCCTCTGCGTGGCAATGGATTGTGGAGCCCCACAATCGATCGCCCTGCAGAGGGAGGCCCAGGCCACCTGTCTGGAGGCATTGTGGCAGGTTGGGGAGGGCCCCCCTCTGTGGGGCAATCGGTCTGGGGCCCTGTGATCAATCGCCCTGCAGAAGGAGGCCCCGCCCACCCACTTGCAGGCCGCCAGCTGGTTAGCCTGGGCCTCCCTCTTTGGGGCAATTGATCACGGAGCCCCTACATCTATTGCCCCACAGAGGGTGGCCTGCGTCTCCCTCTGCAGGGTGATCAGGGGCGATGGCGGGGTCCCCTGACCAAACACATCACACCCTGCCTTGGCTGGCCAACACCAGTGCATGTTATAGCATGGTCATCCAGAAGGTCATCTGGAAGGTCGTCTGGATGGTCGTTTTGCTGTTCAGTCGTTCAGTCAATTTGCATATTACACTTTTATTATTAAAGATTTTTATTAATTTTGTGTCCTTTTTAACTTATCAGTTTACATATTTCAGAATTAAATTGCCTGAAGGTACAAATGCAAACATTAAAAATTTAGCTAAAAACATAAAGCACAGCAGCAACATCATCAGCATATATTAAGCAATACTTTTAAAGGTTCTCCCAAACTCAATAGGTTGGATTTCCCTTCCAATAATAATTAAGGCCTCCACCGAACCCCACAAGTGTTCTTGTCACCACATGATGACCTCAGAATTAATTTCCACAGTGCGGTAGCTACTCAGAGTTGTCCACATAGAAAAAAGACATAAACTATTATAAATTTATAGGTAACTAGAGGCCCGTGCACCAGTGGGGTCCCTCGACCTGGCCTGTGCCCTCTTGTAATCCAGGACCCCTCAGGGGATGATGGACTGCCAGTTTCGGCCTGATCTCACAGGCCAGCCAGAGAGATCCCACTGGTGCATGAATCCGTGCACCAAGACTCTAGTATGCATATAAGATCTTTGGTTAATCTTGTCCCGCCCTCCCCCCTCCCTGCTTCCCTCTGAGATTCATCAGTCTGTTCCATGTTTCCATGCCTGTGCGTTGAGCGTCTGCCCCCTGGTGGTCAGTGGGCGTCATAGCTACCAGTCAAACGGTCAAACAGTTGAATGGTCGCTTAGGCTTTTATATATAGATAATTTACACCTTTAAATATGCCTAGAAACAAACAGCATTGAATGCCCTAACATTAGAAAATACCTACTAAGTTTGATATTTATATTTAAAAATCCAGGGCCTGACAGGTACCTCACCTAAAGCAATGCAGGTTTTTTGTTTTCTTGTTTTAATTAATAGGGATGATGAGGTCAGGGTGGGGAGTTGTTTATGTATTTTGGCGATGAAAGTGACAGCCTATAAGACAGAGGAGTCAAACATAGAAAGATTTTTAAAACTGGAAGTATCGTTTAGGTCACATTTATTGATTAGCTATAGAGTACCTCCTGTCAGCAACAGGAGAATTTCTCCAGGAAACCATGGGTTAGCCATATACTAAGTGGTGCTATGACACCAGTACCACTACGCTAAACAGACACTGCACTTCAGTCTACAGAGCACTTTCAAACTCATGCACTCTCTATATCCTTATGCTCGGGACATTGGCTCTGTGAGTTAGTTAATAGGTATCATAATTATCATTATGCTAATGAGGAGACAGGTCCAGAGATATCAGTTTATTCCAAGAAACCAATATACACAAGAAAATAATTTTGCTTACGGTTCCATAAAATATTCTGAAGTCCCTGGCCTGGCCTGTTACATAGTGACACTCAGTCTTATCCAGTTGTTCTGCAGCTTCAGACTATACCACCTTCCAAGTGACAATGCTACCTCTACATAAAAAAACATGGTAGGTAAAGAATTGGCTCCACTATCTCTTGGTCAGGGGCAGTCTAGAAGAGATTATTTTGGATTCCAGTTTCCACAGCTTGTAATAATTATCTTACAAATAGCTTTAACAATTAAATAAATTGTTTTAAAATATTGTATTGCAAATCATGAAATGCTATATAAAATTTCATTCAGCCAGTCAGTTTACAAATATTAAATGTCTTCTATGTGTCACATACTGTGGATATAATAATTAGCAAAACAAATATGATTTCTCCCCTCCTGATGCTAGATGATGGTTACTAGTCTGGAGGATAATTATTTGTGATCTTAGGTTTACTGGCACGCTTAAACAAAAATTTCTACTAAAGTAGCATTGTCATACAACCAAGTCCAGAAGAAAACTAAGTAACAGAAAGAGATCAGAATGTGTAAGAAAATAGTTTCATTTATTTACCACACTGGCTTGATGCTTATAGTACAGTGTCTTGTTTTAAATACATAGCAAAGCAAGCATGTGAACAATTTGGAAATTATTCATAGGCAAGCTGCAAATATGGTTAACTGGTTGGAAAATAATATCTGTAAGGGAAATGTTTGAAGGATTAGGTTTTTTAAATAGAAGATGGAAAAAAATCAAAACAAGCTTTATAAGAGTTGTCAGGTGAATTCAGTTATGTAAATTCTGCTTCTTTCTGTTTCAAAGGCTCAAGTTGAGGCATAAAAGGTTGGTTAGATTGCGGGGGAGAAGGAGGGAATCCTATTGCAAGAGTTCTTAAATAAATTATTACTATAAAGTGATGACTCAAATTAAATTGACACTTTTTTCTTTTTTTTTAGTAATAGGTGGCGTTCTCTTATATCAGAAATTGGTGGATTGAGGGGGAACAACTCAGTGATTTCTCAAGGTCCTGCAAGTCCTACCACTTTAACTTGGTGCTTATTTCTCTACAATTAAATAAAAGGACCCATTATCTTTCATTCAAATTTATTCTAAAAAAGAGTAGGATAGGGAAAGAGGAACTGGGCTTAACAGTTACCTTCATTTTTATGAAAGCGTTAACACTGCATGGAAATTAGACAGTTGTTCTACATGTCCACAGAGGCCAACACCACAAAGAACTGACTTAAATGAGAAAAGGGAGATTTGGTTTAGATGATTCCTAAATACTGGGTAGGGAAAAGCAGAGCAGGCCACAGAGCTCCTATCTAACATTAGCAGGGTTAAACGGCTAAGAACAGAAAAACCAAGTGAAAGTAGATTCCGCCCTGGAAGGAGACATTCTCTATTCCAAAAAATATTACATAACTTTTTAAGGTAAAATTTTAATCTGCTTTTGAATACATGTTCTACATGATCAATACAATAGTACAGATTTTGTATTTCCTTCTCTCTCTTCTTTTAATTTGACGGGAAAACTCAGAGAGATCTGGGTAAATTCCTCTCCATTCCCACCAATTAACCATCAGAAAAGTCTAGAATTTGATTGCTGTGGTAAGCAATAAAACACTTTACATATTCAAATTAAATCTATTATATATCCATAATGTCTACTTCAGCAGTTTTTTAACAATTGTGCAGGAATTCAATTATATATTTTTTTTTCTCTACCTCTTTTTAAAAGGATTTGAGATAGTTTGCAGCAAAGGACATTCTAATAAGGTTAAGAACACAGACATAAAATATTAAAAAAAGGAGAAAAAAACTCAAGTTTCACAAGTTTTTGCGATTGACCTTCAAACTTGATTCCTGGCACCCAGGGCAAAAAGAGAAATACAGTGTACAATATAATAAAGACCTATAATGAACCCCAGTGAGGAAGCATTCCAATTCCCAAGGAAGAAAAAAATTTTTTAATACTAGATTACTAATTTCAACTTTTTAAAAATAGGACTATATGTTCACCAAAGATATTTTGGACAGTACAAAAAAATATAAAAAGAAAGAAGAAAATTAAAGATCACAAATCCTACCCTCAGAAGCAGCCATGTTTTATCACATTTGTATATTTCCTTCCAATCTCTTTCTTGTGCATTTTACATGAATGAGATCAAAGCATATAATTTTGAGATCTGTGTGTTTCAGTTAATATAATATTAAATTAAGGCATGAACTTTTTAATGACTGCATAAAGCTTTAATATGTGGAAATATTATATTAACCATTCCTTTAACATAAGTTATTTAGATTATTTCTAAATTTTTGCCATTATAAATAATGCTTTACTGAACACCTTTGTACATTAAACTTTATTTGCATTTCTAAGAATTTTCCTTAAGAGACACTCCTAAATTTGAAATTACTTGGACAATGGATGTAAACATTTTTAAGATTCTTCATATGTTTTTCTATTGGAGACAATTGTTTCAAATAGTGTATTATGTGGTTGTACAAAAGAATGAGAAAGATTGCTATGAACTGATATTGAATGATTTCCTGAAAATACTGCTAGGCTTAAAAAAGTGCAAATGAAAAAATTGTCACTGTCTGGAGCATTTGAGATCTTGCTTCCCAGCAATTACCATCAGTTTGGCTCAAATAAATTCTTATAAAATTCTCTAAAAAAAAACCCCAAAAAGTACAAATGGTCACATAAATGTATTTTTATTTCCCAGAAATAATCCACCTTGAAGGGTCAAATCTGGGACAATAAGTACCATAATGAATGATTAACCATTTTTAAAAATAGGAACTAATGAGTGTATACAGACAAATGAAGGATAACGAAGGAAGTGCTTTTGCTTACAGTGGAATGCTGAGGGTCAACTAATAAATGTGAGAGGAGTACTCAGAATTAAAAATTAGCATTTTACATCATAGTATAGAGCAGTAGAGACTGGAACAGACAGAATCAACAATGGTTGCTAAATCTCAGGGGAATTTTTATGAGGACTAAAATATCTGTGTGGTCTTAAAGCATTTCTCCACAGGAAAAAAATAATTATGCAATGAAGAAATCAGATCACTCTACACAGATAAACAAAATTAACATTATCAATAAGTATCAGATGGACTTTATATGCCTTTAGATGTGATACTCTGAGAAGTACAGACCACATTAAAAAAACATTTCAACTGAGAATATAAAAAGAATCCAACATTCTATTTACATTCATTAAACACAGAATGTGAAATGTTCCACCAAAAAAAAGAGGATAGTCTATATTTTTCAAAGATATCAAAGTCATAAAAGATAAAGTAGAGCTATGGAACCATTCTCTAGATTAAAGGAGACTAAAGAGATATAACAACTAAAAATATTTGATCTTAACTGGATTCTAAGATAAAAATTACCACAATAATGTTAAACTCACTAGCACTGGTAACTACACTGGCACTATGTAAGAGAATATCCCTATTCTTAGGAAATACACTCTGAAGTTTCAGGTCTGAAGGTCATGATTTATGTTCACTGACCTCAAATATTTCCATAAGGTAATTTTAAAGCAAATAGGGTAGAACGTTAACAAGAGATGGATCTGGGTAAAATTTATATAACTGTTCTTTGTACAAATCACATTCTTACAACTTTTCTATATAAGATTGAAATTATGTGCAAATAAAGAGTTTAAAAATTAAGCAAAAGAAAATGATTGTTTCACCTTACTCTCCCACCAAGAATTTAAGGTGCCTTCTTCATTTCTCCCCTTACCAGCATTGTATTATTTCTTATAATCTGCTATTTAATAGGCAGAAATAGTATCTTAATGTGCTTTTATTTGCTGCTAATGAGGTTAAAAACATATCCATGTGTTTATTACTAATTTATATTTTTAATCTGTAAATGACCTATTTCTCTTTCATTTCCAGGCACAATTTTCTTAAATAAAAGCTACATTGACTCACAAATGTCATGAACAAAATCTTCAAACACATTTCCATAGAAATTTTGGAACTGGGTTTTATAAGGCTGTTTATTTAAGTGAATTCAATAATGTTGAAGGCATAGTAGGCAAGAGGTCACTCTACAAGAGGTGAAAGTGCATGTAATTCCCTTCCAGAGGGGCAAGTTTTCATTGCCTTTTTAATTACCCATGCACTCCAGGTAGATTACCACTAGATGGGAGTAGTGCTCAGTGCTATAGTCTTAGCAGCCAAACACCTCAATTTGCTTATATAAAGAAGCAGTCATTCATTCAGTCAATGAACCTGAGTCTCTTTTTCAGGTACTGTGCTAGACTGGTTCTTTGCATCCACTGCCTTATAGATTTAAAAGCATGGATTATTAGTATTTTAATCAGAACTAATTTCCTTTTAGAAAACTATTTCAAAATATAATGTAATTATTACTTAAATAAATATCAAATATACTTTAAAATAAAAATGATTCTTTATGTTATTGATATTTTGCCTCACTATATATTAGCTATCCAATTATAGTTCAGTCTGACCCTACAGACCTCTAAATAGGAATCCACAATATTTCACCTTGAATTCTAGCCTAATATCAAACTATCTCCTCTCCCCCTTGCTGGATCAATTATCTCTCCAAATTATCCCAGTCTAAGAAACAAGCTTCAAAGCAAATGAGGTAGTCCACAACTCTCCACTGGTCCCTCCAACACTGTTCACCTCAGAGACCTCAATTCTGCTTTCTTTTTTCTATAACAGTCTCAATTTATTGATTTTAGAGAGAGGGAGAGGGAAAGAGAGAGAAACATCGATGAGAGAAAGAAACATCAATCAGCTGCCTCCTGCACAACCCATACAGGGGATCGATCCCACAACCTGGGCATGTATCCTGACTAGAATTGAACTGGTGACCTCTTGGGACACAGGATGACGCTCAACCAACTGAGACACACTGGCCAGGGTTTTAATTAATTCTTTTGATTTTGAATAAAGCAAGCAGCAAATAATCTGTTTTTCTTTTCTTTCTTTCTTTTTTTTTTTTTGTTTTTTGTTTTTTGTTTTCTGGTCCTCACTGAGGATTTTTTTTATTGATTTGAGAGAGAGGAAGGGAGAGCAAGAGAGGAACATTGATCAGTTGCCCCAACTGGAAATTAAACCCAAAGAATTTTGTTGTACAGGACAATGTTCCAACCAACTGAGCTACCCATCCAGGGCCTGATTTTCTTTACTGACAGGTTTCCTTTTGAAAATTATCCATTCAGCCTTATGTGTTTGAATGTTCCACACATGTGATATGTATTTAAAAATTAATATCTATTCATTGTAATGGCATTCAGATTTATTATTTTTACTATTATAACATAAACTAAAGGCCCGGTGCATGAAATTCATGCACAGGGGTGTGTGTCCCTCGGCCCAGCCTGCACCCTTTCCAATCTGGGACCCCTCAAGGAATGTCCAACTGCCCGTTTAGGCCCAATCCCAGTAGGATCATTCATGCCTAAACGGGCAGTCGGACATCCCTCTCACAATCCAGGACTGCTAGCTCCCAACTGCTCGCCTGCCTGCCTTCCTTGATTGACCCTATCTGCTTCTGCCTGCCAGCCTGATCACCCCCTAACCACTCCCCTGCCAGCCTGATTGATGCCTAACTGCTCCCGCCAGCCTGTTTGCCCTTAATTGCCCTCCCCTGCAGGCCTGGTTATCCCTAACTGCCCTCCCCTGCAGGCCTGGACACCCCAACTGCTCTCCCCTGCAGGCCTTGGTCCCCTCCAACTGCCCTTCCCTGCAGGCTCGGTCGCCCCCAACTTCCCTCCTTTGCCGGCCTGGTCACCCCTAACTGCCCTCCCCTGCAGGCTTGATTACCCCCAACTGCCCTCCCTTGCAGGCCTGGTCCCTCCGAACTGCCCTCCCCTGCTGGCCATCTTGTGGTGGCCATCTTGTGTCCACATGGGGGCAGCCACCTTTGACCACATGGGGGCAGCCATCTTGTGTGTTGGGGTGATGGTCAATTTGCATATTACTCTTTTATTAGATAGGATTCCTACAATAAAATATTATTTTTCTGTATGTGAGTATGAGTTGATAAGTTGTGCTTTGTTCGCAGACATTTGACTTTATTAACTCATTTCTGCTCTCTATGTCATTTTTCTTCCCTATTTCTTGCTCCACATCCATATCCTTCTTGCCATTGAAGCTTCTATCTTCAGACTCTCTCTTCAAACCTCTTTCTGGCTGAACAGAAGACCTCATTATCTCTGTTTCAACACTTAGTGGCATCCTAAGACCCTCTTGGAATTGAAAAATAAAAATAAAGCATAAGGCTGATTTATTAAGAGAGCACGCAGAAGTAGTCCTCCAAAGATGGGGGGGCGGGGAATATTACTATTGCCATAAACCATTGAGCAATTAAATCCACTGACAAGTAGGAATTCCCATCACAATTGGCTTCCTAAGTTTCTATAGCAGTGAAGAATATCGAGAACTAGAAATTCCTGCCTTCATTTTCCCTCTCTATCATCCCTTCTTCACACTTAGGAATTATAGTCTTTTTAAAAATTATTAAATTTATTGGGGTGACATTGGTTAGAATCTTCTTTATAAAATTTAAGAATAATCAATCAGGTCTATCTCATGCTTCAAAACCTTCAATAGGTCTCCATTGACCTTGTAATTAAGTTCAAATTCCATTACAGAGTTATAAACCCTTTCAAAATCTGGCCTTTATTTAGTATTCCAGCTTCATCTCTTCACTCATCTCCATTTCACACTTATCACTGAAGCCATCCTAAATTTCTCTCAAGTGCCATGTTTATTCTGGCTTCAAAGCTTTTGCCCAGCTATACCCTCTTGTCATAATCATGCTTCCTAACTTTTATCTGTTTCAAAGACACAGCTATACCCTCTTGTCACAAGCATGCTTCCTAACTTTTACATCTTTCCAAGTACAACCAGAATATTCTTCCAGGCAGCCTTTCCTAATCTTGTTAATAGTAATTATTTTGTCCTCTTCTGTATCTCACATATTATATTTCATTTACCACACTGTAATATAATTGACTTACATGCCTGTCTCGCATACTCCATTAGAGTCCCTTAAAGACAGAAACTAAAAGTTTCATTTTGTACTCCATAAGAAAGTGCCTGACCCATAATAGGGGCTCAATGTCAATTTGCTTGACCTAAAAATGCTACTCCATAATCAGTTTAATGAAGCATCTCTTCCATGAGATTATATGAACAGTTTAGCATATTTCTGGTCAGCTTGGTTCTCTGTGCCAAAAGAAACAATCCTATTCTTGGTTTGCCATCTGCATTACTATTACAACACTCGGCATTACTGTGGTGGGACCAATGATGGAAACAGTTATGCTTAATATTACCTATAATTAAAATTTATAATTGTCCTTTAATATAATAGAAATGATACTTAATAATGCTCATTATTATCAATACCCAGTGTTTATTAGGTGTCTGACATTGGATTTTGTGATTTCATATGATTATCTAATTCAGTCCTCAAAACAACTCTTCCCCATTTCTTATTTACATAGATCTGCATTGATGTGACCACCTCCTGGTTACTTTACATTAATTGGTTATTTATTTTGTGGCAGTGCATATAAATTGTTTGCAGAGATGATTTGTCCAGTATCCCTAAGGAAAAAAAGTCAGGATGCAGACATGAAAATGTTTTTAAGCCTTTTTCCTGAAAATATTTGCTTCATGGGAATTTAATGTCTTTGCCAGTGAGTCTTTCAGGCTAGCTTTAATACACGAGTGAACTAAAAGCATGAACAAGTGGCAATGCTCCAAGCATGGCGAGTTTATTGACTTTTGTTGTGTAGGAATATCTACTGAATAGGACAGTTAATGGCAGAAATGCCTGGTATGGTAGACTCTGCTTTGTTTGACATACTGATGTAAAAATGAGTATTATTGATTAATTTTTTAAACAGACAATTTTCCAGAGACTAGATTAGAATCTGAAAATGCTATTAACCTCACAGTAATGGAAAAGACTCTAACTCCATTTGATGGAGGCAGCTGAAGAGAATTCAGGTTAGGGGCCAATCACCTCAGAAAAATTAGTTCACTGTACCACTTGCAGTAGGAAGCAAATATGGTTTTGAACGTGCTCCAATTGGATTTGATTGTTTCTGGAAGCTCTGAAAAACCAGGGGGAATATTTGCATGAGTGTCACATTTTTAAAGCATCCTCCTTTTAGTCGACAGGTTAAGAGAAAAAAAGAGGGAGAAGATAATGCTTGCTTGCTTATGAATTCATTATTTATCAAATAAGAATGTTCCTTCCCAAATGAAGAATCCTTCTGAACTTTACACACTCAAATGTGTTACTTAAGAATTATTTGCATTGCACTATTTTTTTCTGCTTTTTTCTCTACTTTATCTAGGTAAATTATTCTTTGTTTGGGGGGGATATTGAAATAAGGAGTTTTCATTGATTCTGGGAGGTTAAGAACTAGAATTACAAATAATAAATGTATAAGATTAGAATTGTCAATTATCTGATTTGGTTTAAAAGAGGAAATTTGCTAATAAAATTAGCATAAAACTAGCTGTCAATATATCTATTTTATATGAGGAATAGTAGTGCAAACTTCAAAGATTTGAATTTTACAAATTTTGTTGTGATTTATTCAAATTAGCCAAAATTAATCATCTGTATTTATTAGGTAACTAGAGGCCTGATGCATGAAGATTCATGCAAGAATGGGCCTTCCTTCCCCTGGCTGCCGGCACCGCCTTTGCTCCAGCCTGGAGCCGCCTTTCTGCCTTCCCATGCTGTTCCACCCCGGCTGCTCAGCGCCTGTGTATGCAAAATATCATGCCATCTTTGTTGCATGAATTTGCATACTCAGTCCTGATTGGCTGGTGGGTGTCGCAAAGGTATGGTCAATTTGCATCTTTCTCTTTTATTAGTGTAGATGCAACTACTTTTTAAATTAAAAGCATGCTATTATTTTCATCAAATAAGATATTTCCTTAAAAAAAACCCACAAATATTTAAATGTTACTATTTAAAGCCTGGTTAAAAGTATCAGTGATAGTGATAAACTGAATTAACATGTGAAAGTCACTGGTTAAAAATATTAGAAGGTGGGATTAAAAATGGCAGCACAGTAGGTGGATACTGCATGGACATGCTCCAAGGAACAAGTTGGAATTACAATTGAAATATGGAAAGGTTTCCTGAATAATCAACAGAAAACTCACAGGAGAGAACCCTGATACCCAGGGACTGAAGGTGGAGACTGCTTAGAAACTGGTAGGAGGCAAGGATGACATAACACAAGTAAAGAACATATTGGAAGGAATACACAGCAGATTAGGGGAAGCTGAGGATCAAATCAGTGAATTAGAAGACAGAGTTAAAAATATCACTCAATTAGAGAACCCAAAAGAAAATAATTTTGAAAAACAGGAGGACAGCTTAGGGAGCTGTGGGACAACGTGAAGCATAACAATATTAGAATAGCAGGTGTCCCAGAAGAGGCAGAAAGGGAGAAAGGAATAGAGAAGATGTTTGAAGAAATAATGGCAGAAAACTTCCCTAACTTGGTAAAGAAAAAAGTCACATAAGTTCAGGAGGCAGAGAAAACCCCAAACATGAAGAACCCAAACAAATCCATGCCCAGACATATCATAATTAAAATGCTAAAATTTAAAGGCAAAGAGAGAATCTTAAAGGAAGCAAGAGAAAAGAACTGTTACTTACAAAGGAGTTCCCATAAGGGTGACACCTGATTTCTCATCAGAAACTCTACAGGCCAGAAGGGAATGGCATGAAGTACTCAAGGTAATGCAAAGCAAGGATCTGAGACCAAAATTACTATATCCAGCAGGACTATCATTCAAAATAGATGGTCAAATAAAAAGCTTCCCAGACAGAAAAAAAAAAAAAAGCTAAAGGAGTTCATTACCACCAAGCCAGCATTACAAGAAATGCTAAAGGGATTGCTAAGAAGAAGAAACAGAGAGAGAAATCTAGCCATACAGAATTAAAATGGCTATAAGTACCTCTCAATAATAACCCTAAATGTAAATGGATTAAATGCTCCAATGAAAAGGGGTGGCTGAATGGATACAAAAACATGACCCAACTATACGCTGTCTACAAGATATCCACCTCAAAACAAAACACACACACAGGATCAAAGTGAAGGGATGTAAAAAATTTTTTTCATGCAAATGGAAAAGAAAAAAGAGCTGGAGCAGCAATACTCATACCCGACAAAATAGACTTTAAAATGAGGGCCATCACAAGAGACAACAAAGGTCACTACATAATATTAAAGATACAAGAGATATAACCTTGGTAAACATATATTCACCCAATACAAGTGCACCTCAATAAATAAAAAAACTTCTAGAGGACTTTAATGGAGAAATTGAGAACAATACAATCATAGTAGGGGACTTTAACACCCCTCTGATTTCACTGGACAGATCTTTCAGACAATAACTTAACAAGAAAACAGACTCTAAAGGACACACTGGATTAGATAAATTTAACAGACATTTATAGAACATTTCACCCCAACGCAGCAGAATATACATTCTTCTCAAGGGCACATGGATCATTCACAAAGACAGACCACATGTTAGGACACAAAACAAGTCTCTAAAAGTTCAAGATGATTGAAATCATATCAAGTATCTTCTCAGATCACAGTGGAATAAAATTAGAAATCAACTACAGTTAAAACACCCAAAAACATTCAAACATCTGGAAGCTAAATAGCATGTTATTAAACAATGAATGGGTTACCAATGATATCAAGAAAGAAATAAAAAACTTCCTGGAGACAAATGAAAATGAATACACAACAACCCAAAATCTCTGGGACACAGCAAAAGCAGTCCTGAGAGGGAAGTTCATAGCACTACAGGCATACCTCAAAAAACAAGAAAAATCAACAATAAACTATTTAACCCTACAACTTAAAGAACTAGAAAGAGAACAATAAGAAAAGTGCAGAGCAAGTAGAAGGAAGGAAATAATGAAGATTAGAGCAGAAATAAATAACATAGAGACTAAAACAAACAATACAAAAATCAATGAAACCGAGAGCCGGTTCTTTGAAAGGATAAACAAAATTGATAAACCATTAGCCAGACTCATCAAGAAACAAAGAGAGAGGACCCAAATAAATAAAATCAGAAACAAAAGTGGAGAAGTAACCACAGACACTACAGAAATTGTAAGAAAAAGGATTGTAAGAAAATACTATGAACAACTATATGCCAACAAGCTGGACAATGTGGATGAAATAGGCAAATTCCTAGAAAAATACAATCTCCCAAAACTGAATCAGGAAGAATCAAAAAACCTGAATAGGCCAATAACAACCGATGAAATAGAAGCAGTAATAAAAAAAAAATAAAAAATAAAATAAAAATAAAAAAACTCCCACCAAACAAAAGCCCAGGTCTGGACAGCTTCACAGGGGAGTTTTTCCAAACATTCAAAGAAGAACTAACACCTATACTCATCATCAATTTCAGAAAATCCAAGAGGAAGGAACACTTTCAAACTCTTATGAAGCCAGCATTATCCTAATTCCAAAACCAGATAAAAACACTACAAAGAGAGATACAGGTGACAGACAGAGACTTCGCCCAGCTCAGATCGGGACCCAGGTAATAGACAAGAGACTTGGCCGACAGCAGTTGCCCTGTATCTAAATTCAGCCGAGCATTTGGAATGCTCAGGGCCCACTCAAGAATGCAAATAATCCTTCCCACTAATATTTACAGGGTAAACTAAGATTGTTGGTAGAGTATTAAATTTGACAGTAAAATAGTAATCAAGTTTTCAGATTAATTTAAATAGGCTAATTGAAATAAGTGAATATTCAAGTACTGGACAAAAAGCTGTTCTTAAAGTAATAACTAAAATTTCTATTGGTAGTTCATCTCATGGTAAAATTCCTGAATATGCAATGAACCTAAAGCAGTCATATGTGTGGGGGGAAAAAATTTTTTTTTAATTTAAAGTTATCAAGACTGCATTATAAAATTTACAAAACCCTCCATTAATAAAAAAAAAAAGGGGGAGGGATAGTAGGGCAATATCATGTAAGGAAAAATATCCTATAAGTAAATTACATCTAGAAAATTTTTGCTTTACCAAATTAAGTTTCATTTGCAATGCTAACAGCAAGACGGCCATTAAAAACACACATGGTGTCTAAATAAGACAAAGGAAAATCATTTGAACAAAAATAAAAAGGACCCCAAATCAATTATATAGAAAAGATTCCTTTATTAACTTGTGGTCGAGAATATATTTGTATATTTTCAGAAAACAACCCCAAGACCAGATGGATTCCTGCAACAGAGAGGAATTGACAGGTCTGCTCCAACCACGAAGACAAGAGGAAAAAACAGTCCAGAGATGGAAGGCGCTGACAACGCCTTGCCACGCGAGCAGTCAGCAGCTGTGTACCGCTGCAGGTTACCTAGGACCAAACCAGAGAGGGTCGGACCTGCATTGCCACCATGTGCCCACCATCCAGATATCACTGCTGACATGTACACATAAGGAACTGTTGGACATTGAAATTGGGACTCAAACATTTTTTTGTTTTGTCTTGTTTTGTTATTATATGTTTATTTCTAGTCTGCAAAGGCAAAACTTTTTAAAGGAAAGAAATGGTGGGAAAAAGATACAGAGGCAAAGAAGCATTGAACAGACTGTCAAACTACATTGGGAAGACAGGGGAGGTTGGGCGAGGAGGGCTGTAAGAGACCAACCGAAGGACTTGTACGCATGCATATAAGCACAACCAATGGATATAAGACACTGGGGCGGGGGGGAGAGTGGGCAGGTGAAGGCATGTCCTGGGGGTAGGGGAGGTCGGGGGGAGATCAATGGGGAAAAAAAAAAGGAGACATATGTACTACTATTTGTAATACTTAAAACAATAAAAAAAAAACAAAAAACAGCTACCATTAAAAAAAAAAAAAAAAAACACTACAAAGAGAATTACAGGCCAATATCCCTGATGAACATAGATGCTAAAATCCTCAACAAATATTAGCAAATTGCATCAGCAATATATTTAAAAGATCATACACCATGATCAACTGGAATTTATTCTGGGGATGCAAGGCTGGTATAATATTCACAAATCAATAAACGTGATACATCACATAAACAAATCGAAAGACAAATTTCACATGATCATATCAATAGACACAGAAAAAGCATTGGACAAAATCCAGCACCCATTTGTGATAAAAACTCTCAGCAAAGTTGGAATAGAGGGAGCATACTCAATGGACAAAAACTTAAACCATTTTTCCTAAGAATAGGAACAAGACAGGGATGCCCATTTTCACCACTCCTGTTCAACACACTACTGGAAGTGCTATCCATAGCAATTAGACAAGAAGAAGAAATAAAAGGCATCCAAATTGGAAAAGAAAAAGTAAAAGTGTCATTATTTGCAGATGACATGATATTGTACATAGAAATCCCCAAAGAATCCATAAAAAAACTATTAGACTTAATGAATGAATTTGGCAAGATATAAAATTAACACCCAGAAATCTATGGCTTTCCTATACACCAGTAATGAACTCACTGAAAAAGAAACTAAAAAAAAAAAAAAAATCCCATTTACCAATGCACCAAAAAAATTAAGATACCTAGTAATAAACTTAACTAAGAAGGTAAAAGACCTATACTCAGAAAACTACAGAATATTGAAAAAGAGATAGAGGAAGACATAATCAAATGAAAAATATACCATGTTCATGGATTGGTAGAATAAACATCATTAAAATATCCATACTACCCCAAACAATCTATAGATTCAATGCACTCCCCATTAAGATACCAACATAATATTTCACAGACCTAGAACCTACTCTCCAAAAATTCATCTGGAATAAAAAAAAAAGACCCAGAATAGCTGCAGCAATCCTGAGAAAGAAGAATAAACTTGGAGGGATTAAAATACCAGATATCAAGTTATGTTACAAAGCCACGGTTCTCAAAACTGCCTAATATTGGCACAAGAACAGACATATAGATCAATGGAACCAAAGAGAAAAACCCAAAAATTGACCCAAGTCATTATTCTCTTTTTTTTATTTATTTTTAATTTAATAAATCTTTATTCAGATTGTTACAATTGTTTCTCCTTTTTTCCCCCATAGCTCCCCTCTACCTGGTTCCCACCCCACCCTCTGCCCTTACCTCCCTCCCACTGTCCTCATCCATAGGTGTACGATTTTTGTCCAGTCTCTTCCTGCACCACCCCCCCATATCTCTTTCCCCCTGAGAATTATCAATCCACTACCTTTCTATGCCCCTGATTCTATTATATTCACCAGTTTATTCTGTTCCTCAGGTTTTTAATTCACTTGATTTTTAGGTTCACTTGTTGATAGATATGTATTTGTTGTTCATAATTTTTATCTTTATTTTTTTCTTCTCCCACTTCTTAAAGAATACCTTTCAGCATTTCATATAATACTGGTTTGGTGGTGATGAACTCCTTTAGCTTTTTCTTATCTGTGAAGCTCTTTATCTGACCTTCAATTCTGAATGATAACTTTGCTGAGTAGAGTAATCTTGGTTGTAGGTTCTTGCTATTCATCACTTTGAAAATGTCTTGCCACTCCCATCTGGCTTGCATAGTTTCTGTTGAGGAATCAGCTGACAGTCGTATGGGTGCTCCCTTGTAGGTAATTAACTGCTTTTCTCTTGCTGCTTTTAATATTCTCTCTTTGTCTTTTGCTCTTAGAATTTTAATCATGATGTGTCTTGGTGTGGTCCTCTTTGGATTCCTTTTGTTTGGGGTTCTGTGCGCTTCCTGGACTTGTAAGTCTTTTTCTTTCATCGGGTGGGGCAAGTTTTCAGTCATTATTTCTTCAAATAGGTTTTCAGTATCTTGCTCTCTCTCTTCTTCTGGCACCCCCATAATTCGGATGTTGGTACACTTGAAGTTGTCCCAGAGGCTTCTTACACTATCTTCAACTTTTTGGATTCTTTTTTCTTTTTGCTTTTTCGGTTTAGTGTTTTTTGCTTCTTTGTATTTCAATTCTTTGACTTGATTCTTGCATTCCTCTAGTCTGCTGTTGGGTCTCTGTATAATATGTTTTATTTCAGTCAGTGTACGTTTAATTTCTAGTTGGTCCTTTTTCATATCCTCGAGGGTCTCATTATATTTATTGGCCTTTTCTAGGATATTCTTGAAAAGCCTTTTAACCGTGGTTTTGAATTCTATATCCAGTCGTTTGTTTTCCTCCATTTCTTTTGTTTGTGATCTGTTTCTTTGTCACCACATTTTTACTGCTTCCCTGAGTTGGTAGGATAGCTTTGTGTGCTAGGTTTCCTATATGGCCCAGTGGATCGCCTCCCAGTTACCTGAGGTGGACACTCTTGGTGCACCCCTTTGTGGACTGTGTGTACAGCCTTGTTGTAGTTAAGTCCTGATTGTTGTTGGTATCACTGGGAGGAATTGACCTCCAGGCCAGTTGTCTGTGAGGATCAGCTGTGTCTACCCTGGGAGAAGTTCAGTGCTGGAGACAGCCTTATAGGATGAGACTTGCCAAGTTGCAAAAGCTTCTGTGCTCAGCTTGGATGGGGTGAAGTCTCAGGGCGGAGCAGACAGTCTTGGCTTCCAGTCAGCCCTGCCCTTGCGCACGCACCCGTGCCTCCAGACCTCTGGCTTCCCCGCCTCTGGAGCCTCCGCCCGAGAGTCCAGATTCCCCCTGCAAGAGCGTGGGTCCTCAGGGGCTCGCCTGGAACTGGGGTTCAGTGCAGTCAGAACTGGGGTTCAGTGCATTCAGGAGCTTCCGACTCCCTTCTGCTAGGGAAAGCCTGTGGCAACCTCCACAGTCTTTGTGCGCACTGGCTCGCGCGCTTTCAGATCCCTGCCCACCACGGCTCCCCCAGGATCTCCAAGTCTCCCAAGTGCCTTTCTCTTTACCTGATAGTCCAGACTCCCCCTGTATGAGCCTGGGTCCACGGGGTTTCGCCCGGAACTGGGGTTCAGTGCAGTCGGAACAGGGGTTCAGTGCAGTCGAGGGCTTCCTTCCCCCTCCCGCCAGAGAAAGTCAGCCAGGCTCTCAGCCACCCTTCCTTTCTGCGAGCACAAAGACCCTTTGCGGTTCCTCAATGTTTTGCCGTTCCTCCAGTTCGCAAGCTTTTCTCTTTCCTTCTATTTGTAGAATTTCCACTCAGCCAGCTTTCCTGTGGTTTGGATGATGTCCATTCTGTCTTTCAGTTGTAGTTTTGAAATTGTTGTGTGAGGCAGCAATTTAGGTGCTTACCTATGCCGCCATCTTGGTTTCTCCCAAGCCATTATTCTCGATTAATATTTGACAAAGGAGGCAAGAGCATAAAATGGAGTCAAGATAGTCTCTTCAATAAATGGTGTTGGGAAAATTGGACAGATACATGCAAAAAAATGAAACTAGACCACCAACTTACACCATACACAAAAATAAACTCAAAATAGATAAAGGACTTAAATGTAAGACGGGATACCATAAAAATCTTAGAAGAGAAAAAAAAAAAGGAGACATATGTACTACTATTTGTAATACTTCAAACAATAAAAAAAATAAATAAATAAAAACAAAAAAAAATGTCAAGTGAAGCAAGAAAAAAAAAATCTTAGAAGAACCCATAGGTAGCAAAATATCAAATATATGTGGTAGCAATATCTTTACTGATACAGCTCCTAGGGCAATGGAAACTAAAGACAAAATAAACAAATGGGACTACATCAAAATAAAAAAAACTTTTGCATAGCAAAAGAAACCATCAATAAAACAACCAGAAAGCCCACTGCTTGAGAGAACATATTTGCCAATTTATCTCCAATAAGGGCTTAATCTCCAAAATTTACAGGGAACTCATACAATTTAACCAAAGGAAGATAAACAATTCATTCAAAAAATGGGCAAAGGACCTAAATAAACCCTTTTCAAAAGAGGACATAAAGAAGGCTGAGAGACATATGAAAACATGCTCAAAGTCACTAATCATCCCAGAGATGCAAATCAAAATGACAATGAGGTACCATTTCACACCTGTCAGAATGTCTATCATCAACAAATCAACAAATGACAAGTGCTGGAGAGGATGTGGAGAAAAAGGAACCCTCTTGGCACTGCTGGTGAGAATGCAGACTGGTGCAACCACTGTGAAAAACAGTATGGAGTTTCCTCAAAAAATTAAAAATAGAACTCCCATTTGACCCAATAATCCCACTTCTAGGAATATGTCCTAAGAAACTAGAAACACCAATCAGAAAGGATATATGCACCCCTATGTTCCTAGCAGCACAATTAACAATAGCTAAGATTTGGAAACAGCCTAAGTGCCCATCAGCAGATGAGTGGATTAAAAAACGGTGGCACATCTACACAATTAATTACTATGCCGCTATAAAAAAGAAGGAATTCTTACCATTTTCAACATCATGGATGGACCTGGAGAACATCATGGTAAGCAAAATAAGCCAGTTGGAGAAAGATAAATATCACATGATCTCACTCATTTGTGGAATATAATGAACAACACAAACTGATGAACAAAAATAGAGCCAGAAGGAGGGAAAATATTTAAAATATAATAGAAGTAATTGTGTTATTTGCAGATTTTTAATATTTCCTCCAACTTTTGTTGTACTAACCGTACTATATAAGTACAGTTTTGGTAATATTATTATATTTAAAGTCCTTTTTTCTTGATATTAATGTTTATTGCATGTAAAAATATAAAAATAAAAAATAAAAACTTAAAAAATATTAGAAGATGACTTATGAACATATTTTTAGCAAAATAATATATTTGTAAATATACAAATATTTGTAAATAGTTGTAAAAATCCTTGAGAGAACCACAAAATAAAAGGGAAAAGGATATAAACCAATGATCTACTCTAAGGATGACATTGATAAAAATAATAATCTTTGCAATCATCACAAAACAAAACATCAATATGATACCACCTAAAGAAACTAACAAAATTTCAAAATAGTAATAATACCTACTGGTGGGAAGCTATGGTAAAGCAATACTTATGCCTTTTCAGAAAGCAATGTAGCAAGGATCACAAAAAATTTTATATACTTTAGATATATTAATACTATTCCTAACATTTTATTTTGAAAAATAATCCAAAAGAGAGGAAAGGTTTATGAGTACAATAAATTTTTTTTAAAAATTGAAGATATCCTCATTGTCCAACAATCCTATATAATAGAGGTAATATGCAAATTGACTCTCACGCCATCAAAAGATGGCTGTGCCCACAGCAGAGGCAGGGTTCCTGTAACGAGTCATAACAAGTGATCAACAGGGACCTGAGGCTGTGTGGCTCCAGGCTGGGGTGGGGTACCTGAGGCTGTGGCCCCCACCAGCGGGGCATGACTGGGGACCTCAGGCCATGCCCCCCACCTGGAGGGGCTTGACAGGGGCACTCAGGCCATGCCCCCTGCCCTGGCGCCATGCCGGGGGACCTCAGGCTGTACCTCCCACCTAGCAGGGCTTGACAGGGGACTTCAAGGCACGCTCCCCACCCCGGCCTGGGGGCCTAAGGCCCTGTCCCCCTCTCTGGCACCGAACCGGGGGACCTCAGGCCACACCTCCCACCCAGCAGGGCTAGATGGGGGACCTCAAGTGCACCCCCCACCCTGGTGCTGGGCCAGAGGACCTCAGGCCATGCCCTCCTCCCCAGTTCCAGGCCAGGGGACATGAGGGTGCACCAGGGGACCTGAGGCTGTGCCCCTCACCTGGCAGGGCTTGACGGGGGACCTGAGGCTGCGCTCTCCACCTGGCACCAGGCCAGGGGACCTGAGGTTGCACCCGCCCCACCCCCACCCCAGCGGGACTTGACAGGGGTGGGGCTGGCCGGGTCTGGGTCTTGCTCGATTTCGAGGCGCACGCGGATAGGCAGGGACTTGACTCTGGGTCCTGCAGCATGCCCCAGACTCTGATAGGAGGAAGATTTTCGTATATATTTTACTAATTTTCTTTCATCTCTGACACTTCTATTTTAGAGAAAGGGCAAATAGCAATATTAAAATATTTCGTCTAAGTAATTCCCTTTTAATGTGCACAAATTTCATGCACCAGGCAACTAGTATGTAAATGATTACATGAAGTACACTATATCAACTCAATAAGACATTGTACAATAAGTAAAATTTATCATTATGAAACTTATGACAACTTGAAAAAATAACCTATAGATTAAAAAACAAATGCTAATATACATCTATAGCATGATTCCAACTATATAAAAATCACTTATACATAGGAAAGCAGGAGAGTCTTCGCCCTTTTGGCTCTCTGAGCAGTATCATGGCGCTGGGCAAGAATATGTGCCTTACAAAAGGTGGCCAAAGGTGAGCTAAGAAGAAAGTGAAGTGATAGACCCATTTTCTAAGGAAGATTGGTATGATGTGAACACACCAGCTATGTTCATTATAAGAAATATCAGGAAAACACTAGAACTCAAGGAACCAAAATTGCATCTGATGGTCTCAAGGGTCATATTTTTTAAGTGAACCTTGCTGACCTGCAGAATAATGAAGTTGCTTTAGACAATTCAAGCTAATTACTGAGGATGTCCAGGGCAAAAACTGCCTGACTGCTTTCCATGACATGGATCTTACCCATGACAAAATGTGCTCTGTGGTCAAAAATGGCAGACCATGACTGAAGTTCATGTTGATTTCAAGACAGCTGATAGTTATTTGCTTCATCTATTCTCTGTTGGTTTTGCTAGAAAACCCAACAATCAGATTTGGAAGACCTTTTATGCTCAGCATCAATAGGTATGCCAAATCCTGAAGAAGATGATAAAAATCACGACCCAAAAGGTGCAGACAAATGACTTGAAAGAAGTGGTCAATAAACTAATTCCAGAGAGCACTGGAAAACACATAGAAAAGGCTTGCCAATCTATTTATCTACTTGATGATGTCTTTGTTAGAAAAGTCAAAATGCTGAAGAAGCCTAAATTTGAATTGGTAAAACTGGTGGAGCTCCACTGTGAAAGTAGCAGTTCTGGAAAAGCTACTGGAGATCAGACAGGTGCCAATGCTGAATGAGCTGATGGATAGGAGCCCCTAGTCCAAGAATCTGGTTAAAAGTTAGATATTTAATGGTGACAAATAAAAAATTCTAATAAAAGATCCCATTTGTGATTTTAAAAAAAGAAGCCAAGAGAGTGAAAAAAATTAAATGCTCATTTTTTAGATGTGAGAAAAGTACTCTACATTTTAATATCTATCGCATTTATATAAAGCATTTTTAAAATAAAGTGAAATTTATATAAAATATTTATGTATGATATAAAACTCTGGCATTCACTAGATCCGTAGTCGGCAAACTGTGGCTCACAAGCCACATGCGGCTCTTTGGCCCTTTGAATGTGGCTCTTCCACAAAATACCACGGCCTGGGCAAGTCTATTTTGAAGAAGTGGCATTAGAAGAAGTTTAAGTTTAAAAAATTTGGCTCTCAAAAGAAATTTCAATCGTTGTACTGTTGATATTTGGCTCTGTTGACTAATGAGTTTGCCGACCACTGCACTAGAGCAATGCTAGAAAATTAATAGAATCTGATTCAATCCTTCCCTTAGCTGCAAATTTGTCAGGGTAGGGCAGTCCTATAACCTATCTTGGCTGCAGGCATCTACCTTACCTGTAAAACAACAGGAAATATATTGAATTAGTGAGCCTTACACTTTTTTAATCCTACAATTCTTTGTTCAAACTAAATTGTATGTGAAATAGATGAAAGTAGAGCTCCCGTGGCTAAAGTATAAGGAGACGGTTAGTGCTCTGCAGGTTGGTTTCATTATCTCTCTCCTCCTTGAACTCTACCTCTGAAAGCAATCTCTGAGAAGGCTCTGAGGAAGCCAGGTAAAAAAAAAACGCATTAAAAATTCTGATGGTCCCTTTATATCTAAACTATAGTTATTGAAATTTTATGGTCCTTTTCTATTATAATTTTTCATGTATGTAACATATTCTCAACTAGATTACAAAGACTTTTATGTTAGAAACTGTCTCTTATAAATTGGCTTTCCCCATCTAAATTTGCTTTGCTATATCCACCCAGAGAAAGAATCACTGAACAAATAAACAAAATGGAATGCTAAAATTAAAATATTGGTGTGGTTCAGTGGATGAGCATCAACCTATGAACCAGGAGGTCATGGTTTGATTCCCAATCTGGGTTGCAGGCTTGATCCCTAGGAGGCAGCTGGTCAATGATTCTCTCTCATCCTTGATGTTTCTATCTCTCTCTCCCTCCGCTTTCCTCTCTGAAATTATATATATAATAAAGAGCTAACATGCAAATGGTTGTCACACCCTCATGTCATCACACCATAACAGCTCAGACACTCAACACTGGGGAGAGAGGAATGGGGAGCAGCCAGGCTGTGGCCTGGGAGAGGGACAAGCCACCTGCCCTGTGGTCCCAGGTGCCAGCGGCTGCACCTGTGGCTGTGCCCAGGAGAAGGACAAGCCACCCACCACACAGTCCCAGGTGCCAGCGGCTGCGCCTGCGCCTGCATCCCAGGATAGGGGCAAGCTGCCTGCCCCGCGGTCCCGGGCACCTGTGGCTGCGGCCTGGGCAAAGCGACCCACCCACAGTCCCCTGCAGCTGAGGCCGGCCTGGGCAAAGCCAGTCCGGGTCCTGGGTGCATGCGGCTGGCCCAAGAGAGGGAAGCCCAAGTCCCAGGTGCCTACAACCAGCTGAAGGAGGGAATCCTGGGTCTCAGGTGCGGGGCGAGGCAGAGGCAGTTAGGGGTAATCAGGCAAGCAGGGGAGCAGTTAGGGGCAATCAGGCAGGCAGGCAGAGGGGTTAAGGGTAATCAGGCAGGCGAGTGGTTAGGAGCCAGAGGTCTCAATTGTGAGAGGCAATCAGACATCCCCAGTGGGGTCCCAGTTTGGAGAGGGTGCAGGCCAAGCTGAGGAACCCCCTCCCTCCCCATGCACAAATTTCATGCACCAGGCTTCTAATATATACACTGAGTGGCCAGATGGCCAGATCATTATGATCTCTGAACGCATAATAATCTGGCCACTCTGTGTATGTCCTATAGGCTAATATACAAATTATATCCTTTAGGACCCCACCCATGCACGAATTCATACACACACACACACACACACACACACACACACACACACTAATAAAAGAGAAACATGCAAATTAACCATCACTCTGCTACACCCACCAGCCAATCAGGAGAGAGTGTGCAAATTAACCCAACTAAGATGGCGGTGGCCACAGAGCTGGAGCAAGCAGAAGGCTGGCCCTGGCTGGCCCACCCTGGCTGGCCCTGGCCTCTGCTCAAGGCTACAAAGTTTCAATTATAAAAGATAAATAAGCCGAAACCAGTTTGGCTCAGCGGATAGAGCGTCAGCCTGCGGACTGAAAGGTCCCAGGTTTGATTCCAATCAAGGGTATGTACCTGGGTTGTGGGCACATCCCCAGTAGGGGGCATGCAGGAGGCAGCTGATCGATGTTTCTCTCTCATCGATGTTTCTAACTCTCTATCTCTCTCCCTTCCTCTCTGTAAAATAATCAATAAAATACAAAAAAAAAAAAAAAGATAAATAAATCCCAGATACTTGCTTCCTGCTGGCCCTGGCCTCCGCTCAAGGAGGCACTGGAAGAAAAAAAAAAGAAAAGAAAAAAAGCCCCTTGCCCCCATGGGGTGAGGGTCCCTGCTGGGGGCTTGGCCAGCCTGCAAACAGCCATTAGCCCCTCACCCAGCTTGGCCAGGCACCCCAGTGGGGACCCCCACCCTAAAGGGGCTGTGGCCAGCTTGAAAATAGCCCTCAGCCCCTCACCCAGACTGGCCATGCCCTCCCCAGAGGGGACCCTCACCACATGGGGGCAAAGACGGCCTTCTAACCCCCACAGGCCCCTTGCCCAGGCCACCCCACACCCCAAGGAAACCCCCACAGTGATCTGAGACACCCTTCAGGGCAAACCACCCGGCCCCCACCCATGCACCCCTCTATCTATACTAATAAAAGGGTAATATACTAATTAGACTGGGAGACCTTCCAGAAGACTTCTGGGAGTTATTCTGGACAAAGCCATGGTGGCGGGGCCAAGGTAGAGGCGGTTAGAGGCCAAGAGGGGTAGTTGTGGGTGATCAGGCCAGGATGGGACAGCAGTGGTGGGTGATGGGGGGCCATTGGGGGTGATCAGGCTGGTGGGGGGGGCAGTTGGGGGCAAGCAGGCCATCAGTGGGGGTCATCTGGGGGTGATTAGGCCAGCAGGGGGAGGGGTAGTTGGAGTGAGCAGGCCAGCAGGGGAGCAGTTGGGGGCAAGCAGGCCTGCAGGGGAGGCAGTTGGGGGTGATCAGGCTGGCGGGGGGGGCAGTTGGGGGTGATCAGGCTGGCGGGGGGCGGCAGTTGGGGGTGAGCAGGCCAGCAGGCAGAGTGGTTAGGGGCAATCAGGCAGGCAGGCAAGCAGGTGAGCAGTTAGGAGCCAGCAGTCCCGGATTGCAAGAGGGATGTCGGACTGCTCGTTTAGGCCCGATCCCTGTAAACCAGCAGTAGGACATCCCTCAAGGAGTTGATTGGAGAGGGTGCAAGCCAGGCTGAGGGACACCCCCGGCCCTGTGCACGAATTTCATGCATTGGGCCTCTAGTGTATACACACACACACATATACACACACTGAGTGGAGTGGTCAGATTATTATGTGTTCAGAGATCATAATAATCTGGCCACTCAGAGTGTGTGTGTGTAAATATGTGTGTGTGTGTGTGTGTGTGTGTGTGTGTGTGTGTGTGTGTGTGTGTGTATTTTTATATACACACACACACACACACACACACACACACACATATATATATAAATATGCAAAGTGTCCCCTCAGGAGTTCGACTGGGAGTTTGATCATTCTCTATGAGGTGTGCTGACTGCCAGGGGGCAGTGCAGAATGAAGGAAGGCCCCAGCCGGCAGCCAAAAGGCCCCGGTCGGCCCTGATCACCAGCCAGGCCTAGGGACCCTACCCATGCATGAATTTCATGCACCAGGCCTCTAGTATAAATATATGACATGATTCAGCAATAAGTTGTTGTCTTCTGATTAATCAAAGTTATATATAAAGTACACATGATATAGCAATTTTCATAGAATTGCAGTAAAATTAAATTGGAATAATTTAGGCATATTAACCAGTATTTTCTGAGATAAAAAGCATTAAAGATAAAAGTCCCCTGGTAGGTACAAATCCTCTTGCTTCCTAAAATTCCCAAGATATTTTTAGTTCATGACTTGGGTAGAACCAAAGCAGGTTTACTTGTAATATTCAGGTTTATTATCTAAAATTCTTTAGAGAGAATCCATATTACCCTTGTAAAAATCTGATGTGTTTGGCCTAATGGATATGAATCCTGACATAGTATTGTACTCTCTTTACCATGTTTAAAATTCTCACTATTAGAATAATTTCTCTTGGATAAATGATGATTAAGAAGACAAATGAGTAAATATCTTCCTTCTAGCAAGCAGATCTTCCATTAATATGTTATCATATGTTGGTTAATTGGATTAGCTAGTGGCCCCCCAAGAATGTATAAAGATCACATGGTTGAAGGATTGGAAAAGAGAAAACTGGATAGAGGAAACATTGCCAAACTCTCAAGAAACCAGAGCAAGAATTGTCTAGAATTCTGGAGGGTATAGGACAAATATGTGGAAAAGAGCAAATAAAAGGGAAAATCCCACTTATCAAAACGGGAAATGTAAGTCAATGACAGCCAAACCACTTAACAAAACATTCAACTATGTACCTCTTTCAAAACTCAAAAATCAAAACCACTTTCCAATGAAAAGCAAAGACCCAAACTAGTCTCAGGTTGTAGAATCTATCTACTCTCGTGGTAGAGAGAAGGGCTAGGGAAGGATGTTAAAGGGATCCCACACTCTGATCCTTCAACTTCGGGGACACTACATAGTTCAACATTGTGGTTGCAGAATGCCATGCACGCTTTAGTGATTCCCTTATGACTCCTGTCTTTGAAGTGAGAATGAATAAGAAACTTGTACAAAGAAGAATGGACCTCAGGTTTCCCAAGACACAGAGCCTGGCAGCCATCTGAGGGCCCAGTTAGAATTGATCCACATGAACTGATCATATGGTTGTAGTAGTCCAGGAAATACATTTCCTCTTAAGATTTCTGAACTATCTCTCTGCCTTTCAAGTAATCCATTGCTAACACTCTTTTTTATAGCACATCAGCTACTGAAATGTGATAATGACAGTTTTTATTAACCCAGAAAGTTCAGAGGGACAAGGAAGCAGAATGTGTCTTGGCTTCAGGGCATAAGACAACGTTGTAGAACAGCGCTGTTAAAATTTACAGTTGTCAGAAGCATCTGCTGGCTGCATTTAGATTCAAGACACCAACATTTATAAGATACTTGACAAAGTATATTTTAAGTCTTCCCAGAGAATACTGTTCCCCAATGTCCTGTCAGTAGGGATTTCCATGGAAAGACAAATGCATATTTAACATAATCTCATGCTTCTAAATTCTTCTTAAAATTGTCTTCATTTTAATAATCAAACTACATTAAATCTGTACCTAAATATTAAGAAAAAAAGATAACTCAATCTTCACAGTTGAATATTTCTCCCACTTCTCATTGTGTCCATAAAAGAGTGAAAATATTTTCTATTTCAGAGCCTAGAAAATTCTATCAGATACTGCCCACAATTAACTTTTACGTTAGCCAGTTATATTTTTTAATTTTTCCAGAAATTGTACAGATTATATGCTTCAAAATTGCCCTTTCGGCTGGTCTCAGGACAGATTAGAACAAGTTCCAGAAACCTTGGTAACTGCCACTTACTCAGATTCCACAGAACAAAATGTTTTTGGCCCAATCTGAATCCTATTAGGAACCTGAGAATGATGAAAAACAGTTTATTCAGGGCCAAGTACAGTGTGCACGGCATGTTGTATGCTGTTAGTTCTGAGATTAACGATGTACCCGGGCCCAGAGGTAAAAATATCCAGCATATATCCCAGCAAAGTTGTATCATGGAGAATTCTAACTTCTTATAATTAAGGATTTGTCATAAGGGAGGCATTTGTGCTTCCAGAAGTCATGAATTGACCCTTATTAACCTAGATCTATTATCTGCCATTATGTGAAATTTCTGGGGGGAGACACAGAAACACCTCAAACTATCACCGGAGGTTATTGCTGATATTACTGCTGTGTTACTCTCCTCTATAGGACTATGTCAGAGATGTCCAACTGGTGAACTATGACACATTGGTGTGCATCCAGTGGTTTTATAAGTTTACTAAAGGCCCAGTGCAGGAATTCATGCATGGGTGGGGTCCCTCAGCATGGCCTGTGGGGGTGGGGCCGAAATCAGCAGTCCAATGCCACCTGCTGCTCCTGCTCATCCCAGCTCCACTGTGCCTGCCATGGGCTCGTGCCCAGTCAGTCCTGATAGGGAGATGCTCATGCTGATGCAGCGGCTCTTGCCAGCCATGAGCCTGGAGTCTGGCGCCTGTCCTGTGGGAGGTGGGGGTGGGGGTGTGTGGCCAGGATGCGATCAGCCCTCTGAGTGGGTGGTGGGATGCCCTTGCCAGCCCTGCCCTGGATCTGGATCCGTCCCACTTACATTCGCGCTGGTTGTTGGGAGCCACCTGGCGGCCGCTTTTTTATTATTTCTTCCTTGCAGAGCATCTGGGGGGGGGGAGAGGACTCAGTGCCAAAGGCTGACTTCCAGGAGGCCTGTGGCACTGTCGGGATCATGTAGGCAGCATCAGTCATCAGTGCCTGGCCCATTCTCAGGAGATTGGACCTGCAGGACTACTGAGGGAGTGGCTGCCACAGGGCTGGTGGGCCTCCGGGGCAGGTTGGTCAGTTGAGTGGCACTCCCTTTGTGGGAGCACACTGCCCACCAGGGGACAGCTCCTGCATTGAGCATCTGCCCCCTGGTTGTCAGTGTGCGTCATAGCTACTGGTCGACTGGTTGTTCAGTTGCTTAGGCTTTTATATATATAGACTAGACGTCCTCCGTGCACTGGTAGGGTCCCTCGAGGCTGGTGGCAGCCGACCGGGTACTCCCTCCCTTCACCTGGCTGCCTGACACTGGAGCCTCTCTCCCAGGGCCTCCCTCCCTTCCCCTGGCCGGCCCCGCCCCCTGGTTGAACTCCCGGTCAAGGGGACAATTTGCATACTACACTTCCATTATATAAGATGTGGAAATACTAATCCACTTAGGTCTTGGGGCTGGAATTCCCCCATCAGATAGCTTTGATCTCAATAAGCATTTTCCAGAATTTTCTAGACAGAAGTTAGGATCAGGCTCATTCTGTACCCACAGATGGAGAACACAAGATGAGACAGCATGCTGTACCTACTGCTCCTCACAGCATCATTAGCTTCGCCAAAAAAGTGATTTATAACCTGGATGTCTGCCTTAGCATTCTGGGGTAGCCACATCACACCACTCATGTTGCTCAACAGGCCTATGGGGCTGGCAGAAGAGTTCACACTCAGTAAGTGAAGAAAGGCGCTCTCCCTGCAGGGAGCACACCTCTGCCTTTGCCTTTCCCCTCCCAGCCCCAGACACTATACCATTAGCTTCCTCACTCCTAAACTCCAAGAGCTCTTCCTTTACAGCCATAACTTGTTTGTTAAGCCCATCCTATCTAATAAAAGAGAAACATGTAAATTGACCATACTTCTGCTACACCCAGGAGCCAATCAAGAGTGAGTATGCAAATTAGAGGAGAAACCAAGATGGCAGCATAGGTAAACACCTAAACTGCTGCCTCGCACAACAATATCAAAACTACAACTAAAAGACAGAACAGACACCATCCAGAACCACAGGAAAGCTGGCTGAGTGGAAATTCTACAACTAGAAGAAAAGAGGAAAGCACATTGAGTCTCAGAGGAGCTACAAAAGGCTGAGGTATGGAGGCTCGCACACAGAGAGGAAGGGCATCTGTGTGCACGGGTGGCTGAGTGCGCTGCTGGCTTTCTAAAGCAGGAGGCAGAAGGAAACTCCTGACTGCACTGAACTCCAGTCCCGGGTGAGACGCTGGGAAACCAGACTCATTCAGGGGGAATCTGGGCTGTCAGGAAAATGAAAGCACACTGAGACTCAGGAGATGCGGAAGGCAGAGGTCTGGCGTGCGCAGAAAGGACTGACTGCTGAATGCACGGGAGGCTGAGTGCGCAGCTGGCTTTCTAAAGCAGGAGGGAGCCAAAATCGGTTTGGCTCAGTGGATAGAGTGTCAGCCTGTGGACTGAAAGGTCCCAGGTTCGATTCCGGTCAAAGACATGTACCTGGGTTGCGGGCACATCCCCAGTAGGGGGCATGCAGGAGGCAGCTGATCGATGTTCCTCTCTCATCGATGTTTCTAACTCTCTATCTCTCTCCCTTCCTCTCTGTAAAAAATCAATTAAATATATATTTTTAAAAATAATAAATAAATAAAGCAGGAGTGAGACAGAGGCTCTTGACTGCATTGAACTCCAGTTCCAGGCAAATTTCTGAGAACCCCGACTCATTTGGGGAGAAACTGGACTGTCTGGCAGTGGGCAAAACTCAAGGGTGGCTTTCTCTCATAGGTGCTTGCAGCAATTACCGAGGGACACTGAGACCCAGGGGCCTCATAGGGCAGGGCTGATGGGAAACTAAGGCTGTCTGCTCCACCCTGAAACTCTACCCCATCCATGCTGAACACAGAGGCTTTTGCAATTTGGCAAGTCTTGTCTCATAAGGGTGTCTCCAGCACAGAAGTGTTCCCAGCATAGACACAGCTGATCCTCACAGCCAGTTGGCCTGGAGGTCATTTCCTCCCAATGATACCAACAACAATCAAGACTTAACTACAATAAGGCTGAGCACACAGTCCACAAAGGGGTGCACCAAGAGAGTCCACCTCAGGTTAATGGGGAGGCTGAGCCACTGTGCCCTGGAGGACACCTACCACACAAAGCTACCCTACCAACTCAGGGAAGCAGCGCAAATATGGAGACCAAGAAAAAGATCACAAATGAAAGAAATGGAAGAAAACAAATGACTGGATATAGAGTTCAAAACCATGGTTATAAAGTTTTTCAAGAATTTCCTAGAAAAGGCTGATAAATTTAGTGAGACCTTTGAGGATATGAAAAAGGACCAACTAGAAATTAAACATACACTGACTGAAATAAAAAATATTATACAGAGACCCAACAGCAGATTAGAGGAACGCAAGAATCAAGTCAAAGTTTTGAAATACAAAGAAGCAAAAAACACTCAGCCGGAAAAGCAAAAAGAAAAAAGAATCCAAAAAGTTGAAGAGAGTGTAAAGAGTCTCTGGGACAACCTCAAGCGTACCAACATCAGAATTATGGGGGTGCCAGAAGAAGAGAGAGAGCAAGATACTGAAAACCTATTTGAAGAAATAATGACTGAAAACTTTCCCCACCTGGTGAAAGAAATAGACTTACAAGTCCAGGAAGCGCACAGAACCCCAAACAAAAGGAATCCAAAGAGGACCACACCAAGACACATCATAATTAAAATGCCAAGAGCAAAAGATAAAGAGAGAATATTAAAAACAGCAAGACAAAAACAGTTAATTACCTACAAGGCAGCACCCATATGACTGTCAGCTGATTTCTCAACAGAAACTATGCAGGCCAGATGGGAGTGGCAAGAAATATTCAAAGTGATGAATAGCAAGAACCTACAACCAAGATTACTCTACCCAGCAAAGCTATCATTCAGAATTGAAGGTCAGATAAAGAGCTTCACAGATAAGAAAAAGCTAAAGGAGTTCATCACCACCAAACCAGTATTATATGAAATGCTGAAAGGTATTCTTTAAGAAGAGGAAGAAGAAGAAAAAGGTAAAGATAAAAATTATGAACAACTAATACATGTCTATCAACAAGTGAACCTAAAAATCAAGTGAATTAAAAATCTGATGAACAGAATAAACCGGTGAATGTAAAAGAATCAGGGGCATAGAAAGGGAGTGGACTGACAATTCTTGGGGGAAAGGGGTGTGGGGGGTGCAGGAAGAGACTGGACAAAAATCGTACACCTATGGATGGGGACAGTGGGAGGAGGTAAGGGCAGAGGGTGGGGTGGGAACCTGGTGGAGGGGAGCTATGGGGGTAAAAAGGAGAAACAATTGTAATAATCTGAACAATAAAGATTTATTAAATTTAAAAAAAACACCAAATTAACCCAACAAAGATGGTGGTTAATTTGCATATGCAGGCTCCCAGCAGGCCTGTAGGCCGGCACTTAGGCCCTGAGCGGCAGGGGCCCCAGAATACACCCCCCCCCCTCCAGGACTATGGGTGCAGCCACTTGCGTGCTCCAGCACCAAGGGGCGGTTCAGGTCCACGCCCCCAGCCCGGCACCCATGACCAGGGACTGGCTGCTGACCTCTGGAGTGTGAGGAGACCCTGGCAGCTGCCACCGTGCTCGGCCCAGGGATCCCTGCATGCCCCCCAGCCCAGAGCCCATGATGGGGCTGGCTGCTGGCCTTGGGGGCTTCGGAGACGGGGATGTTCCCGCCCTGCCCCTAGTCGCTTGCGTGTGTGTCCGCGCCAAGCAGCGTTCAGTTACACACCCCCAGCCCAGTGCCCACAATGGAGGGTGGGGGGAGGGGCAGCTGGCTGCCGGTCTCTCAGGTGTGCAGAGACTCTGGTGGCCACCACCAGGTGGCAGGGACACCCCCCTAGCCCAGTGGATACAACGCAGGGGCCGCATGAGCTGCAGGGGAAACACCATTTTAAAAAATAAATATATTTTATTGATTTTTTTTTAAAGAGAAGAAGGGAGAGGAATAGACAGTTGGAAACATCAATGAGAGAGAAACATCGATCAGCTGCCTCCTGCACTGCCCACTGGGGATGTGCCTCCCACCAAGGCACATGCTCTTAACAGGAATCAAACCTGGGACCCTTCAGTCTGCAGGCCCATGGTCTATCCACTGAGCCAAACCAGTTCGAGAGTAAATACCTTTTCTGACCACTCATTGGCTAAGCTCCCTGTATGCTGCCACTTGCAGTGTTCTTGGTAACTTGGGTTATAAGAATCCAAGAAGGTGATCTAGGGTTTTTCCACCTCACTCCTGGAGGCAAAAACAAAGGTCCGCTGATGGAGGGGCTAAGAAATGTCATATCCTGCCCTAGCCAGTTTGGCTCAGTGGATAGAGCCTCGGTCTGCTGACTGCAGGGTCTGGGTTCAATTCTGATCAAGGGCATGTACCTAGGTTACAGGCTACTCCCTGGCCGGGGCCCAGGTCAGGGCTCATGCAGGAGGCAACCAATCAAAGTGTCCCTCTCACATTGATGTTTCTCTCTGTCTCTCCCTCTCTCTTCCACACTCTCTAAAAATCAATGGAAACATATCCTCAGGTGAGGATAAAAAAAAAATAGAAAGAAATGTCATATCCTATGAAAGACACATCTTGAAAATGCCTAAAGAAAGTTGTCATTTTTTTCACAGTGAAGGCACTAGAGTCCATGTTGATGAAAACACCGTGGCGGCTGTAGTGGCTGGCAGTGGCTGCAGCAGCAGGGTAATGGGGCTGGCACCTTCTCCTGATCAGCCCAGTCACCTCCCACAGAGGGTGGCCAGACTGCGGCTGAGGCCTGCTCCTCATGGGGAGCAGGCCTAAGCCGTCAGTAAGACATCTCCTGAGGGCTCCCAGTCTGTGAGAGGGGGCAGGCTGGATTGAGGGAACCCCCCACTGTGCACAAATTTCGTGCACCAGGTCACTAGTTTCTTATAAAAATTAAATTACTTCTTCTACCTCTATAATTTGCCTAATAAATGTTCTTTTATTAAAGAAGAAGAAGAAGAAGAAGAAGAAGAAGAAGAAGAAGAAGAAGAAAAGAAAGCCCAGAGATGTGTTCAATTTTCAGAGAAGAAGTGGGGGAAGTCATGACCAATGTAGCTCCAAGCCTGTCTCCTAATCTCTGTCTTCCCATATACCAATACTTCCATCTGTTTGTGCCCATCTAGGGACATTCAAGCTGACTACAGAGTAAAAATGCATGTACATTCTGCAATTAGAACTTAATTGTTGTTTTGAAATTTTTAATATAAAAAAGCACAATTGGAATTGAAATGCATTTGAATTCACCACAAAAAATTTTAGCATTATATCTGACATTGAAAGAAAAAGAAGAGCTATTGGGTCCTTTAAATATTTACTTTAGTCATTTAAAATTTGGGTTTGTTGTAAAAATAAAAGTTTTAAAACAAAGTTTCTTATCTATGTTACAAAAATGTCAAGTATTGAAGAGATTCACATTAAATGTCTTGAACAGAAATTGTGTTCACTAAAGCAAGTCAAGTTTATTAAATTTTTATAAATTATTTATTTGAAAGTTTTACATATATTCAATTTTTATGCTCTCTAATATTTTGTATTTACTTATCCTTAATTATATAACATTAAAAAAATTTTTTTTTTGCCAAGCCTCTTATAGGTTCCTTTCCAAAACTCCTCCATTTTACCCCTGGGTAAATATAAACACGTCATCTTCTATGCATTCTAGGATGTAAAGATAGTTGGGAAGTACTTCTTTAGATAAGTAAATCTTGTCTGATTTATACAGTTTGGTTAATATCTAGCCTAGCCATAATCTGAAACTGCAATTGACATTTGTCAAAATGTGGTCAAATTAGTGTGTAACTCAAATATTCCAAGGCCTCATCAGCACAGGGTTACAAATTAGTTAACACCAATCCGCAACCTCAGTTATCACAGCTTTAATATACCTCTCATCTCAGTTCTCAATTATTTAAGAGTCCCCAAGTATCAGTCCCCAACACCTTAATCACAAATCAGGCAAGTTCAATTTGCAGCGTTCTCACTATTGTTTATTGAAGACCACTATTTTCAAATACAATGCTCAGGCAGCTACCCATACCACTGATGCTGGCCTACTGCTCTGCTTAAGACCTGATCATCTCTATCAAGAAATGAGAAATAAAATGATTCTCTCTTCCTTAATTGGGTTCTTTTAGAGGTAGCTCATTTATTTGTACATGTTCATGGGCTTTCTCCTCTAGGAAGAGGAATAGTTGGGTTGGAAATGCTTCAAATAAAAACAATAAGTCTATCCCTAGAACTCCTCCTCCACACAGTCATTCTTGTTGCAGTACAGCTCCTTCTTCCAAACTTTCTGCCTGTAGCTTGTATTCTCTCTAAGGCACCCTGGAGTTCATTGTTAATATTTGACCTTTCCAATATCCCCCATCCTAATTCAGTGTATCAGCCATACCTACCTGAATGCCAGAGTTATATTTCTAGAAAGATCCTCAGAGATCAAGGAAACCGATCTATATAAATGATAAATAAGGAGCCTCCAGTTTCATTCTCAAACTAGATTCAATTGGAGCAGTGAATCATGTTATCTTAAGGCAACTGTATAAGAGATAATCCTCAGAGACTATGTATATAGAAATCTATTCTTTATTCATGATAGATACATATTAAAGTTGAAGACTGCCTAATTCTATCTGTGAAGGGGAACAAATTAGATAAGATACCAAATACTCTGATAATGCCCAAGTAATGCCTTGGAATATTAGCTTTAGGATTTTAACAAACTTTATGATTGGCCAAGGGTACAAAATACTAAGGGTGCCAAATACGTTTGTAAAACCTGTGGGGGAAAAGCAAAAAGATCTTGGTATAGTTCAATACAGCTTTTCTGTTTCAGAGCAAAGGTAATTTTATGGCATAGCCCTACGTCCAAAGCCACAATACTATCCCATGACTATAGTACAAAGGTCTCTCCAAATATCTCAGGAAACTGACCCATACCTAAATGAAAATATCAATGGGGACACTCAGGCAAATTTTTTCAACCCAAAGATCTGAGTATTTCCAGAAATTATATAGTCAATTGATTTCTAAATAATCTGGAGCATTTAGAACAGCTAATTGTTTGGACACAAAACTACCAGAGAGAGATTTTACACATGTTTTAAAACTTGTAGAAATGAAAATGTAAAACATCCTGAATGACCATGCTACTTGAACACTTACATACACGGGAAAACTAGTGAGAGACCAAAATACTCAGCATGGTTTGCCTGTCCTTTCTTTATCTGGTGTGAGTCTTCCTTCCACCCTCCACCTCCTGTCAGCTGTGTTGGCACTCCACTGTGATTCTGAGAAGTCCTTAACACATCAGACTGTCTCAGATACTTCACTTCTTTATGGAGAATCATTTCCCTCTCATTCATTTTATAAACTTTAATTAATCTCTCAGGAAGCACCATAAGGACTGACTCCTTTGAAAGTTTCTCTGGCTTCTTGCCCCACCAGAATTATATTAATTAGAGTCATTTCCTTAAATCTCCTTCCCCTCCACTTGTCAGTGAATGCTCTGGCATCAGAAATTGGCCCCTTAATAGGTTAGATGTTGTCCTCTGGAACACTGATCGGGTATGTGCCCTGACTGGCTGCAGGAAAGAAAGTTGAATTCAAAAAAATGTACTGTGCACCAGATACAAGCTTAACACAGTGCTCAATTCTAGATACACTGTACATATATCCTTATTCTTTATAACATTACTAGGGATGTGTCATTACCCAATTCAGACAATATTCCAGACAATTAAAGAGTTAAGTATAAAAAGTCAAATGATAAAGACTTTAGGAGATAATACAAATTATATTTATCTCTAAAGTAAATGGAGAAAATCATAAACAAAAAGAGTAATTTGGCTACATATAAATGTAAACTTTTGCATAAGTAGAGTTACTTTAAAAATTGTTGTAGGGATGAATATTCAACCTGAAAGATATTTCTAGTCATTGGCTTTATTAACATACAGATTTGTCAACAGCAGCATGGTCACAGTTTTAAACAAAAATATATGTAGTTCAGCTTTCTTCATAATAAATGTTCAAATGTGATACCTTTGAAAAATTGTTGCTAAGAGACACAGGAATTAATTTTCCAGTAATAGTCATTCAACAATATTCTCAACATAGTTTCTGGGAACTAGTGGATGTTAAATTGAAAGTTTACCAAGAGAAGGAATGAATATGTGCCAGTTCATTCCCACCCAGCAATCTAGAACAAGAATAGTCCATGGCCAAGATTTAACCAATTTCCAATGCCTTAACAGAGTGTTTTAAAAAAACAAAACCACAAATCAGGGGTTGTGAGGGCCTGGGGCAGAGGGTGAGGGTGGACTGGAGGGGGTCAGTGGGGGAAAGAAGGGGACATATGTAATATTTTCAACAATAAAGATTTTTAAATAAATAAATAAACAACCCACAAATCAGCCATGATATCCTTATAAATAATTGTATATATGTGTAGACTTGTATATAATTCATTACTATTTATATGCACATGTGTATGTATTATTATAACCCTGCTATAGGTCTATTCTTGGAATCACTAATTCTTTGAATGGTTGGCAGCAATTAAAAAAAATAAATAAATAAAAGGACATGAAAGGATTTAATCCCTTGCAGAAGGAATTAAGGCACTGGGAAGGCACTTGAGCATCCTATATTGGCCCCTTTTGCCCTTTGTGCCAAGAGGGACCCTCTTCTCACAATCCAATTGCCCTCAGCTATTACCTGAGCTTTCTGTTCATGCTGAGCTTGAAGCCTCGTGGGGGCTGGTACCATGGATCTGTTTCACATCCAATTGTGTGAGCTGGGCCCTCACTGGAGAAGAATCCCGAGTTCCCCCAGATATGTGATCAGCACCGGGACCCTGCCAGCAGGCCAGGGGTTCCCAAGGCATGTGCTGGGTGTGGAGGCCACGGGGGCATAGGCTACCAAGGAGACAGAACTGAACCTCACACCACCCTGCTTGGCCCCAGAGGATGGCTGGTTAGCCAGAGACGGGTAAGATTCCTCAAGGAAGGAACAACCTAAGACAGGCACAGTCGCAGAGGGGCCATCAGGAGAGAACTTGGGGGGGCAACAGAAGTGGGGCACAGACCCTCACCCCCCCAACATTGCAGGGGCTTGAACCCTCACCCCTTCTGAAGGAGGTCTCCTGCCCCCATGGCTGCTTCGCGCTTCCCACACCCAGCTCAGAACAGGACCCAGGCAACAGAAAGAGACCTGGCCCAGCTCACATCAAGATACAGGTGACAGACAGAGACTTGGCCCAGCTCAGATCTGGACCCAGGTAACAGACAAGAGACTTGGCTGACAGCAGTTGCCCTGTATCTAAATTCAGCCGAGCATCTGGAATGCTCAGGGCCCACTCAAGAATGCAAATAATCCTTCCCACTAATATTTACAGGGTAAACTAAGATTGTTGGTAGAGTATTAAATTTGACAGTAAAATAGTAATCGAGTTTTCAGATTAATTTAAATAGGCTAATTGAAATAAGTGAATATTCAAGTAAAGTTAATTGTACTGGACAAAAAGCTGTTCTTAAAGTAATAACCAAAATTTCTATTGGTAGTTCATCTCATGGTAAAATTCCTGAATATGCAATGAACCTAAAGCAGTCATATGTGTGGGGAAAAAAAATTTTTTTAATTTAAAGTTATCAAGACTGCATTATAAAATTTACAAAAACCTCCATTAATAAAAAAAAAAGGGGGGGGGATAGTAGGGCAATATCATGTAAGGAAAAATATCCTATAAGTAAATTACATCTAGAAAATTTTTACTTTACCAAATTAAGTTTCATTTGCAATGCTAACAGCAAGACGGCCATTAAAAACACACATGGTGTCTAAATAATTTAAGACAAAGGAAAATCATTTGAACAAAAATAAAAAGGATCCCAAATCAATTATATAGAAAAGATTCCTTTATTAACTTGTGGTCGAGAATATATTTGTATATTTTCAGAAAACAACCCCAAGACCAGATGGATTCCTGCAACAGAGAGGAATTGGCAGGTGTGCTCCAACCACGAAGACAAGAGGAACAAACAGTCCAGAGATGGAAGACGCTGACAATGCCTTGCCACGCGAGCAGTCAGCAGCTGTGCACCACTGCAGGTTACCTAGGACCAAACCAGAGAGGGTCGGACCTGCATTGCCACCATGTGCCCACCATCCAGATATCACTGCTGACATGTACACATAAGGAACTATTGGACATTGAAATTGGGACTCAAACATTTTTTTGTTTTGTCTTGTTTTGTTATTATATGTTTATTTCCAGTCTGCAAAGGCAAAACTTTTTAAAGGAAAGAAATGGTGGGAAAAAGATACAGAGGCAAAGAAGCATTGAACAGACTGTCAAACTACATTGGGAAGACAGGGGAGGTTGGGCGAGGGGGGCTGTATGAGACCAACCGAAGGACTTGTACGCATGCATATAAGCACAACCAATGGATATAAGACACTGGGGCGGGGGGGAGGGTGGCCAGGTGAAGGCATGTCCTGGGGGTAGGGGAGGTCGGGGGGAGATCAATGGGGAAAAAAAAAAGGAGACATATGTACTACTATTTGTAATACTTAAAACAATAAAAAAAAAAACAAAACACAAATCAGGGGTTGTGAGGGCCTGGGGCAGAGGGTGAGGGTGGACTGGAGGGGGTCAGTGGGGGAAAGAAGGGGACATATGTAATATTTTCAACAATAAAGATTTTTAAATAAATAAATAAACAACCCACAAATCAGCCATGATATCCTTATAAATAATTGTATATACGTGTAAACTTGTATATAATTCATTAGTACTTATATGCACATGTGTATGTATTATTATAACCCTGCTATAGGTCTATTCTTGGAATCTGTGTTGTCACTGCCTTAATTAAAAGTCTATTACAATGAGAATGACTCAATATCTAAAGCCTATAATATAACATTCAGCAAAGACAAGCCTAAGATAGAATTTTGTTCTATGGCAAATAGTATCATAATGATAATCCTATTTTAATAAATGTTTACAAAAATATTCCAAAGGTTAAAATAAGAATCTATATTTTCTTGTTAATAGCATCTAATTGCTTACATAGGCACTAAACCTTAAAGATCTTTATCTTGAATATAGTAAGAACAGTTGGAATTTTTTTAATGTTCATAAACATTACACAGGTAATCTAAAGTGCTCAAAGTAAAAATGTGTCTTTCAAAATTAAGTATTTTATTTTTATTGTTGACACTATTACAGATGTCCACATATCCCCCCCCCCAACTTTGCCCACTTCTAACCAATGCCCCCCACCCCCACCCCACCCAGCCTTCACCACCTATTGTCTGTGTCCATGGGCTATGCATATATGTTCTTTGGCTAATCTCTTCACCTTCTTTTATCCAGGACCCGCCCCTCCCTTCTGAGATCTGTCAGGAGTAGTGAGAGATGTCTGTCCAAACTATCACCCCTCTGACTGTTCGAGCCATCCTAGCAGAGATGCCTGACATGTGCATGAAGAAGCCACTTTTGATGTACCAGCCCCAGCAGAAATCATGATAGGCAGAAAAAATGCCCAGTTTAGTCCAGTTAACCCACAGAAATCATGCTATATAATAAAGAGTTAATGTGCTAATTAGACCAGACTGCTGGACGACTTTCCAAAATTACCAGTGGGCGGGGCTGTGGGGCGATGAGGACCCAGGTAGCCAGGACTGCGAGGGCCAAGCCCCTTGCAAGAATTTTGGGCATCAGGCCTCTAGTAAGAAATCATAGGAGAGAAACCAAGATGGCGGCA
The DNA here is from genome assembly GCA_026230045.1 of Corynorhinus townsendii. Taxonomy (NCBI): domain Eukaryota; kingdom Metazoa; phylum Chordata; class Mammalia; order Chiroptera; family Vespertilionidae; genus Corynorhinus; species Corynorhinus townsendii. Next base: position 47,857,906 of record JAPDVU010000004.1, read on the forward strand.
GAGGTGAACACCTAAACTGCTGCCTCACACAACAATTTCAAGACTACAACTAAAAGACAAAACGTCGATCACCCAGAATCACGGGAAAGCTGGCTGAGTGGAAGTTCTACAACTAGAAGGAAAGAGAAAAGAGCATTGATAAGTGCAGAGCGCTGAAAAGCTGAGGTACTGAGGCGCGCGAATCGAGCTGGTGGCAGGCGACTGGATGCGCTGCTTTTTTTCAACCCAAAGGGAGACAAGCTCCTGATTACTCTGAACTCCAGTTTCTGGGGAGATGCTGGGGACCCAAACTCCTATGGGGAGAAGCTGGACTGTCAGCCATCGGGTCAGAAAGTAAGGGTGACTTTCTTGCAAAGGTGCGCCCAGCAATCATTTTTTACTCCGCTGGGGCGCAGGACGTGGGGACTTGGAAACATGGAGATGCAGAGACAGCTGACTGGCAGCCATCGCTGTTTGCCATGCCCTAGCCTAGTGACCCCCTGAGACCCAGCCCCATACAATCTACAAACCCACCCAAGCTCCACGCAACAGCTTTTGCATATAAATGACCTGCCCTATCACAACTTAACCTAACAAACTGCAGCTCTGGTCAGACAGCTCCAAAACCTCCAAACCCCAAGCAAAGAGGAGAAAACTGTAGTTCTCGCTGTAGCTCCTGCTGGGTGGACTCAGACAGTAGCTGACCTGCACCCCATTGGAGATCCGGAAGCCAGTATAGCTAGTGGTCAGTGTGAGATGACACCAGATTTCAACTACTCACATTCATAAGTGACACATTCAAGAGGCAGACTCAGTGAGTACCAAAGCCCCACTGAAACAAGTCCTGCCCCATAAGTGTGTCTCCAGCACAGCAATTCTTCCATTATAGACACAGCGGGTCCTCACAACCAATTGGCCTGGAGGTCAATTCCTCCCAGTAACACCATCAAGACTTAACTACAACAAGGCTGTACACACAGTCTACGAAGGAGTGCACCAAGAGTGTCCACCTCAGGTAACGGGGAGTCCAACCCATTGGGCCATATAGGACACCTAGCACACAAAGCCACCCTACCAACTCAGGGAAGCAGCGAAAATGAGGATACAAAGAAACAGATCACAAACAAAAGAAATGGAGGACAAGAAACAACTGGACACAGAGTTTAAAACCACAGTTATCAGGTTTTTCAAGAATTTCCTAGAAAAGGCTGATAAATTTAGTGAGACCCTCGAGGATATGAAAAAGGACCAACTAGAAATTAAACGTACACTGACTGAAATAAAAAATATTATACAGAGACCCAACAGCAGACTAGAGGAACGCAAGAATCAAGTCAAAGAGTTGAAATACAAAGAAGCAAAAAAACACTCAACTGGAAGAGCAAAAAGATAAAAGAATCCAAAAAGTTGAAGAGAGTGTAAGAAGCCTCTGGGACAACTTCAAGCATACCAACATCAGAATTATGGGGGTGCCAGAAGAAGAGAGAGAGCAAGATACTGAAAACCTATTTGAAGAAATAATGACTGAAAACTTCCCCCACCTGGTGAAAGAAATAGACTTACAAGTCCAAGAAGCGCACAGAACCCCAAACAAAAGGAATCCAAAGAGGACCACACCAAGACACATCATAATTAAAGTGCCAAGAGCAAAAGACAAAGAGAGAATATTAAAAGCAGCAAGACAAAAACAGTTAATTACCTACAAGGGAGCACCCATACGATTGTCAGCTGATTTCTCAACAGAAACTATGCAGGCCAGACAGGAGTGGCAAGAAATATTCAAAGTGATGAATAGCAAGAACCTACAACCAAGATTACTCTACCCAGCAAAGCTATCATTCAGAACTGAAGGTCAGATAAAGAGCTTCACAGATAAGAAAAAGCTAAAGGAGTTCATCACCACCAAACCAGTATTATATGAAATGCTGAAAGGTATTCTTTAAGAAGAGGAAGAAGAAGGAAAAGGTAAAGATAAAAATTATGAACAACAAATACATATCTATCAACAAGTGAATCTAAAAATTAAGTGAATTAAAAATCTGAGGAACAGAATAAACTGGTTAATATAATAGAATCAGGGGCATAGAATGGGAGTGGATTGATAATTCTCAGGGGGAAAGGGGTGTGGGAGGTGTGGGAAGAGACTGGACAAAAATCATACACCTATGGATGAGGACAGTGGGGGAGAGGTCAGGGCAGAGGTTTGGGGTGGGAACCGGGTGGAGGGGAGCTATGGGGGGAAAGAGAAACAATTGTAATAATCTGAACAATAAAGATTTATTAAATTTAAAAAAAGAAATAATAAGATATTGTTGTTCTAAGAAACTAAGTTTTGAGGTGTGTTTTTTTTTTTTTATGCAGCAACAAATAACTAAAATACTGGTACATGGTAAAGATGAATAAATTGTATCAATTTTTTTAAGTAGAGTACAATCACCATTAAAATTATAATTTCTGAATTGATATTTCCATTTTGAAATAAATAAAGATGACTGGACTATTTACTATTGGCTCATTAAACATTTAGCTAATAAAATAGCTCTAATATTCTATGTAATGTTTAATTTCTTTTTTTTTTTAAGAGATGACTGTTCTTTTTTATTTCATACTAGGGGCCCAGTGCACGAACTCGTGCACCTTGAAAGGAACTGTGGGCCATGAGGCTGTGCTAGGCACAGGGGCAGGTCTTGGCCCATCCCCTGCACCTCCACCCAGCCCCTCCCACCCATGGCCCCCGGTCCCCTGTCTGCCAGCAGCCCCGCTCCCACCACTGCTGCTCCCACACGCTAACAGCCCTGGCCCCACTTGCACCCGTTGATGGCACGGAGCGATTGGGGCTGGGGCCAGCAGCAGGTGTGAGCAGCGGCTGCAGCCCCAATCACCCCTCAGGAGCAGGGGGAGGTGGAGAATCCCTCAGGGGCGATCAGGGCTGGCAGCCACCACTTGCACCTGCTTATGGCACCGAAGGACAGGACTCACAGCGGGTATAAGTGGAGCCAGAGCTGACAGCAGGTGCAAATGCTGGGCAGGACCGTGGCACACAGGAGCAAAGAATTTTCAGTAACAACCAGAGGTGTGCCCCAATGACAGGTACTGGCACGCCACCTTGGTCTGGCGCCCCCACTCACCTGCTCCACCATCCCACCATGGTCAACGCTCGCCATGTTCCACACACGCCCCCTGGTGGTCAGCACATGTCATAGTGACCCGTTGTTGGGTTGTTTGGTTGTTCTGCTGTTCGGTCTATTTGCATATTAGCCTTTTATTATATAGGATAATAAAAGACTAATATGCTAAGTGTCTGGTCGTCTGGTTGTCTGTTCAACCAAAGTGTAATATGCTCATGATATGCTAAGGCCACTCAACCACTCGCTATAACGTGCACTGACCACCAGGGGCAGAGAGTCGACCTGTAGACCAGTCACTATGATGTGCACTGACCACCAATGGGCAGACACTCCGACTGGTAGGTTAGCTTGCTGCTGGCATCTGGCTGATCAGGACTGAGCGATCAGATAGGTCGGACACGCCCTGGAGCCCTCCTGCAGTCCCTCCCTGGCTGGCCAACCTCCCGTGTCCCTCCCTGGCCCTGATTGTGCACCAGTGGAGTCCCTCGGCCTTGCCTGTACTCTCTCGCAATCCAGGACCCCTCGGGGGATGTTGGAGAGCTGGTTTTGGCCCGATCCTGCAGGCCAGGCTGACGGACCCCACTGGTGCACAAATTCATGTACTAGGCCTCTAGTATATATATATATTTTTATTGATTTCAGAGAGGAAGGCGAGGGAGGAGAGCTAGAAACATCAGTGAATCATTGTTTGGCTACTTCCTGTATGCCCTCTACTGGGTATCAAGCCTGAAACCCAGGCTTGTGCCCTTGACTGGAATCTAACCCGGGACCCTTCAGTCTGCAGGCTGATTCTCTATCCACTGAGCCAAACCAGCTAGGACATGGTTTAATTTCTTTACTCATGATATGCTTACCTTATGTGTTTCTTTTCACAAATCCCACATATTAAACCATTTTTATCCACAAATATTTTTTTAATTTAATATTCTTGGTCTTGATGATATATCTTCTTGACTTCTGTGGTGATATAATCTTATTTTTCTAAGGATCTGAATTCCTTTGCCTGTTTTATAGTACAAATTCAAACATCATTTCATGTACATATGTAATGACCTGCCTGTATCATAAAAACAGAAACACTACTTGCTCAAATTAATGATGTATCCATTATCCTATTACACTGAATGACTGATATTATATGTAATGATAATAAAATAACCTTATTTTCTCTTTACTGAACTCAAATTTTTCATATTAGAAACTACACGTAGTTTTCATTCCTTTCTCACTAAACTTTTATTTGAAGAAACTGACTTCCAAAGGCTGGCATTTCAAACTTTTAATCTATAAGACAAAAACTGCTAATATTATTGTTTTCATTAACACAATTAAATTCATGACTTTACCCTTTTTCTGTTCCGCTTCTATTTCTGTTGTATAACTGATTTCTTCTGTGGGCTGGATGAGGAAGAAGACCAAAAACTGGATGTGGTGTTGGGTCCAGAATGAGCAGTTGTGGAAAGATCAGAAAACAGGAGCCCTTCCTTACTCTCTATCAGAAGCCAGCTGGGTGCTTTTGAGAAAGTCATCCATTCTTCTTGCATTTTGTTATTTTAAAAGTGAGCAGTTTGAAGATCTTTGGTAAGTCTTCCATCTCTAAATATATTAATCTATTAATTAAGGTATTAATTAATTAACCCCCATCCCTTCACCTCTTGTTTCTCTTCATATTACTAGGCAGTCCCAGAGTGTGCTGCTTCCATCCCTATTAGGAACCTGATTTCACCGTGGAGAGTTCCACAAACTTTCATGTGCCAATGAAAGAGACTGTGAATCACAAAAGAGGGGGTAACAGGCAGAGCTTCAATTTGTTTTATAAGAAATCAGATGCATATGGAGAGGGGAGAAGAGCCCCAAAGTTGAGTTAAGAGGATTTTTCTTGTGGTAATCTGCCATAATAATGGATACTCTTGCCCAGGAAATATAAATGAAATGAGTGACATACACAAAGGACAGACATTGTTAAATTCAAAATAAGTGCAACAACTCTGTATGATGTTCATCAGCACTTTTTATCTATAATGAAAACCAGAAAAACACTAGTCAACAAAAATAATATGATTTATATGTGCTGATATGGAAAAACTTAAAAATATATATATACTATTATACACCGAGTGGCCAGATTATTATGATCTCTGAACGCATAATAATCTGGCCACTCAGTGTATATCCTATATAATAAAAGGCTAATATGCAAGTTGTCCCCTCAACCAGGAGTTCGACCAGCAGGCAGGCCGGCCAACCACCCATGTCCCCTCCCCCTGGCCAGGCTGGCCGGACTCCACCCATGCACGAATTCAGTCACTGGGCCTCTAATATCTATATCTATATCTATATCTATATCTATATCTATATCTATATCTATATCTATATCTATGCATATATGCATATATATATGTATACATACACACACACACACACACACACACACACACACACACACACTGAGTGGCCAGATTATTATGATCTCTGAATGCATAATAATCTGGCCACTCAGTGTATATTACTAGAGGCCCAGAGCACAAATTCATGCATGGGTGGGGTCCAGCGGGCCCGGCCCCAATCAGCGGATCAGAGCTGGGCTTGTGGGGAGGAGACAGCAGGAGGTTGGCCAGTTGGCCCACCCCTGATTGGACCCGATCAGGGCTGGGCAGGCTGGGGGAAGGGGCTTCAGAAGATTGGCCAGCAGGCCCCACCCCCAATTGGGGTGGGGGGCTGACTGGGGGTGGGGTCGGCCATGGGAAGGGGCTGTGGGTGATGGGCTGGCTGGCCCCACCCCCAAATGGAGCTGGGGAAGGGACTATGGGAGGTTGGCTGGCCAGCCCTAGCCCCGATCGGTGTGGGTGTGGGGGGGCCGACTGGAGGTAGAGCTGGCTGGGGGGAGGGGCCGCAGGCCAATCAGGGGGATGGGGGCTGATCGGGGGTGGGACCAGCCATTGGGAGGGGCCACAGGTGGTTGGCCAGCCAGCCCCACCCTCTATTGGGGTGTGGGGGATGATAAAGGGCGGGGCTGGCCCGGGAGAGGGGCCACGGGAGGTTGGCCAGTTGGCCCCAGCTCCTGATCGGATCAGTTCACTGGCCATAGTGGGCGTCATAGTGACTAGTCATTCTGGTCGTTATGGTGTTCAGGTCACTGGCTTTTTATATATAGAGATGATTTTATTTGTATAAAATTCTATATGTCTGTGTCTAGAAAGATCTGAATCAGAATATTAATAATGGCTGTTTCTCTGAGGTGAGATTTTAAACATTTGAATTTCCTCTAAGAACATGTCTTAGGATGTTTATTTTTATTATAAAGTTATTTTTATTATAAAGTTATTCATGTTTTGTAGGAACTTGATTATATTCCTTATGTTGTACTTTGCATATAGCATTCTGATTAATACTAAATGATTACAAACTTCCTTCATCGAAAAGTAGTAACCAAAAAAGAAAAAAGGCAGGAAAAATTTGCTCCTGGTATAATTAAATTATATAATATCAGTGAAATAGCTCGGGGTTTTCTTAAATGAATATACTCAAGTGTATTAGGTAGCAGTGATAATTTTCTTTGTAATAATTTATATATTAACAGCTATTTGTAGGAAATATAGTAGAAAAGAAATATAAGATTACTACTTTCTCTGAATATTTTCTACTGTAAATAATTTAGATAATTTAATATTCAATATATGCTATGCACTTGTAAATTATTCTCCAATTATCAAATAATTTTATGATACAAAAATGATTATGACTACCCCATGGTTTAGCAGAAAGAGGTCAGGCTTTGGACCCAAACAGATCAGAGCTTGAATCATGACTGTGAAAGATGCTGGTAATGTGACTTTGTCAAATTAGCCTCTGGACTTCAGTTTCATCTAAAAAATATGTATAATATTTTTCTTGAAATGTTGTTGTGAGGATTTGAAGTTGTATGTAAGTAAAGCGCCTGACCCAGTGCCCAGTAATGTTCAGGCATTCCATCGTTAATGTTGCAATCACTCTCGCCTATATAATAATGACAGCCAGCACTTTTGTGGAATTTGCCTGAAAAGGGCCCTGTTGTAAGCACTTTACATAAACTAACTCACCAATCCTTTCAACAACTCTATATATTATTATTATCAATCCCCATTTTACAAATAAGGAAACTGAGGCCAGACCAGAAAAGTAACTGGCATGAGGCCTTGCAGTCTGGCTCTGGAATACATTCTCTTCACCACTAACTTTGCTGCCACAAACTCAATTCAAAATGTCTTTTCATAGTAGCACATGCTTTGTAAAGAAGCTTTACATGATTTATTTATCTAATACATCTTCTGAATAGGCTGTAATTTACAGATTTGGAATTCATTACTGCATTGTAAGAATTAATTCTACAGTGTTTGATATATTTTCAAATATATATTGCAGGCATAATCTGATAGGTGATCATATTTGTGTAAGTGGTCTGATAATTATTCAAGACTATTAATGCATAAAATATTTCTAAACAATCATCCTGATTTAACCATATTTACAAAATCAATACTTGCACAATGTATAACTTGCTCTTACATAAAAATAAGTCATCATACTCTTTGTCAAAGATACTCAAGGAAGAGAAAGGTAGGAAGAATGATGAAAACATGACCATCAGTCTTCCTCACATTAAAAGGATTTACATCTTATAATATATTATGCTTTCAAATGAATAAGCATTTATGTTGCAGTTTATACAAACTGCAGTAACACTGAAATTCAAGAGTTTTCAAAAAATCATATGAATATGTATATAATAATTTTTTAAAGTAGTAACTGCAAAACCTTTGTCATAATTTCATATAATATGTTAAGCGCTTCTTTTAGAAATGGAAAAGTGACATAGCTACAGATAATGGGAAGGAGAAAGCCTGAGGTCAGTGCTCCCCATCAGCAGCTCTGGTGATGGGAAGAAAATGACCAGCATCTTTAATCCAGAACTGAGTAAGATCTTCCTCTTTATGTATCATTTAAATGAGAAAATGCTCATATCTTTCCATTCTTTTTTGTTGGTCTTTTAAAAATAGAATCATAAGGCTCTTAGAGTCCCCTTTCTCTCATAGTCCTATTCCAAAAAAATAAAAATTCTAGAATAATGGATAATGTATGACTTATCTTGTTCTTAACAAAATGGGTAACAAATTTGTGTCAGGGATTTTCTAATAACAAACAACTTCTTATATATCAGACAATAATCTACTCCTCTTTAGCCAACTTGTCTTAAATTAAATAAAGGGCTGGCTCAGGCTTCCAGTGTTTCAATGCTATACATAGTACCTAACTGTTATTTCTAATGCTCCCTAATGCTATTGCTCCTTTTGATTTATTTTAGAATTATGTTCACTATATTAGGCAACAAAAAATGAATATCAAATATTGGTTGGGAGATTAGACTTTTATTTTAAATTATTTTTATAATAACATATAATTAGACAAGCTTTCTAACTTTTTAAAAATGTTATGTCCATGATCAGTGATTCCTCTAAGCATTTTTTGCCTCATGTCTAAGTGCTTTGCCCAGCCAGTTCTAACTTGCTTTTAGACAAAGGAGGATTTCAGTGAATATTCAACTGTAGAAGGCACTTAAACTCAAATAAGAACTTTGACTTCAATTTAATCTAGTAACTCTGGCCAAACACTCCCTAAATACATGATAAACATATTTCTGCTGAATCACAACAGTATTAGTTCTTCTTCTCTAACATGTATATTGATAAAAATGGGCTAAGGCCCCTGTAATAATACGAACTTTCAGGAGGCCAATTAGACATGTGTAATGTACATACACTTTAATCTAGTATTCTTCCTAAGGAAATAAAGAGTGAACAAAGATTACTATAAAAAACTGTTTATGATAGCATTATTTTAATAGAAAAAAAGCAAAAGACCTCAAAGGTGCTACAAGAGGTAAATTTGTGTGTGTTTTTAAATTATGACATATCCATATAATAATCATATATTTAAAATATTAAATTTATTCAGAAAGATTTAATAATATACTAGAGTCCCAATGCACAAAGATTTGTGCAAGAATGGGCCTTCCTTCCCCTGGATGGCGGCACCGCCTTTGCTCAGGCCGGAGCCGCCTTTCCGCCTTCCCAAGCTGCCCAGAAGCCTGGAGTGGCTGGGGCCATGCAGAATGCCTGCGTCATTGCCATGGTGACGATGCAAGCATCCTGCCTCTGGCCACTTGGTGCCTATGTATGCAAATTAACCCGCCATCTTTGTTGGGTTAATTTGCATACTCACTCCTGATTGGCTGGTGGGCATCACAAAGGTACAGTCAATTTGTATCTTTCTCTTTTATTAGTGTAGATTATACTAGAGGCCTGGTGCACAAAATTTGTGCACAGGAGGGGGGGTCCTTCAGCCCTATGTGCACCCTCTCTAATACAGGACCCCTTGGGAGATGTCCGACTGCCGGTTTAGGCCCGATCCTGGCAGTCGGACATCCCTCTCGCAATACAGGACTGCTGGCTCCTAACCACTAGCCTGCCTGCTGACCTGAACCCCTAACTGCTCTCCCCTGTGGCCCTAATCCCCCTAACTGCCTCCTCCGCCAGCCTGATCCCCCTAACTGCCCTCTCCCCCACTGGCCTGATCCCCCTAACTGCTGTCCTCAGCCAGCCTTATCCCCCTAACTGTTCTTTCCTGCCAGCCTGATCTCCCCTAACTGCCTCTGCCCTGGCCCTGCAGCCATGGCTTTGTCTGGAAGGATGTCTGGTCTAATTAGCATATTACCCTTTTATTAGTATAGATAGAGGCCTGGTGCACAGGTGGGGACTGGATGGTCTGGCCTGAAGGGGGTCCTGGATCAGGGTGGTTCCCTTGGGGGGTGGGGCCAGCCTGGGTGAGGGGTCTAGGGCAGTTTGCAGGCCGGCCACACCCCAATTGGGGTGGGGGTCCCCACTGGGGAGCGTGGCCAGCCTGGGCAAAGGACTGAGGGCCATTTGGGGGCAGTTTGCAGACTGACCAAGCCCCCGGCTTTGTCCAGAAGGACATCCGGAAGGTCTATAGGTCTAATTAGCATATTACTCTTTTATTAGTATAGATGAGAAGAAACAGGTAAAAAGCCCTATGAATTATACAATTTCATTTTTTAAAGGATAGCTGTCTGTTTCAAAAGATTTTTAAAACATGTCCATAAAAATGTTAACAGTGTTTATGCCTAGATGATATTTATTTTTCTCTTTTTTCACAATTTTTTGCCCACCCGGTGTGGCTCAGTGGTTGAGCATACACTTATGAACCAGGAGGTCACAGTTTGATTCCCCATTAGGGCACATGCCCAGGCTGTGGGCTGGATCCCCAGTAGAGGGCGTACAGGAGGTAGCCGATCAATGATTCTCTCTCTTCATTGATGTTTCCATCTCTCTCTCTCCCCCCCTTCCTCTCTGAAATAAAAAATATATTTATTTTAAAAAATAATTAATAAATAGATAACCAAATATAAACTATACCAAAAGTAAAATATTCTAGATATTTTACAACTTTCAGATAGACCCATTAAATTATTTTTCTCCAAAGTCAATTTGTATATAAACATATCCTGAAAGACACATAAAGACAGTGACATCCACATTATATGGAGTGATTCTTAAATTTAGTTAAGGTAAAAATTACAGACTAAGTGACAACCAATAGTTAAAATTGCCCAGGACACAACCATCTCTATGTTGATTTCTGGAAGGTACTCTACTGTAAAGATGATCTCTGAACGTTGCTGTCTCAACTGAGTAATTATCTGGGCATTTATACATGCTAAAAGCAGTTTTTTGTTTTTGTTTTTGTTTTTAAAGAGAAACCATGGTTCCCAACTAGAGGAATCCCTTTTGTATACCACACACGTGCTCATCCTCCCTTCAGGCAGGTCAGGTTTCCTTTATTTCACGATGGCATGCCAATCCTTTTTCCTGGACACTGTGCAGATAAAACACGCCATCTTCTTTTAAACCGCAATATAGAGCATATTTACTTCATTCACCTTTTAGTATATTCAATCTGTTTATGACTGAAGATTGAGATGATTAACATTTGTAAATTGACTTCAGTTTAAGGAACATGTGAATCATGTCCTAGCTGGTTTAGCTCAGTGGATAGAGCATCACCCTGCGGACTGAAGAAACATGTGAATCATAATTCCTATAGATCAAGCTAACTGATGAGAAAGCAATAGTTTTATATTTAAGTTATTTTTCTAATGCTTTCTGTTTCTGAAATTTAAGATTTAGTTGTATATGCTCAGCCTTGATGGATAATAGAAGAAAATGCCATATGTCTAGGAGAGCTCCGTATGATTATAAAATCAGACTTGAAGAGAGCTGTTATAATGCTAACTAACCTTACTAAAAAGATCCAATTAATAAATCAACCATTTTTAGATATTTATTAGACAAAAAAAGCAAAGTACTCTATAGCCTTTCTTTTTCTTTTTTACTTTGTTACATGGAAGCTCTGAGTCAAATATCCAGATATTTATTTTTACATTGATTGTAAATATAAGTAAGGTCTTGTTCCTAACATCACTTAAGTCCTTTCTGTAGGTAACAAATACTTACATTTGGCAAGTTTGAGACTTTAGGGTGTCCAAAAATTTAGAACATTGATTGTTAAACTTGTAATCTTAAAGCCTTCATGATACCTCAGGGGACACCTTGAGGACCAAGGATGAGTGAGGACTTGACCTCCAACATCTGGTTCAATCAAAGCAGCTGATCAGAATTTATTTACGTATTAGAATTTCTTAACACACTTAATTTGACCAAAGCTTTCCAAGGAGAAAAATATTTTTAAAACATTTTACAGATGTGGAAACTGAAATCCATATTAAAGTATACATTCTAAAGGCATTAGTGATGATGATGATGAGACTATAGTTCCATCTATAAAATATTAATCACATCTAAAATTTCTAAAGATATTGTTCGTCATTTACTAAAGATGCGTAACTGGGATTGGCATTAGTGAATATCGGGGGAGAGATAAATGAAGAACAAGGCTGGGAATTATTCCTTCTTGCTGTCTTTCTTCCTTTCCAAGAATTCCATCCCTCTAGACTTTTTAATGAGTGATAAGGAGTAGGGGAGTAAATATCAAGGTATATTCTGATAATTTTGCACTTTAAAAGATATTAGGTCTTTTTCAAAATGTTTGTATGTGGTTGGTCGATCATTAAATCTTAAGACTGTTCAGTGTCTGTTTTCTGTTAAATGCTGAGTATATGCCAGGTTTCATGAATTTGTGATTTAACTTGTGCTCAGCTCCATAATCAGTAGTTTTAAAAAGCCTCAGTAAAATGTTGCCTGTTTTACATAGTCTTACTTTTCTTTCCATCACCTATAACTTAAAGTAATTCAATATTTTATCTGACCTCTAAGGAAATCTCACCAGTCAGATTTCTAACCCTTTAATAATATTTTGTCAGCCTTGGAGTTGTTATAATTATTTGATTGCTGTGAATACAGCGGAAAATAAGAAAACTGCTTATTTCAGTTTATACCTTAGGCAGCAAGTGTCAGATTGTTGACTAAGATTGTCTAAATATCTCTGTGCAGCCTTACAAAGAGGATTTTTTAAATTACCTAATCCACTTAAGTTTCACCTATCAATACATGTGTTATCCTTCAGAGTCATCTATTTGTATCATTTTTGGTGTCCAATCAATTGCATCACTTCATCTAATTCCTTTCGCTTGCAATTTAATCAAAAGAATGAGCAACCTTGGTTAATTCAGAATGAACATAGCTGTTTCTTTTTATCCCTTTTCCCATCCAGAGTACAGTTTCCATTGATTTCAAAGGGATCATTTTATTCAGATTTGCTCTTCAGGGTAGAGAGCAAGATAGGAAATGAGTGGCTCATTAAGAGTGTGAAGCTATTTCTTTTTAAAAATGTCTTCAGTGAATTCCATTCAGCTGCCCTTTTCAGATAAAGCCAACTCCCTGCAGTGTCTACTAGTATATACATGAACCATGTGCACCTGCTGCCATGAGGAAACACCTCCCACCCCAGAAAATGCCACTAAATTAGTGTCCTCAACCTCACCACTACGGATATTTGGGTCTGATAATTCTTTGTTGTAGGAAAGGAATGATGTGCTTTGTATTATAGAATTTTCAGCAGCATCCCTGGCCTTACCTATGATATATCAGCAGAGCCTTCCAGTTGTAACAACCAGAAGTTTCCCCAGATATTGGCAAAAGTCTCAGAGGGACAAAATCATACAGGTGAAAATTTCTGGACTAAACCAATGGTTCTCACAGTGCGGTCCTTAAATCAGCAACAGCACACAGAAACCCATTAAAAATGCAAACTTTAGAGCCCCACCCAAACATCCTGAATCAAAAACTTCTGGGATGGGGCCCAGCAATGTATGTTTTTTAACAACCCTGAAAGGATCCTGATGCACAATTAAGTTTACAAACTTTAGAGAATCCAAGATGGCGGCGTAGGTAAACACCTAAACTGCTGCCTCCTACAACAATTTAAACTGCAACTAAAAGACAAAATGTCTATCACCCAGAACCACGGGAAAGCTGGCTGAGTGGAAGTTCTACACCTAGAAGGAAAGAGAAAAGAGCATTGAGACGCGCACGAGCGCTGAAAAGCTGAGGTACGGAGGCGCGTGATCTGGGCTGGCTGCAGGCGACTGGGTGCGTTGCTTTTTTCAACCCCAACGGAGACAAGCCCCCAATTACTCTGAAATCCAGTCTCTGGGGAGACGCGGGGGACCCAAACTCCTACAGGGAGAAGCTGGACTGTCTGCCAGAGAGGGTGGCTTGCTTGCAGAGCTGTGCGCAGGAATAATTGTTTACGGCACTGGGGCACAGGACTCGCGGATGCCGTTGGAGACTCAGAGCCGGCTAACTAGCAGCCATTGCTGTTTGCCACGCCCTAACCTAGTGACACCCTGAGGCCCCGCCCTACAAACCCACCCAAGCTCCAAGCAGCTCAATTAGCATAAGAAAGGCCTGCCCTATCACAGCCTAACCTAGCAAACTTGCAGCCTGGGTCAGACAGCTCCAAAACCTCTAAACCCCAAGCAAAGAGGAGAAAACTGCAGCTCTCACTGTAGCTCCTGCGGAGTGGCCTCAGACAGTAGCTGACCTGCACCCCATTGGAGATCCAGAAGCCAGTGTACCTAGTGGTCAGTGTGAGACACCAGATTTCAACTCCTCACATCCATAAGTGACACATTCAAGAGGCAGACTCAGTGAGCACCAAAGCCTCACTGAAACAAGTCCTGTCCCATAAGCGTGTCTTCAGCGTAGCAGTTCTTCCATTATAGACACAGGGAGTGCTCACAGCTAATTGGCCTGGAGGTCAATTCCTCCCAGCGTAACAACAGCAATTAAGGCTTAACTGCACCAAGACTTTGCATTCAGCCCACAAAGGGGTGTACCAAGAGCGTCCACATCAGGAGATTGGGGAGGCTGAGCTACTGCCCCCTATAGGTCACCTACCACACAAAGCCACTCCATCAACACAGGGAAGCAGCCAAAATGCAGAAACAAAGAAACATGTCACGAATGAAAGAAACGGAGGAAAGCAAACTACTGGATGACATAGAGTTCAGAACCACATGTATAAGGTTACTCAAGAATCTTCTAAAAACCGCTGAGAAACTTGATAACACTTCTGAGGAGCTTAGTGAGACCTTCAAGGATCTTAATGAGAATGCCAAAAAAATGGAAAAGGACCAGTCAGAAATGAAGCATACACTGTCTAAAATAAATATACAGAAACTCAACTGTAGATCAACGTACCCCAAGAATCAAATCAAAGATCTGAAATATGTGGAAACAAAAAACATCCAACCAGAAAAACAAAAAGAAAAAAGAATCCAAAAATATGAAGATAGTGTAAGGAGCCTCTGGGACAACTTCAAGCGAACCAACATCAGAATTTTTGGGGTGCCAGAAGAAGGGAGAGAGCAAAATATTGAAAACCTATTAGAAGAAATAATGACAGAAAACTTTCCCTACCTGGTGAAAGAAATAGACTTACAAGTTCAGGAAGCGCACAGAACCCCATACAAGAGGAATCCAAAGAGGACCACACACCAAGACACATCATAATTAAAATGCCAAGGGCAAAAGACAAAGAGAGAATATTAAAAGCAGCAAGAGAAAAACAGTTAATTACCTACAAGGGAGTACCCATACGACTGTCAGCTGATTTCTCAACAGAAACTATGCAGGCCAGAAGAGAGTGGCAAGAAATATTCAAAGTGATGAATAGCAAGAACCTACAACCAAGATTACTCTACCCAGCAAAGCTATCATTCAGAGTTGAAGGTCAGATAAAGAGCTTCACAGACAAGAGAAAGCTAAAGGAGTTCATCACCACCAAACCAGGATTACACGAAATGCTGAAGGGTATCCTTTAAGAAGAGGAAGAAGAAGAAAAAGATAAAGACAAAAATTATGAACAACAAAATGACATCAAACACATACCTACCAACAAGTGAATCTAAAAATCAAGTGAATGAAAAATCTGAAGAACAGAATGGACTGGTGAATATAATAGAATCAGGGACATAGAAAGGGAGTGGACTGACGATTCTCAGGGAAAGCAGGTGTGAGGGGTGTGGGAAGAGATTGGACAAAAATCTTACTCCTATGGATGAAGACAGTGGCGGGGGGTAAGGGCCTGTGGTGGGGTGGGGAATCAGGTGGAGGGGAGCTATGGGGAAAAATAAAAGAGGAACACCTGTAATAATCTGAACAATAAAGATTTATTAAAAAAAAAAAAGTTTACAAACATTAGCACTAAACCAGTATTAGCATTATTTGGTTGAAGGACCAGAATGATCTAGGATCTTGTTCAATATACATTTCTAATCAACACCCACTTTGAACTACCAAGACTTTGAAATTTCTCTGATAAAATGGTTCAGTAAAGTGTATTTCATATGTGTGTTTGTGTGTGTGTGTGTGTGTGTGACAGAGAGAGAGAGAGTTTTACAAGAACCCTCAGTTACTCTTAAGTACTTTCAATTTTGAGAATCATCACCCTTCCTCCAACTTCTGAGGCCCCAATGTAAACTTGTTCATAGTGTTTGAGCCAAAGATTCTGTTTCTAATATGTCAGTGAAACCAAAAGAAGGAACATCTGATGTGTTCTTAAGACTGATAATGTTAACAAAGATCCTTAAGAGAAACAGAACCGAAATTACCATTTAACTAGAGTCCTGGTGCACAAAATTCGTGCAGGGGGGGGGGGTGTCCCTCAGTCCTGCCTGTGCTGTCTCACAGTATGGGATCCCTCGCTCCTTACTGCCCACCTGCTCGCTCCTTACTGCTCAGCTCACTGCTCCTTAGCTGCAGGCTCTTTACCACTTGGCTCACTGCTTCTTAGCGCTGCTGTGGAGGTGGGAGAGGCTCCTGCCACTGCGCTCTCCAGTTGTGAGCCTGGCTTCTGGCTGAGTGGCTGCTCCCCCTGTGGGAGCGCACTGATCATCAGGGGGCAGCTCCTACATTGAGTGTCTGCCCCTGGTGGTCAGTGCACATCATAGCAACCAGTTGTTTGCCATAATGGTCACTTAGGCTTTTATTATATAGACTAGAGGCCCGGTGCACAAAATTTGTTCACGGGGGTGTGTGTCCCTCAGCCAGTCTGCACCCTCTCCAATCTGGGACCCCTTGAGGGATGTCTGACTGCCCATTTAAACGGGCAGTTATACATCCCTCTCACAATCCAGGACTGCTGGCTCCCAACTGCTTGCCTGCCTGCCTTCCTGATTGCCCCTAACCGCTTCTGCCTGCCAGCCTGATCACCCCCTAACCACTCCCCTGCCAGCCAGATTGCCCCTAACTGCCCTCTCCTGCAGGCCCGGTCGCCCCCAACTTCCCTCCTCTGCTAGCCTGATCACCCCTAATTGCCCTCCCCTGCAGGCTTGATCACCCCCAACTGCCTTCCCTTGCAGGCCTGGTCCCTCCCACCTGCCCTCCCCTGCTGGCCATCTTGTGGCGGCCATCTTGTAGCCACATGGGGGCAGCCATCTTGTGTGTTGGAGTGACGGTCAATTTGCACATTACTCTTTTATTAGATGGGATAGGCCATATGGCAGATGGGAATTCTAACCAAAGCCAAGTGCTTTTTCCTCTACCCCAATGTAGTGTAAGGCTTAAAACTACTATTATGTGCTGCATTAACATTTGTGGAAGACTGAGAGAGCCTCAAATGGCCTAACTGCAAGTTAGTACACTCTTGGTACTACAAAGTTTGCCTCCTACAGACCCTGCTTGTTCACTGTGTTACCAAGTGCAATTCCATGTGGCTTTGGGGAAGATATGGCACCTCTCCCGCTGAGACTATTAAACTGTTCTCAATCTCATCTGTCCAGTGCCAGGATGATACCTGGCACTGGACAGATGAGATTGAGAGCAGTTTGGCTATCCCCTTAACTCTACAGTAAGAATTCCTCCTTCATCAATGGGGTAAAGAAGAGGTGATCAAATACTCAAATGTTGATGAGTAAATGATACATCACAGGGGGTAAAACTCTACACTGATATACATATAAAAGTAACATTGATTAAGCACACATCATATACCAGGCACCATGTTTTATATACATTATTTTCAATGCTCACAGTAGATATTGTTCTCATTGTAGAAGAAACTCAAGCTCCTAAAAAGGCAATAACATTATAAAGTCATTTATTTGTAAGGTGTGATGGTTAAAATATGTGTCAAGTGTCTGGCCACAAGGTACCCAGATATGTGATTGAACATTATTTCTGCGTCTGTGAGGGTATTTTTAGAAAAGATTAAATTTGAATTGGTAGACTGCATAAAGCAGATTGCCCTCTGCTTTATGGGTGAGTATCATCCAATCTACTGAGGGCCTGAGTAGAACAAAAAGGCAGAAGATTGGATTCATGTCTCCCTGTCTCCCATCATCTGAATCATAAATCTTCTCCTACTGTCTGCACTCCTGGTTCTCAAGCCTCCTAACTCTACCACCAGTTTCCTTGGTCTCCAGCCTGAAGACAACAAATCATGGAAGTCTCAGCCTCCATAAACCTATGAGCTAATACCTTATCAAATATCATTCATATATGATAAAGTAGGAGCCCAGCATGCAATTTGAAATCGCATGGCGCTGCCCACCCTCGAGTTGCCGGTCTTGCCCTGCCTCCCTCTCCAGCCCTTGAAGCATCTGCAGCCACTGCTGATCAGGCCCTCCCCCAGTGCAGGCATGCAGAGGCCCCTGCTGCCCCGCCCCCAACACTGCACGCACAACCTCCTCCTGTCTGGTCGACCCATTGCAGTGTCCTGGTTAATTAGCATATTTCTCTATTATAGATAGATGATAGATAGATAGATAGATAGATAGATAGATAGATAGATAGATAGATAGATAGATAGATGATAGATGGATAGAAAGATAGATAATCTGAATAGATAGATATTCATAGATATCCAATTGGTTCCATTTCTCTGGAAAATTCTAACTAATGCATAAGGGGCATGTCCAAGTGTATCTAGTGATTACTTATGTTGCAAATGGAAAAATAAAACTCAAAACAAATTGTCTCCTTCATTTACAAAGTCCAAAGGAGGGCTGGCTTCAGGCACTGAAGCTTAAGTTGCAGACTCATTTTATATAATTATATTCTTTTTAGAACTGACATATTCATTTCTGCTTAACTTGCAGGAGAGGACTTAAAATTCTAGCTTAAAAGAAAAGGAATGTATCAGTTCAGGGAACTTCTTATCATGGGCTTATGGTTGGTCATATTACCAGGTTTTAGCTCAGTCTATGCCTCAGACATGGACCTTGCCCAGTGGTACTTTGCAAAGTAGAGATGAAGTCAGAAACAAGAAGCAAAATGTGAGGCATAGACTGAGAACTTAAGAAGGAGGAAATAAGAACTAGTAATAATTACATGCATTAACCCCATCCCCAAAGAATTATCCAAAGTGTTGAAAAACTTACTGAATAACATATTGGGGGAGGTGATGCTAATTTTAACTTAATATAATAACACAAAGTGATCTTATAACTAGAGTCATGAGAAACTACAAAATGCACTATAAATAGAAAAGAACAAGTATTGTCCTAGCCAGTTTTTCTCAGTGGATAGGGCGTAGGCCTGTGAACTGAAGGATCCCGGGTTCAATTTTGGTCAGGGGCATGTATCTCACTCAGTTGCAGGCTTCTCCCCAGCCCAGGCCCTGCAGGTGCAAACAGGAGGCAACCAATCGATGTGTTTCTCTCACATCAATATTTCTCTGTCTTTCCCTTTCTTTTCCATTCTCTCTAAAAATCAATGTAAAAATATCCTTGGGTGAAGATTAAAGAAAAAAAAAAAAGAACAAGTGTTTTGAGCCTTACCAAAGCTTTATAGATATTACCAAATACAATTCTTATGGAAACCCAGTGGATTTATTGATAAGGAAGCATTCTGAGAGTCACCTGCTCAACACATAGCCACTGGTAGAGCCTGGTGAAGCTGTAAGTTCACCTGTGGGCCACCCTAAAGTCTTTGCTTTCCTCTCAGGGTTGGTGGTGCAGAGCAGTAGTTCTCAATCTTGTATTCATACTAGATCCCCCCAGAGAGTATAAAACAATTATCCATTCCCAAGTCCCAACTCTGACAAATTAAGTCAGAATCTATAGGGTTGCAGCTTAAGGCACTGCTTTTGAGAACTACTGAAATAGAACAATAAATGTTTTAATATTTTGTGAGTTTTATATTACAACTAGAGGCTCACTCCTGCGCTGCACTTGTCAGCCGTAAGCCCAGCTCAGGGCTTCTGGCTGAGCAGTGTTCCCCCTGGGGGAGCGCACTGACCATCAGGGGGCAGCTCCTGCGTTGAGCATCTGTCCCTGGTGGTCAGTGTGCATCATAGCAACTGGTTGTTCTGCCATTTGGTCAATTTGCATATTAGCCTTTTATTATATAAGATGGTAAATCACATTTAGATATATCCAGCCTTTCTATTTTGATATGCATGTTTTTGCCATGTGGCCACCCACTCACAATGTGAACAGCTTTTGGGAGAGGTGTGTGTGTGTGTGTGTGTGTGTGTGTGTATGTGTGCATGTGTCTTTTAATGTGACTCTCAAGAAATATTTCATACCAACATATTGGGTAGAATTTCAAAGCATTTTCCTTTTGCTTTGAAAAAATGCAGAACAATTCTAAATCGCAGCTTTCCCAAACATCAGATAAAAATTGCTTAAACATCAAATATTTAAGCAAACCTTTTCCTCATTTTTTTTTATTTCATATCAACCTGCCTAATAAAATAACTATACATTTGCCAAATTCCAGATGTTTGGAAACTAGAAAATAGTATGAACAAAAATAAACCTTTATCAGCATTTTTGCAATTTTGCTATTCATTTACACAGCCTTGTGCTAGTTACTGGTCATGACTGATAGAATTATATGTAACAGATTGATGAACAGGGTGGGGGAAAGACACTAAATTTCTTTTTTATCTCAAGTATATAAAAGCAAAAAGTATGTCTACCTAATTTTTTCTTATGAGACACTAAATTTGGCTTACAACTCTACTGCATGAAAAAAAAATGCAAAAAAATATGCAAAAAAATTATCTTAGCAAATCATAAAGATATTCCAGTTAAAGGATCTGGTATTTGCATTTTAATGGCTTCTTTCAGGCTCCACAAATAATCCAATACACAATTCCTTCAAAATGAGCTATGATCAGGAACTACAGAAATTACTCTTTATATTAGATCTGGTGCCGTATTCATCTGGACAAGGGATAGAAAGTAATGATACATGAGAGGAGAAGGTGATGAAAAAAGTCACTCCAATCTCTCTGAGGCAAATAAACCCTCATTTATTTTAACTATTGTTATCTGATTGCTATTTGAATATCCCGTATTAGCAATAGCACCTGAACTGAAAGGCATTCACTACTAAAACAACTGAAAGAACTGAGGCCCAAGGACCATTAAGCTTAGTTATATGTTAGCCTCTTACGTATAATTAATTGATACTGAATTCCTGATATGCTTAGTAGAGATGACCAATTTTATTTTATATGCCCTATGTGTTTATATCCATGAATATGGTGTTTTGCTGACATACAGTGTATTTTTTCTTTTTTACATACTCCATAGATAATACCATTAATATAAATGACAATTACTATAAAAAATGTTATGTAAATTTCAGGTTTGTGACACTGTCCTTATTGTTTCCTTTCTTAAAGTTCCTTTAAAAAGCAATTACTATCTTAAACATTTTTCTACATTTCCACATATATTTTAATCAGAATCTATTATAAATAGGTGTCTACAACTACATATAAGCACACAATACTACACAAACATCACAAACATATATATTACCATAAATGCTATACATAAATATACTGATATTTTTATATTGTGATTACACCTGACCTATGGGCCATTTGATTTGACTGAAGTGAAGGTCATTGACTACTTTTCATGGTAGATAATTATTGAGTCAATTATGCACCAAAGTATTTCCTTGCAAGGATGTACATATTGCATTGCTATATAATCCTCTCTCTTCCTCTGGCATTTATAGCATTAGTTCAAGAAATTTTAAAAAGGAAAAGATTAGGCATCTTTTGATATACAATTGTAAAATATATATGTATATAATGTTTTTTACATTAAATTAAAATATATACCAAACTATTTTGTAGTTTAAATATCCTTTATATATTTCAAAGACCACATAAGATTTGTTTTAGATTTTTACATGCTAGTCACATACACTATTGAAAATCTGAAGATGATATGTCACAAGAAGATGAAAATGGTAAGATGAATTTACTTTTTAAATTATAGTACTTGGCATAGTTAGCTAATAGGAGCAAACTTAAAGTTTCCCATAATTGGAGAATATTAGAAAGAAAATATAATACCATGATATAAATTATGATATTCTTTCACCTTGAAATTAGGGTCATCTTTCTTGGAGAGAAAGGCATACAAATACCAGAAAAGATATCAGAAATGCTTAAAGACACATGCATTTAAACACATAAGGTTTAAGAAAAACTAGGACTCTTGTCTGATGAAACTACTCTCATCACAAGGATAAGACTCAAATCTGTACATCTCTGGCCTCTGTTTCTCTACCTGTCCCACAGAAATCTCTCAGATGTCTTGCTGCTGTCTCAACTGCATGAAAGTCTTGCCAGTCAATAGCATTCATTAAACATCACTGGGTGCTCAGTAAATGTCTCTGAGCATTATGACAGGTGCCCTAAGGAGATGCAATACAGCCCCGACACCAACAAACTTTCAATAGTAATGATTATGCATGCTATATAAATGTACTAAAATAGGGTTTCCAAAATAATATATAAATAATTGCACATTAAAACAGTGCAAATAATTTACGTATGATGAGGTGATTTGGTGGGTGATCTGAGAGAGGCAATCACAATGTTCTGAATCATGTATTAAAATATCAAAAGACATGGGTTAATGAGCTAAAGAAGGAGAATTTTTCAGAGGGCAGGAGGCTCATCTAAAATGATGAAAATGAAATAAATCCTTAAGCAGTATGGTTGGAATTAGAATCCAAAAGATTATGCAGCAGGCTAGTGGTCTGACTTGCTCAATCTATCTCTTTTATAATATCCACTTACTAATTTGTTATCTGGCTAGTATAGTCTAGAGTAGAATCTCCCAAGCTTTTGCTCTTTATTGACCCTTTCATAAAGAGCACTGACCTTGAAACAAACAATGCCTCTCTAACCCAATTTCTGCCACCACTATCCATTAAAAATACAAAATAAATGGGGAAAGAAGATATTTTTAACTCCCATCTGTCTTCAAAGAAATGTCATAAGTTTCTTCTGTACTTAAAAAGTCAAATATGCAAAGTCACAATGATATTCTCCTTAGTTATTTTTCTAGAAGCTTTATGGTTTAGCTCTGAAACTTACATCTATTATACATCTTGAATTCATTTTTTTATGGTTTGAGGTAGCAGTAGAGATTCCTTTTCTAGTTGTTCTAGAACCTTTTGTTGATGTTTTCCTTTCTCTCATTGAATTGCTTTGGTGCCTTTCTCCAAAATCTCTCATGTTCAATTAATCCACGTGTATATCCTTATGCCATAGCACAACTGCCTTCATTACTTTAGCTTTAAAGTAACTCTTAAAATCAAGTGGTTTAGGTAAGTTCTTCAACATGTTCCTTTCAAGATTGGGGGTGGGGGTGGAAGGAGGGTAGTCTAAGTTATTTGCATTTACATATGAATTTTAGAATCAATTTGCCAATTTCTACACCAAAAAACAAAAATAAGAAACTATTGGCATTCTTTTGGGGTTTTATGAATATGGAATTTGTGAAGAATTGATATCTTAGCAATACTGAGTGTAATATATGAACATGGTTTATCTCTCCACTTATTTAACTCTTCTTTTGCAATTACTTTCTTTTGACTTATCTCTACATTGAATGAATTTATGAAAAAGCTATTTTTATTATTAACAATTAACTAAATTGATTCTTTAAAAGAGAATATTTGGCCCAACCAGTGTGGTTCAATGTTTGAGCATGGACCTATGAACCAGGAAGTCACAGTTCAATTCCTGGTCAGAGCACATACCCAGGGTGTGAGATCAATCCCCAATAGGGGGCATGGAGGCAACTGATCAATAATTCTTTCTCATTGTTGATGTTTCTATCTCTCTCCCTCTCCTTTCTTCTCTGAAATCAATAAAAATATATTTTAAAAAGAGAGCATTTTTTTTCAGTTGATAAACTAGATTGGAAAAAGTCCTAAAATGTTAAAATTTTAAAAAATTTGAAGCTCATTTGATCCAATAATTTATT
Source organism: Corynorhinus townsendii (assembly GCA_026230045.1). Taxonomy (NCBI): domain Eukaryota; kingdom Metazoa; phylum Chordata; class Mammalia; order Chiroptera; family Vespertilionidae; genus Corynorhinus; species Corynorhinus townsendii. The sequence continues at coordinate 47,881,837 of JAPDVU010000004.1, forward strand.
TTTATGGAAATTAGAAGCCTTTGTTTTATTTTTTTACTTTTTTCTTTTTTTATTATTTAAAGTATTACAAACAGTAGTACATATGTCTCCTTTTTTTTTTTCCCAATTGACCTTCCCCCAGCCTCCCCTACCTCCCAGCACATGCCTTCACCTGCCTCCCTGTGTCTTGCATCCATTGGTTATGCTTATATGCATGCATACAAGTCCTTCGGTTGATCTCTTACCTCCCCCCATCCCTCAACCAGAAGCCTTTAAATCAAGATATAAAATACTTTTATAATTATATAACTGGTTTTCCTCATTTGATTTCAATGGTAAAATGAGGGAGAAGAATACCTGGAAATACTTTTTTTAATTGATTTTTAGAGAGAGAAGAAGGGAGAGGGATAGAGATAGAAACATTGATGAGACAGGAATGTCATCGACTGGCTGCCTTCTGCACACCCCACAAATGGGTGACCTCTTGGTTCCTGGGTTGATGCTCAACCCCTGAGCCAAACCAGTGAGCTAGAAACTACTCTTGTTGATTGTACATACTTGCAAACTTTTGTCTTCAGTTTCCTAGAATTAATTAGGTAGGCCTTGAGTATTCAAAAAGCACTGTCATAACTTAAATTTGACAAAATCTTTTATTTTTGTATTAATGTGTTTTATATAGCTCTACTTTGAATGCTTATCAATATAAATACTAGAGGCCCGATGCATGAAGATTCGTGCAAGAATGGGCCTTCCTTCCCCTGGCTGTCGGCACCGACTTTGCTCCGGCTGGAGCCGCCTTTCTGCCTTCCCATGCTGCCCAGAGTCCCAGAGCGGCTGGGCCATGCGGAATGCCTGCGTTGTCACCATGGCAATGATGCAGGCATTCCACCCCTGGCCGCTCAGCACCTGTGTATGCAAATCAACCCGCCATCTTTGTTGGGTTAATTTGCATACTCACTCCTGATTGGCTGGTGGGCATTGGAAGGTATGGTCAATTTGCAACTTTCTCTTTTATTAGTGTAGGTAGGTAGAACATAAGGATCAAAAAGATTTTTTAGATCTTATACTGATACCTATATGATTCTATATGATTCATATCTGAATCAGGGATCACAAATTTTTCCCAGACAGGCCTCACTTTGCAGGCCATGTTTAACTCTGCTGTTATAACATGAAAGCAGACACAGATAATACACAAATGAATGTGTTCTAATAAAACCTTACTCACAAAAACAAGCAGTGGGCCAGATTCAACCCACACACAGTAAATTTGCCAAACCTTAATCTATATTAATTTTCCTCATTTATGATACAATGTCCATTACATATACATGCTACATATATATCTTCATATATGATACATATATTCAGACATAAAGTTCTGTACTACTCAATCTAGGAACTGTGTGCTGAACATGAGAGAATAATCTAAATAATGAAAGCCCCCCTTTATTCTCTTTTTTCTATTACATGATTATGATGAAGTCATTTGAGCCATATCAAAAATATTACATTTATTCTCTGGATATTTTATTATATTTCAAACAACTAGGTAATAATACCTTATACTCATTGTTTCTACGTTTATAAATCAGATACTTTATAAATATTCATAGAAGCAGACTATTCCTTACAGAATTATCTCCAAAACAATAATTATGCAAATTACTGATTGTCCAAAGCATTTAATTTCTTAGCAATATGCAATCTGAGCTAGCCTAAAGACAAGTTAATAAATAGTCTTTAAAATAAATGATAGAAGTGCCTTATATCTATAATCAGTGATAAAGTTTAGAAAACAAAATGAACAGTCTTAGAGGCAATTTTAATTTGATAAAAACATACTAAAATTCTGACTTCCATAAAATATATGAGAGAAATTAAAACACTACAAATAAATTCAGCATATCAAAAACTATGTAATGTAATAACATTTTTCAATTGTAGCAAAAGAGTATTTTCCATCAGATTTTCCTGAAAGAGTATTGTTTATCTATTTATGCATTTAACTCCAATGAGGTCTGAACACAACTAAGATGTTAAAACATTTACTTGTATGCTTTTTTTTTCTTAAAGAAATTAAAACATTTCCTAATAGAATTATAATTATAGTGTCTTTTTTTTTTTCTTAATTAAATCTTTATTGTTCAGATTATTACAGGTGTTCCACTTTTTTTCCCCCCATAGCTCCCCTCCACCTGATTCCCCACCCCACCCCATGCCCTTACCCCCCGCCACTGTCTTCATCCATAGGAGTAAGATTTTTGTCCAATCTCTTCCCGCACCCCTCACACTTGCTTCCCCTGAGAATCGTCAGTCCACTCCCTTTCTATGTCCCTGATTCTATTATATTCACCAGTCCATTCTGTTCTTCAGATTTTTTATTCACTTGATTTTTAGATTCACTTGTTGGTAGGTATGTATTTGATGTCATTTTGTTGTTCATAATTTTTATCTTTACCTTTTTCTTCTTCTTCTTCTTCTTAAAGAATACCCTTCAGCATTTCATGTAATCCTGGTTTGGTGGCGATGAACTCCTTTAGCTTTTTCTTGTCTGTGAAGCTCTTTATCTGACCTTCAACTCTGAATGATAGCTTTGCTGGGTAGAGTAATCTTGGTTGTAGGTTCTTGCTATTCATCACTTTGAATATTTCTTGCCACTCCCTTCTGGCCTGCATAGTTTCTGCTGAGAAATCAGCTGACAGTCGTATGGGTACTCCCTTGTAGGTAATTAACTGTTTTTCTCTTGCTGCTTTTAATATTCTCTCTTTGTCTTTTGCCCTTGGCATTTTAATTATGATGTGTCTTGGTGTGGTCCTCTTTGGGTTCCTCTTGTATGGGGTTCTGTGCGCTTCCTGAACTTGTAAGTCTATTTCTTTCACCAGGTAGGGAAAGTTTTCTGTCATTATTTCTTCTAATAGGTTTTCAATATTTTGCTCTCTCCCTTCTTCTGGCACCCCAAAAATTCGGATGTTTTTTCGCTTAAAGTTGTCCCAGAGGCTCCTTACATTATCTTCATATTTTTGGATTCTTTTTTCTTTTTGTTTTTCTGGTTGGATGTTTTTTGTTTCCACATATTTCAGATCTTTGGTTTGATTCTTGGGGTATGTTGATCTACAGTTGAGTTTCTGTATATTCTTTATTTCAGACAGTGTATGCTTCATTTCTGACTGATCCTTTTCCATTTTTTTGGCATTCTCATTAAGGTCCTTGAAGGTCTCACTAAGCTCCTCAGAAGTGTCATCAAGTTTCTCGGCGGTTTTTAGCAGATTCTTGAGTAACCTTATAAATGTGATTCTGAACTCTATGTCATCCAGTAGTTTGCTTTCCTCCATTTCTTTCATTCGTGACATGTTTCTTTGTTTCTGCATTTTGGCTGCTTCCCTGTGTTGATGGAGTGGCTTTGTGTGGTAGGTGACCTATAGGGGGCAGTAGCTCAGCCTCCCCAATCACCTGATGTGGATGCTCTTGGTACACCCCTTTGTGGGCTGAGTGCAAAGTCTTGGTGTAGTTAAGCCTGAATTGCTGTTGGTACGCTGGGAGGAATTGACCTCAGGCCAATTAGCTGTGAGCACTCGCTGTGTCTATAATGGAAAAAGTGCTGCGCTGAAGACACGCTTATGGGGCAGGACTTGTTTCAGTGGGGCTTTGGTGCTCACTGAGTCTGCCTCTTGAATGTGTCACTTATGGATGTGAGGAGTTGAAATCTGGTGTCTCACACTGACCACTAGGTACACTGGCTTCTGGATCTCCAATGGGGTGCAGGTCAGCTACTGTCTGAGGCCACTCAGCAGGAGCTACAGTGAGAGCTGCAGTTTTCTCCTCTTTGCTTGGGGTTTGGAGGTTTTGGAGCTGTCTGACCCAGGCTGCACGTTTTCTAGGTTAAGCTGTGATAGGGCAGGCTTTCTTATGCTAATTGAGCTGCTTGGAGCTTGGGTGGGTTTGTAGGTTGTGTGGGGCGGGGTCTCAGGGCGTCACTAGGTTAGGGCGTGGCAAACAGCAATGGCTGCTAGTAAGCCGGCTCTGTGTCCCAGACCGCGTCCTGGAGTCCTGTGCCCCAGTGCAGTAAACAATTATTCCTGCGCGCAGCTCTGCAAGCAAGCCACTCTCACTGGCAGACAGTCCAGCTTCTCCCCATAGGAGTTTGGGTCCCTCGTGTCTCCCCAGAGACTGGATTTCAGAGTAATCGGGGGCTTGTCTCCATTCAGGTTGAAAAAAGCAACGCACCCAGTCGCCCGCCGCCAGCCCGGATCACGCGCCTCTGTACCTCAGCTTTTCAGCGCTCATGCACGTCTCAATGCTCTTTTCTCTTTCCTTCTAGTTGTAGAACTTCCACTCAGCCAGCTTTCCTGTGGTTCTGGGTGATAGACGTTTTGTCTTTTAGTTGCAGTTTAGATTGTTGTGGGAGGCAGCAGTTTAGGTGTTTACCTACGCCGCCATCTTGGATTCTCTCTCTTATAGTGTCTTTTTATACCAAATTTTCTTTTGTAGGCACCCTGGAAGGCTTTGATTTATACACGTCAACCAACTACGAATACCATGACATTATAAGCACGATAACAGAATCAATGGCTTTCAAATAATGATGAGAGTGATTTAGAAAGTTTTTAAAATAGAACACATGAACCATATTTTTTAAATCATATCAATATCCATCTTCCACCAAGTCTGTTATAGGTATAACTATTAATAATGTTTTATTAATTTAACTTTCTTCTCTTTGTTTCTTAACTTAAATTGCAATGAAAACAGCTAAGCAGAATTTATCGAGTAGATCAACACTGCTCAATCACTCAACACTATAGGTATTCAATGGGCTGAATATGTTCCCTGCCCCAGGTAGCTTACGATCTAATTGGCAAGACAAAATATACAGGGGAAAAATAGCAATAAAAGCTTAAAACAAAAGTTCACAACAATATAAAATGGCATAGGGAGTCCATTATTAATTTAAACATGAAAAGAAACACAGTTATTTATATAATTTGGAAAAAGTCTCTAATGACTAAAGGTTTATTTGTGTCATTGAACACTTGAGCTTCTTGGACATAAAGCAACAAAAATTTTAATAAGAGACATCCCTAAAAAAATAACTAAGTTTATAAATAAGAGAAAAAGTAATCATATGCCAAAGTAAATGAAAGGAAAGAGAAAAACAAATTGGAACACATGTTGAAGAAACAGTGTTATAATTAGTCACAACTGGTCAAAAAATATTTTAAAGGCTTCTATGAGACAAAACTGCTTATTTGGTAAAACAAAAAGCCTGTTTTCAAGGGATGATAAATACATAAATAAGTGAAATTACTTCAGCTACTTATATGGACAATGAAGATAATAATCTAACATGGGATAGAAAATATCTCAGGAAGTGAAGGAGAGCGGGTCAATATTTTAGCTACAGGTGGTCAGGGAAGACGTCTCTGAGGAGGCATTTGTACCAAGATTTCAAAGATAAAAAATGTGGCAGCCATGCAAATATCTGGACAAAGCTTTCCAACAAAAGCTTTCCAGGATTACAAACAGCAAGTGCAAAAGCTTCTAGGTGAGGATGAGCCTGGTATAGTAATGTGGGAGATACAGTAAAAGAGCCACTGTGGCTAGAACATCTTAAAAAGAGAGACAATGTTGGTTATTTTTAACAATCTCTTCCTACTAGAACATTTTAATTTCCTTGTTCAACATATCATGTGTTCTTCAACAGAAATTGCTTTTTTAAAAATTATGAAACTGTCTTCACATTGGATGGGATTAACAACATATTAAACATTGAAAAAGAAATAAAAGTAGGGATCTTGAAGATACAGCAAAAGAAATGATCCTATATGAAACACAGAAAGAAAAAGAATAAAAAGTGAGAAAATCATCAGTCCAGTGTGACTAATTTCATACAAAGGAGTTTAATATTAAACAAACAACAATATACAACAGAAAGTAATTGAGTTATAACCAAATAAATCCAAATCAACTGACAAGATGCTTGCTTTGACAGTGGCTATTGGGTTAAAGTCATTTTCTACAAATAACTTTCCCCCACATTTAAATTTAAAAAGGCCCTCTGGGCCTCTCAGTTTGGGTTAGTGATTGTAAGCAAGTATCCTTCTTCTCTTTTGTTCCCCTATTTCTCTTTGGTGTGCTTTTATTCTCTAATTCCATTTACAAATGTCGAGGAAGAACTAATGTCTGCCTCTCCATAAAACCTTCTGTGATACAATTCACTGTTTGATTTTTTTTTCCCCCATGAGTGTTAGTTTTGTTGTTATAACTAGATGGTAATTTCTGGCTGCAAGAACTATATTACATTTTTTAAATGTACCCCAGTTTTAATACAATATCTGATTCATAGTGTATACTCTATAATTATTAATATAACAAAAGGTAGTAAGACAGCATCTCAAATCATTGAAGAAAGATAGATTATTCAATAAATGTCATTGGGTAGCCATCTAGAAAAAAATAACATTAGAGCTATACCTCATATTCTACAGAAGGATAAATGCCAAATGAATCAAAGATTTAATTGTAAAAGTGAAAGCATAAAAGTATTAGAAGAAACCTGGGAGAAGTGTTTTATAATCTTGGCGTAAAGAGGCCTATTTAAATATAACGTAGAAGCTATAAATCAAAAGATTGATAAATTCTACAACATAAAACATTTTAATAATCTTTATAGCAAAAAATACAATAAACAATGGCAAAAGAAAAATGACAAGCTGGGATAAATATTTGCAACTCCTATCACAAACCAATAAACAATAAACAGCTACTATTTGATAATAAATGACCCAATGGAAAAATAGGCAAACAATGTGCACAGAGAGCGTGTGGAAAATGAAACACAAATAACTCTTAAACACATGAATAAGAGAATAAGAAAAATGAAAATTAAACTACACTAATATACCATTCTTTACCTATCAGATGGGCAAAAATACAAAAGATTAATAATACTGTTTGGCTAGGCAATGGGGAAACAGGCATTTTTGTATGCTATAGTCAAAATATAAATTGGCACAACCTCAATGGAGAGTAATTTGATATCTATCAAATTTATAGAAGTAGATACCCTTTAATCCAACTCCATTTCAAAGAATTTTTCTTAAAGACAGAGTTATTTATGGGTGAAAAGACCTCTATATGGTCATTCATTGAAATATGGTTTGTAATAGCAAGATTGGAAACTACCTAAGTATCCATAACAGATGACTGGTAAAATAGATTGTGAAAGCTCCAAAAAGAAAATAGTTTGCAGCCATTTAAAAAAATAAAAGAAAGAGACAATTTGTTTCTTGGATTATGGAATCATCTCTAAGATAGCATGTGAAAAGGCAAGATTCAGAGTTATGTATGGGATATGTTACCACATGTGTAAAGTGAGCTGTACAACAAGGATGTGGGGGAGAATATCACCTGCTTTGCTTATACCTGCATAAAATGTTTGCATGAGAACACATAAGAAATAGGTAATATTTGTTGCCTCTGGGGATGGGGAGAGAGGGGAGGCAATAATTTTCATGGTATTATCACTATGTACCTTTTTGGTTTTTTTTAATTATGAACCAACTGATTATTCAAAATGAATTTTCAAAAACATATTTTTTTAAATATTCCAGAGCACCTAACAGTGCTTATAAAATAATTACTAATAACGGGGAAGAGATGCCTAAATAAAACTACTGCCCTATGTTTGCTTATTGTTTTTAAAGTTACATATTCTCTTACATAAATTATCATATTAAGGAGTATATGTAAACTATTTTTATTAATGATCTAAACATTTTTGGACTATCTGAGAAAACTGTCCTACAAAAGTAACACCAACTTCAAGGATTAGAAGGAATATCTTCCCATCCCCATTCAACTTGAAATACTTTCTTGACTGCCTACATTGAATAAATTATTTTTAAGATCTTACTTAAAATTTTCATATGCTTAAGAAACAAAAATCTTTTTAAAATATCTGCAAAATGTTTAATTGTTGGTATATTTTCTTCAATTTTTCTTAACTCTAGAACAACTTTTTCATTTGTTTCATTTTTTTAAATTAGAAAACACAAATAAATCACAGGATATGAAGACTTCTTCAAATTTCCAAATATTATACTGTATACCACATTGAATAATTTGGCATTTTCCCTTTTGTGTTAAAACCAAACTGAATTTTGCATTACAGGCTTATCACTGTAAACTCTATTGCCAGTGTTTTGAATGATCTTAGCTAGTATTTAAATCACTGTTGCCAGGTTCAAAAATATAGACATTGTGTTGAGAATCATTGTCTCTTTCCTTGTAAATAGGTACTAAATTATCAAATCTCCCTATGTTTAATATTTGACAATCAGAGGATGAGGAATAGGAATCCCTTTTTAATGGGTCACCCCTCTTAGTTCCAGATTTCCAAATTAAATCTTATCATGGCAACCATTTGGCTTAGCATAGCAACTAATTGCTAAATTATAATGTTCAGGAGACTAATGGTATTTCAAGATTTTGTTAAGACACTTATTCTAAAAACTGTGATTAAACCAAACCAAATATTTTAATTTTGTAGAACAGAATCACATTGGGAGTTAAATTAATATGGACTGGTTTTCCTTTAGAAAACCCAAGGAGGTGCTAAAGAAGAGGTCATTTACATTAGATGCTATAGTCACATCAAATTGGTATTTTTGTTAAAGTAATATCAATAATAATATTTTAAATTTAAAAGGTTAACATACATACCATTAAAATTACATGTGCAAAAATATGTGATAAAGGGCTAACAGCACTGTAATGTGAACAGCTCATGTTACATCAGAAATAAAAACATTAGCCCTGACCGGTTTGGCTCAGTGGCTAGAGCATCGGCCTGGAGACTGAGAGGTCCCAGGTTCGATTCCAGTCAAGGGCATGTACCTTGATTTGCGGGCACATCCCCAGTGGGGGGTGTGCAGGAGGCAGCTGATCTATGTCTCTCTCTCATCGATGTTTCTAACTCTCTATCCCTCTCCCTTCCTCTCTGTGAAAAAATCAATAAAATATATTTAAAAAAATAAAAGAAATAAAAACATTAACATTCCTATAAAACAGATTCCTTAACTGAGTGAGAGTTGTACAGGATCTGAGGCCCCGATCTAGTTATGTTTGACACCAACTCCTTAGGGGGGGAATATCTCTAATTTATAGTATTTTCCAACGTTCAGAGTATAAATACTAACTCTGGGACTAATTTCAAGCTAGCAAGGTAGTCACTGAACATGGAGTTGAAAGAGAGGTGCACAACTGACTCTCACTAGCCAGGACCTGCCACTGCCCGAACTCCAGAACCAATCCAAACCTCCAGAGGTAGAGCACAGAAGCATGTACTTTTTAAAAGTTTCCTCAGTGATTTTGCAATAATCAATCTGTAGACCAGTTTTTAGAAACCACTTGACTAGTTTAGCATACATCTACAGACCTTTCTGAGGCTATGGAAAGGAAAACATTAGTACGGCTTCTCCTTTGTAGTACAAAGGCAGCTGGAAGTGACCTGAGCAACATTGTCATCTAGGAAAACGGAACTGTCGGAATATTTCACTTTTTAAATCAAAGTAAACTGTAAGGCATCTCTTTGGTGTATAGCTATTCAAGAGCCCAGATGAATGGCAGGTTTTTCTGATAACTTCATAAGCCAAAAAGAAAGTGCCTCCCTCTAATAGAATAGTCACTGAAATCCTCACTGTTTCCCAAGAAGTTAATCTAGTCTAGTCCTTGCATCCAAGAAATGATGGCAGCATGATGGTATTCCAACTTCTATTACCTACATTCATTAATCTCTTATGCATAATATCAATACTTCATGTCAAATTATCCAATTGAATCCAACAAAACACAGGGATTCCATTTGTAGACATCCCCAGTTTCATATGAACTTATAACCTTTAATATCCTGGTGTGCACCAATCTTCAAGAGGTAAGAAATGAGAAAGATTAGTATTGGTCAGTGTCTTTGCCTGGGTCCCCATGAAAGTCCAAGAAAAAAGACTTGTAGGCAGGTAGTTATTTGGGAAGTGATCTCAGGGAATAAGAGTGTGGAATGGTAAAATCTGTGGGGGAAGAGTTTGGAAAGTCAATAAAAAGATGTGTTATCTAGTTGAAAACCTCTATGGGCAATAATTACCCAGTTCTGTAGGATGAGAAGCATTTCAGAATGTCTAAATTGGCATCAAAAGGAAGAAGCATTTATCTATCTGGTCTATTCCCTAGTAGCCAAGAATGGCTCCATGGGCATTAACTCCTTTGCCCCATTCTTTTGGTTGATCATGCGTGTGAGCCCAGCTGTTCTAAGGAAGTCAGAGAAACCCAAGATTGGAAACAAGAATTGGCCCAGGCTGAGGCACTGTCAGGTTATATTGATTTAAGTTTTGTCAAAGTCTGTGTGGACCTGGTCACTACAATGGACTGGCCCAGGTTATGTAAAGTGGTATACAAGTGGGGTCCAGTTCACTAGGTAATAATCAAGCAGTTCTGCCTGGTTTATGACTGTTGCTTGGGTCTATAATCTTGTTCTTTGGATTTAGAAACCTAAAAACATTAAAGGTAGCCCCAGATCAATCCATAGACTTCTATACACTTTTGAAAATGGCTGGAAGTCAGCTGAAGAAAAGACAATCTTGCTCATAAAGGAACAGATTCATTTGTTTATTTTAAAACATTGTACCCTGTAAACCACATCAAATAAAGCATTCCTGGGGCCATTCTGAATGGGCCCTAGAAGGGCAATAGACCCCAATAGAGAGGCTCTGTGTCACATAGAAGCATAACTGGGAGTAAGAGGGCAGAATAGAAAGGGGCTTGGATAATCTCAGTGACGTCTCTGAAAAAGCAGCTATCAGAAAAAGAGGCAATTTTACGTAAATTCCAGGGCCTACAATGAGAAGCCATATAACAATAATATCAGGGGAGGAATTGCCTTTCTGACCCCTTTTCTATTCCTTCCCTCTTTGCTCTGACCACAGAAACTAAGGTTCTAAGGAAGAGGAGGAGGGGGGTGAGTGTCAAATAGTGTAGCGGTTCTCAAACTCTAGTGTGTTACCATTCACTGAGGTCACTTTAACAAGTGCTGGCCCCAACCCCAGCGTTTCCCATTCACTAAGTCTGAAGAACTCACAGCTCTAACAGCTTCCCAGCGGATGCTTTCTGATCCACAGGACAATACTATAAGAACCACTGAAAGAGTAAAATAGAAAGAAACGTCCACACACTCTACAAAAAGCTCCAGCTGGGGTAGAGGAAGTAACTGTAACTTTGAATGAAGATGGTTAAGTTTATCAACACATAGGAGTAGACAGTTTTCATTATTGAATTGAGACTACTCAGGTGAGTTATACTGGTAGATACTGTTGGACCCTGAGAGAGAGCAGAAAGGCCAAAGTATTGGCCATGTTCCTATCCAACAGCAGACAAGCTAACACCAATGACGAAATTTAGAGGGGCACTTTCTGATTATATCCCATGATTGTATGAATTACAAAGGTAAGGCACCACACACTGCTGAAGGAAGAGCCTTAGGAACAATGCAATCAAGACAGAAAAGCAGTTAGGGGACTGGAATCTGCAGTTGGATTTCTTGGTTTAAACAGCAGTAACCTTGAGTAAGTTATTAATCTCCCTAAGCCTCATTTTCTCATCTTAAAAGTGAGGATAACAACTTCTACCTCATAGGTTTTCTGTGAGGATGAAATGAGATAATATACATGAAGCATTAGCACAGTGCCTGCCATACAGCAAGTATTATTATTATCATTTCCACATTAATCCTCTAGAGAACACTGTAATACATACAATGGGCTAGGAAATAGAAATTTCTAAAATGCTACATGGACATAAAGTGTCATTGTTGATATTTGTTCTCTCTCTCTCTCTTCTCTCTCTTTCTCTTCCCCCCACACTTCCTCCCTCCCTGTCAGAAATGCAATAAATAAGAAGTTTTGTGTAGTAGAAAGAACATTCTGAATGGGTTTTGCACACAATTAACCACTCAAAACCTCAATCTCCATATATGCAGAATGGCAATCACAATGCAATGCTTAGGTCTCAGGGATGTTGTAAGATTAGAAGATGCGACATGTTGTGAAAAGCCCAGCAGTGAGCACAGACACAGTCATGGAGACTGAAAGAAGTGGGTTCAAAGCATATTCTCTATCTAGGGAGAGTTTCTTGCATTACTACAGAAAAACTGCAGGATCCTCACATCTGGGCTTAGATCAGTGGTTCTCAACCTTTCTAATGCCGCAACCCTTTAATACAGCTCCTCATGTTGTGGTGACCCCCAACCATAAAATTATTTTCGTTGCTACTTCATAACCGTAATTTTGCTACTGTTAATGAATCATAATGTAAATATCTGTGTTTTCCCATGGTCTTAGGCGACCCTGCTAGTGGTTCTCAACCTGTGGGTCATGACCATCAGAAAACACAGATATCTACATTACGATTCATTAACAGTAGCAAAATTATAGTTATGAAGTAGCAACGAAAATAATTTTATGGTTGGGGGTCACCACAACATGAGGAGCTGTATTAAAGGGTCGCGGCATTAGAAAGGTTGAGAACCACTGGCTTAGAGGAAAGTAAGAAAGATGCTCTTCCTTTGGAAAAGTGACTTCTTAGGACACAAGATGTGAAAGACTACGGTGAAAATTCCTGCCTATCGCTAGCTTTAAACAGATGGTTAAGATTTTCAAAGATCAACAGATAAAGAGCAAAAGGGATCAATTTAATGATTCAATGTAAATGGAACTTTATTTTGGCTATGTTCAGAAGAATACAGTTTGATTTAATCACCTTGTGGTGATCAGAGAAGTAAGGATGGAAGAAATGTGCCAGGCTGTAGTCCAGCATGGCAAGCTGGGCAGCAGGACCCCCATCTCCTGACTGTGATCTTGCCCAAGTGACACCATCTTTCCTCTTCTTTAAAAGCGTAGCAATTGACGTGGCTATCAGGGTCAAATGGAAGGTAACAGCTGGGAGAACTGTTAAATGCAATATGTGAATGGATAAGCTACTCAACCTCAGCTGGGATAGAAGAAGTAATTGTAATCTATAATAATAAAAGGGTAATATGCTAATTAGACCAGACATCATTCCGGACATCCTTCCTGATGAAGCTGGGGCTGGAGGGAAGCCAAACCAGGTCGCAGGTGCCTGCGGGTAGCTGGAGGAGGGAAGCCTGGGTCCAGGGTGCCGAAGGGAAGCCAGTGCTGGCAGCTGGGGGAAGGAAGGCCTACTCTTGCATGAATTTTCATGCATCAGGCCTCTAATTTTGAATAAAGATGGAAATGTTTATAGACCCATGGGTGTGGACATTTTTTTTATTAAATTGAGACACTGTAGGACCCTGAGAGAGAGCAGAAAAGCTATCAAATTGGCTATGTTTCCATCTAGCAACAGACAAACACCACTGAAGAAATTTAAAGGGGCAAAAAAACAAAAATAAAGACAGTAGTCTTTCTGATTATATCCCATGGTTGTATGAATTACAAGGTAAGGCAGTTTCCTCATCTGTAAAATTAGGTATGAGAATTATCTCTAATATCTTTGAAACATGTAAATTCTGCGATTCTAGGCTTAAACTTGAAAGTACCAAAGCAAAAGAAGGCCCTCTCTCCTTGAGCCTCATTTCTAGATACAGACACCAACTCCCAAACCACGAACAATTTTTGTAAACTTCTTCCTTCTTAGACTGCCAGGCACAGCAGAGACTGTCTGGGTGGCAGCATTACCTAAGGCAACACACATCTTAAATACAGATAGGCCCTTCTTCTAAAAGAACACTGAAAACTGTTAGCTTAATTGCTAATAAAAAGGCCATTGAAATTCAGTGCAACTAGAAGACAGACTGAGTTTATCCAAGTATTAAAATAACCTTATAGTAAAATATACCTGTATGGATTTTATGTGTTGTTGTTTTTTAAAAAGGGTCCTCAATAAATGACTATGTGTAACACTTAAATATTTATGCATGAGTTTGCATTTTACTGCAAATCTAAATTATTGGTTTATCTAATCAATAATCAGTGTATAAGGGGATTTTAAATTGAAGAAAGTTGTCATTTAAAATGGCCAAGCATGCTTAATGAACATTATCCTTTTTAAATATCTCTTTTCTAATTAATAAGTGCTTTTCTAAAATTTAAAAGCAGCCAAGTATTCAATAAATAAAAATATCTATGAACTCTAGACATTTTTACATTATCCTGATTTAGATGGTGTTTTAGGATTAAAGGGGACCTCTAAATGTCACCTGTTTAATCCCCCAGCATCATAACTTCACCAAGTGGTCATCTAGCGAATGTTTGAATTCTGCAAGTTTCATTTTATCATCAGAGAGCATACATTATTAGAATTTATTTTATTCTGCCAAATCCAACCTAAGTTTTTAACTTAGGAAATTAACAAAATGACCAAATAATTGAATGATCAATGTCTACATTTGAAATAACATTCTAACAGGAGCAAACAACTTGTTAGTGTAATTCAATTATGGCTGGAGTCATGTGGCATTAGAAATACTCCACAACTGGGATGGGGCAAATTTCTATGATACCATTCTTAGTCTTGCAGAGACCAACTCTGCTCATCCTATTCCCCTCAGGCTGACAATAGGAGCCTACAACTGTCCATGTCCTCCTGCAGGTCCTAAAACACAACAGTCAATGAGCCCTGCTGTGCCTGAGCCTATCAGAATGAAACCCAACTGAATATTAGAATCATGGTCCTAAAGGTCTGGAATTTGTCTGTGAGCCTAAACTCACATCTTCCCTGACCCTAGTGTTCCCAAGCTCCACACTGAACCCTCTGGCCCACAGTCCCTTCCAAGTCTCTATTTCTGGACTTCAGCCATACTTTTCACCCTGTGTGCAAGCTCTCTATCCTAAATTCTAGTACCTTGACCTGAAATGCCAACAATATGCCCACCTCTTGTTTCCCTATTGGGGCTGGACCCTAGATAGCTGTCTCCTCAGCCATTAACTGAGGTTCTGGTTCTGTTTATTCTATCTATTCTATTCTATTTTATCTGGTCTATTCTTCCAGAAACAAGCTACTTCTACCTAATCATAATTATCTACTCACTCCAGATACTTTGTGACTAGGTCCCCACTTCTTTTTTTTTTTCTTAATCCTCATCCAAAGATACAATTTTAGAGAGAGAGGAAGGAGAAGAGAGTAGAAAGATTGATGTGAGAGAGAAACATCAATCAGTTGCCTCCCATATGTACCGCAACTGGGGATCGAATCCACAACCTAGGTATGCACCCTGATTGGAAACTGAACCTGCAACCTTTTGGTGTATGGAGCGACGCTCCATCTAACTGAGCCACCTGACTAGGGCCCTACTCCTCATTTTAAGAACTTCTGTGATGTTCATGGTAGTTTGGACTTGAACTACTTCCCTTAAACAATGGAATAAAGACTTCTGGCTAGTGAAAGGGGTCCTGGCCCAGGTCAGTTTTCCAAGCCTTCTCTGACTCATTCCACTTACATGCTTTTGAGATCCTAACATGCCTGATGCTAAAAACCCTATCAGATTAGTTGGGCAATAAATTTGAAGAGGAAAATATTCTTTAAAGATCTACAGAGAGTTGATTCAGACTAAGGTATAGGGATTAATACTCAGGGATTAATACTTAATTGTTAAATGAACAATTAAGAATATAGATACTCTGTGCAAGAGTTCCATAGGATGGCTTGGTAAAAGAGGATCTAATAGTGCAGTGGTCGGCAGACTCATTAGCCAACAGAGCCAAATATCAACAGTACAACAATTGAAATTTCTTTTGAGAGCCAAAAACTGACTTCTGCGCATGGGCCACGAAGTTTCAATCACACTGTATGTAAGCGCCCGCATGTGGTATTTTGTGGAAGAGCCACACACAAGGGGCCAAAGAGCCACAAGTGGCTTGCGAGCCGCAGTTTGCCAACCACTGTAATAGTGATATAGTGAAGCAACTAATTTCAACCTATGTAAGGAGATTATTTTCAAGCAGAAAAACCTGACCACTGTCCTTAAATCATATACTATAAGTTACTTCAGCCAGACAAAATCACAATCTTGCTTTCTTAATCCCACCAGTACTTACTAATCTTCCCCTTCCAGCACCCTTGTCTGTTATGTACACATGGTGATTATATCTTCTGGCATTTTTCTCTACTCATGTGAATACATCTTACCTCTACAAGAAAATTACTAAACTCAATACCTTACCTTACACCAGGAATGCTTTCAGTAGACAATAAAATTGAATTGACTCTAACTGAATTAAAACAAATTGGGAAGAAAATGACTTTATATTGCAGAACAACTAAGTTGACAAAGGAGTTGAATAAGATGCCTAATAGAGTTCTGAGACTGGATAACTGAGGCTAAGAGAAAGGCTGAAAGTAATATTGAACAAATTTTTAAAATATGGAACCACAATATAGGCAAATGCTGTCAGTTATAGACTGTGATAGGCAGAATAATGGCCCCCTAAAGACATTCACTTCCTAATCCCTGGAACATGTGAATATATTACTTAAAGTCAAATGGGAGTTTGCAGGTATGATTAAGTTAATGATCTTTACATGAGGTGTTATCCAGGTACATTCACTTAATTGCATGAGTCTTTGAAATTGGAAGAGGGAAGCAGAAGAGTGGATTAGAGAGACAATATGGAAGAATAAGGAGAGATTTGAAGCACAGAGGGAATCTGACTTGCCATTGCAGGCTTTGAAGATGGGGAAGGGGACTTTAAGGCAAGGAATGCAGGTGGCCTCAGAAGCTGGCCTTAGAAGTCTTCACCTGCCAGCCATCAATAATGCCCTCAAAGGCAGTATGCAAAGAGAAATAAGGCAACGAAAGATGACAAGTACTATGTGCTCTCTCTTATATATGAAATCTAAAACAAACAGGAAAAACCACCAAGCTCATAGGTACAGAGAACAAATTAGTGCTAAAAAAATTTTTTTTTAATTTAAATTTTAAAAAGTCCCATGCCATTCACCTTCATGCAATATTTGGGACATACTTATACTAGAAACTGGGAGAGGTTCGAGCTACTCTGCACAGGCCAAAGTCCTGAAGTTTCTGTGCAGCCAGAGGGCAGGAAATATGAGAGGGAGAGGTTGATAGAATGAACTTAATAGACCAGATAAGCTGGAACTTGGTTTCTATGTGACCTCAGTCAAGTTATTTCACTTCTCTGAGCCTTCCTTTCTTTCCTCACCATAAAGTAGAGCTAATAAAACTGCCCCTGTGGTGGTGTGAGGTTTAAATATATATATTTACATATATATATATTAATTTTCTACATGATTCTTCCATATCAATTCTTATCTTTGCTCCCATTAAGGAAGAAAGGAAAGAAGAAGGGAGGGAGGAAAGGAAAGGGAGGGAGGGAGGGAAGGAGGGAGGGAACCACCATGCTGCTATTTGTGTCCAACTTTTATTTAACAATTGTTTTAATCTTATAAGGCTTTAGAGATTCAAAGATATCCAACATCTTTTCATCTTTTTTAAAAAAAAATCCTCACCCAAGGACATTTTCATTGATTTTGAGAGAGAGAGAGAAAGAGAGAGAGAGAGAAAGAACATCAGTGTGAGAGGGAAACATTGATTGGTTGCCTCCCACATGCACCCTAACCAGGGACCCACAACCTGGGTATGTGCCCTGGCCAGGAATCGAACCCATGACCTTTTGGTGTACAGAATGACACACCTACCAACTGAGACACACTGGCCAGGGCCCAACATCTTTTCTTAAAAAGCTCATAACCTTGTCAGTACAACACATGTACTAACAATTTATACTGTATAGTCAAAGAGTTGACAAAGTGTTTCATCTGCATTCTCATTTAACCCACACAGTATCATTCTATGTAGGACACTAATTGTGCTGTGGACTCTAAGTAGGTGTAGGTGTGTGTGTGCGTGCGTGCGTGCGTGCGTGTGTGTGTGTGTGTGTGTGTGTGTGTGTTAAAATACACTCCAAATGGGGCAGAAGCGGAAAAATTCTGAGAAAATAATGGTGCTCTACTAAGCTTTAGCTAGTTTAGTCTGCATAAGATAGACATGGCCATGTATAGGAAATATTTTATCCCCAAAAACATTCAAAATCAATAAGATTCAAAATGGATCAAAGGTAATTATTATTAGCACTAAGCACTTACTAATCTAAATCCTAAATAAACTATCATGTGATCCATTCATATTCATAATAGCTTTTGAATTTCTCCAATACTGTGAGTAAAGCCACATTCGGTTTACCAGAATTCCATGAAGAGACAGAACCTGCATTCATTGTAAACCTACCATACATCAGACACTATATGGAGTGCTTTACTGGCTTTAGCTCACTTAGCTCAGCACAGCCCCATCAGTCACTCACCTCCTAGGTAATACCTTTGTCATTGAGGAATTCAAAGCTCAAAAAAGTAAGTGTTGGCCAACTAACAGAGAACTATTCAAGGAAAGGCAGCAATGGAGCTATAAAGTTGTTATCAGTGGGACAAACTGAGGAGCAAAATAAGTCAGTCACATAAAGGTATGTAATAAACTATATCAGTTTCCTAGTGCTGCTGTAACAAATTACCAGAAATTTAGTGGCTTAAAATAACACAAATTTGTCATCATACAGTTCTAGAGGTAAGAAGTCCAAAATCTGTCTCACTGGTTAAAGTCAAGGTGTTGACAGGGATGGTTCTCTATGGAAATTCTAGGACAATATTTGTTTCCCTGTCTTTTCCAGCTTCTAGAAGATGCCTGCCTTCCTTGGCTCTTGGTCTCTCCCTCCATCTTCAAGGCCAGCAAGATAGCATCTTCCAATCACTTTCTCTGACCTTCCTACATATCACAAAAATCTTTGTGATTACATTGGACCACCCACATAACCCAGGAAAACCTGCCCATTTCAAGATTTTCATCTGCTAATCTCTTTTGCCAGGTATGGTAACATATTTACAGGTTCAGAGAGTTATCTTTGGGCACCTTACTCAGCCTACCACCTAAGCAGATGTGGATTACAGTTTAGCTAAGAACAAGGCAACACTCAAGGAAGTACTAAAGAGAGTAAAAAACTGGGTGAAATATGTCCTGTTGATCAGTGGTTAGAGCAGCAGCCCTCACACCAAAGTGTTGTGGGTTTGATTCCTGGTCAAGGGCACATAACTGGGTTGCAAGTTCAAATCTTCATGGGGAAAGCAACCAATCCATGTATCTCTCTCACATCGATGTCCCCCCCACAGGCCGTCCACCCCTTCTCTGTCCATCCCTTCCACTCTCTCTAAAAATCAATGGAAAAAACATCCTCGAGTGAGGATTAACAAAAAATAAATTAAAATAAAATTTAAAAATGGGTGAAATACCTTATCACATTTAAGAGTAGGTATTACTATTTCTAAAATATGCTCTGTGATGCAATATGTATAGTTGTTAGAAGTAAATGAACTCTCCATGTAGATGTGAGTGGATAAAGGTTGGTGAAGCAATAAATCTGTGCTGACTTATAAAAAGAAAGTAGACTTGAGCTGTCACTCTAATGCAGACAAATTCAGAGCAAGACAAAAAGTAAGCTGGGCCCTAGCCGGTTTAGCTCAGTGGATAGAGTGTTGGCCTGCGGACTGAAGGGTTCCCAGGTTCAATTCCAGTTAAGGGCACATGCCCAAGTTTCAGGCTCGATCCCCAGTAGGGGGCGTGCAGGAGGCAGCCAATCAATAATTCTCTCTCATTGACATTTCTATCTTCCTCTCCCTCCCCCTTCCTCTCTGAAATCAATCATTTTTTTTTTTTTAAAGCAAGCTGGGTCAAGGTTAACGGACTATTCAAAGTCTCTACATTCCTATGAATCAATGCCAAGATTATTTTTCCAAAACACACATCTGGTCACCTTGCTTTCCATCTTAATTTATGATAATTCTGTCTGTAGCATGAAGTGTAAACTCTTTGGCTTAGCACATAAAGTTCTAAAAGTGAAGATACCTACTTTATAATTTTATCTCCTACTCCTCTCTTCCTTGTGTTAAAAGAAACACATTTGTCAAAATAGATTTATCAGCATTTAGTACCTATCTCATTTTTATCTCTATCTTTGTGGGGGTTTTTTATTGATTTTTTAAAGAGAGGAAGGGAGAGGAGTAAAAAGTTAGAAACATCGATGAGAGAGAAACACCGATCAGCTGCCTCCTGCACACCCCCTACAGGGGATGTGCCTGCAACCAAGGTACATGCCCTTGACTGGAATCAAACCCAGGACCCTTCAGTCCACATGCCAATGCTCTATCCACTGAGCCAAACCAGCCAGGGCTTTATCTCTATCTTTGCATATGCCATTCCTTTGACTTGAAAAAGGATCTATTCATTCATTGGCTATCCAACTTAAATGGCAATCACTCAGCAAAGTTTTAAATTCTATGTACTGTTCCCATTGCTAACATAGAAGCATAGAAAAATGTTACCAGTACATGGCAGACTTGAACCCAAGCTATGCCAGTATCACTTTCCAAAGGGTTCCCATCTGATCAGGGCACAGCAGAGGCTCCCAAGGGAGTTTTTCCCCAGCATGTGCTGCCCCTCAGAATCAACTTAGGAAGCTTCATAAAAAAATAAAATTCCTACCCTGGCTGGGTGGTTCAGTTGGTTGGAGCATCATCCTATACACCACAAGGCTGTGGGTTCGATTCCTGGTCAGGGTACATACCTAAGTTGTGGGTTCCATCCCCAGTCCGGTGCATATGGGAGGAAGGCAACCAATTGATCTCTCTCTCTCTCTTTCTCCCTTCCTCTCTCTAAAATCAATAAACAGCCCTACCCGGTTTGGCTCAGTGGATAGAGCGTCGGCCTGTGGACTGAAGGGTCCCAGGTTCGATTCTGGTCAAGGGCACATGCCCGGGTTGCGGGCTCCATCCCCAGTAGGGGGTGTGTAGGAGGCAGCCAATCAATGATTCTCTCTCATCATTGATGTTTCTCTCTCTCCCTCACCCTTCCTCTCTGCAATCAATAAAAATATATATAAAAAATAAAATAAAATCAATAAACATATATTTTTATGAGGATTTTTTTAAATTAAAATAAGTAAATAAATAAATAAAATTCCTAAGACCCACCCCAGGCTCACAGAATCAGAATCTATAAAAGTGATGTTGAGAAGGCTTGGAGATTTGTAATAAGAATCATGGGGAATTCTGATGCAGAAAAGGGAATGAAGATGCTCAACCAGGCTTATGCCACACAGAGAGAGAACAGCCAAAGCTAGTAACTGGGAGTGTGGAATCAAATCCACAGAGATCTAAGCCAGAGATGAACAGGTAACCAGGGCCACAACTATGCAGACTGAGACTCAGGGCAGTGAGGGCCAAAGTCAGAAAATCAAGGTCTACCTGGATCAATAAAACATCAGAATTGCAAGAAGAGTAGGACTCAATAGGGAATCAGGTGCAAGGGGCCTGTCCTAGACACATTGAGTACCAAACTTGGAAGAAATAAGACCAATTCTAGAACTCACCAAATGGAGACTTCTCCAAAGAGCAACATTGCATCACCTTGTAACTTGTTTGGAAAGCATCTTGGGCCCCTTCCCAGACCTAATGAATCAGATTCTGCATTTAACCAAATCCTCAGGTGACTTAAAAGTCACATCAAAGTTTGCAAAGACCTGAGCCTGGTACAGTTGATGCCAACTCTGCTGGTCTGTAGACCATACTGTGAGAAGCAAAAGTGTTGACCTACATCTGAGCAGGTGGGAGAAATTCAAGCTTTACCACTGTGAGCAGTTTGAGTGCAGGAATCTCAATCACCTTATCTCACCTTATCTTATTTAGCATAGGGCTGTGGGAACTGACAATATAGTCTATTGGTTGAGACCTCAGGACTTGGAACAGGTTTAATTGCAACACTACCACTCACCAGCTGTGTTTATCTTGTTTGTGCTTCAGTCTCTCATCTGGAATATGGAGATAATTGCCTCATAAAAACAAGGGAGAGACCCAACTGATGTGGCTCAGTGGATGAGCACTGATCCATGAACCCAGAGGTCATGGATTCCATTCCTAGTCAGAGGTTACGGGCTCGATCCCCAGTAGGGGTCATGCAGGAGGGAACCAATCAATGACTCCCATCAATGTTTCTATCTATCCCTTTCCCTTCCTCTCTCTTTAAAAAAGTCAATAAAAACATATTTTAAAAATTAGGGAGAGATAGCATGTTACTTTTGATAGCATTAAAAGTTCTTAATAGATGATAAAAATTAATTAATGGATAATCAATTACTGATTTATTGACTGATTTTTCTTTGGTGAGAAAAAGTGCACCAAAATTCTAGTGGTACAAATGATTTTAATCTGACTCATAATCTAAAGAGAAGAATCCTTAGTGAAATCTTAGTGACTGGCAGACATTCCAGACATGACTTCTTCTTGTATTAACATGTAAGTGTCTTCTAAGTGATGGGTGAAAGAATTGTCCAAAGCAAGATGATTGCTAGGAGTGGTGACACTAAATTGATGTTTATGAGATCACAAAGATCTCTTATTCTCCCCCAAATACCTAAGAAGGACATTTATCATAGCTTATTTTCATTAATTTTAAATTAATTTACTTGACAATATTTCAACATTTTGTATTTAGAGTGTTGCAAATCTGAAATAGTATCTCTGTCATAATAAACAGTACAGATTCAAGAAACACATTTAGTTTTATGTTAATACTAGAGGCCCAGTACACGAAATTCATGCACTTGGTGGGGGTGGAGAGGTGGAATCCCTCAGCCTGGCCTGTGCCCTCTTGCAGTCTGGGAGCCCTGGAGGGGATGTCCGACTGACAGCTTAGTGCAGTGGTCAGCAAACTCATTAGTCAACAGAGCCAAATATCAACAGTACAATGATTGAAATTTCTTTTGAGAGCCAAAAACAGACTTCTGCGCATGGGCCACGAAGTTTCAACTGCACTGTACGTGTGCGCCTGCACGTGGTATTTTGTGGAAGAGCCACACTCAAGGGGCCAAAGAGCCTCATGTGGCTCACGAGCCACAGTTTGCCAACCACCAGCTTAGTGGGCCTAAGCCATCAGTCGGACATCCTTAGCATTGCCACGGAGGCAAGAGAGGCTCCCACCACTGCCACTTTGCTCACCAGCCATGAGCCCGGCTTCTGGCTGAGCAGCGCTCCCCCTGTGGAAGTGCACTGACCACCAGGGGGCAGCTCCTGCGTTGAGTGTCTGCCCCTGGTGGTCAGTGCACATCATAGTGACTGGTCATTCCACCATCCGGTCATTTGCATATTAGCCTTTTATTATGTAGGATACGCTGTAGATGAGGCCCCCTAGAACCCTAAGAAATGCAAAAAATTCACTTTAACTCATTCTCGAATTGCCCCCACTTAAAATCAAATTGCACCATCCCCCCACCCCCGGTGGGCAGGTGCTGCACCTTGGGAACCAGTGGGCTTGATACTTTTCCTCTCTGAGCTTCATTTCGGAATACATATGCATATACCATGGGAATTGTAATCTTTTCTCTGCCTACCTCACTGGGTTGTCATGAGGAGGTTCTGAACTAATAAACCTAGAAATGTTTCATCAAGTAAGTGATGTCTAAACGGGAAGGGATTGTTATTTTTAAGCCCACAGGTACCCTGGCAGGTAGCAGATGCTGATTAGGGGAGGAGGACATGATTGTTTCCTGGGACTGTAGCAAAGGAAGCTTTGCAGAGGTTCCCACAGGCCTCGGAGGGGTGGGCTCTGGCCAGCAGCCGGTAGCAGTGGTCGTCCCTGGAGGCACTGGCAGGGCGCGGAGCATTAAGGGGGCTCTAGGGGGGTGGCAAGGCCGAAGGGGAAGTAACTGTCAAACCTTCCTGCTTGGCACCATTATTTAAATTGTACGTGGCTGTTTCACAGCTGTACCTGCTCAGGGGGGAGCTCCCATCTCCTGGAGCAGGGTGGGGGCGGGGCCAGGGCGGAGCCAGGTGGGCTAGGAGGACTGCTTTAGCTGTGCCCCCAGCGAGGTTCAGCACGCTTCCTCTGTGGAGATGGCGCTGCTGCTGTCCCGGTGGGGGGAAGGGTCTGACCCTGGGGGGCCACTCAGGCCTGCCTCCACCCGGGTCTGGAGTTATAAGGAGGAGAGGCGTGCCGGACCCCAGCAGAGGGGGCCTGGCAGTGGCGGGCCACAGGTCCCGGGGACACTGACGGGTGGTTGCCAGCGTGCTACTGTTGTGGGTGCCCCTGGCGGGGGTGGCAGGGGAAGAGATCGGGAGTCAGAGGTGCGGGCTGCAGCTACCCCCAAGGCTGGGTCTTCTCCCCATCTGGTCAGCCTCCCCTTCCCCCTGGGGGTGCAGGGGCTGGGGTAGGGTGTTTGTCTGACCCCCGGGGGGTGCGGGGGCTGGGGTAGGGTGTTTGATCCTCGGGGGTGTGGGGGCTGGGGTAGTGTGTCTGTGCAAGGGGATTGGAAGAGCTCCCTGTGGCCACTTCCTCTTCCTTCTTTGCAGTCCAGACTTCTGACAGGCGGTCTCCTCAGACCCCTGGGAACTTGGCTCCGGCCGCCTGCCCCCTGCTGCGCATGCATCAATATGTAAAAAGGTCGTTATGGGGACACCGTCATGGACAAATTAGCATATTACCTCTTTATATGTATGGATTTGAAATAGCTTCCTTATTTTGGTCTAGCGCTTTTAAATTTTCAAAAAACTTTCACTCTTCCCATCTTCCAAACTTTACAGAAATGTTTCTTATACCTGTCTGACATATAAGGAAATGAGAAGTGATTTTAAGTGCTCAGAGTCACATAGTTGGTTTGTGGCAGAAATGGGACTAGAACTCAAATTTTCTAATTTCCAACCATTTATTTGAGCTACCAGCAGCACCACTGCCACCACATTATCCTCAGCTGCCCAATATCATAATTACTCCCCCAACCAAGTGATCTTTCCCAAAAAGTATGTTTAAGTATCACAAACGCAATAGCTTACAACACATATATTTTTAAAAACTATTTTTCTTTGTTGAAGAAACTTTTTGGTCCTAGATGTTAGAAGTCAAATTTGGAAGTGTAACAAAGTTTTCAATTTAGAATATTTCAAATTATGGTGGAATATAATTTTTTATTTGACTAGTTCATTCCTTTACTAAACACTACATTTGCCTACTGATTTCACAAGTCAACTTCCTTTAAAAAAATGTTCTAAGCTATAAAAGGCAGTTGTTTAAAAGTCCTCAAATATATAGTCTACCAAGCAGCATGTTCTTTTAAAAAAAAATTTTTTTAAGTCACTATAGTTAAAGATTTCCATTTACTCCTTAAACTTTAGAGTTAATACTGTGAAATGTTTCCCAAATTTAGTGTAAATCTGGAAGGTATTGCTAATGGTTCAGAGTAGTCTATAAGGTTATATCATTTGTGACAGAACAATCTTAGTATCATTAAAGAAAAACTGACAACTCTAAACTGACAAGTGTAAGAAATTCCAAAGTTTCACTGACAATTCAGATCTACTTCCTTTCATGCCCAGATTCACTTAATATCTCATTTGATTTTCAAACCTCCCCCTCAGAAGCAATTGGAACAAAACCATGAGCAAGCTCAATCTCCATTTGGGCATGTCACCCTTTTACAAACACAATTACAGCCAAACACTATTGTAACCTGATTTGCATTTGCACTAACTAAGTTACAAAGCACATTGAGAATGCCTGCTATGCATACTACACACATATTAGGAGGATATATTGCAGGGCTTCTGTGAACACTAATTAAAAAGATTTTATCTTTCCCCTCAGGTCCACTGAAATTGTTCAAATGCCTTGCCTGCTACAACTTTGTTCAAAACCAGTTTTCAAACATGTGATCAGAGCTAGGCAACTATTTCAGGTGGCATGATTCTGTTTCCACAGTGGACAAGGCCTGAGAGACAAAAAGTTTCTGTCTAAACTTTGAGCTTCCTTTTCTTTGTTATTTTGTGTTGCAACCTTGGCATTATCCAACTGTGGACTTTTATCTGTGAATATCTAAATCCTGTCTTGTGGAAAACTAATTACTGAACCACTGAGAGCTTCATAATGTCCTGCATTTAAGTCCTGAGCATCATACATAATGCATAGGCAGCAGTCTCTGCACTCTGATTACAGAACACTGTCATTAAGTGAGCAAATTAAAGATGTGAATAATTCACTGGCTGAGCTTATTGTCAGTGCTGCATTGTGAAATTAGAATTTCTAATAAGTACTGCAATTTTTTTAACCCAATTAACACAGAGAACATCTTGAGACTGATTAGTACAATAAAAATTATTACCTTATTCTTTTGCTTCACAACAGCCAAATTAAATACTGTACTTAATTATGCAGCATTCATTCCTTCTCTGCTAAAAAAAAACAAAAACCCTATCATTTTTATAAGAGTTCTAATATTTGTATGGGAGCTAAAAATACAGCACATGCATCTGTAGCTGTCTCTTTGCAAAGTTTTTTTTAAGAGTCTAAACATCAGTATTATATCAGTGGTGAATTATGATGACACTAGTCTATTCTTAAACCAAATATTTTTACTAAAAAATAAACAGCACACACAGAATTGACAAAGTAACTCATCTCCCCAAATTGAGTTAAAATATATTATATCTCTGGTTTTTTTCTGGTCTCTTTAGAAGCGGATTAACACAGATTTGCCCCCATTATGCTGGTTGTGATAGAGGCTGAAACATATATTTAAGAAAATTGAGTAGGTCTTACCTCAGATGCTCATTTAGCACACAGTGATCTGTCTCACTCCTGCCAGGCAAGTGGGAAAGTCCAGTTTATGCTCGGCATGATGATCCTACGCAGAGAGTGTCTGCTGCCATGTTAAATAAAGAAAATGATCATTTAAACCAGGGCTTTTGTCTCCCAATATTTCCTCCTGCTGCCCCTTTCACATTAAAGCCCAGAGAGGCAGGCACATCTGGCGGCAGTCCCTGCCCCTGCCCGCAGCTGCTTGAAGAGCTCCCCTCTTCCTTTCCAGCTCCTCTGCATCCCCTTCCCCTGGCAACTTCAGCCCCTGAAATGGGGGAAAAGAAACGATGACATTGCAGGCAGAATATGAGATTGTTTGTTCAGCTTCTGTAGCCACCTCCTTCCTGTCTAGATATTTTACAGAAAGGGAATGAGAATGGGAAACAGCGAAGGTGCTCTGAAAATCAGTCAGACACAATGCAATAGGGAGATGGAGAGGAGGGAAAGGAGAATGAGAGAGCGAGAGTGTGTGTGGGTAAGGGGGGTGGCTGTCAGTGCAGATAAATCTGCATATGGAAATTAGGGTTATCCTGGGTACAGTTTTATTTAACTATGATCTACTGTTCTTTTAATTAAAACAGAATTTCAGCAAGGGATGGAAAGAAATAAAGTGAGTCTTGAAACCAGAGAGAGCAACTTCTAATTCAATACACTTAAAATTTCATAGCAACTGCAAATAGAAGATCCAGAAGTTGTAGAAAAAAGAAAAGGAACCCAAGAAACAGGGTGTTTTTTGTTTGTTTGTTTTTTCCTTTGTTTTGTTTAATATGCAAGAAGACCCCTCTGTCCTCCCAAAAGGAAATTGGGATAAGAATGTAAAGGATTTAAAAGGAAGGAAAAAAGAACAAATATATATACCTTTCATCATCTGGGTAAATTTGTCTTTAAATATTAGACAAAAACATTGTCAAATGTAAATAAGTGGCATTATATATGGAAACCAGTAGCAATATATTCTGCATTTTAATATCAGAGGTGTAAAATGTTTTTTCCTTAGAGAACACCTTTTACAGCTCTAACCCATGATAACATGCTACTTACTAGCTATAATCAGTCTGAGGATGTCACTGACACCAGCCAACTACTCTTTTGTGGTGCTGAGAGTTAAATAATGAGGCAGAGTGACTGAAAACTACTGGAGGTGGGCTGGTCAGCCCTCCACTAGAGGTGTTTGTAGGATAGTGATTTGACCAAAAGGAACTATGAGATAATTCTATTTCTATAATCTGTGGTGGGAAATTTCATGGACTAGACTAGTATTTACTCACTCATCAAACAGTTATCAAACATCTATAATGTGGCAAGCACTGCACTAGAAAGGAGACATAAGATGAACACTGCACGGTTCCTACTCTCCAGGACCCAGAATTCAACGGAAAATTTTAATTTAAAATGAAATGGTATCGCACTTTTATAAACAAAGGAGTGTTTGAGATAGTCTTGATTTGAGTACTATCAGCCGATGTCCATCCCTCAAAGCTGAAGTCTCTATCCACATGGTAGACTGAACTCTTCGAGACCAGCTCAGGCACTCTAAGCAAGTGACTTTGTCCCTGTGGACTTTAATTTCTTCACTTGTAAAATACCTGCTTTTAAATTAGCAATTATATGAGACAATAAAAGTAAAACATTACCTGTTCTCTGGATCATGATAATTACTCAAAAAACAGCAAACCAATCCTCAGTTCAAATGGCACCTTCTTTGTGAATCCTTCCCCAATATCTGAACAGGTTCAGAGACCCCTTCTTCAGTGTCCCCACTGCTCCCCATTATATTGTGTCATTGTAATTTTCTGCACATCTGTCTCTATATGAATGGTTCTCAACCAGTGGCCATTTTGTCCCCTATGGAACATTTTACAATATCTGGACTAATGGTCAGGACTAGAGAACGAAGGATGCTAGTGCCAACCCCAAGAAACCAGATTTAGAATCAGCCTTTTGTGCTAAGATCCCTGGTTTCTTTTATTAGAAACCAAGATTTGCGTGTTAGTTGTGCTCATTGCCACACTATTTAACAGCCAATTTTCTCTGGACCTTCCTATATAAAACAGCTCAGCCGGTGTGGTTCAGTGGTTGAGTGTAGACCTATGTACCAGGAGACCACGGTTCAATTCCCAGTCAGGACACATGCCTGGGATGCAGGTTTGATCCCTAGTGGGGGGCATGCAGGAGGCAGCTATTGATCCTCTCTCCTCATTGACATTTCTTTCTATATCTCTCTCTTCCACTCTGAAATCAATAAAAAGATATATTTAAAAATAAAACCAGAATACCTGCCCATTTTCTAACCCTGACCCTATTTTATCTTTTTATAGCACTCACTTATATTTTGTATTTGCTTATTACTGTCCAGCTGCCCCCACTAGAACTTAAGCTCCATGTGGGTACAGCCTCTTGTTATTCACTGCTCTATCTCCAACACTTACAAAATTATTTGGTATTTAGTAACTGCTCAAAAAATATGTGTTGAACAAATGAACATACTTTTTTTTCTAGGAAGATTGTTAATTTCAGAATTTTGGGGAAGTTGTTTTTTCCTAATCAGTCCACATGCTTCAACCTCTACCCAACCTCAACATAATGTTTGTTCACGCTATGCCTCCCATTAAAGATAAACTCTGAACAGGGTGTTAAAATACTAGATTATGCTTTCTTAGAGCTATTTCATATATGTACAATACCAACTATCTCTTTCTTTTCAGTATGACAGTTTACCTGTGATGTTCGTTTCCTATTTAGGGTGAAAAAATCAAATATCTTAGTTAATCTAGTTTAAGGAAAATGGGATAGTTATTATACTAATACATAATTGCATTCTTGAATGTTGATAGACCACAAAAGGTACCAGAACTAGGAAATTTAAAAACCTTAAGGAGCCACTTAGCTCTTCTCTCAGCTTTATTGTTTTTGCTGTCTCATTTTTGCTATATTTTATTTCCTTTTCTCTGCCCATCTGGTCTTTCATTTGTATTTTTCTGTGTCTTTTTCTCCCCTTTCTGCTATCTGGCTTTCTCTACTTATTTCTGTACGTGAGAGAAGTTAGTTGTCCCACAGCTCTTGAATCAGAATAAATCAGATCAAGTGCATAAGCCAAAATATGGTAGGCCTTTTCAGTCCTCATACAAATCCTCATGAGAGAGAACCCTTTTTATCTGACCAGGGAGGCAGGGTCTTTTACCAAACACATGACTGCCAAGGACCTGGACTTCTGGGAACTAAGGGAATAAGGATGGGGAGAGTAATATTCTTAAAGAAAGAAGGTTGTAATGAGCTGTGCAGACAATCACCAAAGGTTTCTACTGCAGCTAGAAACAGCTGTAAATAATCCAAAATCTCTGAAGTCTAATCACTGGCTGGAAGTTTTAGAGTCAGGAGAATTCTTTTTTTCTCTTTAGATTGGTTTGGTAATTTCTAATATTCAAACAATATAAGCATATATAGAGTTAAATCAAAAAATAAAAACAAAAAAAGTCCTCTCATAGGACCTCTTATAAATATATCTTACCTATATCTTACAGAAGGCCTGCTTTTCTTGGCTAACAACTTACCAGTGCAAAAAAAGCCATTCATGTATCTGGAATATAAGTTTTCTTTCTCCAAAGACCTTTTTCTTATTTCTTACTAGTAGCCCTGTGCATGAATCCGTGCACCAGTAGCTCTCTGCGGGGCCTGGCCACTCCGCACCCGCTGCCCAGAAGCTCTCCGCGGCCCAGAGGCCCATCCGCGGCCGGGCACAGAACACTTGCCTCATTGTCGGGGCGACAAAGCAAGCATTCCGCCAGGCAGCTCACGCTGCCTGCTCTCAGCAGCCCGCCCCCCCCAGGACTGGGGGACTCTGGCGGGACTGAGAGGACTGGGTGCTGCCATCTTGTGGCTATGGGCGCCACCATTTCTGTGACAGAGTGGCAGTTAATTTGCATATTACCCTTTTATTAGACAGGATTGTCCTTCAATATCTTTTTAGGCCCAAACAACAACAAAAAACACAGTCTGCCTTCATTCCCATCTTCCAAATTTTAACTAGTAATCATTTTGGTGTGTAATCTCTGTGTAACCGTACACATGTAACTTTTGTTGTGACACATAAATGAGTTCATAAAACAAACTTTAAATGACAACTTAAAATTTATCTTAAACAAGAAGTAACAGCAAGGTGGAATTATCTCTATTTAATAAATAAAGACAGAAATTAAATAACAGGCTATTCCTATGACAACAGCTACTGCCTCCTTGTTTGATCTCTGCATCCTCTTATGCAGTGTGAAAATTATGTTTGAGCCCTAGCTGGTTTGGCTCAGTGGATAGAGCGTCAGCCTGTGGACTGAAGGGTTCCAGGTTCAATTCCAGTCAAGGGCACACGCCTGGGTTTGGGGCTTTATCCCTAGAGGGGGGCGTGCAGGAGGCAACCCATTGATGATTCTCTCTCATCATTGATGTTTCTAACTCTCTCTCTCTCTCCCTTCCTCTCAGAAATCAATAAAAATATTTTTAAAATTATGTTTGATACATTCACCTATGGTCCAGTGCTGGCCAAGAGTAAGTACCCTACAGCCCATCTTTCCAACCCACTGCAACTAAAAACTCTGAACAACCAAATACCTGAGGATTCTGAAACTTAAAGAATTCCATGCAGAATAGAGAGGAAAGTCAAAATTTAAAGACCAGTGGGGTGATCATAAGATTCCTATTGTTTTTCCTTTATCTCCCACCTTTGACCCAAGTGTGGACTGAATTGGGGAACTTCATCATGGGAATGCACAGCAAAAATGCATGAGAAACCCATCTTTCTTGCTAGAAAACCAGGAAAAGAGGGCACTTCTCAGCCCTTTTCCAAGTGTAGCCATTAGCACAGAGCTGTATTGTTATGGTGGAAGAAGGGTGAACACCTAAAACTTTGAGTGAAAATATATATCTTGGAATAGAAGAACTAGGAAAAGATGCTTTTATTGTGCAAAGCTAGAAAAAGAAGAGAAATTTACAATGAAAGCAAACAGAAAGAAATAGAAAATAAACCCCTAGCTGGTGTGGCTCAGTTGGTTAAGCAAGCTTCTTTCATGTACCAAGAGATCTCCAGCTCAATCCCTGGTTGGAGCACATGCAGGGGTTGCAGGTTCGATACCCAGTAGAGGGCACACAGGAAGCAGTTGATTGATGTTTCTCTCTCTCCCTCTCCCTTCCTCTCTCTCTCTCATCAGTAACAACATATTTTTTTAAAGAAAAAAGAAAGATAAGAGCAGAAATTAATGGAATTGAAAATACAAAAGAATACACACAAGTCATACCCCAGGAGAGAATTAAAAATCATATACAGATTGGGGCCAAAAAGTAAGTTTATACTTGCTTATATGGAAAATAATACAATAACTAATAAATAATAATACAAGAATAAACTGTGTTTCATGTACTCACAACTGTAAATCTTTTTGCCCACCCCTTCTGTGCTAGCTGCAACAGAAGCAGCACTTATAAACCATGAGATGAACTTAAAATAGAGGCCACACATTGCAAAGATACAAGATAGAAGGATCCTGATTTCCTGACACCAGGTCTAGACCAATTTTATGACTCTGTAAGATGGAAAGATGCTTCTTTTTGTTGTTGTTAAGCCATAGTTATTCTGAGTTTTATGTCATTTGCAGCTTTGTCCAACTCAAAATATTATAAAAATATTTATGATAATATTCTCATATGATAGGTTTTAGCTAAGATCTCGAGGATGAAGGGAGCCAGGCTTAGGAAAATCAAGGGGGGAGAAAAAACAGCTCTGGAATTAAGGCACAGCTTGTACCAACATTCGAGGCAGGGAAGAATATAGAGTGTAGCTGGGCTGGCGTGCGCGGCTCAATGGTTGGAAATGCAGATATTATTTATGGATGGCAATGGAGGTGTCAGCCACAGCTGGCAGTAATGCTGCTATAAGAGTTTAGCCATATTTGAAGTTAGGAAGCAGGCAGTCCACACAAGGCTATCCTCACTTCTGACTCCAATTGCAGGTGTGGGGGTTTTTAAAACTGCCCTCAGTTTTGATAATTTGCCTTAAAGATTCATAAAACTAAGTGAAAGATATTATACTCATAATTATGGTTTATTACAGGTAAAGGAAACAGATCAAATTAGCCAAGGAAAATATGCTAGGGTAGAGTCTGAGGAAGTAGCAAATGTGGAGCTTCCATTGTCTTTTCCCAGAGGAGCCAGGCCACTTCACTTTCCCAGTGTCAATTGTAACAATATGCATGGAGGACCACCAACCAGGGAAACCTGTTCAAGCCTCAGTGTTCAGTTTGTTTTTTTAATTCAATTTTAAAAAAATATATTTTTATTGATTTCAGAGAGGAAGGGAGAGGGAGAGGGAGATAGAAATATCAATGATGAGAGAGAATCACTGATCGGCTGCCTCCTGCATGCCCCACACTGGGGATGGAGCCTGCAACCTGGGCATGTGGCCTGACCTGGAATCAAACTGTGACCTCCTGGTTCATAGGTTGATGCTCAACCACTGAGCCATGCTGGCCGGGCCCAGAGTTTTTATTAGGGCTCCATATCTAAGCATGATCCAGTGAGTACCCACATGGTTGATCTCAGTCCCCAGGTTGACTAATAAATACCACATGACCCAAAGGCTCACCCTAAATTACAATGTTGGTCTTTTGAGTGTGACCAGTTCTACCTTATACCATATTGTCAGACTATTCAGTGTGACCCAAGGTCCCCAAGCAAAAAAGAACACTCTTATCAGATATAACATTCCAAAGGTTACTAAAGATTACTTCCCAGAATCCAAGGGCAGAGGTCAGACCCATCTGTTTTTTTGTTTTACCAGGTTAAATTCTACATGTCTATCAAGGCTTTGTCATTTCAAGGCTCTACTGGGGATAATCCACTTCCCAAACTCACTCAAGTGGTTGTCAGCAGAATTCAGTTCATTGTGGACTCTTGGACTGAGGGCCACAGTTCCTCACTGGCTGTTGGCCAGTCTGCCCTCAGTTTTCGCCACATGGTTTTCTCTAAAATGGCAATTCACTTCTCAAAGTGAAGAAGGCAAGTGAGAAGTGCTAACAAGATGGGACTCACAGTATTTTGTAACCTAATCATGGAAGTGATATGCCATCACCTTTTTCTTTATTCTATTCATTAGTAGTGAGTCGTTAGGGTTAACCCACACTCAAGAAGAGGTTTCACAAGGGCATGAATACAAAGTGGCAAAATAATTGGGACCCATGTTAGAAGCTGCCAACCACAGTAAGCTTTGGGAAAGAAGACAGGAGATAGGGGGAGATTGATGGTAAAAACAAGAGGGGTAATTAATGAATCAATTTACTGGAGGTAGATGGATATGTAATGAGAACACATGCAGGAGGGGAAGATACTAACATACCAAAAAAAGAATGAGGATTAATAGTGGAATTTTCTTGGGTTCAGTGCAGTTGTTAAAGTTCCACACAGTGTATTACATTACATTGTTAATTACCCATACCCTGAACAGCTGCATGAAAATTCCGTTTACTGTATAGGAAAGATGCTCCTTCTCAACTAACTCAACCTTACCATTGCTTCTAAAGTAGTTATTTGAGTCATGATATCTGTGCAAGGAGTAGTACTTGGAACATTAGTATTTCATTATCTGTTGCTCAAAACCAGTGTAATAAAATAACATAGGTTAAAAGAAAGTTAACTGAAGGAATTGTATACACACTTGCAATAGATATCTCATAGATACAACCTAATATTTTCAATATTGGGGTTAAAAATCATAAATGAGTATAATTATCTCAGTATATCCTCAATGATGTCCACTTATATAAAAAGATAATTAGAATTGGGTTTGGTATTGGTCAGAATTTACTAAAATGCTCAATCCAACTCTGGGTTTATGAGCGATTACTATAAAGAGGTAAAGTGATCATTGGTTTCATTTAAGGTAAAAAGAAATAGTCTTAAACCTTAAATAAGATCTCAATTAAAATGATGATAAAGTTTCTGAAATTGAGGATTTCAATCTTTGGGATATATTATATTTAGTTGAGTTTATAAAAAATTTCCCTACTCAAAGCATGACATTCATATTAAATTGTTTGATTTTCAGCCTGATAACATAATACTAGATAACATAATACTTACCAAAAAGATGGTCTGTAAATACATTTTTTAAAATCTTTATTGTTGAAAGTATTAACTAAACCCCCTTTTCTTCCCATTGACCTCTTCTAGCCTGGCCCTACCCCCACCCCAGGCCTTCACCACCTTATTGTCTTTTTCTTGGGTTATGCACATATGCATACAAGTTTTTTGGTTGATTACACTTTTTTTTAAGTCAGAATGGGTTCACTAATATTATAGCATTCAAATTCTACCCTATTTTCTGCCCTATTGAATGCTGTTGGAGAAAATCACAAAGCTATGCTAACTGAATTCTTAATATATATATTCTGAAAATCACAAATCTCAAATAGTCATTCGACAGTCCTAAACATTCCTACTACACTTTCCTATTAAATGCACTTTTCTACTTGCCAATATGACCACGACACATCTTTTTTCTGCTCAAATCTCTAACAATCACTCTTTCTTCTCATTCCAGTTGATTTATCATAGAGAAATAGATGAAAAAATCAAAAACTACCTCAACTTCCAACCACTCAATTCACCAACTTAAATTATCTTTATCTACATAATTTTCACTCTTTCTGTTACTGAAAACTTATCCTTGATCCTATTAAAGGGCAGTGTATAGCATACCCTCTTGTTCTAAGACCTGCAGTCCTGCAATCACTCTCCTTCTATTCAATATCATCATTTCCCTTTATAATTTATTTATATATTTATTCCTTTTATAACTGCCATAACTTCAAACACATGTTCTAATATTCCCTTGTCTTCAAAACATTATCTCTTGATCCCCACATCTCACTCCTGCCATAATTTTTTGTTTTGTATTAAATAAAATTCCTGGGTAAAGTTTCTATATTTGGCGACTCACCTCCCATTTTCAATCCAATCCATTCTAACCTAACATTTTCCCCCAATACTCAACTAAAATTGCTTTTATCAACGTTAGTAATGATCTACATCTTGCCAAATTCAATGGTCAATTTGTTTTATTATTCCACTTATCAGCAATATTTATACATATTATCCATTCTTTCATGAAACATGCCTCTTTTTAAAAGATACATATTTATATTGATTTCAGAGAGGAAAGGAGAGGGACATAGAGAAACATCAATGATGAGAGAGAATCATCGATTGGCTGCCTCCTACACAACTCCTACCAGAGACTAAGCCTGAAGCCCAGGCATGTGCTCTTGACCAGAATGGAACCCAGGACCCTTCAGTTCACAGGCCAACACTCTATCTACTGAGCCAAACCGGCTAGGGCATGAAACACATCTCTTGACCTTCATGACAGACATTACAAAACAGTACACATACTTTAGTTTTCTCCTGAAAACTGACCTTTCTTCTTGCCTTTCATTGCTGGCATATCCCTGTTTACTAGTCCTCTGAATATCTAAATTTCATAGTTTTAGCTCTTACCTAGGTTTATAATTTATATTTCAGGTTTATAATTTATATTGATTTCAGTTTTGTAAATAGTGTGATATAAAGGTCAAACTTCATATTTTAGTATATCAGTATCCAATAGTCCTTAGCATCATTTGTTGAAAAGACTATTTTTTTTCATCACTGAATATCTTTGCCAAAAATCATTTGACCATATATATACAGGATCTGTCTGTTCCTGGACTTTCTATTCCATTCCATTGACTACGTGTGTCCTTGACCAATACTACAATGTTTTGATTATTGTAGCTTTAGAAAAAGTCATGAGATCAGGTACTTCGAATCTTCCAACACTGTTCTTATTCAAAATTGTTTTGGTTATTCTAGGTCCTTTGCATTTCCATATAAATTTCTGAAAACATTTGTGAATCCCATTGATTGGCATTCCATTGAACTTCTAGATAAATTTCAGAATAAATCTTAATAATATTGAGTCTTCCAATTCATCATCATGCTACACTTTCTATTTAATTTTTTTTTATTTCCCTGAGCAATATTTTGTAACCCTCAATATCTTGTGTCTATTTTGTTAAATTTATCTCTAAGTATTTTTGATGCCATTAAAATGGTACTGCTTTTTATTTTTTTATATATTTTTTATTGTTTGAAGTATTACAAATAGTAGTACATATGTCTCCCTTTTTTTACTCCCCATTGACCTCCCCCCCGCTTCCCCTACCCCCCAGTACATGCCTTCACCTGCCCGCCCTCCCCCCCCTCCAGTGTCTTATATCCATTGGTTATGTTTATATGCATGCGTACAAGTCCTTTGGTTGGTCTCTTACAGCCCCCCTCGCCCAACCTCCCCTGCCTTCCCGATGTAGTTTGACAGTCTGTTCAATGCTTCTTTGCCTCTGTATCTATTTTCCCCCCATTTCTTTCCTTTAAAAAATTTTGCCTCTGCAGACTAGAAATAAACATATAACAACAACAACAAAAAAATGTTGAGTCCCAATTTCAATGTCCAACAGTTCTGAGTCCCCGTTTCAATGTCTAACAGTTCCTTATGTGTACATGTCAGCAATGATATCTGGATGGTGGGCTGCTTTTTAATTACAATTTTAAATGTTCATTACTTCTCTAGAAACATACAATATATTTTATATTGACACTGAACTCTGCTACCTTGTTGAATTCATTATTAGTTCTCTAGAAACTGTTTTCATAGATTTTTAAGGATGTTGTACATAAATGATTATATCACCTCAGAATAATGACAGCTTTACTTCTTCCTTTCCAATCTATATTATTTTTATTTCTTTCTCATACAATGGTTAGTACATTGACTGGGAGTACAAAAAGCAGGCATCATTGCCTTGTTCTCAATGTTAGGAAGAAGACATAATTTTCATGATATTAATAAACTTGCCATAGTTACCATTCATCAGGTTAGGGACATTTTCTTCTATTTATAGTTTGCCAAGAGTTTCATGAATGAAAGCTAAATCTTTTAAAATGATTTTTATGCATATTGAAATAATTTGGTTTTCCTTTTGCAGTGTTGATATAATGAACTACCCTGATTGTGCTTTGAAATTTGGACTAACCTTGTATTCCCAAGATGAACCTAATTTTTTCAGTATATGTCATCCTTTTTATATATTGCTGTATTTTGCTTGGTAAAAATTTTGCCTCTAGTTTGCATGGGATATTGGATTGTAATTTCTTGTCTTCATCAAGCTTTGCAATGAGTTTAATAAGCAAGTGTATATTTTATGAGAAACAGAAGTTTTTAACTAAAAATTAAAATTCCTAAGATGAATCTAAGCTATTCAAATTATCTTTTTTTTTTCATTTGGCAGTTGTCTTTCAAGGAATTTGTCCATTTCATCAATTTCACTGGCATAGAAATTTTTTTAATACCCTTATTTTAATGTTTGTAGAATCTACAGTCATGGCACCTCTTTAATTCCTGATATTGGTAATTTGTGTCTCCCCTCTTTTGTATCTTGATCGGTCTGGATAGAGGGTTTTATCAATTATATTGACCTTTTCACAGAACCAACATTTGGCTTCATTTATTTCCCCTGTTTCATCCAATTTGTGTCTACTCTTTATTATTTCCTTCATTTTGCTTGCTTTGGTTTTCTTTTGCTGTTTGACTTTTAGTTTGTTGGAATTTTAATTATTATTTTTATTATTTTAATTTAATAAATCTTTATTGTTCAGATTATTACAATTGTTTCTCCTTTTTCCCCCCAGAGCTCCCCTCCACCCAGTTCCCACCCCACCCTCTGCCCTTAACTCCCCCCTGACTGTCCTCATCCATAGGTGTACGCTTTTTGTCCAGTCTCTTCCCACACCCCCCATACCCCTTCCCCCCTGAGAATTGTCAGTCCACTCCCTTTCTATACCCCTGATTTTTTATATTCACCAGTTTATTCTGTTCCTCAGATTTTTAATTCACCTGATTTTTAGGTTCACTTGTTGATAGATATGTATTTGTTGTTCATAATTTTTATCTTTACTTTTTTATTCTTCCTCTTCTTAAAGAATACCTTTCAGCACTTCATATAATACTGGTTTGGTGGTGATGAACTCCTTTAGCTTTTTCTTATCTGTGAAGCTCTTTATCTGACCTTCAATTCTGAATGATAGCTTTGCTGGGTAGAGTAATCTTGGTTGTAGGTTCTTGCTATTCATCACTTTGAATATTTGCCACTCCCGTCTGGCCTGCATAGTTTCTGTTGAGAAATCAGCTGACAATCTTATGGGTGCTCCCTTGTAGGTAATTAACTGTTTTTCTCTTGCTGCTTTTAATATTCTTTGTCTTTTGCTCTTGGCATTTTAATTATGATGTGTCTTGGTGTGGTCCTCTTTGGATTCCTTTTGTTTGGGGTTCTGTGCGCTTCCTGGACTTGTAAGTCTATTTCTTTCATCAGGTGGGGAAAGTTTTTGGTCATTATTTCTTCAAATAGGTTTTCAGTGTCTTGCTCTCTCTCTTCTTCTGGCACCCCCATAATTAGGATGTTGGTATGCTTGAAGTTGTCCCAGAGGCTTCTTACACTATCTTCAACTTTTTGGATTTTTTTTCTTTTTGCTTTTCCGGTTGAGTATTTTTTGCTTCTTTGTATTTCAAAACTTTGACTTGATTCTTGCATTCCTCTAGTCTGTTGT
Source organism: Corynorhinus townsendii (assembly GCA_026230045.1). Taxonomy (NCBI): domain Eukaryota; kingdom Metazoa; phylum Chordata; class Mammalia; order Chiroptera; family Vespertilionidae; genus Corynorhinus; species Corynorhinus townsendii. Next base: position 47,921,249 of record JAPDVU010000004.1, read on the forward strand.
TGGGTCTCTGTATAATATTTTTTATTTCAGTCAGTGTATGTTTAATTTCTAGTTGGTCCTTTTTCATATCTTCAAGGGTCTCACTAAATTTATTGGCCTTTTCTAGGATATTCTTGAAAAGCTTTATAACTGTGGTTTTGAATTCTATATCCAGTTGTTTGTTTTCCTCCATTTCTTTTGTTTGTGATTTGTTTCTTGGTCTCTGTATTTTCGCTGCTTCCCTGAGTTGGTAGGGTAGCTTTGTGTGCTAGGTTTCCTATATGGCCCAGTGGGTCGGCCTCCCTAGTTAACCTGAGGTGGACACTCTTGGTGCACCCCTCTGTGGACTGTGTGTACAGCCTTGTAGTTAAGTCTTGATTGTTGTTGGTATCACTGGGAGGAATTGACCTGCAGGCCAATTGGCTATGAGGATTAGCTGTGTCTATGCTGGGAGCAGTTTGGTGCTGGAGACAGCCTTATAGGATCAGACTTGCAAAATTGCAAAAACCTCTGTGTTCAGCTTGGATGGGGTAGAATCTCAGGGCGGAGCAGACAGTCTTGGCTTCCCATCACCCCTGCCCTTGTGCGGCTCCCCTGAGTTTCCGCCTGACAGGCCAGATTCCCCCCGTAAGAGCGTGGGTCCCCAGGGGCTCACCCAGAACTGGGGTTCAGTGCAGTCAGGAGCTCCCGACTTCCTTCCACTAGGGAAAGCCTGTGGCAACCTCCGCATTCAGTCTTCTCTGCGAGCACCTGCATATGCACGCCTCAAGACCCCTGCCCGCCGCGGCTCCCCCAAGTCTCCGAGTCTCTGAGTGCCTTTCTCTCTACCTGACAGTCCAGACTCCCCCTGTATGAACCTGGGTCCATGGGCTTTCGCCTGGAACTGGGGTTCAGTGCAGTTGGAACTGGGGTTCAGTGCAGTTGGGGGCTTCCTTCCCCCTCCTGCCAGAGAAAGTCAGCCAGGCACTGAGCCACCCTTCCTCTCTGTGCACGTGTCTCATCAACTCAGCCCTTTGCCGCCCCTCTGATTCTCCATGAGCTTTTCTCTTTCCTTCTAGTTGTAGAATTTCCACTCAGCCAGCCTTCCTGTGGTTCTGGATGATGTCCATTCTTTTAGTTGTAGTTTTGAAATTGTTGTGTGAGGCAGCAGTTTAGGTGCTTACCTATGCCGCCATCTTGGTTTCTCCTAAATTATTATTTTTTAAAATATAATTTTATTGATTTCAGAGAAGAAGGGAGAGGGAGAAAGGGATAGAAACATCAATGATGAGAGAGAATCATTGATTGGTTGCCTCCTGCACAACCCCCATTGAAGATTAAGCCTGCAACCTGGGTATGTGCCCTGACCGGGAGTTGAACCATGACCTCCTAGTTCATAGGTCAACACTCAACCACTGAGCCACATCAGCCAGGCTAGAGGTTTAAATTATTGAATTGAGTTCTTTTTTTCTCTAATGTAAGCAGTTAATATTATAAATTTTAATGTTTTTATTTTCATTCAATTCAAACTATTTTCTAATTTTCCTAGTGATTTCTTCCTTGAATTAGAAGTGTACTTCATTTTCATATATTTAGAGCTTTTTCAGGTATCTTTCTATTATTTATTTCTAGTTTAATTCCATTGTGATCAAACAATACCCCTTGTATGTTTTCAATCCTTTTAAAGTTGATGAATTTTGTATTATCACTCTGAATATTGTCTATTTTAGTGAATGTTTCATGTGTACTTGTGAAGAGCGTATTCTGCTATTATTGGGTTGAGTCACCTGTAAATGTCAATTAGGTAAATTGGTTGGTAGTGCTGTTCAAGTCTTCTTGAAGCTATACTAATTTTCTGTCTACTTGTTCCATTACTTACAGACAAGAATGTTGAAGTCCTAATCATAATCATTAATTTGAGTATTTCTTCTATAAGTAATAGTATTTTTCACTTCCTGTATGCTGATGATTTATTAGTGGATATGTACATATTTAGTATTATGTCTTCTTGATGTAACTGACCCCTTTCTGTCAGATTCTCACTGTATCCTTCTTTAGCCTGGACTCTAACCCATGAGGTTGAACTTTATAGATTACATCCTTGCTCTCTATTTTTAGTTCAATTTTGGCCAATGAAGGACACCAGGGGGACATTGGAGTGTGCAGGGAGAGGTTTGGGTACTTGATCCTTTCAGTTCCTCCCTGCTGGGTAGCAGGTTGGCAGTGGTAATGTTTCTCTACGAAGGCACCGAAGGCACCGTAGGTAGCTATCAGGTAGGTGGCTGTTTCTTACAGCAAAAAATCCTCCTTGGGCTCTGGTAATCCCTCCTTCCCTGACCCCTTAGGCCTAAGGGTCATAATGATTCTCTAATTAGTTCTGGTTACTTCACCATCACTTTTAGTTTTCGGGTAACTGTCCACACCTTTTAAATGGCTCTTACAATTTACCTCTCTCCAGTATGCCACCTGTTACCCGCTAGGGATTCTTACTGATGTAACATGTTATAGTACTTGCTTATTTACAGAGAATTTATTTGGTTCTTTCCATTTAACTCACTGGTTCAACTAAGTGTGTCATTCAACATCAGGCTCTTGAAGAAGCGGGGGGAAAGGGTCTATCTGGATGTTGTGAATGGAAGAAGACGTAATAATGACTATGCTGACCCAGTTCTAAACTCCAGGCCAGGGCCCAATATTCTCCTACTTAGGCACTATTTCCTAGACATTGTTGTAGATGACACCATGTGTCATGCTATTGATACCCATGGCCATAAGCAGGCTTGGGTTACAGTGGTCCCCCAAAAAGCATGTCTCATAGTACATTAAGTGAGCATAACAGACCCATCACAGCAGCCCTAGGTTGTAATCAGAATAGAGATCATGCTGTGTTTTCCCCCACGTTATCCCACTTGTCAGAAAATTATTTACAGTATTTGGTTTGAACAGAGGAAAGAGTGACCTAAGGTTCCCTATGCAGGAATTAAACGCAGGACAAACTGTATTGTGGAGGAATGTGCACTGGGGAATACTCAAATTATAGCAGCACATATGAATGAGACATTCTCATGTTTTTCTGGACTCTGTAGACAGTGATATGCTGAAATGTGTTATCTCTGACTTAGACTGAAAAGTCTTCTGAGGTGTAGATTTTACAGAACACTTAAAAATGTTGCGAATGGGCTATACGTTTACGTTAAAAGACTTAAACTTGTCCGGATGTGTTGCAAAAAAAAGTGGAGCAACAGTTTTCATACCAGTGTTTCCAGAGGCTGGATTAGCCTCATTCTTGCACTTGTCTGGTTCACAATCCAGGAGCCACAGGCATTCTCGATCTCAAGGAAGAGTTGGTGGCACCGCGCGGCTCCGGGTGTGAATGGTACCTGCTTCGGGTTCACTTGAACAAAAGTGCTTTTCACAACCCCCACCAGGAAGATAGCTGCAGTCCCTAGGCGTGTATCACCTGGCGCGGGATCGCGTTTGTTGCTCTGTGAGGTCCCGCCTTCCGGACCTACTCACCAATTAAAACGGAAACCAGGGTATGCATGCATATAAACATAACCAATGGACGCAAGACATTGGGGGGTGAGGGTATGTAAGGGAGTGGGGTAGGGGGACAATGGGAAGATATGTACACATGTAATGCCTTAATCAATAAAAAATAAAAAAATGGGGAAAAAAACGAAAACGGCGAGGGGAGGGAAGAGAAGGCAAAAAGCCGCACCGAGTGCTTGGCTGGAAGACTCTCGCGAGAACTCGCAAAGTGCCGCGGTTCCCGCGGATACCTCGCGAGCGGACCTCGGGGGCGGGCTCAGCCGTGGCCCCGCCCTTCCAAGCGCGCGCGCTGCGTGGCGGGAATTTCACCCGTTTGGGATTTGGACCGCATGGAGTCTGGGGTTGTGCTTGGGACCTGCGGGGTGCCTCTCGGGGAAAGAAAGTGTGAGTAGGTACGACGAGTACCGAAGAGGGGGTGCCCCGGTGCGCAGGATTGTGGCTCCTCTAGCCAGGCTCCTCCGTGTTGATTCGGGTAGAGACTTGCTCCACGACTGGGAAGAGTTGAGGTTGGCGCGGGGCCCTCCAGATCCCCATTCGAATCTGCAATGGAGCTTTCCCACGACACTGCGGGGCAACTGGCGCAGTGCGGTTTAATAACGTAGCGAAGGGTGCAGGTCCGGGCGCGCTGGGGAGGTGAAGTTGTATCTGCCCCGCCAACATTCCTTTCCTCTTGACCCTCTCCAGGCTGCTGCAGGGTCAGACCTGCAGGATTTTAAGTTCCTGATACAGCCAGTCGTGGGTGCTTTATGCGTAAGTCCCCACAGCCTTGATCTTGGGGAGTCGCTTGGGGGAGAGTTGTTGTGAATATGGCTTCTCAGTTTTCTTTGTGCTGGAGAGGGGAGCGTTTTGGTAACTTTCTGACGTCACCCGCCCCACCTCCAGGCATCTTCTCGCAACTTCTTTGCAGCTCTTAATGATCATTATAATGAACCTAACATGTTTCAGGATATGAAGTAAACAATGGATATCTGTTCTGCTGCGTCGACGTACCTGACCGACAGCTTGGAACTGGAGCTGGGAACCGAATGGTGCAAACCCCCTTGCTTTTCTTGTGCTTTTGACCACAGAGGAGGAGGGAAACATTTTTCTGGAGAGTCCTACCTTTCCAGTGGAGCCCTTAAGCGGTAGGTAAAAAATCGGAGGCTTTTTAACCCTCATCAGATTTTTCATTAGTTTGTTAGGAATATTATTTAATTAAGATTTCAGGCAACTAAACTTCTATGTTCAAACCCTCTTTTTGTAAATCGTCTTGGTATATCAGACAGATGCAAGCTATTAGTTCTGTTGTTGGTTTTCTGGTTCAGCGAATACCTAAAAGACTTTGGATATGAAGGAGAACTTTCTTGCTACCTGATGTTCTCTTACTTCGCTGCTGCCTCAGTTTGACGGTATGGAGCTGGGTTTTAATTTTCCTTTTACTTAAAATGAATCCTGAACTTCCTGGGCTTTTTGAAATGATGTTTCCTGCTAAAACATGGAATAATATTTTGGAGCTTCTTAGTAATTCTAAGGAAGACATGCACATCTTCTGTTGCCCCAGTTCCTTCTAAGTCTGTGCATTGTTACATATAGAAGTCCTATTTTTAAAAATTATTTTCTAATAAATGCACCACATTGTGTAAGTTCACAGGAATGTTATTTCTGAAAGTTCTTGCCTTGGGCAGGTACTTATACACGTAATGCCCTAAAACTGCTGTTATTGAAATATTTTGGGAATGCCTTCTGAGGCAATTTCAGTCAGAAAGGAAATAATTTTTGTGGTTTTATAGTTACACTTTGTTTGAGACCTAAAAAGAGATTATCCAGACAGGGCTCAGAATAAATTTTAGCTATTTTAAAAATTAAATGTCCCCTCAAAGGATGAATTCTACATCTGAAGGCTACTATTCAACACAGACAAAACTATGTTCCTTAGACTACTTTTTGTGTTTTACACAGAAGTTACATTGCTCTTTAGCTATACCTTTTTACTAGTATACAGGACAGGATTTTTAATATAGTTCTAGCTTTAGTATGCCTTTACTAGTTTGTATGGTACCAAGGCGTATCCTGACTTTATAATATCACTGGCATGTCATGTATAATAAGAGTTCCCAGAATGTCAAAAAAGACATGCTATAGTATGGGACTTAGTATACTTTTCATGAGATTTAATCATAGTTTTCATTTCAGATTAATTTTGAATCTTGATCCTTTACCAACTAATTTTGAAGAGGATACAGTGGAAATATTTGGCATTCAGTGGGTTACTGAAACAGCATTAGTGAATTCATCTAGAGTGCTCTTTCATTTACTCAGGTATGTTTTTTAAATTTCCTTGGAGTAGAGATGCTGTTGTTCACTTTTGTATGTTACATTGCTGTGTGGTTTCTAATACTGATATTAGCAAAAGCACCGGTAGAGTTGTGCTTGTTGTTCACTTGATTATATTATCAATAACGAAATTAACAGTAACGTTTTATGGAGTAATGGTTTTAATGAATTGTTTTTTAGTGAATCTATTTTTTTCCAGAATCTTTATTTGACATCTTGTGTTAAAGACAAATATTTAAGGCTTAAACTATATTATAATTTTGGAAGAAAACCAAAGTACTTTCGTTGCTTAATAGCCATAGTCTTCAGTGATTTTGAGAGAATGAACTTAGATTTTCCAAGTATATTTCAGACTGTAATAGAAATGTGATTAATTACAATGATAAATTAGGACATCAAAAAATTTTAATGAAAATTTTCAAACATACACAAATGTAGAGAATAGTATAATGAACCTACACCCCCTCATTTACAATAAACATCAAGGTTTCATCACATTTCCTTCATCTGTCCCTCGCCTCTTATTTTTTTGCTGAAGTATTTTTAAGTAAATTCTAGGCATCATGTTATTAAATATTTCAGTATGAATTTCTTAAAAATACCTTTTTTCAAACATTATCACAATGAACACAGTTGAAATAGTGTTTCATTTAAAACCTAGTCCATATTCAGATTTTAGATAATGTTGAAATAGTCAGTTATTGAGGGCAAATTAAATGTATCATATATGGTACATTTAAATGAAAATGGAAAGGTGCAGGAATTTCTCCTCCTACCCTCACCCCATAGACCTTGGGAAGAGACATTTACTGTGCGTGTGCCATGATATGTATTTATTGGGAGACCAGGCTGAGTGAGTGATTCTCTTAATTTTGAACATACTATCTAATAAAGAGGGAATATGCTAATTGACCATCACTCCATCACAGAAGATGGCTGCACCCACAGCTGAGGCCAAGTTCCCATAAGGAGCCTTAACGAGCAATCATCAGGGACCTGAGGCTACGCCCTCCCCCGCCCCCGGGGAGCTTGACAGGGGACCACAGGCCGCATCCCCTGCTCCAGTGCCAAGCCAGGGGACCTGAGGCCATGCCCCCCACCCAGTGGGGCTTGACGGGGACCTCAAGGTGCGCTTCCCGTCCTGGTGCTGGACTAGGGGACCTTAAGCTGCTCTCCCAGCGCCAGGCCAGGAGACCTCAGGGCGCGCTCCTTGATAGGGGACCTGAGCCTGCGTCCCCTTGCTGGTGGGGCTTGACAGGAGACCTGAGGTTGCCTGCCGCCCCCCCCCCCCCACCCTCCCGGTGCTGGGCTGAGGGACCTGAGGCTGTGCCCCCTCCTCACCTGGTGGGGCTTGACAGGGGACCTCAGGCCATGCCCCCCACCCCAGTCTGGGCTAGGGGACCTCAGGCCACCCCCTCCCATCCTGGCACCAGGCCAGGGGACCTGAGGCTATGCCCCCTGCCCCGTAGGGCTTGACAAGGGTAGGACTGTCTGGATCTGGATTTAGCGCAGTTAGGGGGAGGCGGCAGGGGGGAGGGCAGCCGGGTCTGGGTCTCATTCGATTTTTAGGTGCATGTGGGTGGGTGGGGACTTGACTCTGGGTCCCATGGTGAGCCCCAGACTTTGACAGGAGGAAGGTTTTCATATACATGAAAACTAATTTTCTTTCATATCTGACACTTCTATTATAGAGAAAGGGCAAATAGCAATATTAAATTCTTTCCTCTAATTCCCTTTTAATGTGCACGAATTTTGTGCACCAGGTCAATAGTTATAGAATAAGTTGAGTCTTTATCTAGGATACAAATCTTTAAGGAGTTGAAAGGGAACTAGGAAGATGGCAAGGGAAAATTACTCTCAGGAATTAAGGTGGAACATTATAAATATAACTTCCTGATAACTCTAGTGTACCTTATTCCTTTTTGAACTCCTTGTGTGATACAATTTAACATTTTATTATATAACTGTTAACCTAGGCTATTTTATATAAGTATCTTAAACTTCTTGAAGATTTAAACAGTATCTCATTGATAGTGACATCTATGACATTTGATATAATTTCTGAGATATATGCAACTTTTAATACGTTATATTTTCTCAAAGTCTTTGCTCCCTGAAGCCGATCCTCTAATAAACATTCATGAAGTATTGGGAACATTATCCATGTAATTATTACATGCTTTAAAGTAACCTAAAATTCTCACTTTACATTTTTTAAATTAGGCAACAACTCTATAACTTGGAAACTTTATTACCAGCCAACTGTGATTTTGGTAAGTTGTGTGTTTAAAGGCTAATTACAGTGAATTGCACGTGGGTTTTATGATGCATAATTGGGATATCATAATAACATGGAGGAATTGTTAGGTCAGAAGCTCAGGATACAGTGTATGACACTTTTTCTGAACACTAAATACAACTTTGTTGTAGCTGAGATTTACAGTATTTTTTCAAATCTGTAGATAAAATTGATTTAAGGCTAAATATCTCAGAAATGAATTAGTAACAAGCTTTGGAGGTGGGGAGTGGGATAGGAAGTCATAAGAGAAATAGTACTAGACCTTACATTATCTTTTTGCTTTTTTCTGCTTTCTGTTTTTTTTTTTTTGGTCTGTTTTTGATATTTAATGGATTACTGATTGTGGGGTTTGGGGAGGCAGTGGTTATAGTTAAGGTAGTGAAAAGAATTGAAGGGCAGTCTTTTAGTGCAAATCAGCTGCTGCTCTTTTCTGACAGTTTTGGTGCAGTTTGTATTTAGAATCATGGCTCTGGAGTCAGCCTGAGTGCCACCTTAGGCCTGTGGTCGGCAAACTTCGGCTCGCGAGCCACATGCGGCTCTTTGGCCCCTTGAGTGTGGCTCTTCCACAAAATACCATGGCCTGGGCTAGTCTATTTTGAAGAAGTGGCGTTAGAAGAAGTTTAAGTTTAAAAAATTTGGCTCTCAAAAGAAATTTCAATTGTTGTACTGTTGATATTTGGCTTTGTTGACTAATGAGTTTGCCGACAACTGCCTTAGGCTAATTGTGGGTCTCAAACCAGGGAAGACTTCTCACCTCATTGAGTTCTTATGAGAATTAAATGACATAATGCAGGTTAAGTGCTTAGCCTAATATCTTATTAGTGATGGTTAGCATCTGAAGATTATCTGGAACACACTTTTGATCAAAGAAAGGTTTAGTGGCTTACTAATTAATGTAAAATACTAAAACAGAACATCCCCCTCTTCCAGCTAACATGATTGCTTCTTAACTAAGTAGAACCTTCCCTGGACTCCCTTTATTTGTCTTGCCCTCTATATAAAAATTAACATAATCATCAAATTGCCCCTGCTTCTTAACAGCATCCAATCCAGAACAAAGTCCTTAAACTCCCAAAACTAAGGCGGCACAAGCCCAAACCCTGTTACACTCCTTCTTATTGAGAGGCCCCAACTGTTCCTGATGTAGATTTAACCTTTGCAGCTGTATCAGGGCTCTCTTAATAAACTCATGTAGCCAGTTTTGGCCTTCAGTCCTCACCAGAAAGCCCTTAGGTAGGGACACTTCACTGAAGTGTACATGTTCTTTTCATTATGCTACCTGAGTAGCTTTCCATTTGAGGCAGAACAACAAACAAAATAATGTATGTTTTATTGATCCCTGTTCTTAAATGTAGCTGTTGGTGTTATTCCTTTTTTAGATAATGTATTTTTTCTTTTTTGTCTACAGACATTGTATTTGGATTTTTATTTTCTATTGTAATCCATATTTCTTTTTAAATTTATCTTGAACATAAAGAGTATACATATAACTGTTCTTTTTAACTTTATTGACTGCATATTTTTTCATTGTCATTTCTGGACCTGTTTGTATTGATTGATTTTTCTCTTATTTCTGTGTTACAGTGTTCTGGTTTTTTGAAAATCTAGCAATTTTTTATTGTGTGATGGACATTGTAGATTTTACATTGCTGCTTTCTGGATTTTCTTGTATTTCTCTGGCTAGTATTAAACTGTATTCTGGCTTGCTGTTAAGTACTTATAATTCATTGGGCCTTTGATTTTCTTGTATTTCTCTGGCCAGTATTAAACTGTTCTGGCTTGCTGTTAAGTACTTATAATTCATGGGACCTTTAAAATCTTGGCTTAAATTTTGTTAAGATTCTTAAGTAGCCTTTAGTCTAATGTTAAGTTAGCTCTCATAAGGCTTCTGAGGATTCTTTTTAGTGTATTATGATTTTTTTAATTTCTATTTTTTTGGTGGGGACGTGAACTGTTCCCTGGCATGTGTAAACTTTGTTGGGAATTGTTTTCTGATGTTTTTACCTGGTCTTGGATTATATTTTTCTCATGCTTGAACAGAACAGCACTCTGCCAGAGATTCAGTAGGACCCTCTGTACATTTCCAGAGCTTGCTTATATTTTATTTTTTAATGTAGCTTTTTTCTTCTTGGGTACTTTTTCCCTATAAATTTAAACCTTATGTCTCCTCAGCTCAGTGATTTGGGCTCTGTTTGGGTTCTCTCTCCCTGTGCAGCAGCCTGGAAATTGTATTTGGGTGGGAAGCTGGAATAGTCTGAGGACTTACCTTCTCTCTGGGATAGCAATCCTGCATTGCCTTGTTTCTGGTGTCTGAAAACTTTTGTTTTTTAAATGTTGATTTTTTTTTTTAATTAAAGATAAGATACGGGTAAATCTGATTTCTTTTACTCTATCTTGGATGGATGCAAGAGTTCACAGCAATTGTTTTTAACAGAGAACTGCCTTTATGAACTGAGAATTGTGAAACGGATGATGTGACTTTTTTTTTAAAATATATTTTATTGATTTTTTTTACAGAGAGGAAGGGAGAGGGATAGAGAGTTAGAAACATGGATGAGAGAGAAACATCAATCAGCTGCCTCCTGCACACCCCCTACTGGGGATGTGCCTGCAACCAAGGTACATGCCCTTGACTAGAATTGAACCTGTGACTCTTGAGTCCGCAGGTTGATGCTCTATCCACTGATCCAAACTGGTTAAGGCTGATGTGACTTTTGTAGGTGAAATATAATTAAGCTATGAAAATGCCCTGTACTGTTTAACATGGAGATGTTTGTATAACATATCCTGTTGGTTTTGACAAAGCAGTGGTCGTGTTTACTCATTTAAGTTCACATTTAGAAATAAATTTTGCTTTATGTGTAATAAGGTTGAGAATTTGTTGTCTTAATTCTCATCCTGGGTTTTTTTCTGCTTCTGTTTAGTGATTGTCTCTTACTCATTTTTCTTATAGTGATTGTCTGTGTTATGCATAGAGTAATGTTCCAGGTAATTTTTGCTGATGTAGATGTTGAAATTAGGGGAAGATGGCATGGCTTGAAGCTGGGAGAAAGACAATATTAATTACATCATTCAGGGCCTTATAAATTACTACAAGAAGTCTTTATTTCATTCTAAATACAGTAGATAGCCTTTCATGGGGAAGGAATTGACACATATCTAAAGCATATTTTTTACTTAGAGTATAGAGGGACAAAGGAGGATATGGGAAGACCTATTAGGAGACCTGTTGGAATAATTTAAGAGATTATAGAGAAATGGATAGTTTGAAGGTATATTTTGGTCATAAACTTAGTAGGACTCTGGTGGATAAATATGTCTTAAGGAAATGAAAGAAGCAAGAATGAAATACAGGTAACTGTTGGCACCAATTGTAATGAGTGGCAAAAACATGGGCATAAACAGGTTTTGGAAGAAATCATGGATGTATTATTTGCAGTGTCTGAGCAATCTAAATACAAGATGTTAGGCAATCTGACATGCAAGGTCTGGAGTGGAGAACAGAGGTCTGGGTTTATAGGTAAACCTTTTCAAGTCATTATTTTGAAATAAAGGAACTGATCAGACACACAGGAAAAGAGAGAAGAGGACTCAGGACTGAGTCCTGAGGAGCCCCCATACTAGTGGTAGGATAGAGGAGGAGGAGCCATAAAGGAGAGGCAAGAGAAAGAACACATGAGGAAGAAAGAAGACTGGCACTGTATAGTGTCATTGAAGCCAGGTGTAGTCATTGCTACTGAGGGGCAAGTTACTGGTGCTCGGGTAGTAGCCATTGATTAGGTGACCTTAATAACGGATTTTTTTTGGGGGTGGGGGGTGGTAAGAATTACATAGAAATCAGTGGACAAGATTAAAAGAGAATTGCTGCTTGTATGTCACTGCTCACTGATTAATTATTTAAGCTATGATTAACTTCTATTTTGGTTTCAGGGAAGATATCAACCCTACACTGCAAAGCAGACAATATTAGGCAGCAATGCGTAACATTTCTTCATTATGTTAAAGTTTTCATCGTCAGGTAGGACGTCAGTTGAGTCTTTTGACTACTGCCTGAATTTTTGAGTACGTAATCATCCAGACTCTGGTGGCTTATTGTATCTAATTGTTTTTTAGGTTCCTGACAGTACAGAACACTGAGAATCATGGTCCTGTTCATCCCTATGAGGCTTTGGAGGCTCAGCTTCCCTCACTGTTGGTTGATGAGCTTCATGGATTACTCTTGTATATTGGACACCTATCTGAACTTCCCAGTATTAATCAAGGAGCATTTATAAGTCAAAATCAGATTCAGGTTTGCCTTATTTAATTTTTAGGTTATCAGGGTTTTCTTACAAGGAATATTTATTCAAGAATGAAGGAAATTAGTCAAGAGCGTAGCTCTTCCAGATTGCTTGAGTTGAAATGCTGGCTCCTTTTATTAACTATGTGCCTTTGGGCAAGTAATACCTCTTGTCTCATTCTCCCCATCTGTATAATTGGTATAGCTTCCTAGAGTTATTGGGAGAATTAAATAAATTAAAATGAATAAAGCATTTAAAACATAGTATTCACTAAATCTGATAACTTCTCTATTCCAATTTATAACAGTGCAAATGTTTAAAAGTTTCAAATCAACCGTTATTTTCTAAAATATGTGTCAACTTTCCTTTTTTTTTTTAGATTTAAAATTGATTTTTCGAGAGAGAGGAAGGGAGAGGGAGAAAGAGAAACATCAATGTGAGAGTGAAGCATTGATTCGCTGCTTCCTACTTGGGGATGCACACCCCCTACTTGGGGATCAAGCCCACAATCCTGGCATGTGTCCTGACCAGGAATCCAACCAGCAACCTTTCAGTATGCAGGACAGTGCCCAACTAACTGAACCATACTGGCCAGGGCTCCTTTTTTATTATAGTAAAATTCAAGAAGATCACCTTATAAAAGTTATACTTTCAAACCACATCATTTTGTCTATTCTGACCTTTGAGACTTTCAGAATATGATTAAGATGGTTTTGACTGCCCTGGCCAAGTGCCTCCGTTGGTTGGAATGTAGTCCAATACACCAAGAAGTTGTAGGTTCACTTTCTGATCAGGGCACGTACCCAAGTTGCAGGTTTGATCCCTTGTCAGGAGGCAACCGATTGATGTTTCTCGCTCTCTTCTTTTCTCTAGAAGCATTAAAAACATATCCTTGGGTAAGGTTTAAAAAAAGATTGTTTTGAGTAATACTCCTTTCCCCCTACCTTTTATTATTCCATCTGAAGTTATTTTATGTTTTTAAATTTGTATTGTAGCATAACCCAGCTTCTGAATATAATTAAAAAATTATCCATAGGATAATGTGAGTTTAAGTGGGTGATAAATTATGCTTCCCCATTGATTCCCTGAATTTTTAACCCCTTCCATTCTATTTGACCTCACTAATTTGAACATTTAGTTTTTAGGAACATATATTGTCAAAATGTAAAGTACAGTTAAGTGTTTATATATTTCTGTGAAATTAAACAACAACAAACAAATGTTGACTCTTTATAAGGGATCAATATATCTAACAATAAAAGTAAATGGGGTTTCAATTAAACTCACAGGTTTATATGTATAATCCATAGAAAGCAAATAGGTAATTGCTTTTAATTATGTCATTTAATAAAGATTCATAGGTTAGTCTTGGGGGAGGATAGTTTTCCTTCATTTTAGTCTTTATAAATTCTTTTTATTTTCTGGACATCCATTAAGTGGTTAAGAAAATAATTTATCTAGGAGCAGAAATAAAGATTGTGTGCTCCGGTCCTCAAATTAGGCTTTGTCCTTCCTAGGCTTTTCAATTTAGCAAACTTGAAAAGATAGGTTATTTGAAGGTGAGAAAACTGAATTTTTCAAGCAGGGGAATGTAGTCTTCAACACATAAAAAATAAGTTATGCACTAAAATTCTCTTCTAAAACAGCGAAAACATCTTACACAATAAAAAGCATATCATTTTCAGCAATTAAGCTGACTTACTAGGTTAGATTGAAGTTTTCTTGTATCTCTGCTGATGTTAAAAATATACTTGTTTTTACATTTATCTATTTGATTTATCTTTTTAAAAAATAATTCTGTGAGGTGGGAAATCTAACTTCAGTGTCTTACAAATGAACAAGTTAATTCTGTCTTATTAAATGACCCATGCTTTTCCCACTGATTTGGATACCACATTTATCCATTTCTCTTTCCTATGTTTGCTGTTTTTTATCTATTTTTGAGCTGGTATTATTAGCGTAGTGTTTTATTTTATTTGCATATTTGGTATGGCAAGTTTCTTCTGCATCATTCTAGTTGTTTTACAAGAACATGTATCATTGTTTTTATTTATATATTTTTTAAAATATATTTTTATTGATGTCAGAGAGATAGAAACATCAATGATGAGAGAGAATCATTGATCAGCTGCCTCCTGTACTCCTCACACTGAGGATCGAACCCACAACCCAGGCATGTGCCCTGATAGGGAATCGAACCCTATCAGGGCACATGCCTGCTTCATAGGTCAGCACTCAACCACAGAGCCATACCAGCCAGCCTCATTGTAATTTATTTTTATAGTGATACTAAATGCTGACTGGGAGAAGGTTATTGATAGCTAAGAGCACTGGCTTTTTAGTCATAATTAGATTTGAATACTAATGTGAAAATTGAGAGATAATTTCTTTACCTCTTTTAACTTAAAAGGCATGACAATACTATCTGCATGACATTTTAAGTTCAAGGTTATCTTATTAACATTCTTTATAGGAGTTCTTGGAAATGTATTAAATTTTTAAAGAAAATATGTTTTTATTGATTTCAGAGAGGAAGGGAGAGGGTGAGAGAGATAGAAACATCAATGATGAGAGAGAATCATTGATCAGCTGCCTCCTGCATGCCTCCTACTGGGGATTGAGCCCACAGCCTGGGCATGTGCCCTGACTGGGAATCCAACCATGACCTCCTGGTTCATGTGCCCTGACTGGGAATCCAACCATGACCACCTGGTTCTACGCTCAACCACGGAGCCACACCAGCCAGGATAAAAACATATTTGCTAACTAAAGTCTAAAACAAATTCATGCAAATAAGTGTTTTTATAATTATTTACTGCCTTGCAGCCAGCTGCAGTAGAATCAGAAGTTGGTTGTAAGGGTCCTTTACAAATCTATTCAGCAGCCCCAAGGTGGGTCTGTCTTAAATTAGATGAAAATATATCCTATCCTACTTTCAAAATCTCTAGTGAAAGGATATTCTAATGAACAAGATAAAGGTTTTCCTTAAGCTTAGTGGTAGATTGATACTTTGTCATGGTGCTGATAGAGGGTTGTTGTGATATGCTATCAAGTACCTTATAATGTATTATGACTTCTCAGTCACGGTTGATAATGTCATTCACAGCTTTTCCCACCATCCTGGCATTTATTACATCTCCACTTGGATATCCATTGGCTGGTGCTAGAAATTCTTCATATGCTTGGTGTAAAATTGAGTAAGTTTATAGATATTTGATTTATGTCCTTTTTCTAAACTAAACTATTATTGTTGTTTTTTTAATTTAATCTTTATTGTTCAGATTATTACAATTTTTCCTCTTTTTCCCCCCCATAGTTCCACTCCACACAGTTCCTACCCCACCCTCTGCCCTTACCTCCCCCGCACTGTCCTCATCCATAGGTGTACGCTTTCTGTCCAGTCTCTTCCCATACCTCCCACACCCCTTTACCCCCAAGAATTGTCAGTCCACTCCCTTTCTATGCCCCTGATTCTATTATATTCACCAGTTTATTCTGTTCCTCAGATTTTTAATTCACCTGATTTTTAGGTTCACTTGTTGATAGATATGTATTTGTTGTTCATAATTTTTATCTTTACTTTTTTCTTCTTCCTCTTCTTAAAGAATACCTTTCAGCATTTCATATACTGGTTTGGTGGTGATGAACTCCTTTAGCTTTTTCTTATCTGTGAAGCTCTTTATCTGACCTTCCATTCTGAATGATAACTTTGCTGGGTAGAGTAATCTTGGTTGTAGGTTCTTGCTATTCATCACTTTGAATATTTCTTGCCACTCCCGTCTGACCTGCATAGTTTCTGTTGAGAAATCAGCTGACAGTCATATGGGTGCTCCCTTGTAGGTAATTAACTGTTCTTCTCTTGCTGCTTTTAATATTCTCTCTTTATCTTTTACTCTTGGCATTTTAATTATGATGTGTCTTGGTGTGGTCCTCTTTGGATTCTTTTTGTTTGGGGTTCTGTGCACTTCCTGGACTTGTAAGTCTATTTCTTTCACCAGGTGGGGGAAGTTTTCAGTCATTATTTCTTTAAATAGGTTTTCAGTATCTTGCTCTCTCTCTTCTTCTGGCACCCCCATAATTCTGATGTTGGTACGCTTGAGGTTGTCCCAGAGGCTTCTTACACTATCTTCAACTTTTTGGATTCTTTTTGCTTTTTGCTTTTACAGTTGAGTGTTTTTTGCTTCTTTGAATTTCAAGTCTTTGACTTGATTCTTGCATTCCTCTAGTCTGCTGTTGGGTCCCGTATAATATTTTTTTTTAATTTCAGTCAGTGTATGTTTAATTTCTAGTTGGTCCTTTTTCATATCCTCAAGGGTCTCGCTAAATTTATTGGCCTTTTCTAGGAAATTCTTGAAAAACCTTATAACCGTGATTTTGAACTCTTATCCAGTCATTTGCTTTCCTCCATTTCTTTTGTTTGTGATCTGTTTCTTTGTTTCCACATTTTCGCTGCTTCCCTGAGTCGGTGGAGTAGCTTTGTGTGGTAGGTGTCATATAGGGCAGAGTGGCTCGGCCTCCCCAGTAACCTGAGGTGGACACTCTTGGTGCACCCCTTTGTGGGCTGTGTGCTCAGTCTTGTTGTAGTTAAATCTTGATTATTGTTGGTATCACTGGGAGGAATTGACCTGCAGGCCATTTGTCTGTGAGGATCAGCTGTGTCTATGCTGGGAGAACTTCTGTGCTAGAGACACCCTTATGGGACAAGACTTGCAAAATTGCAAAAGCCTCTGTGCTCAGCTTGGATGGGGCGGAGTTTCAGGGCCGAGCTGACAGCCTTGGCTTCCCGTCAGCTGTGCCCTATGAGGCCCCTGGGTCTCAGTATCCCTCAGTAATTGCTGCAAGCACTTCTGAAAGAAAGCCGCCCTCAATTTTCGCCCCAAATGAGTCGGAATTCCCAGAAACTCACCCTGAACTGGAGATCAGCACAGTTGGGACGTTCTGTCTCCCTCCCGCTTTAGAAAGCCAGCCACGCACTCAGCCGCCTGTGCATTCAGCCACCATTCCTCTCCGCGCGCTCACACGTCTCCATACCTCAGCCTTTTACAGCTCCTCTGAGTCTCAATGTGCTTTCCTCTTTCCTTCTAGTTGTAGTATTTCCACTCACCCAGCTTTCCTGTTCTGGATGGTGTCCGTTTTGTCTTTTAGTTGTACTTTTGAAATTGTTGTGCAAGGCAGTAGTTTAGGTGTTTACCTATGCCGCCTTCTTGGTTTCTCTCTATTGGTTTGTTGTTTTTATTACAGAATAAGTGTTTTCTGATTTTTAAAAGTCAAATAGTGACCTAAGTAAAAAGTGAAAATCTCACTCCTTTTTTCCAGAGATAACTACTGGAAACAACTTGGTCTGTTTATCTTTCTATACTTGCTATTAGAGAGAGAGAGAGAGAGAGAGAGAGAGAGAGAGAGAGAGAGAGAGAGTGTGTGTGTGTGTGTGTGTGTAGAAGCTGATTGGTAGGATTTTTGTTTTGCTTTCTAACCACAAATGGTGCTGTCATTGTTCTGTGTAGGTTTTTTTTAGAGATTTGTTCATATTCATGCATGTGGTTTTACTTTATTCATTTAAGAGCTGTTTGCCGAAACCGGTTTGGCTCAGTGGATAGAGCGTCGGCCTGCGGACTGAAGGGTCCCGGATTCGATTCGGTCAAGGGCATATACCTGGGTTGCGGGTATATCCCCAGTGTGGTGTGTACAGGAGGCAGCTGATCGATGTTTCTCTCTCATCGATGTTTCTTTCTTTTTCTTTTTTTTTAATTTATTGATTTTTTTACAGAGAGGAAGGGAGAGAGAGAGAGTTAGAAACTTCGATGCTCTATCCACTGAGACAACCGGTTTTGGCTCTCATCGATGTTTCTAACTCTATCCCTCTTCCTTCCTCTCTGTAAAAAATCAATAAAATTAAAAAAAAAATAGCTGTATGTAAAGGGTCTATCATAATTTATTTAGCTAAGTTTATTTTTTAAGTATTTTAGTTATTTCCCTTTTTTGATATTATAAATAATATTACACTGTCCATCCTTGTGTGTGTGTGTGTGTGTGTGTGTGTGTGTGTGTGTGTGTTTGTATACACACACACACATTGCTCAATATGTATACAAGTTATGCTGTGGAATAGGTTCTTAGAATTGGGGTGGCATATTGCAGTTTTAATATTGTATATGCTCTATGTTGCTGTAGAGTAAATTTTCCCAATTTGTATACAGTGTCTGTGAGCGTTCCTTGTCTCGTCCTATTTCCAGTAATGGATATTATCAATTATTATTATTATTTTTTTTGCCAACAAGTATGTGAAAAATGATACTGAATCTCTATTTTTGCAATTTCTTGATTACCGCTGAAGTTGAACATGTTCACGTAATTTTATTGTCTCTTTATATTTTCTTTATTACTTAGTTATTTGTAATCTTGTGCAAATTTTTCCTTTTTTTATTAGTATAAATTTATAACAAGATAGTAATCTTTCATTTCATATGTTGCCTGTTTATTTCTTGGTCTTGCTCTTTGGCATGTTTAGGTTCTATTTTTGTTTTTATTTTATTTTATTGTTTAAAGTATTACACATAATAGTACATATATCTCTTTTTTTCCCCCCATTGACCTTCCCCAGTTTAGGTTCTATTTTTAAGTTTAGCAATATTCTGGAAATATTTAGTTGTAAAGTAATTATTTAGGTTATAAAGACATCCATTACCTCAATATCTGCTTTTTAATTAATGAATAAATACAAAAATACATATATGTATTTATCTATGTATACTTATATATATATATATACACACACACAAATATGCAACGATGTACACAAATACATCATTGTTTTCTCTCAGATGAACTCTATTTTAAATATTTTCTTAGAGCAAAATCTGGTGGACTTACTCTGCTATAGGTACAAATTTTGGTATCTTACTTTTGTTTGCTTTACTTCATGCAATTGGATATGGCTACTTTATCATTTTTTGTTAAAAGAATAATGTTGTACAGGCTTTATTGGTTAGAAAAAGAGGGTAAAGAATTTCTAGTGTTTACCACTCTTTTAAAAAAAGTTTTTTTCTCTTAAGTAATCTTGCATGGTTACTTTACAAAGATGGCCACATTAACAATAGAGAAGCCTATTGAATGGTAATTGGAAGGATTGAAACTTTTTTACATGATGTTTATCAGTGTTCATATAAGAAAGGAATTGTAAAATTTAACTTCTGCTTGCAAAAATTTGCTTTTAACTATGTGTTACAGTCTTGTTATAACTTAAAGGTGTACAGTAATTTTTCTCCTACTGTAGTTTTAAATAAAATTCATTTTATTACATTTTTAGAACATGTTGTATATGGTCATCAGTTTATGAATCTGGCAGGTGACAATTTAACCAATGTCAGTCTATTTGAAGAGCACTGTGAAAATCTCCTTTGTGATTTAATAAGTTTGTCACTCAACAGGTATGACAAGGTAATGCTTTAAGAGTTTATTTGTATTTTTGCTACTTAATGGCAACAGTCCTTAAGCTATGTGATTTAAGCTTTAAGAATTTAAATTCTTAAATTAAAAAATTATCTGGAAGTTGAATGGGAAAGAATTGATTTTAAACATTTAAAAGAGGCTGGAATTAGTGTTTTAGAGCTATTTTAAGCCTTTTCATTTTGTTAAAAATAAATAAATGAAAACAGGATGTTTATGATAATGACTGGAATTTAACTTCTGTTTACATAGGAGAAGCCAGCCCTTTACTCATCTAGTATATTGCTATTGCATAATGAAAGAGATGAGTAATTAAAGTTAGTTGACAAGCTTAAAAGGTGGTTTTTAGCCCTAGCTGGTTTGGCTTAGTGGATAAAGCATCAGCCTGCAGACTGAAGGGTCCTGGGTTCGATGCCGGGCAAGGGCACATGCCCAGGTTTCAGGCTCGATACCCAGTAGGGGGGTGTGCAGGAGGCAGCCAATCAATGATTCTCTCTCATCAGTGATGTTTCTATCTCTCCATCTCCCTTCTCTGAAATCAATTAAAAAAACATTTTTTTTTTTAAAGGTAGTTTTAGTTGACAAATTTTAAGGGTAGTTTTCAAGAAAGTTCTGGCATCACGGTGGAAATTACTTGTTTTTACTAAATTGTATTTATATATAGTGCTTAATACAGACAGATTTAAAGGGTGTTACAGTACACACTCATTTTCAAGTAATGGAAATTTATAGATTGTCATCACTTATTTCCAATTACAAGCATAAACCTTACTAATAGAAAATCAGGATTTATAATTTTTTAAAATGTAGATTGTTTATATATTATCAATATCTCTTAAATTTAATCTACATGTTTATAATTAACAGGGATATATTAATCAGATATGATATAGTAATATCTTAATGTATTATGTTAGAAATGTATATGTAATGTATGTGAAATAACATGTATTATGAGTTTCAGAAGTTTAGCTATATTTATAAGTATAGACAATATTAATATTCTCTGCATTATTTAGGGTCATTGAGGATACATTTGTTATAAAAATGGTAAAGCCCGGCTATAGTGTGGCTCAGAGTTGAGCATCGGGTCGACCCATGCACCAAGAGGTCGCTGGTTCGATTCCTTTTTAAGGCACATGCCCTGTGTGCAGTCTTGATCCCCGGTGGGGGCCATGCAGAACACAGCTGATCGATGTTTCTGTGTCATTGATGTTCTTGTCTCTTTCCCTCTCCATTCCTCTCTCTCTCAAAATCAATTAAAAAAAAAATAGCAACAGCTTTAAAAAGAATTTGGTAAAATTACTTAACTTTTATATAGCCCTAATAATTGTATTTATTCTGACTTGTAACAATTTTTAGTCTCAACAGTGAATCAAAAGTTATTTTCTAATTTTTTTTATTACATGTCTTTTTATTATGTCTGATGGATTAGATTGGGGTCGGCAAACTGCAGCTCGCGAGCCACATGCGGCTCTTTGGCCCCTTGAGTGTGGCTCTTCCACAAAATACCACGTGTGGGCGCGCACATACAGTGCGATTGAAACTTCATGCATAGCCCATGCGCAGAAGTCGCTTTCAAAAGAAATTTCAATCGTACTGTTGATATTTGGCTGTGTTGACTAATGAGTTTGCTGACCACTGGATTAGATCAAAGTCAGGAAACCATAAAGCTGAGGTCAAATCTAACATACCCCCTGTTTTTGTAAATAAAACTTTACTGGAACACAGCCTCATCCTTTTTTTTTTATGAATTGTCAGTGGCTGATGCACAACAATGGCAGAAGTGAGTAAATATACAAAGACTGTATCATAAATAAAACTTCAAATATTTATTACCTAGCTTCTTATATACAGAATGTTTGCTGACCATTAGACTAGATAATTAAAGCAGAGGGTTTTTTAAGTTGGAAATAAAATTCTGTACATTTGGTTTTACAATGGGAATTTTTAAAAGTTAATAAAATGGCACATTTTTTACAAATAATTTTTTGTAAAGCATAAATTTTAAGACATCTAAATAATTCTTTTAAAATATTTAGAAAAATGTGTGGCATGTAAAATTCTGCTCTATCTCAATTTTGGTTATTTTCTACAGGTTAGGCCTTTTGAAGCATTAACGAGTGACCATTGCCCATGCCCATGCATTAAAGAATTATGGGTTCTACTCATTCATCTTATAGACCAAAGAAGTAAATGGTCTCTCTCAGAAGTAAGTTGTAAAATTGATGTGTTAGTTATTGTAACTAATTATATTAAATTTATGCAGTGGTTTTGGTCAAAAAAATCTACAACGTTCCTTCTTTATAAGACAGCCACCACCACCAAACAGAGCATTAATTGAAGACTAAATACCTACTACATTTTTAACCCTAAATTGATAATATGAACCATCTAAGAGAAGTGTAAAATATGGCTGTCTTATTTCTTAAGGGTTTTTGGGGGGTTGTTCTATCAAGAATCTGTTAGGTTAAAATACTTATTAATCCCTTCAGTAACTCAAGAAACATTTCAGTTAGGAAATGTGGCAGATTTAGATTTGGGAAGAAATAAAACAGGTTTCTGTTAATCAATTTTTCAGTATTATTTCATGGAGGGATGAAGAAAAGCGCAAAGAGGAAGATAGGACATTTTCTTTCACCTCATTTTGAGCAAAGCCTTCATAATGGGGCTTTATTTAATTTCAAGTATTATCGATTAGGAGAAAAAGAGAAATATCCATAGGCAGAAGTAAGTATAAATTCATTGTGAAATGATACTTAAAATGGTTTATGTTATATGAATAAGTACTTTTAATATTTTATGGATCTTTTAATTTTCCCAACTTTTCACAATTTGGGGTTTGGTTACTGCTATCTAATTTTAATAACTATTTTTGCAGATTTACAAGTACTGTATTTATTTATTGCTTTTTAAATCCTCACCTATGGTTATGCTTATTGATTTTAGAGAGAAGGGAAGGGAGAGAGAGAAAAGAGAGAAACATTGACTTGAGAGATAACGTCATTTGGTTGTCTTCTGTACGTGCCCAGACTGAGGATCGAACCCGCAACCTGGGTATGTGCCCTGACCAGGAATCGAACCCGCAGTCTTTTGGTATATGGGATTACGCTCCAACCAACTGAGCCACCCCAGCTAGGGTCCACATACTGTATTCCGAGTTATTTTAGCAGTAAATTTACTAAATATAAGTAAAATAAAGTAAGTTTACTAAGTATAAATTTTTTATATTTTTACTTTTGAGTAAGAAAATTTTTTTCATGGTATTTTGAATTGTTAATACAGTTCAGCTTTCTGCGAGATTTAAATATTACAAAGTCTTAGGAATTTTCCCCCCCTTTGATTATTTGCCAGGGTATTTTATTTCAATGACATGGTAAAAATCAATTTTCTCATTTTCTGCAAAGCTTCTTATCTTTATTAAGAATTTTATATTTTTTAGAATTGTTCTTATTTTATAAATTTCAGACTTGAAAGTGTGAACCACACGTAGTGTAAGCATGTTTATATTTGTTATTAGAATTTTTCTAGATTTTAAACAGAAAAGTAGACATAATTTAAAATGTTAATTGTACAAATTTGTGTAGTAAGATATATAACCTAAATGATTTGTATGCTCTTCATTTTATTTAGTGACCATACTTGTTTGTCTTAAAATAGTGTCTGAAGCCATTTTCTTTTTAAAATAGTACTAAAATTAAGTTACATTATTTTCAGATTTCAAGGCCTTATTTGACTTGAAAGTCAAAGTAGATGTTTATATTCTTGATAGTAAGACAGTTTTATCTTCCTGTTAAAAAATATATAATCTAGCATAAGCTGGGTATCCTGTATGAAGCATTATAAGTATGTCAGTGAGCTTGTAGAAAGTAAGAAGTACTAAGGCCAAATACTAACTATAGATGGGAAGTCAGGTCAGTGGAACACTGAAGCTGCCTTGTCAATTTAGAGGCAGTTGCTGGATTGTGTAAACTTGAACATTAGCTTTCATACATTATAAGGTACAAGACAATAAATTTTTCAGAGTTTACCCAAGTCAGCACCCTACTAATATACCACTATTCTTAAATCTGAGTTCCCAAAAGAATGAACTCAAAACTCAACTAAATTTGTAAGGAAAACTGTCTGTCTTTAGCTGTGGTGTATTGCAGTTTAAAGTTATGTATTTATTACTGCAAGCCAGTGAGTTCATGATGCCTTAGATCAGTGGTCAGCAAACTGCGGCTCGCAAGCCACATGCGGCTCGCCAGCCGTGGTTTGCCGCTCTGTTGACTAATGAGTTTGCTGACCACTGGACTAGACTAAATGTTACCGTGTAGTTGGAAGCTGTGAGGATTAGGCAATTGTGACATATTGTGTGCAGAGAGGTAAAGGGTAGTATATGACAGTGGTCGGCAAACTCATTAGTCAACAGAGCAGCAAACTGCAGCGGTTTGCCGACCACTGCCTTAGATGGTATTAAAAATTTCAAGCCTGTGACTTCTAAACCAGTAACAGTGTCTAATAGCCATGGAGACGAGGTGGATGCTTAAACGCGAAGCTTCTGTTCTAACCTCCAAACCATAGAACAGCAAGAACAAATAAAACTACACAAAAAACATACTGATAGCATAACTACAAGATAGGGATATTCAAAGATGTAAATTAAAAGTAAAAGCCACCAAAGCTCTACTACAAAACTTCCTAGCAAGCAAGGGTAGTCAGAAAAGTTGTTCAGAAGAGAGAAGAAGGGAGCTAACAGTAGTCATAAAAGTTGGTCTAAAACCATTGTCAGAATGTGAAAATACTGAAAAAGTTTCCTTATAGGTCAGAGAACTGATGATAGGATAGGAACATAAGAGTGTGTGCATTACATGAGGAGGCAATCTTTGAAGGTAGAGCTTCTGGAGTGTACACATGCAAAAATGAAGTGCCTCCTCTTTGCTGATTGAGTGGTGACAGTGACAGGAAATAAAAGCAGAAAATGTAGGGTCTTGTAAAACAAAAGAGAAACAAAAACAAAAGAAACAAAACTAAAAAAATAACTGAAACCCAATAAAGAATGGAATTTTGGTACATTGACAAAAGAGTGCTCCACTGAACTAGGAATCTTAAAATACTCCAAATCTACAAAATGAAAGGAAGGAAACGAAACAGGTCTTTCTAAAGTTACTACAAGAAAATAGAACTGATGTACTTTAGCCCATGATATCCTCTCTCCCAGAAATAACTATAAAGCAGAAGAAAATTGTTAGATAACACTTCATACTGAATTTAATAGACAGCATTTGGGTCTGTAATAAAAAAAAAAAGTCGCCTTGAATGAGCTATTCCATTGTTGAAATAAATAGACCAAAAGCCAGGAATGAATGGAGTAAATTAAATGCAGGAGAGAAATGGAAATAAAAATAATTTAGAATTGACTAAATTATAAGGTCCCCAAGAAGGATAGATCAACTGAAAATTTAATAAGGGGCATGTAAGAAAAGCAACCAAAGGAATAAAATTGAGATAAAGGAATATAAAGTGTTAGAAAATGTTTGAAGTTGAAGATAGGCAAAGAATAACCATCTGTTTAAATGGAGTCCCTGAAGAAGAAAAAGTGATGGGACATAAACTGACATTCAAAACAATGAGTGAATCCAAGAAAACATTCCAGAAATAAAGAACTAAGTCCACATAATGAGAAAACCTACTGATAACTGGAAAGATTAACTCCATATAATCCATGCTAAGATATATAGCCTGCTAAAATTTTGACCTCAGACGTAAAGAAAATGTCTTCAAGTCCTCTAGGAAATCTGCAAATCTTGCAGGCAAAAAAGACACAATAACTTATAATAGCAAAATAATGTGACCTTCACTAGACTTCTCAGAAATGACATTTAAAAACATGACAACTGTGGAACATGTAAAAAAACACTCAGGAAACCTTCCTCAGGAGGACAGAGGCACAGTCTGTGATCCAGAAAAGAGCCTTCATCTGACCATGCTGACACCCTGATCCCAGACATTTATCCTCTAGAACTGAATGAATTAATATGACACAACAGAAAAAGCCTCATCTTAGAAGCAACATAGGTCCCACCTTTTACTCTGTGGAGATCATATGGACAACTATGAGATACCCTCTCAATAAAAAGCTCAGGACTAAGAAAAAGGGACCAAACCAAAAGAAAACAAAAATGTCCTAAACCAACAAAGAAGCAAGTTAAAAATTACTCTTTGCACTGACTCTCTGACATACAGTGGCTTTAGGGACCAATATGGATATGGATTAGCCAAGAAAGAAAAACAGAAAAGTCATTTGAATGCTTCAGAAGGAACAGGGAAGCTTCTTTCTTTCATCTGCCTGGGAGTTCATGGTATCACAGAATGCTGATAGTAAGCTAAGGCTCATATAGGGCCATTCTTAGGAGGTCTCCAGACAGCTGAAAACAGATATTTCCTATTTTCTATCTTACCAGTATACAAGGATTTAAAACATTCACAGTGTGACAATACTAATTTATACAGTATACTGAGTTTATTTTTTTAAAATATCATATCTATGTATTTGTACACTAACATTCTTGCAGAAAGAAATGTTCTCCCTACCCCTTGCCCCTACCCCATCCCAGCATAAAGGCAGAAAATACTGAATGAGATTTGAATTTTCCCACTGAGAAAGGGACATTTTCTGCAACCAGACCGGTGTTTAAAAGATTAATGCTCTAAGGAAATTATCAAAAGGGGTGAGGAAATTCAGGGTTATTAAGTTATTTCAGATGTCGGGGCTGCTGCTTTGTGATGGCAATAGGATGTTGCTTTTCGAGGACTCAGGATAAAAAGCAACGGGAGAAGCCTGTGAGAGGCTTAGGAATTTTGGGAAATTCACACATACCCCAAATTATGTGGGAACTCTAAGAATGAATATAAACTAATTTAATCAAGGACATACTGTGTCCCAGAAAATATTCTAAACATGTAGCTAATACTGGATGTATCTTTATGAGTGTTTTCCTAAAAACCCAACCCTCATTATCCAGTAGATTTCAATTAGACTTCAATTTCCCAGAAGAGAAGGAAAGCTAATTATTCCTTGAGTGATATTGCTTATGTGCCAGAAAGCAGAATGGGTGTGAGGTTAAGTAAACTTCAAATAACAGAATATATAAAGGTGGGTTTCAAATGTAGATTTATTTGATGCCACAGCCCATGTTTTTTTCTGCCACATGATTATGTAAGGCAGTGGTCAGCAAACTCATTAGTCAACGGAGCTGCAGTTTGCCAGCCACTGATGTAAGGAAATGCACATTTAAATAGTTAGAAAAAGAAAATGAAGGAATAACTGAAATAATTTACTCTTTTTTTTTGGGAAACAGACCTACATATATTTTACATCCACTCTCATATTCCCAAAAGTGCCATGAATAGGTAGGGGACACCTGTGCTATACGATGTGCAATATGACAAGAGTTTTGGGCCTGCACACATTATATTTCGGCTGCCAAGAATATGTGTATATGTATATATGTTGCCACCTTTACGCATCACAAACAGAATGTTGCAAAAATTTTCTGTAAAATACATAAATGCAAAAAAAACTAAAAAAAGTTAAGATATTGTGAACAACCTTATACCTAATGTGAATATATAAAGTGGACAAATACCTAGAAAAAAATCTTACTAAAAGGCATCAAGTGTTCAGTGGTAAAGTAGGCAAATTGTTTTATCATATAGTCATATATTGGAAAATAATGTTGAACTCTGGTTGCCCCCATTAACTTGGATATATCTCAGAAACATAATGTTGAGGAAAAGGGGCAAGTTACCAAAGAATAGAAACAGACCACTTAATAGACACTTCTCCAAAGAGTACATAGCAGATGGCCAATAGACATATGAAAAGATGAAGAAATGCAAATTAAAACTACATGAAATATCACCTGACACCTGTCATAATGGCTATAATCAATAGATTTGGAAGCAGCCCAAGTGCCCATGAGTAGATGAGTGGATAAAAAAGCCATGGTATATTTATACAATGGAGTACTATTCGACTGTTAAAAAGAAGGAAGTCTTACCCTTTGGTACAGCATGATGGACCTGGAGAGTATTATGCCAAATGAAATAAGCCAGTCAGAGAAAGACAAATACCATACAATTTGACCTACATGTAGAATCTACTGAACAAAATAAACTAACAAAATAGAAACGGACTCAGGTATAGAGATTTATATATTCTGACTGTTATTTGAAGTTTACTTAACCTCACCCATTCTGCTTTCTGGCACATAAGGTTGACAGCTGTTAGAAGGAAAAAAAGGTGAGGGGATTAAGCAAAATATAGCAAACAACACACAACAGAATGGTGATTACCAGAGGTAGAAGAAGGTAAAGGGGGATAAATGATGGAAGGAGACTTGACCTGGGGTGGTAAACACACAATACAATATACTGATGATGTATTATAGAATTATACACCTGAAATCTAGATAACTTTATTAACCAATGTCACTCCAATTAAACTCAATTTAAAAATAATAAAAACATGTATTAAAAAACACAAAACAACAGGTGAAACCAAAAATAACATGATTTGGGCTTACGTACCCATGTGACAAAACTTAAAAAACAGGGAAATGATTTATTATGAAACTCGGGATAATGGTTACCCAAGCTGGGAAAGGAAAAATACTATTTATGTTCTAATTCTTAACATG
This sequence comes from Corynorhinus townsendii, assembly GCA_026230045.1. Taxonomy (NCBI): domain Eukaryota; kingdom Metazoa; phylum Chordata; class Mammalia; order Chiroptera; family Vespertilionidae; genus Corynorhinus; species Corynorhinus townsendii. Next base: position 47,949,781 of record JAPDVU010000004.1, read on the forward strand.
GGTATTTTTTTTATTCTGTAAGTTTTATATATTTTATATATTTTGCATGTGTAGTTCATTATAAAAATGGAGGGAAACACCCAAGTCAAAGGTTATTGGATCAGTGTCTATTTTAATTGAATCATATTACCTCTGTTTCTATAGTCATTTTGGAACTGGTTGAATAAACTACTTAAAACACTCTTTGAAACGTCAAGTGAGCAAAGAAGGCCTGTGCCTGCAATCCAGTCCAGGGATCCATTAGGTTTTAGTTGGTGGATTATTACTCACGTAGCATCACTTTACCAATTTGATCGCCATGGAACACCAGATGAAATGGTAAGATTTTTTTTTTTTTTAATTTTCTTGTATGATCACTTAATACATATTTTTGGTAGACAAATTAGAAAGTAAGTGAACAGAAATAACAGCAATCCGGTCATTAGCCTATAGAGTTAAATTCAATTTCTGAATGTTGAAGCTGTAAGACCTTCCTGTAAACATCTTGAAAAGCATAATCTTTATGTTTTTATTGTTTAAGAAAAGCAATTTGTAGAAGAGTTGGGATCTAGTCCTGGTTCTGCTACCAAGAGTTGTATGACCTTCAGTGAATTACTTAAAACTTTCTGGGCCTTTGTTTCCTCATTTAGAGATCATGGGAATGGGTTTTTGAAAGATTCCCTCTATTTCTAAAATCTGTAAGATTGCCAGAAGGAAAGCATATTTCTCCAGACCTACCTGTGAGGTTTATAAATCCAGATTTCTGGTTCTCAACTCTGGAGGTCCTGACATGTTTCTTGACAGATTTTCTTCTTTTTGGAATATTGAGCAGAGTCAGCTGAGAAATCTTCATGGAATCTGAGGGGCAGTTAGTGTTGACATTGTGTCAGAGAAATGGAAAGGGCCTTACGAAGATGATCTCCCTAGTAAAAGGCTTGTTAAGGGGATCTCAAGATAAAGTAGAGTCAGAAAGTGCTCGGAGAAGTTCACACAGCTTGGTATCAATGCATTTAAGAATTCTACCATACCTTGAACAAGGTCAATAGAATGAACTTCTTAGAGAATTGTATGTCCTTTGTTTCTGTACCTGAGTCTTTACCATGCTGATACACAGTAAATACTCAATAAATGTTAACAATTACCATTACTATAGTATCACTTTTATAAAGTATTTTTGTGGAGTAATGTTTTATATCTTTTAATTACTAGAATATTAGAACAACATTAAAGAACTCAAAAATTTACCTATAATTCTATAATTCTTTACTTAGCTTTTTCATTTCAATATGGACTGAAATTATTTGGTGTGGCCCTGCCAAGGCATTAGGAGTGAATTAATTAAATGTTTGACCAAATATAGCAGGGTAATTTTTAAGTTGATAATTTTGTATGGCCCGAGAATGATGTTATAAATATCCAAATGACCCTTGGCAGAAAAATGGTTCCCCATCTCTGCACTGAAGAATTATCTAGGGTGAGAGAATGATATGAAGTAATAATGGTTAATCATATGTTCTGCAGCAAAGAAATACCTCTGGCTTAAATATAGAGTTGTTTTCATTTTTAATTGTGAACCATTTTGCCCTGAAGATGAATATGAAATCCTTTACATTTTAAATAGGTTTTAATATAGTTAATTTTTTTATTTTAAAAGTTACTGTAAATGGACTTTCGCTATATGTGGATTTAAATCACAAAACTTGCCAAGTGTTTAATATAGGCCTATAGGGAAATTTGGTATCTCACTTCTCATACTAGAGGCTTTCAGTTTTCTTGTATTTCTGCTTCATGCTTTTCTTTCAACCTGGATGAGAGTATGCTGTCCTCTTACAATCCAAATCATCTGTTTTAAAAGCAAATATAATTTACAGAGAAAAAATACCTTTGAGCATTGTAAGCTTCAGTTTAACAGAATTACCTCTTGCTCGTGACATAGTATAGGCAGTCAGTCCAGCTGATGCTTGTCTTTGAAAATCTGAAATGATGAGCAGATAAAAGGTGTGAAATGTAACTTTAAAATGAGTTATACTAGATTACCTAGCTCACTGGAAGTGGAGGGTGGGGGCTCTTTTACATTTCTGGTTCATGGACATATCACCTAGGCCAAAGCTCAAGTTGGTGTTTAGTTTTGATAGTGGGCTAAGAAATGTAAAACACAGTCCCAAATCCATGACTCCCTACTTTTGTTTTTTCCTCAGTGGAGTTAAGTTTTTATATATAACTTAGTATACAGAAAAATATGCTGTAGCTGTTGAAAGTTAAGCTTTTCTAAGAAATATCTGTATTTTGAGACATTCTCATATTCAGATGATGTTGACATGATATAGTTGCCATACTTTCCTCTGAGTTATAGCTTATTTTTGTTTTAGAGTATAACCACAATAATGATCCATAGAGTTGAAATTCTTTGGACAAAAATTACACTCCTTTTATAATTCATGTGATTCAAATGCTTTGATAGAACATGATAATTGAAATGTACTCATTCACACCATGAAATTATGAAGCTAAAAACATCAACCCTGTCATGTTCCTGCCTGTTTGGGACTAGTGGTACTGTTTGCTTAGTACAGAATGATGGAAAAGTAAATTGCTCAAAGCTGAGGGAAGACTTGTTAGAAAAAAAATCAGTTGCTGATAACTTGGTATAATGAAAGGAACACTGGCTTTGGAGCCAGACCAACTTGGATTTGATACACACACACACACACACACACACACACACACACACACACACACACACACACACACACACACACACACACACACACACGATCTTTCTGAGACTTAATTGTGTTATTGTTGAAATGGGTAAGATTTTTCTGAGGAAGTAATAATGTAAAGACCCTCCTTTTTGAGAACCTTTTAGGGCCAACTACTAAGCTTTAGGGGACAGTCCTTAAGGCTGCTCTCGTTTCTGACATCAACTGCAAGCTCAGGAATTCCCAAAACTGTATCATTTACTTGGACTTACAGAACTTACTGAATGCTATTATACTCATAGCAATGGTTTGTTACAGGGAAAGGATTTAAATTAAAATTAGCAAAGGGTACATAATGCAGAGATCAAGGAAGTACCAAATGTGGAGTTTCTGTTTTCCTCTCCCCCTGGAATCAAGACATGCTAGTCTCCTGGCATCACTGTGTTGCAGTGTACAGACTGAGTGTCAGTGAACTTAGTATCCTATGAGAGGTCTACAGGCTTTTCTGTTGGAAATGTGGAGTCAGTTTCTAGCCATTGTGAAATATTTTGGCTCTGAGAAAGTTCTTTCTGGCTCTCTTCCTCACTCTGGAGAATCTTTTAGATAGTTGATGTTTCTAGTAAATGACCATTACCTAAATAAAAGTACTGTATAATTTTTTTCTTTATTTTCTGTGTAAATTTTTTAGTTACTTATTTACTGGAATAGACTGTCTTCCGGTTGTTATGCATAAAATGAAGGAAAAAGTCTCTGGTGAGTAAGTACCAGAAGGAAGGGAAAAACACTCAGGGAATAAAAACTCCCAAAAAATAAATAAAAGCTTTTTTTTTTCTGTTAGATTACATCTGACAGCAGAAATTAAATATTTGTTAAAACATAATTTTATAGAGGAACCGCTGTTTAATGAAACAACTTACAAGGACTCTATTGAATTGGATTAGTTGTAAATTTTTCTACTGTCTCAACTAACTCTGCCCAAGTAATTTTAGACATTCAAGAAGTTGTAGTGAGGTCTGATGTTGGACAGAATGTTCACACTATATCATAATATAAGTTTATAATTGTAAGTAGTAATTTTGATGCAATAATATTTTCTCCCTTCCTAGAGACAAATGGAATCAAATTGGAATTTTGTAGAAGAACTGCTGAAAAGGTCCATCAATGTACAGGTATGCACTCACTTAAAATGAGACGATTTGTGAGCTTTGCTAAATTTTTATGTTACAGAATTTATTTGTAAGAACCAAGCAAACTTAACATGATTTAAATAACATACTTCATTTGCTTATTAATAGCCTGTGATAGAAATCATCGTTCTTTATCAATGAAGTATCAACATATAATAGTTCCTATTAGTAACTATCCTTTGAAGGTTTTTTAGTTTTAACACTGAGTTGCCATTTAAAGGACAAAGGTAATTATCCTAGTTGGTGACTTTGACAAAATGTATTAAAAAAAAGTAGTAGATGCTTCAGAACTCTAAGCCATTCCTTGACTGTATAATATCAAGTGTAGGAAACACGATGAGGGAGATAGCCAGTGGCATTGGAAATTCAGCTCTGTTCTCATCACAGCAGGAAGGGGACTTGCCTTGCCGAGCAATTTGTCTTACAGGCCTGAATCATACTCTAGCTGATAAGGTCCTAGTTTTTGAGCCTTCATTTCATACCTTATCATTTTTCTTTCTGCAGAGCTGTTAATGTAGTGCTTTGTGGCCCACAGGTCAGATCTGACCTCCTTTTAAAATAGTTTTAAATGTGCTGTTCATCACATCTTTAAACATACTGTATTGTAGTTCTATACAGTTTTGTCATACAAATTATTTATGTAAGAGTTTAAGGAAAAATTTTAGTAAAGAATTTTTTAAATTTGGGAAATAGATTACTTCTCTGTTAAAAATAAAGATTGTTAAAACTTGAAAAGGAATAAAAAGGAAATATGGTAGTAAAAGATTGCTATATACATAGCACTTACACAACACACTGACATATGCACACACATTTATTTTATAGCCATATCTTTGAGAATCATTTTAATAGCTTGACATTTTCTTTTCCCTGTTATCTGTTAACTCTTAATATTTTTAGGTGAAACATATAAGTGCATTTAGTTACAAATTTTCTAAGTATGAGCTAAGATTTCTAGGTTAGAAATCCAAAGACCTTTACATACTTAAGTTGTATCAGAAACAAAAGAGCTATTATCCCAATTATTATAAAAGTTTTTGTTTATATTTATTTTTTTCTATGTTATTTTAATTGGCTTTATTCTTTGTTGTTTTTAAGACTATACTGACTTAGTAACTCGAAGTTTCTTGCATGTATTTTTTACTTCAAGAATATAGAGAATCACTAAAAATGGTCATTGTTATTTACAAAAACTATTAATCCAATCTTAATGCCTTAGCATAGGTTAGACACCTCATAAGCTTACTTTCAGCTCTAACAGCATTCCTTAAAAGGCTGTAAAGGTTCATATGGATAAATATCCATTTACCTATAGTGGTCAGGGACAGCAGGAGAATTTATCATCATCTTTTTTCCATAGAAAAGTTCTTTCTCCTGCTGCACTTCCTAAAAGTTTAAAATGTATGTACTCTGCCAATCCTCTGGTTTTTAAACGAGCAATTCTTAGCCTGGCTGAGGTGGGTCAGTGATTGAGCGTTGACCTATGAACCAGGTGACAGTTCCATCCCAGGTCATGGCTCATGCCAGGGTTGCAAGCTCAATCCCCAGTAGGGGTATGGAGGAGGCAGCCAATCAAAGATTCTCTCTCATCATTCATGTTTCTCTCTCTTTCTCCCTCTCCCTTCCTTTCTGAAATCAATAAAAAAATTTTTTTTAAAGAGCAATTCTTGTATTCTTACAACAAATTTGACCTAGCCTGGTTGATGTGGCTCAGTGGTTGAGCATCAACCCATAAACCAAGTGGTAAGGGGTTTGATTTCCTGTCAGGGCACATGCCTAGGTTGCAGGTTTGATCCCCAGCAGGGGGCGTGCAGGAGGCAGTTGATTGATGTTTCTCTCATCATTGTTTCTCTCTCCCTCTCCCTTTCTCTCTCTCTAAAAATCAATAAAAACATATTTTTTAAAAAGAATTTGACCTAGTACTTAAGTATGATCTTGGGATTTGTGTACATCTTAATTATTAAATCATTTTTGTTACTGCTTTCTGGTTTGGGTTTCTTTTCTAATCTCTGGGTAACCTACACCAATCATGAAAGACCTATTTAATCTATAATAATAAAAGGGTAATATGCTAATTAGACCAGACATCCTTCAGGACAAAGCCGGGGCCGGAGAGAAGCTGCCTGGGTCCTGGATGCCTGCTGGCCCCAGAGGGAAGCGCGGGTTCCGGATGCCAGAGCAAAGCCAGTTCCGGCAGCTGGGGGAAGGAAGGCCTACTCTTGCACAAATTTTCATGCATCTGGCCTCTAGTTTTTAAATAATTGAGTTAAAAATCAAATTCAGTTATATAATTTCCATGAACTGAATATATTAAGTCTCTAAAGCATTTTTAGACATATACCTTGCTGACTTAGACTTTCTGATCTGAAGATAATAATGTGTATGATTTGGTGATATGTATTCATATTCTTTTTAGAAGCAGGTTATTTAATGCAGAATCATGTGATAATAATATTCATGTTGCTATAGTCCATTTACTTCTTCACAATTTAAGTTTATTTTTTAGGATGGTATACTAGAAGAGCAATTACGAATGTATCTTCACTGTTGTTTGACACTTTGTGATTTCTGGGAGCCAAACATTGCAATTGTCACCATTCTATGGGAATACTATAGTAAGAACCTGGTGAGTAAACAATACGAATTTGTACCAGGAATTTGAAGAATTTGTTCATGATATTTGAGGAGTATTTTTATGGCTTAATTATGAATAGTTATAGATTTTTCTTAAATAGTTCATTTTTCAAAGCAGATTAGAACAGCTCAAGAATAAGCTTATCTTTCACAAACATTATCTAGAGCATTGTCATAAGGCAGTGGTCGGCAAACAAGCCACATGCAGCTCACGAGCCGCGGTTTGCCGCTCTGTTGACTAATGAGTTTGCCAACCACTGACCTAGACTCTCGATTCCAACAATTACAGGCTGTTGTTGTTCCTTGTGATTAAGCTCCTATCCCAGTGGTCGGCAAACTCATTAGTCAACAGAGCGGCAAACCGTGGCTTGCGAGCCTCAGTTTGCTGACCACTGTCATAAGGGAACAGAGCATCTGGTGTCTCTTCTTCTCTTAAGAGCGACAGTAAGCAAAGTAGCTGAAATTACAAAATCCACCATTATTAACTGGTATAACTAGTATACCAGAAAGATGTTTTTTTTAAATCCTTATTTGTAAGTATTTTTTAATAACTCTGGATTGCTTGCAACACGTTGAACAATTAACGCTGTCCTGACTAAGATGCAGTCTTGGCATTTGAGTAACCTATGTGCTATTTGGACAAAATTGATAATACCGTGGAACTCCAGAAAAGGGAGTATCTGATCCAGTGTATGGACTTTTGGAAGACTTTATGAAGTCGTCATTTAACCTTGGCCTAGGGAATGAGTGGAATTTTTCCAAATACGGAAGTAAAAGAGCATCCAGGCAAAAAGAAAGTATGAACAAATGTATGGAGATATGAAAAAAAAGTATGTTTATACTAGGTTTAAGAGTTCTGAGTGCTGGGTCTGAGATGACTGTGGAGAGAGACAGGAAATCAGGACACGAGAGAAGGTAGTCAGGGGCTAGAGTATGAAGATACCATCCAGTTGAATTGTGATTTATTTTGGAGATATTAGAGAGCAAGAATGTGACATACTAAGTATGTGTTTGAGAGTTTTTTTGAAAAGTGGTGTAAATTAATTGGGGGCAGATAAGTTAGTAGTCCAGTGTAGTAGTGTATGCAAATAATGCAGTAAGAGATCTAAAATACAGATAATTGATTTAGAAAGGAGATGATAAATTTTGAAGATAAAAATTTGAAAGATAGACTTAGAGGATTTAGTTACCTGTAGTGTTTGGAGAGAAGATTTGGGATGTTTGCTTTTCTGAATAAATAAATAGTGAACCCCTCAAGACAGAAAATGGAAATGCAATATTTACAAGTAAATTACAACTTTGGGTTGTACATAATGGAGCTTAATAAAAATGAGGAAAAAAAAATACCTTTCTCTGAAGCATGGTGAATGATTGAATCTAGTTCTGAGGCAGAATGTGTAAAAGGCGAGTCTAGGTTAGTATTTTGTCATAACTGAAAGGAAAAGGTATCAAAGTAAACTGGAGTCATGTCAAAAGCACACAGGAGCCAGCTTGAGGAGCTCTCATTACCCAACACTGAGTAAATTTGGGCATAAGAAAGAATAATGACTGCTATGTATTAAAACATATCAAATATGTTTAAAACCTTGAGTTTAAGGTGCTTTAGGAACATTCTGGAGAACAAAAAAAAAGAAACCCTCATTCTGAAAAATGTAAATAAAGGAAAATGTAATATATTTTTTTAAATGTATTTTTATTGATTTCAGAGGGGAAAGGAGGACGATAGAGAGATAGAAACATCAATGAGAGAGAATCATTGATCGGCTGCCTCCTGCATGCCCCTCACTGGGGATTTAGCCAAGGAGTGATAGAATTAGTAAATCACTGTTTTGTCCATCTGATGAAATAGAGCATCTGGGCAGTGGTCATCAATGGCTGCTGAAACTTAATTACTAGTAAAGGGCTGGAGGGGATCACTAAAGTGGACAGACCAGGCTGACAGTGTCATCAGTCTTAGCATCAACAAGAACAGTCAGAACTTATGTTCCTTTTTACTAACTGCAATAGGAAGTGTACTCAGTGAAAGATTCTTAAAAAATTCGACGTGATCTAATCAGTCCTTTAGATACAGCCACCAATTCATGGAAAAGATAGGGGATAAAAGAATACATTAGGAGAAACTAGGGAGATACAAGTGGCTAAGTTCAGAATATAGGAAATTATACACAGTGATCCTATATAATAAAGAGGTAATATGCAAATTGACCATCACTCCAACATAAGATGGCTGCCCCCATGTGGTCAAAAATGGCCAGTAGGGGAGGGCAGTTGGAAGGGACCACACCTGCAAGGGAGGGCAGTTGGGGGCAATCAGGCCTGCAGGGGAGAGCAGTTAGGGGTGACTGGGCTGGCAGAGGAGGGCAGTTGGAAGGGACCAGGCTGGCAGGGGAGGGCACTTGGAGGGAACCAGGCCGGCAGGGGAGGGCAGTTGGAGGGGACCAGGCCTGCAGAGGAGGGCAGGGGCAACCCGGCCGGCAGGGGAGCAGTTAGGCGTCCATCAGGCTAGCAGGGGAGTGGTTAGGGGGTGATCGGGTTGGCAGACAGAAGTGGTTAGGGGCAGGCAGGCAGGCAGGCGAGCAGTTGGGAGCCAGCAGTCCTGGATTGTGAGAGGGATGTCAGATTGCCCATTTAAATAGGCAGTTGGACATCTCTCGAGGGGTCCCAGATTGGAGAGGGTGCAGGCTGGGCTGAGGAACACCCCTCTCCCCCACCCCATGCATGAATTTCGTGCACTGGGCCTCTAGTTGGATATAAAAATAAATGGTATGACCAAAGATTGGGAAACTTACAGAATAAAAGAGCTTTACATCAGCCAAATGCAATGTATGATCCTATTTGAATCCTAACTTGGACAAACCAATTGTTAAAAAGTTATTTTGGGGGATAATCCAGGAATTTGGAAAACCCTTCATGTTCTGTGTTTTCATGAGATTTTTATTTTGGGGGAATATGTGGTAATGGCTGTGTAACTTTTGTGATTAAGATGAGTCAGACGTTTAATGAGCTAATTGGGATTTGCAGCTTTCCATTTTGATTTACTCAGACTTAATACTTGTTTTCTTTTTTGGCTTTCAGAATAGTTCTTTCAGTATTTCTTGGCTTCCTTTGAAAGGCCTTACAAATATTAAGTCACCCTTGTCTATGCTAGAAATAGTGAAGACCTGCTGTTGTGATAAACAAGATTACGACCTTTGTAAATCCAGAAGTAGTTATACCATTTTCCTTTGCATTTTGGCAAAAGTCGTTAAGAAAGCCTTGAAGAACAATGGTCCTCATCTTTGGAAACAAGTCAAAGGAAGGTGTGTACCTTATTTTTCTTTATCATGTTCACTTATCTCTTTGGAGAAGTGTTACTGTTTGTATTTTTTAAGTTAACTTGGGCTTGGAGGTCTTTATGGTTCACACACTTAAAATGTATTTCTTAATGTAGGACAGCAAAATATGGAGCTGTTTGAGCCTGCCAAGTTTTTATAGTAAGGAACAAAATATCTATAACCCATGGAGGATTTTAGTTTCTTATTTATCTCATCAGTCCTAAAAATTGAAATTTCATGTACTATATGCAAGGATATTAGAGAACTGTTTTTTTTTGTTTTGTTTTTTCTTATCAGAATTAATTATAATGTTATATAACTCATTCCTTCTATTTTATTAAAAACGCATTGCATACAAAAATAAAACTGCCTCCAAATCGTACATTGCAAGTAATAGATTCAGTCTCTAAATTCTGTGTTCTTTTGTGTCCCAAAACCTTGCATTCTTGAATGAAAACTAACCGGAACCAAATAACTAATGTTTTTTTGGGGGGAGTGTGCCCAGTTTTAATTTCTGCTGTGGTAAAATAAATTTTTGGTCACATTCCATGTACTCCTTTTTTAGAGTTTTGCTTGTTACATGGGTATGATTTTTGTCTTCCCGTGTACTATTTCCTTTGCCTACTGGCCCTTTTTCGAGCTCTCTTTATGCACACACTGCCATCTACCACTTCCTCACCTTGTAGGGTAGGAGTTCTCACAACAGAATGCTTCTTATTCAAGGTATGGACTTCTCAAGAATCACTAAATGAAATTCCTACTTGATTTTCACAATGAATGATTCTTCCAAGGTTATAGTGATATAGTTTGGATTTTTAATTTAGATTATACTTTTTTAATGGAAGCTTCTTTCTTAAACCGCTAGTAATTATGTGGCTCGGACAGTAGTTTTCCCTTTGTTGTGTTTGTTAGTTTGTTTTTGAACCTTAATTCATTTTGTAGAATACACTAGAGGCCCAGTACATGAAATTTGTGCATGGGTAGGGTCCTTAGGCCTGGCCAGTGATCAGGACCAATCTGGGGCAACTGGCATGATGATCAGGGGGCCCCTGCTCACACCCACCTTGATTGGCCTAGTGCCGCCCACTTGCTGCCCCTGTCCCTTGCCGCCGCCGATATCAGGGCCTGCAGGCTGGGGCAGCTCCTACATTGAACATCTGCCCCCAGGAAGTCAGTACACATCATACCAACTGGTCATTCCACCAGTCGTTCTGCCGTTAGGTCAATTTGCATATTAGGGTTTTATATAGATAGATAATTCTCAGAACTTTATTACTAAAAGGAATCATTGGAATCCATTCAATAACAAGTCTCTTTATTAGGAAACTAGAGGCCCAGTGCATGAATTCATGTACTGGTGGGGTCCAGCTGGCCTGCCTGATGGGGGGGGTCATTGGGGGTAGGATAGCTGGGCAAAGGGTGGGAAGTTTGCCGGCCAGCCCTGCCCCTGATTGGGGTCCGGAGCCCGCTCAGGTGCAGGGCTGGCTGGGGTGAGGGGCCGTGGGCGTTCCAGTCATTCTTCCATTTGGTCAATTTGCATATTACCCTTTTATTATATAGGAATAGGATTTTGTATATCAAGCACTATAGTTGGTGTGATGGAAGTTTTAAAGTTAATTAAACAGATCTTTATTTTTAGGAATTTATCAGTTTCATCATTTACAAACTAGAAGCCCAGTGCACGATATTAATGCACTGGTAGGATCCCTAGCAGCTGCTGGCTGGATACTCCCTCCCTTCCCCCGGCCAGCCCCGCCCCCTGGTCGAACTCTTGGACAACTCCTGGTTGAGGGGATAATTTGCATACTACACTTTTATTATATAGGATAAAAATTTAACCACTCTTGGAACATTAATCATTTCTATCTTGACTTTACTAATTATAGAAGCTACAAAACTTAACAGTTTGTAAGTAGGATTCATCATGAATGATTTTCATTTCTAATCCCTTAATTGTTGAAAGAAAAGCTATCAGTTATTAAAATTATATTAAGTAGTGTTGATGAGATTTTTAAATGGCTAGTCTTAAGACTTTTTAATAGGAACAATTTCTCTTTGTGAGTAGGTAAAAATAATTGTTCTAGCACTTTGAATTGTCTTAAGGTGTGTGTGTGTGTGTGTGTAGCAAGTCTTTGTGAGAGGTAGAGTGAGAAAAGATTTAAGGAAAATCGTTATATAAAATTGCCCTATTAGGATTTTTATAAAGCATATCAAATTGTACTTAAAAGATGATATATTTCTTATTTGTCAAAAAATTTAAAGGAAGGGTGATGGGGGACTAAAAAGAAGTCATGTACACTATGCAAAGAATATTTCTACTATACTTTGACAACACCCTGGACCCTGCTACATCATTGAAAAATTTGAAGGTCGGGGTATTCTGTTCATTTGTTTTCTAGGTAAACAAAGTGACATGGCAGCATTGTAATGAATTAGCCAAAAATTTATGGTAATGAGATTCATGATACTGAGTGAAATGTTATTTTAAAAGATGGATTTTTGTGAATAAAAAGGTTTAATAAAACCAATTTTTATGTTTTACAGAATATATTCTAAATTCCATCAAAAAAGAATGGAAGAACTAACTGTAGTTGGTCTGCAGAACTTTTTCAACCTTTTTCTACTGTTAGCAGCTGTTGCAGAGGTAGAAGATGTAGCAAGTCGTGTTTTAGACCTGCTGAATTTCCTCAAGCCTGCCTTGAAAACATCACCTCTCATTTGGAAGGGTCAGGCAGCTTTCCTCTTAATGTATACCCAGAAAAATCTGGACATTGGTGTTTTGGCTGAAAAATTTTCAGATGCTTTCCAGACAAAAGCAAGGGAGTTCTTGTTATCTAAGAATGATGAAATGGGACAAAGACAGACTCTCTGGACACTTCTTTCCATCTATATTGATGGAGTTCAAGAAGTATTTGAGACAAGCCGTTGTTTGCATCCCTCCCATGAAAAACTGCTTAGTGATGGATTTAGTATGCTTCTGCCAGCTTGTCAAGAACCTGAACTTAGGACGGTATTGCACTTTCTACAAGCTGTTCTGGCTAGAATCAGGTATGTTTTCTAGTAATGTGCTTACTTATTAATTTGTTTAATATTGTCACCTATGTTGATTCTATATTAAAGTTTTTCTTTTGACCTAATCATGAAGTCCAAATGTAGAGAAAGGAGTTGGTTTTATTACTACATTGGCATAAATCAGTAGTTTTCAAACTGTTCTTTTAACAGTAGTTCTTTAAGAGAAAGCTTATGTGCAAACACATTAAGCTCGGAGCAGCTCTAGTACAGTCCCAGAGCTATGCCTTTTCACCCCTCCTTTCCTTTCTCTCTTTCCTAAAAGAGTGTTAATACCTAGAGGTATGTTTCAAATATTCTAAGCAAGACCTGAGCTCAAATGTTAAGTGGCTTTTACTGAAACATATGTAATTTATTGCCCATATGATTTCGGCCACATAATACCATTTTAAAAAGTAAGTTTCTTTAAATATTTTGCTACTGAATTAATAGCCTCAACTGCCTCAAATACTCACAACTAAAACAATTTATTCTGAGATTAAGATGGGATTGTTCTATTTCTAATGCCAATCACCTATACAAAATTTAGGTTTTAAGATCCACTTAAGTTATACAAATGTGCAAATGCACTCAGATCTGAACAGTAATTAAGAGAACAGTGGTAATGAAATATATTTTCTTTAAGGCCTTTTTTACATAGCACTTTTATCTTTGAAGTACATATTCTTAACAAGTTAGATGCTACCACTCATTGCAGTTAGTCACTGTCTCTGAAAAGTTAGGTAAAAGTTATGTATAGAAATACTTTATTTTTTAAATTATGTCTGAAGTTAATGAACAGACTGCTTTCCTCTTCCTAAGACCACATTACAAAAGTAGCATCTGTTTTTCAATGGTACTAAGCTTGACAAGATTTCCAAATTATGGAAATTTATTTATTGCCAGTTTTACTTACTGTTATTTACTTAATGTTGGTCTGTGTGTTCATACTGATTAATCCACAGGTTTTCATTCTTTATTTGATTTTATGCAGCTTTACTGTTTATCTGCACTCTGATCAGTTTAGGTTCTAAAGGTTTATCCAGAGTTCTTGATCAGATAGTCACCCCTTTATCACCCAATGTCAGATATATTAAAGTGAGTCTTAAAAGCTCTCAAGTTTTTGGACGGATGGATGGAAAGTAAATGAATAAGCAACTTTATTAGAAGAAGCTTTTACTAATTTTGGATCTTCTCTATGAACTGTTTGTTTTTAGTCTAGTAGAGTTTATTAAACATACTTTCCCAAATGTCAAATTCATTTTGTTTGTACAATTTTTAAGTAAGTGGTAAGTAGTATTTCCCTGTGTGTCCTGGACAAAATTAGAAAACTTGTACCACTATTTCTGGCACCATTATTGCTTTATTCATATTTGTCTGAATATATAAAAGAGGTAGGAAGAGGATTTACAGGCCTAAACCATCCTGGTGATGAGGAACTATAGACCCCAAAAGCTATAGGGGCAAAGGAATAGAAAATGAAGCTGGAATTATGGGCAGCTTGGGAAGAGGCAATCATGGAAACCAAGTGTCAGAATCTGTATTTTATTTTTCTGCTTTTTCTATTGAAGATAGATAAGTCCCTTTTAATCAGCTATTGCATTACTTCTTTTTTAAAAATTTTTAAAGACAAACTTTATTTTCCTCAAACTGGCCTTTTCTCAAGGATTTAGCAAGAGAAAGGAAAAAAATTCTGGTATCTAAAGATAAATTAGAACTGTTCCATATTTTGGAGAAGAGGAAAGGATTGATTTAGAGCTATCATTTTAATAACAATAGTATATGAAAAGGGTTGCATTACTTCTTACATAGGCTTTTTAAAAAAAACACACAAAGATTTATATCCCACAAATATTGTTTTTTTAATTTTCTTAGAAATTTGGAGAACTCTTTTTGTTAAAATTTTCTTTAAATTGCAAATATATTGTTATTGGTAAAAGAAAAAAAATATGAGGTATAAGGTGACAAGTAAAAATTCCTTTTCCCACCTTTACTCCTGTATTTTCATCTAAAGGTGAATTTGTCCCAAAGGAGACATTTTGCAGTGTCTGAAGGTTTTGACTATCACACCTGGAGGCAGGGGGCTTGCTACTAGTATTGCCTAGTACCTAATGGGTAGAGGTCAGGGATTTGCTAAACATCCCACAATGCATAGGACAGAACACACAACCAGCCTCAGTGGTACTGAGGTTGAAAACATTCATTGAGTTCTACTCCACAAAAGTAAAATGGTTTCTTATAGAACTCACCAGATTTTTTCTTATTTATAGGCTTAAAACACAAAATGGGTAATCTTTGTTCTTCAACCTCTTCACTTAATATTTCCTCATTAGCTTTGCATTTGAGTATATGAAGCCTAATTTTTTTTAGTGGCTTTTTTAGTATCTTATATGGGTATACTAAACTTTATTTAACCAATCCCCAAATAATGGATATTTATATTGTTCAACATTTTATCTACACTAATAAAAGAGAAACATGTAAATTGACCATACCTCCACCACGCCCACCTGCCAATCAGGAGCAAGTATGCAAATTAACCCAACCAAGATGGCTGCAGCCATGGAGCGAGCAGGAGGCTTGGGTTGCCCCCAGTGATGGAGGAAGCAAAGCTTCCCGCAGCCCTGGCCTGCCCTGGCCTCCACTGAAGGCTACAAAGTTTCAATTATAGAAGATAAATAAATCCCAGATACTAGGGCCTCCGCTTGGGTCGCCAGGGGGCATGGCTGGCCTGCCAACCACCACAGGCCCCTTGCCCAGGCCACCCCATGCCCCAAGGGCACCCCACCCTGATCCAGGACACCCTTCAGGGCAAACCAGTTGTCCCACACCTGTTCATCAGGCCTCTATCCTATCTAATAAAAGAGTAATATGCAAATTGACCATTCCATTCACAAGATGGCTTCCCCCATGTGGTCAAAGATGTCTGCCCCCATGTGGAAACAAGATGACCACCACAAGATGGCCAGCAGAGGAGGGCAGTTGGGAGGGACCAGGCCTGCAGGGGAGGGCAGTTGGGGGCGATCAAGCCTGCAGGGGAGGGCAATTAGGGGTGACCAGGCCAGCAGAGGAGGGAAGTTGGGGGTGACTGGGCCTGCAGGGAAGGGCAGTTGGTGGGGACCCAGGCCTGCAGGGGAGGGTAGTTAGGGGCAATCAGGCTGGCAGGGGAGCAGTTAGGCATCAATCAGGCTGGCAGGGGAGTGGTTAGGGGGTGATCAGGCTGGCAGGCAGAAGCAGTTAGGGGCAATCAGGAAGGCAGGCAGGCAGGCAGGCAGGCGAGCAGTTGGGAACCAGCAGTCCTGGATTGTGAGAAGGATGTCAACTGCCCATTTAGGCCCGATCCCAGTAGGACATCCTTCGAGGGGTCCCAGATTGGAGAGGGTACAGGCTGGGCTGAGGGGCTCATCCCTCATGCATGAATTTCGTGCACCAGGCCTCTAGTGTTATTAGAAACACAGTTTTGTTTATACATCTTTATATATGCATTTTCTGTGTACTTGGAAAGTATATCTGTAGATTAATTCCGAAGCATAATTGAATTTTAAATGTGGATGGATATTACCAGGTTCCCTCCAAATTTTTTTGCACCAGTTTTCACTCTTCCTAATAGTGTAAAGAAAGTATTTTCTCTCATTTTTATTAGATTAGTGTATGGAGTATATTTAGAAAGCATGCATCCTAAGATGTTAAATACAGGAGTCTGCTAAAAATGTTAATGGAAACTTGTTGATAGGAGAATCAGACAAAGTTTGAAGAGGCTTTCAAAATAGAAATACAAAGAAAGTAATAAAATGGGAAATTAGTTTTTAAAATTTCATTTTCATTTACTAATTTCTTTTTGTCTTTAACCTCCTAACTGGAACTTGGTTGTTCATTCTTCAAAAGTGGTAACTAGAAACACAAGAATAATTCTTGCATTCTTTAAAGATGTTCAATTTACAAATACTATCTCATTCATTTCTTTACCAACCATATCATCCTTTTCTATAGATGAAATGAAAACTTGGAGACTTTTTATGACTTCCCTAAAATAAGGCCATTAAGTTTCAGAATTGGCAATCTGACCTAACCCACTATACCACAGCCACCTTCTTATACCATCCTTATAATAGCTCACCAATAACCAAACAGAAATTAATCATACCACTACATTAGTTTAAAAATTAAGAGATAATTATATGAATGAAATCTGTAAAGTGTTGCAAACCTGAAAATATTACCACTACTCATATAAAATAGGTTTACCATTGTGAGTACACAAACACAGGTCTTTTTTGTATTATTATTTTTATTACTAGAGGCCTGGTGCACGAAATTTGAGCACTGGGGGGCGGGGAGAGGGTCCCTCAGCCCAGCCTGCGCCCTCTCACAATCCAGGAGCCCTCGCGGATGTCTGACTGCCATGGAGGCGGGAAAGGCTCCCGCCACCGCCACTGTGCTTGCCAGCCCTGAGCCCGGCTCAGGGCTTCTGGCTGAGTGGCAGCACTCCCTATGGGAGCACACTGACCACCAGAGGTCAGCTCCTGCTTTGAGCATTTGCCCCTTGGTGGTCAGTGTGTGTCATAGTAACCAGTTGTTCCGCCGTTTGATCTGCATATTAGCCTTTTATTATATAGGATAGGATTTTTCATATGATCTATTGTAAACCTATTTTTGTTCCAACATATATACTTCTGAGTGTTTTTGCCTTTTATTGTTGCTACTAAAAAAAGGGTGGTTGCTTATTGGGGAACTTTCATTACTATGTTTTCATAATTTTGCAAGTTGCATATTTTTTTAATGAGTCATTAGTTGGAAAAAATTACAGAGGGATGTGGACACAAGTAAATCACATGTTATGTATATTAATAATTTATCTTTGGTTTATTAGCACTATTACAACCATCTAGCTTTCACTTTTTGTAATAAAAACAAATATTTGCTCTTTAAATTCAATTTCATAGAAATCCTTTAGCATTAAAGGAGTGTTGGAAAATATTGCTTACAAGTATCTTGGAAGCTATAAAGCATCTCTCTGTTAATCCATGGGGATCACTATTCAGAAGTACTGAGGTAGGAATCAAGAAGACATAATGAAGAGTGTCAGTTATATAAGGTGAAAGTAAGTTTACATTCATGTTAGGAGTATCTTTTAACTAGAACGGGCTTGAGTTTATAGTTTGCTGTCATCTCAAGCCGGGGGCAAGGAGTATGATGTTGATCTTTAAGACTAACCTATGAAAAAAAAGATGTTTATGTTGATATTGCCTAATTCCTTGCACAAATGTTTATTTTTGTTTTTTATGCTGTTCAACTGTGATTGAAAACAATTGCTATAAATGCATAGCAAATCATGTATAATGTTCATTGTCAACATTGTAGATTGATTTTAACAGAAGGAAGTATGAGATCATTGTGTGAATAAGAGTGGTGAAGTAGTGTGCAGGTCTTTATTAATGCTGTCACAGTTTAGGCACTGTCATCTTTTAAATTTCTGAAGCTATGTAGTAATTTGCACACAGTGCTTCAATGACACTAATTATATACTAGTAGCCCTGTGTACGGATGAGTAGCTCGCTGCCCCTTGCCTCAGCTGGCCTGCTGACTCACCGCTGCTTGTAACTCTCCGCCCTCCTGTAGCTCTCTGCTGACCCCTTGTAGTCAGTAGCTTGCTGCTGCCCTCTTGTAGCTCCCCCACCCCGCCCCTGCCCTCCCATAGCTTGCTGCCCTGCCCCCTCCTATAGCTCTCCGCAGTCCACTTATAGCTCACTGCCCCACCCTCCTGCTGATCCGTGATCCGGTTGTTACGCAGTTGGTCATTACACTTCATGGCATAACAACCATTTGCATATTACATCTTTATTATATAGGGTAATAAGAGGGGCTGTGACTTACACAGGTTAATTTTATTCCATCAATCTTTTAACACTTCCAAGGTAGATTATTGCCAAGGCAGACTTCCTTTCAGTTTGGAATCTTTTGGGGGAAGGCCCCAGAGATCATTCAGGATTATTTACCTTAAAGGAAAGAAGGAAGGATGGGAGACAGAGAGGGGAAACAGGAGAAAAAGTCCTTCAGGTATATGATCATAGGTATGTGTTCCTAATTTCTTCACCCACATCAGGAGCCTCATTGAAGATCTTTCCATAGGAGTCTTCAGTAGGCTATAAAATTATTACTTTTACTATTATTAGAAAGTACGAAAACAGTTTGGATATTTGTAAAGCATAGGTTTTACCCCCTTTTTAAAGTTAAGAACACAGCTAAATTCTTTGAATTTTGATTTAGACAGGGAAGATGGGTTACATAGATTGATGATATTTATTCCAGGCTGCATCCCTGACAAGGGAAAGAATGAAATACTTTACCTTAGCAATCTCTTCTGTTTTCAAATTCAGGTGGGAATAGGTATCAGTCCTTGCATAAATATGTGTGCAAGATGTGTGAGTCTTGAACAGGGTAATAGTTTTATAACTGTATGACAGAGAAATTACAGGTAGGCAGGGACTAAGATCACTGATTAAGGGAGAAGCAGCTCCCTAGGCTGCTAAGAAATAATAACTTCATATGCCACTTTCTGCTAACTGGAGCTGATGGCTCACCAGAGCATTCTTTATTGCTGATTAAGTAGCATTATGAAAATACTGACTTGGTTATGTTAACTAAATGCCTGTGTGTGTAGAACTTCGAATGTCAAATAGTTTTAGCAGTCATCTTTAACATTTTACATTACCTTTCTGGAATCACATTTCTAGTTCTCACTTGCTGTTATTTGAGGTTAATGTAAAAATGCCAGTCTTTCATTTGTGGAGTTAGGTGTAGCCAAAAGCTTTTCTTTAATTATATCCATTCATGCTGCTATAGTTAAGGGTCTGTCAGCATTTCCATTATAAACCTCCATTTTCAAGGTTTTATAACACAGCTATGAAAATTAGCTTTGGGCAAAAACTTGACATACAAGGTCTCATGAAATTCTCCCTCCTCCCCATTCCCCTTTTTCATTTTTACTGAAGTAAGGGTGAGTGATTTCAAAATGCCTTTGGCATCTGCAAATATCATTTGGAGTTTAAAAAGAAACAATAAATTTTCAGGCTTTGTATCTGTTTGTTCTACCATTTAAAGGGGGTTGTGGACTTAGGAATTTAAGCCAAATGGATATTGATCAACTGATAACCTATTTTGTACTAAACAGGAGTCTAGTTTCAAAGAAGTCTAAAGTTTCAGTTGAAACTTACCTAAAATGTTAAATGTTGAGGCTAAGAAATAGTTCAAAAGGAATTACCTTTTTTTGATACTCTATTTATTCAAGTACAACTTCTTAAAAGATTAAAACTCTTTTTCCTGGATCCAAAATACACTTTGAAAATAAATATATTTTTAAATCCCTTTTTTTCTTTTGCCTTGAGCCTAGAAGGTCATCTGTTTGTTATATATTTGTTTTGACATTTGGGATGGGTGTGTGTGAGATGATGCATGCATAAATATCTGTTCATTATTTCAAATATTTTCCATGCTCAATAGTTCTAGTTATTTTAACCTTTATTGTATGGTATCATTTATTCAAGACAAAAAATGTTTTTTAACATCTTCAGTGAGAGAATTGGGGGTTGTCTAAGTAGGGAAGGAGGTAGTACAAAAGGAATTCTTGTGAGGGTCTGTTCTATGCCAAATAATTTACATAATTTTTCAGGAAAAATGGAAAGGAAAGTCTTGACAGCATGCATGCCTTTTCCTTCTTTTGTTATTGGATGCACTATTAGTATGAATGGGTTATAGCTTTTAATTATTGAAGAATAGTTTACTATAATACAAATTTGAAACTGGATAGAATTTTTTTTAATAATTCAATTGTGAGTTATTTGTGTATAGTTTTTTTAGTATATCCCAGATTGCCCAAAGTACATGCTCATGTGCAGTTTCTTTATCATCTATATATGAATATAAAATGAAAACTTCCACTACTTCTTCATGCTAATTACATAAGAGTTCCTTGGTAGCTGTACCTCGATAGTGGCTACTATAGTGGACAGCAGATCTCTCAGATAGCACTGACTTCGAGGATGCACCCATCCAGAATGTGGATCATAACTTCTCCAATGCATGCTTATTTTCTTTATTTACTGCTTTTTTATTTTATGTGAACAATATTATTCTCTATTCGAAACTTACCTTGAAATGTATGCTTGTCCGTGTGTCCCCAGTCTTGAATATTCTTTCTTCCCTTTGAATTTATATTTTAAAATTTATCTTATTGTTGAAGTATTACAGCTGTCCCCATGTCCTCCCCCCTCCATTGACCTCTCTGTTTCACCCCCTCTCCCTCTCAAGGCTTTCTCAGCACTATTATCTGAGTCCATGGAGAAGATGCATATTTATTAAACAAATTATAATTTAACAAATCCAACTAATATTTATGAGTGCCTACTAAGGTAGTAGGCATGGTAGGCACTTGGGGTACATCAGTGAACCAGTTAAATGCAGCATATCTGGAATGCACTCATGCATTTATTATATGAAAGATATATTGAGAAAATAGAGAAAGATACTTAACTTAGATGAGTGTTCATTCCAACCATACATCTTTACCATTTCAAAAGTATTTTACTATTTCAGTTACTCAGCATTATTTGATAATGATTTATACTTGTTCCTAAATTTTACCTGCTTATCCAACAGTTTTAGCCAATATTCACATGAAAGTACACAACAGTATCTGTGCAGCCAGGCTATAGGTTTAATGCATAATCTGAGTTTCACGGCATGTTTATTGCCTCCTAAGGATCACTGGGCAGAAGGGACCTCCAGAGAGATGCCAGGAGTCCATTCTTCTCAATTAATTGAAAGATTTTTGGTATTATTGAAAGATAAAACTCATGTCTACTCTAGCTGAAAAAATTTGGACCATTTTTATTATTTTATTTTGCCAATTCAATACTTATCACCAGACTGTTTTCCCATTGAAATATAGCAACACATGGAGTAAGGGGCCTTTGAGCTTTTCACCTTGTTTTGTGGAATTTTGAGAACCTCTCTATTGAGGCTAGTTCTACAGGAACACTTTGAATCTAAAAGTAGAGATCATCTGTGTTTAGATTGTATTGGAAGCAAGGTCTTTGGGAGAGAAAATTGAAGTAATGGAGTAGAGGAAGTATCAATAAAATAATTTAAGACAGTTCCCAGAATGGAAGTTTTTTTAATTAAAAGTGCCTATTGAGTGACTCCAGCACAATGTAAGAAAATAGACTCACATCAAGGCACATTGATGTGAAATTTAGAGTGCTGGGTATAAAGAAAAGGTACCAAATTATCCATGGACTTGTCTTTTTCACCTTTCTTAATCGCCTATATTTTTGTATTTACTGTATTTCTAGTCTTACTATCTCCAGATATAATCTAGGTCAGGTCTAATATGTAAAACCCCAGTTCTCAGTAATTACAAAATTAAAGAAAAGAGACGATTAGAGATTTATATTAGACTAGTGGCCCAGTGCATGAAATTCGTGCATGGGGAGGGTGTCCCTCAGCTCGGCCTGTACCCTATCCAATCTGGGACCCCTTGGTGGATGTCTGACTGCTGGTTTAGGGATCGGGCCTAAACCAACAGTCAGACATCCCTCTTGCAATCTGGGACCGCTGGCTCCTAACCGCTCACCTGCCTGCCTGCCTGATCGCCCCTAACTACTCTGCCTGCAGGCCTGCTTGCCCCCAACTGCACCCCCTTGCCAGACTGATCACCCCCAACTGCTCTACCCTCCTGGCCTGATCACCCCTAACTGCCTCTGCCTCGGCCCCGCCACCATGGCTTTGTCCAGAAGGATGTCTGGTAGGTCTCCAGATCTGATTAGCATATTCCTTTTTATTAGCATACTAGAGAGCTGGTGCACAAAATTTGTGCTTGTTTGGGGGGGGGGTGTCCCCTCAGCCCAGCCTACATCCTCTCCAATCCTGGACCCCTTGGGGAATATCTGACTGCTGGTCTAGACTGGCAGTCAGACATTCCTCTCACAATTCTGGACCGCTGGCTCCTAATTGCTCACCTGCCTGCCTGCCTCGTCACCCCTAACTGCCCCCTCCCCCCGGCTGCCTCATCGCCCCTCACTGCTTCTGTGTGCCCACCTGATTGCCCCTAACTGCCCTTCCCCGCTGGCCTGGTCACCCCTAACAGCGCCGCCGCCCCCCCCCACACACACACACACCGATCTGGTCACCCCAAGCAGCCTGCTGTTCAGTCGTTTGGTCGTCCTTCACTAACCTCCCTGCCAGCCTGATTGCCCCACGCAGCCTGCTTGTTCAGGCGTTTAGTTGTCCCTCACTAACCCCCCGGCCGGCCCTGGGCAGCTGGGCAGCCAACATGTGAGGCTTGCCTGCGCCTTGGGCCGGCCCTGGGTGGTGGGGGCGCTGAGGGGACTGGGCACCACCATCTTGTGGCTGTGTGCATCGCCATCTTTGAGGGCGTGACAGTCAATTAGCGTATTCCCTCCTTATTGGCTGTGGGTGCTGCTCTTTGTGATGGTATGATGATCAATTAGCATATTCCCTCTTTATTAGATAGGATTACCCTTTTATTAGTATAGATAGAGGCCTGTTGCATGGTTGGGGGCCAGCTGGTCTGCCCTGAGGGGGGTCCTGGATCAGGGTGGGGGGTCCCCTTGGGGGTCGAGGGGCTTGAGGCGGTTTGCAGGCTGGCCACATCCCCATCAGGGTGGGGGTCCCCACTTGGGCGGTGCTGGCTTGGCCGAGGGGCTGAGGCCCATTTTCAGACTGGCCACACCCCCTTCAGGGTGGGATTCCCCACTGGGGGGTGTGGCCATCCTGGCCGATGGGCTGAGGGATGTTTGGGGGCAGTTTGCAGGCTGGCCAAGCCCCCTGCTTTGTCTGGAAGGTCTCCCAGTCTATTTTGCATATTACCCTTTTATTAATATAGAAGATTTTCTTTTGACGATCACTTCTGATTGTAAGAAGTAGGTGAATGGAGCTTTATGACCTCTGATAGTTCTTTAAGTTTGAAGTTACTAAAGATCTGTTTTTTTCCGAGATGAAACAGTAAGTTCACCTCTTACAATTAGAGAGGAAAAAAGGGAAGGGAGGAGTAGAGAAAGAACACTGAAATAGAAATTGGGATGAAAGGACAAGGAAAACCAGAATTATAATCTGTAAAGGAAACATGTCATTCTTCTGAAGTGTATCAGCTCAGTTGTATAGGGAATAGAAGTGCCATGAATATTTTCTGTACCAAGCACTGGAATATTTCTCTTTAGCAAATAGTAATAAATCAAAAAGATGTTGGGGTGAGGTGAAAGCTACTTTCCCCAATCTTATTTATGTCACTGTGGTTCCTTGTCTGAACCCCATGGTTCACAATAGGTATTTAGACCCCCCAGATCTTTGAAGCTTTGGATGAAACTCAGCAATGAGTTTGTAAGAAGGTATCACTACTTTCTTTGTTCTTTCATGGCACCACACTGCTCTGCTTCTTCAACCAAAGACATGTTGTCATAATAAATAGTGAAGACTGGTAAATCCCATTCGTGACAGGATTGCTAAAGTTAACGCTCAGCTGTAAAAACAGCTGAAATTGTCATTTCAGTAAGTGGACCCAGGCTAAAGAAATTAAGATAAATTGCTATTGTGGCTTTTGGTTATAAAAGGGAAATAGAGGAAACAAGTAATAATGTAAGCTTTTATGTCTAATAAGTGTAGTGCTACTAGATGTGTTTTTTAATGATGTGATATGTCAGTGAGGGAAGGAAACCTATCTCAATTATCCCATTAATTATTTTTGGATTAATAAAACCTCCAAAGGCACTATATATTGTAGAAAAGTATATTCATTATAGTTGTAAAATATTCCTAGGTATCCTCACCATCTTCTGGTAATTACTCTAAAGCAGTGGTCGGCAAACTGCAGCTCGCGGGCCACATGTGGTTTGCTGCTCTGTTGACTAATGAGTTTGCCAGCCGCTGCTCTAAAATTATTTTCTTTAACTTGTGTTTCTTAGCATCAAAGTGCCTATTTGTTTCATGATATGAATTTACTTTTGCCACTGTATGGCCTGTAAGAACAATGCCTTACCTTTCTCCATGTACCTTGTGGAGTAGGGTAATTGCTCTGTTTCAAATTTTATTTATATTTTAACAAAATTGAGAACAAATATAAAGAGTGAAACTAGCATTTGGAACTCTTCATTTCAATAGTTTCTTTTCTTCTTTACCTTACAAGATATATATTTTTCTCTCTTTAAGATACCTCTTGTCAGATTTAAGGCTTATTTAAAATGGAAAGGAAGCTGGAGCAATTTTCTTTATTCCATTTCAGTCTCCTAAGGTCTCTTTCCCCCTGGTGAGCTCATAGCAACAGGGGGGTTTAAGGGAATTCAGCTTTCTGCAAATTAATGTCTCACATCATGAAAATTCAGGACTTTTTTTTTTTTTTTTATCTTGAAAAGTAATACAGTGAGTGCGAGTATTATTTCTTGCCAGCGGGTGGAAGATGAATGATTTTGTCACAGTTTTACTGCTTGATGAGCAGTGTCCTGAGGGTCAGGCTTAAGTCTGTGTCACTATGCTGCTCATTACTCTTGAGCTAAATAAGGGCTGATTGGATCTAAATTGCCTAGCACATGGGCCACAGATGAGCTCAGTGAGCAGGGGATGACCTGCTATTCAGTCTGGGAGTAACCCCGGTGTGCAAATTCGGCATTAGAACACCGTGGGAGAATGAGAGGCTACCAGCTGCTGCCAGCAAAAGAAATCTAAATGTAAAAACTCTTTGATGCTGTGATGTTAGAATTTGAAATGTAGGAAGTGACAGGTTGATGGTACTTATCAGCTTTGGCTGGATTAGAGAACAGTGTCATCTTCCTTATATAATGACAGAAGAATGAAGCCAGCAGCTAACTACTGTGCAGAGGAGAACCGCCACTGTTGCCTCCGCCAGTCCTTGCTGCCTCGTACTGGCAGTTTTCCTGGAAGCCAGTACAAGAGAATGAATAAAAGAGCCTCCTCAGTGGACATCCAGGAATTTGGGACTCTGGTCATGAAAAGCTGCCCATAGTAGGATGCAAAGAAAAGTCTATTATTTTAGAGCATATTTAATAGCAGGTGGCTTAAAAAAACCTTATTGGAAAATTGGTTGTTTTAGAATTTTCTAGTTTACCAAGAGTAATCCATTTATGAAGTGAAACTACCCAGAGCAAAAAACCCCGTTCTCTTCCTCCTGTAACAGTGTTCTTTCATGGGGCCTCAGTTGGGTTGGTTGACCTCTCAATTATATATTTTTATCAATAATGGCATTTTACTAACAACTAATCTTCAAAATCTAACAAAAGATTGCCAACCACAGTGCTAGCACAGTTTGAAAGATACCTGACAAAAATACAAAGTGAAAAACGCCCTTGATGATATAACTTATGCTGCATAAATCTCCCTCTTAGGGAAAGGAGGGATGGAAGGAAAAGGTTTCTCACACAAGTCAAATTATTTTTTAAAAAAACAAAAACCAGAACAACCCTATGATATGAGACCTCTTTCGTTTCATTTTATTCCTGAAGTTGTAATTTCTTTAAAAAAAAAAATCAATATTAGGCTATTATGTGTTTGTGACATAAACTTTTAAAATGTAGCCAGGTTTATTTTAAAAAGTTACTTATCTCACCTTGCTGAGAGAACTATTGATATTTTGTTATAGTCTCCAAAATATTTCTTATTTCTATTCATTTTTTAAATCCCAAATTGGGATTAAATACTGTTAGTGTCTTGGTTTTCTCACTGGGTATGTCATCGATGGTTTTTCATATCGGTGACATCTACGTTATTTTTCGTGGCTTCATAATATTCCACCATGGGAATACACCATAGTGTACTTGACCTTTTCTTATTGATGAAAGTGGACACTGCTTTGAAGTTTTTACTATTAGATACAAAGCTGTGATGACTGTCTTTATGTGTCTCGGCAGGGTTCATGGGTCCTGTTGTTTAAACGGCACTGCACAATTCCAGGGTGCCATTTACAGCATTCTAAATGAGGCTTAGATCTTCCTGGACATGTTTGATTTTGTGTGCAAGCTCTTTTTTAAGTGACTTGGTTTACAATACAGTATCTTAGGTATAATTATTTTTTTTAATTGAGAGCTATATTTTAATTATATTCAAGGTTTATACAGACACAAGACAAATTACATACATAATTATATTATATCTACAGAGAAGCAAATTTTTACCTGGTTGAAAACTCTAGACTAGAAAAATAAATTTAAAAAATTGTCCTTTAGAACAAAACTAGTTCTATATGTTGAAAACATAGTGATAGAAAGCTTCTAGAATTTGGGGTAAAATGACAGGTAAAACTTTCCTCTCCCAGAATTAAAAAAAGAATTTTCTTGCATTTATTAGTATAGGTTCCATATTATTTCCTTTAAACTTATTTTGTTCTTACTATTAATATCAAATATAAACTAACGTTTTAAATATAACTCTAAAGCACTTGAAGGCTCTAGGGAGAGTTTTTAAGGCATTTCTTTTTTATATTATCAAAATTCATGTATTCTGTTAAGAATATAAATAATGCAGCCCTAGGCAGTTTGACTCAGTGGATAGAGTGTCAACCTGCGGACTGAAGGGTCCCAGATCAATTTCAGTCAAGGGCATGTACCTCAGTTGCAAGCTCGACTCCCAGCCCTGGTCGGGGCATGTGCAGGAGGTAAGCAGTCGATGTATTTCTCTCATATCAATATTTCTCTCTCTGTGTCTCTCCCCCTCCCTTCCTCTCTCTGTAAAAAACAATGGAAAAATATCCTCGGGTGAGGATTAAAGGTAGTTATATACATGTAAATAATACAGAAATGTATGCTGCAGAACCTAAAAGTCATTCCCTTTCTAAACCTTCCTCCCACAGAAGGAACCACTTTTAACCCTGTGGAGAATGTGCTTCTAAACTGCTGTTGCTGCTTCTTTTATCCACAGTACTTCTTTTACCACCTCTCATAATTTAAGTAGGAAAAATGAGATTGTACCTTGGAAATTTCTACAACTTCAGTTTTTTATGAAAGATCAAAGACATCTCTGCACAAGCATTGTATAAGTCTGCATAGTATCTTATTTTGTAACTAGAGGCCTGGTACACGATTCATGCACGGGTGGGGTCTGGTCACCCTTCCCAATGGGGGCTCATTGGGGCGGGGCCGGTGGTGGGGAGGGGCCAGTTGGCTGCAGCAGTGTGCGTCATAGCGACTAATCGTTAAGGTCGCTTGGCTTTTATATATAGACTAGAGGCCCCCTGAACGAAATTCATGCACAGGTAGGGTCCCTAGGCCTGGCCGGCAATCAGGGCCGATTAGGTTCCCCACCTCTCAGCCTCCCCACCTCCTCCTTCTCGCGCCGCCCTTGCATTGCCACCACTACATTCCCCCTGCCTCCTCCTTCCCTCGCCACCTGCATGCCATCTCGGGCCTCCCTTAGCACCCACGTTGGCCTGGCGCTGCCCACTCACCTGCTCCACCATCCTGCCACGGTCCTGCGCTCATCGGGGCCAACAGCGCCTCCACTGCTGCCCGCAGCCAGTGCCACGTCGCTGATGCCCGCCATGTTCCACACTGCCCCCTGGTGGTCAGCGCACGTCTAACTCCTGGTCGGTCGAACTCCCACCCTTGGGGACAATTTGCATATAAGCCTTTTATTATATAGAATAAACCTTAATTTATTTAATCCCAGTGAACATTGAGGGAGCTATAAGCTATACATGATTTTAAATTGGCTTGGTTCTTGTACCTATTGGATTTTCCAAGATCCTCATGAAAATTTGGGTTGCTCAATTTATTTAACTGGGATATTAGTGGTGGTTCAATTTTGTAAGTTGTTAATACCAATCTCCAAAACCAGCAGAATAAATTTCTACTTCTGCAACTTAATATGTGTGAATTATATATGGAATAATTTTCTTGTGCTAATAGTAAAAGATATTATTGTATTTTTCAAAAGGCTGTAAATGTGAATTTTAATCCTGACTGCCACTTTCTTCCACCTTATTCTTAAGTAAGTCATGTAATTTTTTTGAACCTCAATTTGTCTAATCTGTTAAATGTGTATATTAATACATATTTAAGAACTGGGTTGAAGAATACAAGAGATGAAATATGTTAGGTGTCTAGCAGAGTACCTAATGATGGTTATTTTTCTTACTGTTTGTCCATTATTTCAGAGAAGTAAATGTGTAAGTAAATTTGAGATCCAGAGTTTCTCTCCAAATTAAAATTTGTTAGAGCTCCATTCTGAAAGAGTTCATTGGTATCCCAAAAAAAGAATACTGCTTATCCTTGAAATAAAAGTACTAATATACATTGCTCTACTTTCTTTTTTTTCTTTTTTTTATATATCTTTATTCAGATTATTACAATTGTTTTTCCTCTCCCCCCACCCCCAGGTCCCCTCCACCCGGTTCCCACCCTACCTTCTGCCCTTACCTCCCCACCACTGTCCTCATCCATAGGTGTACGATTTTTATCCAGTCTCTTCCTGCACCCCCCCATAACCCTTTCCCCCTGAGAATTATCAGTCCACTCCCTTTCTATGCCCCTGATTCTATTATATTCACCAGTTTATTCTGTTCCTCAGGTTTTTAATTCACTTGATTTTTAGATTCACTTGTTGATAGATATGTATTTGTTGTTCATAATTTTTACCTTTACTTTTTTCTTCTTGCTCTTCTTAAAGAATACCTTTCAGCATTTCATATAATACTGGTTTGGTGGTGATGAACTCCTTTAGCTTTTTCTTATCTGTGAAGCTCTTTATCTGCCCTTCAGTTCTGAATGATAGCTTTGCTGGGTAGAGTAATCTTGGTTGTAGGTTCTTGCTATTCATCACTTTGTAGATTCCTTGCCACTCCCCTCTGGCCTGAATAGTTTCTGTTGAGGAATCAGCTGACAATCGTATGGGTGCTCCCTTGTAGGTAATTAACTGTTTTTCTCTTGCTGCTTTTAATATTCTCTCTTTGTCTTTTTCTCTTGGCATTTTAATTATGATGTGTCTTGGTGTGGTCCTCTTTGGATTCCTTTTGTTTGGGGTTCTGTGCGCTTCCTGGACTTGTAAGTCTATTTCTTTCACCAGGTGGGGGAAGTTTTTAGTTATTATTTCTTCAAATAGGTTTTCAGTATCTTGCTCTCTCTCTTCTTCTGGCACCCCCATAATTCTGATGTTGGTACACTTGAAGTTGTCCCAGAGGCTTCTTACACTATCTTCAACTTTTTGGATTCTTTTTTCTTTTTGCTTTTTCGGTTGAGTGTTTTTTGCTTCTTTGTATTTCAATTCTTTGACTTGATTCTTGCATTCCTCTAGTCTGTTGTTGGGTCTCTGTATAATATTTTTTATTTCAGTCAGTGTATGTTTAATTTCTAGTTGGTCCTTTTTCCTATCTTCAAGGGTCTCGTTATATTTATCGGCCTTTTCTAGGATATTCTTGAAAAGCCTTATAACCATGGTTTTGAATTCTATATCCAGTCATTTGTTTTCCTCCATTTCTTCATTTGTGATCTGTTTCTATGTCACCGCATTTTCACTGCTTCCTGAGTTGGTAGGGTAGCTTTGTGTGCTAGGTTTCCTATATGGCCCAGTGGGTCGGCCTCCCAGTTACCTGAGGTGGACTCTCTTGGTACACCCCTTTGTGGACTGTGTGTACAGCCTTGTTGTAGTTAAGTCTTGATTGTTGTTGGTATCACTGGGAGGAATTGACCTCCAGGCCAGTTGGCTGTGAGGATCAGCTGTGTCTACGCTGGGAGAAGTTCGGTGCTGGAGACACTCATAGGATTAGACTTGCCAAATTGCAAAAGCCTCTGTGTTCAGGTAGGATGGGGTGGAGTCTCAGGGCGGAGCAGACAGTCTTAGCTTCCAGTCAGCCCTGCCCTTGTGCGTGCACACACGCTCTGCCTTCCCCTGCTCCCGAGCCTCCGCCCGAGAGTCCAGATTCCCCCCGCAAGAGCGTGGGTCCCAAGGGGCTCGTCCGGAACTGGGGTTCAGTGCAGTCGGGAGGTTCCGATTCCCTTCTGCTAGGGGAAAGCCTATGGCAACCTTTTCAGTCTTTGTGCACACTGGCGCGCGCGTGCCTCCAGACTCCCTCCCCAGGGTGTCGGAGTCTCTGAGTGCCTTTCTCTCTACCTGACAGTGCAGACTCCCCCTGTATGAGCCTGGGTCCACGGGGTTTTGCCCAGAACTGGGGTTCAGTGCAGTTGGAACTGGGGTTCAATGCAGTCGGGGGCTTCCTTCTCCTCCCACCAGAGAAAGTCAGCCAGGCTCTCAGCCGCCCTTCCTCTCTGTGCGCACAAAGACCCTTTGCCGTTCCTCCAATTCTCTGTGAGCTTTTCTCTTTCCTTCTAGTTGTAGAATTTCCACTCAGCCTGCTTTCCTGTGGATCTGGATGGTGTTCGTTCTGTCTTTTAGTTGTAGTTTTGAAATTGTTGTGCGAGGCAGCAGTTTAGGTATTTACCTATGCCGCCATCTTTGTTTTTTTCCATTGCTCTACTTTCTTGATTATGTCCCTACTTGCCTAGTGTTTTATTTTGGCTTAGAGAATTCTGGCTGTGTTGATTTTGTGCCTGTGTCTGAAACAGAAAACTGTATTTTTAAGTCAGTACAGCCTTATTGAGAGCCCAGTAAGTACCTGTTGTGGCAGATGTCGTGCTGGTGTTGGAGAAAATAGAGACACAAAATGAGATTGCTGCTCACCAGTGCCCCACAGTGTAGTGAGTCAGACACATAAACAAATAAAATACACTGTGATCAATAGACAAACGTTGAAAAGACTCTTAAAACTTTTCTTTGTCATTTACAGAATTTAACTGAGATTTCCCTATACAAAATAGTTTGTGTTTATATCACAATAAGTCAGCCACACTACATACATCACATAGTGATTGGTGGCAGGTGTGTTAGAAGGGTGCTATTAGAAATCTTTAGCAGGTTGTGCTTTATGCAGATAGCAGCTTAAAAGTTGTTTTTTATCTTTAACACAGTCTCTTTTTTATTAATAAAAATAATAACCTAGTCACTTGTAAACATATGTAAGGTCTTTAATAAATTGTTAATTATAGCACTCTCATTGATAATATTTTTCTACATTTCTTTCTTTTTTCACATTTCTTGTGTTTCACATCTACTTTCCTATTTTCATTCTCTGAAGCTTTAATGTCCCCTCCCCCCAGTTTTTTTACTTGTTTTACATAGCATGCACAAAATTAAAAAAAATTAAAAAGACTATTAAGCGCCAACTTACAGTGCTACAAATATCAAATGTTTTTACTTTGGCCAGTAATTGGTAATTGTTAGTTATATAATGAAAAACAACTTAGTCATTAAATATTGAGGTGACTACCTCAATATTTTTTTTAGATAGAGGCATAATAATCAAGTATTAGTTTATTACTCAACAATGTATTTGATGAGGGCTTCTTATGTGCGAGGCAGTGTGAGTTCTCATTTTCCTATGCTTCAGCTGGGAAGAAAGATTAAAGAATTCCAAATTTTAAGTAAGTAGGTTGAGTGGGAGAATGGTAGGTGAATACTTAGGCAGATTTTTTTTGGATGCTTTATGTGGACTTTTCTTACTTGGTACTAGGTAAGACATGAGAGAGACACCAGATATTCTCTAGCTGAATATACGTGATACCACACACAATATAAAAATCATTAAGGGAAATTGTATTAATTTAGTAAGTGGGATTATGCAGTAACACTTATTGAGCCTTACTAGTGCAAGTCACTTGTGTGCAAAAAGACATAGTCTCTTCTCAGGGAAATAATTTTTTAGTAAACAAGACAAATGTAAATGTAGTATAGTTCAAAGTGAAAATTAATGAAAGATGAATGCTAATAGTATAAGGTATGTCATTCATCAGTGGGAGAAAGGGAAGAGAAGAGACGGGATGAGAAAATTAGGGAAGATGTATGAGATAGAAGGCATTTGAACTGGGTGTTGTAGGAAAAATAGAATTTACATTTGTAATAAGGAAGGAGACTGCCAGGAGAAAGGATAGGAGAGGGCTCTTGAAGGGGGAATACAAGAATGGCAGTTATATAAGTTGTTGAAGGGTGGGAAGAAAATGCTAGGAAAAGAACTAGATCAAAAAACTCGAAGTTGGAAGGGGTTAAATGTTTTTGGGGACTGATGAAGAATTAGTCTGATGAAAGAAGAGGACATGCACTTTAGTAGAAGGACAACACCAGATTATGAAGGGCTTTGAAATTAGGGCAAGAGTATAGACGTGGCCTGGCCAGCGTGGCTCAGTGATTGAGCATTGAACCCGGGAATCAAGGGTCCCGGGTTCAATTCCTGGTCAGAGCACATTGCCCTGGTGCGGGCTCGATCCCCAGTAGGGGGCATGCAGGAGGCAGCTGATCCATGATTCTCATAGATGTTTTTCTCTCCATCTCTCCTCCTCTCTCTCTAAACAAATCAATAAAAACATTTTTAAAGTAAAGATATAGATGTGGACTGGGAGGAAATCAAGGACTATAGGTTTTAAATAGAGGGACATGGGAACAGTACTTTAAATAGATCATGTTTTCTTCTCCCCCTGCTGAATCATAAGCTCCTTGAGAAAAAGATGTTACCAGGTACTTTTAATCCCCCTTCCTGAAATATTCCTTAATTCCTTCTCTGTCTGGGAAACATACTTCCTTTCAGGTGTGTGTGAAATATGCATTTATCCTGTGAAGAGTTTCCAGGCTCCCCAGGCAGAGCAAGTGACTTCCTCCCTGGGGTACCCTGTACATGATTGCTCATCTCCTTTGCTAGAATAGTATTTTTTGAGGTCAGGGAATATGAGAAGACTCTTTATATATTTATTTTAAGCATTAGGTATCCAGTTAAAGTGCCTCACATACAGGGTTGCTTAATAAAGTCTTTGTTGAATGAATGAATGATAAGTACATAGATAGTTCTGGCAGATATACATGGTGGATTGAAAGGGAACTTGAGGCTAGGACACCAGGTAGGAAGCCATTGTGATTAAAAAAATAAAAAAGTCTAATCCAGAAATATATTTTTAAAAAACTGAAAGTAATTGTAATGATACATTGTGGTAGGAAAGGGTTGTATTAAAAAGAACTAAAAGTAATTTAAAAAGACAATATGGTAGGCAAAGAGTTTAGAAGTCTGGACTGACTGATAAAGGGAAAAAGAAAAAATGATGATCTGATGGCTCAGGATGGTGCTCTATAGTCAGACCATAATATTTAAGCAACATTTTGAGCAATTAGGGAAATTTTAAATTTGGCTAATTTTTTTCCAGACTGCTAAAATTTTTCTTTAATCCTATAGTCTAGATTTTCTCTCATTGGTGCTGTTGACCTTATTACCCTAAGGATGTCAAAATAATATCGTGTTGTTCTATTTCAGCCATATAAATGCAGAAGTTGGTAGCTTTTAATGACTTAATATACTTGCACAGTTCTCTTCTTTGTGTTATTGTCGTTTTGGAGAGGATAGTCTACATATGAGGCCTAGCTCTTCATTTTGGTATTCCTTCAGCAAGCCAACTATGTATCTGTTCTATCTTCAATAAGAGAAGGTCCTGTGGATCTATGGGCAGGGTTAATTAAGCCTTGGGGCAGTGCTTGTTAAAGATCTGATGAATAATCTTCCTGTAACTCCAAGACTCTGGCATGACCACAGTATTGCTCCTAACCAAAAGGGGGTGCAGGGGAGCTCAAGTGAGCCCTTACTTCTTAGCTTCTGAAAGTTCCTTTTTGAAATGGGGGCATGACCTTTAACAGATGGATACATTTGCTTGGAAATAGAGTTCCCACAAATACTACATTTTTTACTCTAGCTTGAAGTTCTGTGGTTTCACCTGTGCTATATAAAATACTGTAATTTTAAAGATACTGGATGTTTTATCTTGGACTGTACTTGTCTTTAACTTAGCATTAGGTTATTTTTTGTTTATTGTTGGGAAATAAAGAACTCCAAGGAATTGTTAGCACACTTTAAAACTTTTAAATTACTGCTGTATTAAATCTTTAAAAAGAGTAATTTTAGATAATTGTTATTCCATTTAAATCTAAAAGTTAGATAGTATCTAACCTTATCACATCCCTTGTATAAGTTTGGCATGGTCATGATAATGGATGTTTAGTGGGGGTTTTTTTAACCATTTTTATGCCACATTGATTATTTTATTCTGCTTATCCCTTTCCACCCTTAGAATACATCTAGATGCTTCATTTTCTTTTGAGGCAAGTTAGAAATTAAGTGTTTCGAGTTTTGGTTTTAACAAAGAGAAAATGCCTTTTTCCCTTCCTCAGAGTATACTTTGATATGTATATAGTTTGATTTATGATAGGAATTATGATCTATGCAAACTCTATTGAATTTCTTAGCCTTCTGGAAGATTAAGAAGATAAGGATATAAAATAGCATTTTATTTTATTACTAGAGGCCTGATGCACGAAATTCAGCCTGGCCTGCACCCTCAACAGTCTGGGAGCCCTTGGGGGATATCCAGCAGTCAGACATCCTTAGCGCTGCCTCAGAGGCGGGAGAGGCTCCTGCCGCCACCACTGCGCTCGCCAGCCACGAGCCTGGCTTCTGGCTGAGTGGCGCTCCCCATTTAGGAGTGCACCGACTACTAGGGGGCAGCTCCAGCGTTCAGCATCTGCCCCCTGGTGGTCAGTGTGCATCATAGCGACTGGTCGTTCTGCTGTTTGGTTGATTTGCATATTAGCCTTTTATTATGTAGGATAGTTCATTGTAAAAAATGTGTTAATGTAGTGCTTATATTGAAACTTTTAGTTTTGGTAATAATGTAAGTCCTCTTTGGAAAATGTGAAATGTAAGAAATGTTTTTCACTTTACTGCAGGTGTCATGTGCATGCACATGTGGGGGTTAGCAGAGACCAATTTTGAAAACTGTAAACACCTTTTTTCTTTTTTTACTTTCTGTTAAATGTGTTCTGCAGATTGTGCTTTTAGAAAGGTAGCGGGGAGTGTGGTAAGAGAAAAGTAGAGGAATTAAAAATCATTCCAATAAAATGGTTTAATTTATGCCTCTGCAGTTAAGCAGTGCTCCTGGTTAACAGAAATACCCTTCAGCTACACAGGATTTTGAAGGGTTGGAGGGCACTCATTTGCACATAAATAGCCATTAACTGATAAATTCCCAGAGGTCTCCTGTTGCATGTTGGTGGTTCTGACCTACTTAG
Source organism: Corynorhinus townsendii (assembly GCA_026230045.1). Classification (NCBI taxonomy): domain Eukaryota; kingdom Metazoa; phylum Chordata; class Mammalia; order Chiroptera; family Vespertilionidae; genus Corynorhinus; species Corynorhinus townsendii. The sequence continues at coordinate 47,985,814 of JAPDVU010000004.1, forward strand.
CTAGCTTAAATTTGTTTTACAGAATTATTATAATTCTATCCTTGGTACTTAAACTTTGTGATTAATGCATGCCTCACAATATAATTAAAACATAATTACACAGTTTTGCAGTTTTCTATTGTGTATTATTACAAAGATCTGGATTTTGCAAATATTAAAAGAGTTAAGATTTTGATATTTATCATTTTTGCTGTTATTATGTGATTATGTTAAATGGGACCCTTTTATGTCTGAAGAATGGATTGGAGAAAGGTGAATCATTAGATGCAGCATTTTTTCGCTTGGAAAGGATTGGAACAGTTCATGAGTGATCACTTTAGTGTGCTATCTAGACTGACAAGTCTTAGATATTCTTGGTTACCTTTTTCAGATGTTTCTGAAATGCAGTAAATTATTTACACATTTTCTTTCAGAAATAATTTTGGGGTAAATTTGGAAGGCAGTAGAAAGCACCAGAGAGAGACTCCCTGTATCTGAATTCTGCTGCTGATACCTGCAGAATTCTCAGTTAACACACAGGAACCCATGTTCCTCAGGGTCTGGGTCCTTGCTGTACAGTGAGTAGTTTAGACTAGAAGGTGTTGGCAAACTAAAGTGCTGCTGACAAGTTCTGGCCAATGTTCTGTTTTTGTACAGTCATTGAACTCTAAGAATAGTTTTTTACATTTTTAAAGGTTCGTAAAATAGCAAGAAGGTGTGGTACCATATTTGTCCTGTAAAGCCTAAATACAAAAAAAAATATTTATACTCCTTGGCTTGATGTTCCATTGGGTTCCTCTGAACTATTGGAATTCAACTTTAAATTATTTATTAGTTGATTCGTTTTCAATGCTGATTTTTTATATGTAGCCCTGCACATCTGTTTTTGGTTTTATTTCTTTTGTGTTTACTTTGTATAGTAACCTGTGATGTGATGACTAATACCTGCCTCTTCAGTGTCCATTATACATCCAGTTGTATTCTTTTAAATTTGGGAGTGGTGGCTGCTTTCTAAAGCTTTGTAACTTGAAGTTTAATTTTCTATTAAAGGAAATTTCCAGTAAAATGAGATAGTAAGGGGAAAGAAACACTTTTTTTGAAATACTTAATGCTCTCATTTTGGAACTTTAAAAGTTGTGTTCTGTTGTATGGAAAAGTTAAAAATAAATGTTAATATAATCTAATAAACTGCAGAACTCTCTTCTATAGAAATTTTAGAAAATTTTTTGAATATCACTTTTGGCCAACATATGGTGTGTTCACAGCAAGGCTTGGCCTTCTCCCTGGGTTGTTGAGCATGGAAAGGTGGCCACTGTTAAAGCTTGGATATATTTGAGCAGTGGTCAGCTGTTATATCTGGAGGAATTCAACACCACATATTGTTCAGTTGTTAATGTGCATTAAAGATAATGAGCTAATTAATTTTTTATATCATTGTTATTGGATATTGTGTGGGGAAATTTGGGCCCTTCAAGAAAAAAAGGTTGGTCAGAAATAGGAGTTGCTTTATAAAGTTGGCCTGCAATCATCACATTTCTCCAGAGAGAAAATGGTTACCCTGTAATAATCAGCCTAATGAATTCAGAAATCCATTGATTGTCCCAGCTCTGGGTAGATTAGGTAGAGACTTGCTTCAAGGAGTGGAATTTATGAAATGTTTACTGCATCCAGCAAGCAGAGCCACTATAATACAGCTGCCTCCTCAGTGGTTTGCTTTGATCCTGTGGAATGAAAGGACAGGAGGATCAGCTCAGGTCTAAATGAGATTACAGCTGGTTCTGCAGCTTATCTGGTCTATTGCCAACTAGTGTGGCTTTGCAAGTCCTAAGGGGTTTACAACAGAAACTGTTTATTGAGTAACATCAGTTTACTCAACACAAGCAGGCTAATCTTTCCCAGCCTCAGCATGTTATAGAATTGAGCCAAACCGAAAGCTGGTGTAGCCAAACCCTCTGGAACCCTTTGTCTCGCTCTATATTGATTTTTATCTGAGTTAAAGGCAGTAAAAAAATAAAACCAATAACCAGTCCTATTGTGAGCAAAAGGTTAATCTCACTTAAAATCTTACAAAAAGCATTTGTTAACCCTCGAAGGGACAACCTTCTTCCCTTTTTTTTTTTTTATAGTCAAGTGGGATTTTCTAGTTTTGAATTTTGAAAAACAGCTTAAAAGATCTTGCTAGGCATTCAAGTTAAATGCTTACGTCTCTTCTAGTATTACTATAACAGATCGCCTTGTGTATAGACTATAGGATGATTTGTCTCTAAATAGTAGGTTTTTGCTTTATACCCATTTTGTACACTGCAATCATTTGTTTTAATGTGGCAAACAAAATGCATGAAGTCACGGATAGAAACTTTGATTAAGGGAAAGAGCTCAACTATCAAGGTTAATGACCAGTAGTCATTTTGCTTGATGATCCCTTGATTAGTAATATATTTCTTTAATGAATAAAGACTGGTAAATCAGGGTATTATAAAGATATGCCTGTTATAAATAATTCTTTGTGTGTTTAAGTCTAATTTCACTTTTATTTGGTGCCTTCTAAAACCTTCAGTTATAAGATTTTAATTACTGCAGTCTCATTTCTAACAAAGATCCTCACTCAGTATGGCTGATAGTAGATGATTTGGAGTAAAACAGACCTGGGTTACATTTCTATTTTCGTTACTTGTTGATCAAGTTATGTAACAATTGAGTTCATTTTTTTACCACCAAATTGGAGATGATATAATTTACCTTGCAGTATCTAATCAAACCAAATTAGAAAATAGTAAAAAGTAACACTGTGTTAATCAGGTTAGTCAAGGCTACTGTGGTTCCTCAGGAGCCCATGGCACTGAAGATATATGCATGGGATCCCTCCCGTGATGCTAGAAAGGATATTTAAAGGGCATGATACAGTAATCATGAGAGCTGTGCACTGTATACATAAATCAGAGATGCCCATTTCCATCTTTAAAGGTGTATGATCTTGGGAGGCAGATAGAGAAGTTGTCAGGTAAATATCTTTCCCTAAACTCATGGCAGTAGCCATGAGTATAAAATCTAGTCTAGTTCAAATTTTCTGAGAGGGCCTGAATAGTAAACTGTTATTTAGGATGGGTGGATGAGCCATGTATTTATGAAAGGGTCTGCTTGAGTGATTGATTACTTTGTTGCTTCATACAAAGCAATATATTTGTGTGTGTAAATACTGTGAACTGTATTAAGTACTAAGTAAAAGATAAAGGTAAATTATTTAAGAAGAGTTCGGTGGTCTTTCAGTTTACTTTCTCCTAATTGTCAATGAACATGTACCCTCAGCTATATGTAAGCACAAACCTGTTACTATGGAAACATTCGGAGGCTTTCTAAATGTATTATGTGATGGAATCAGCTAAGACTGATGTTTATCTTAAACACACAGTTTGTCCAATATTTAAGCCTAATGGACAAGATGTGTACCAGTTGAAAATGTAATATTTATCCAATCATTTCTATTCTATCAAACCTGATTCTAAAGCAATAGGTTGCACTCATAGAGTAATAAATTTTTACTGCATTTGGAGATAAAGGCTATTGGTGGTGATTGCTTAAACTCTTTTTGCTCAATCATCTGAATGGTGCAAATCAAAGCATTTTGTCAGACTGTGAGAAGTTTCACCTAGATATTGCTTCCCAGTCACACAGGTCACCCATAAATTATGTTCACGGTTTTACAGCATAGCTGTTGTTGGAAGTTAAATTGATGCCCACTGGTGGAACTCGTAAAACATTTTCCTGTTAACACGACCAGGCAGAGTTGATATTGTTGATGGTGGATTTGATCTAATAAACCATTGGTTCTAGCAGTGATTTTTACTGTGTTTCAGAGGTGATGATGATACAAGTTTAGTGATCGAACAGTTCTTCCTGAATGATTGAAAATTAGTTCTACTGTCTATATTACCGAATGCTGAGAAGAGTTAGGAGTAGGGTGTTCTTGGAGCCCAATATAGCCTCCTGTTCTGAAAGATGATGAATTATAGGAGCAAGCTCTTTAACTTGATGTATGCTTCACAAAGAAAAATACTGATGTTTCTCAAAAGAAAGTTATATATCATCTGTTGGGAATTTGGAAATAACCTTGCTATTTTTACCTTATAATTCAGATACGTAGGTTGTGCTCTTCTTACAGAATCTTTGACACGGATGTTTTTAAGCTAATTATCATTTCCGAAAGGAAAGCAGTCTTACATTTGGTTAGCTTTCTGTTTGTTTCTCTGTTGTCTAAAATTACTTTCCTATGGGAATTTAAGTTTCAGCAAAGAGTTTTTAATTGTGAACCATAGCAACAATCAATTTAAACGTTTTCCCCCACATGAGTACATTTCAGGGGTTAAGTTTCTTTTGTTGGTTATAATCAATGGGGACTATATTAAATTTATTTTGAAATATTTCTTCTTTGGTCATAAAACTGTATGAACCATTGATCATAAAGTTTTATTATTTCTTGTTTGAAGTAAATTAGTTTTTCCTATTTCTAGTTAAAATTCACAGGATGCTAACAAAGTCTTACTATTTTATCACTGTAAGCAAGGATCTTTCTCTTTTTTTGTGTGTGGTGTAGCTGTTCCTATAGTTTTGTTGCACATTCATACTCAATTGGTGATCTTCCTGTAGTTTGGTTCCATTTTATGTTGCACATTCATACTCAATTGGTGATCTTCCTGTAGTTTGGTTCCATTTTATGAGATATCCTAGATCTTTTACTCAACACTTCTTATCCCAGCATATGTGTAAATTTTTTTACATGAGGTGTGTGTTTTTGATGTGCAGATAAATGTTATCAACTGTGCTATGTAGATGAAACCTGTCATGTACAAATAGCATGTATCAAGCCCCAAGTATGCAGAACCAGATAAATCGGCTCATTTGCTGAAGGCTTGCAAAAAGAAATTAGTAACATAACAATCCTTTGAGACTCTCAGACCTAATAATGGAGCTTCATAATAACCCCCACAGTTCATTGACTCAATGGATAATCTTTTAGGAGAACTTTCTTCAATCTATCTTTTCTTCCCTTTTAAGGAATTACAATAAAAATAAACAGGGCAAATAGCATCTCTAGAAAGAAATGTGTGTATATCTGAGTACCTGGAATAACTAAATTAAAATTAAGAAATTTATTGATTGTTAAATATGAATTTGTTTCAAATAAGTTTATACTTGTATTTCTTTTTGAAGATTACTCTTATACATTGACTAGTAACAACTTTTTCTATATAAAATTCAGATTAAATTTTTCTTTTAGAATAGTGTATTTGATACACAGATGTTACACTGGGTTATTGGGGACAGGAGAAGCACAGAGTAGGAAAATAAAGAGAGAGAAGAGGATTTGGGATAAGAAATCTAGAGGAAGCATTTAGGTTATACTTAGATGTTTATAAGTGGTATAAGAAAAGTGACAGATCTAAGTGGTAGGTTGCAATTCATTTGAGGTAGGCCTTTTTAAGACTCTTGTGAAAACTATTGTCTCTTTTGTCATAAAAATAAACACATTTACACATATGCAAACTGTACACATAATTTCCGGGGTTTATAAACTTCTAGGACTTATACCTATACCCCAGGTTTAGAATTATATTACAGTGGTAACTAAGCTATTATTTCTATTAAAATTGGTTATATTTTTGATGAAGAAAATTCTTTCTAAAATATCCCTAGGTACTTTATGACTCTTTGTTTGACTGAGTTTTGAACTGAAAACAGTCACTATTAGAGCCAAAGGTAAGATTTTTAGCTCCATTATCACAATTGGCAGTGGTTAGTAGTGTCTCATTGTTTTAATTTACTGCATTTCTTAAGTGTAAGGAAATATTGAGGATGCAGAATGCTTAAGAGGTTTTAGAAAAATTATTTATCAAAGAATGTCACTTTTCCCATTACATTAACTATTGTAATTATACATTGGAACAAACTGTTGACTTAGAAGTGGATTTGATTTAAATGGAGGGAAAAGAGACTAGACATTTTCAGTATTTATTGAAACACCTAGTCCATTAAGGTAAATTACAGAGCAAATTTCACTGTGACAGGAACATTTGGGTACATGTAGTTAAAGAATCAGTCAACATTACCATTTGACGCTTTCTTTTGGGGAATTTATTACCACCAATTAGGAAAAAGTGCTCACAGGTGGAATTTAGACCTAGAAAACTTGTGGTAGAATATTTGACCTCAAAAAGTGTTTTGAGTCTTTACCTTTAATAAAATGATCTTGAATTATTTTGAACCAAAGCACATTCCCCCACAGAGTAACTTAGCATGTGTAGTAAGTAAGATGTACTCTAATGATTGCAGCTGTAATTAGAGGCTAGAGCTGACTGTGTGTAACCATAACTAAATTAAAATTAAGACATTTATTGACTGTTAAATACAGTTTTGTTCTGAACAAGTATATATTTTTATTTCTTTTTGATGATTTTGACTATTGATCTTATACGTTGACTAGCAACAACTTTTTAAAAATAAAATTCAGACTTAGTTTTTCTATTCAGTTGTTGTACTTGATTGATACACAGAAAAGTGAGATGGTGAGAGTTAAGCTAGTTTGTGGAAGATGTTTTTTATTATCTTTAAAAGATGATCTCAGGTTCATGAATATATTACCTTATATCTGGGGGAAATTTAAATGAAGCTTGCTTATAAAAATCTACCAAGTATTAATGAAATGTGAAAGCAACAGAACTGTATAAAATTTATTAAAAGTAAATATGATACTCAGCATAAAATGTTTCAGTACATGCTTGATATGGGTGTTTTGGGGGAGAGGAGAAAAATAAAGTAGCTTTTTTTTTCAAATGATTTTTACCTTTGCAATTCATTTGTTCTAAAACAAGTATAGAATTTCTGAGATTGTTGTAGATGGTTCCTAGGAGCCTTAAAACATAGCTATTTTGTCTTAAGTCTGCCTTTGCTCTGTTGCAGATCTTACCCCTTGATTATACTTTTAATGAAAAATATTTGCTTCCCTCTCCCCATTTGTGAATTCCCTGAGGTCAGATATATGTCTTTCTCACCTTTTAATCCCTAATTGCTACATAGTACTGAGTGTATAGTAGATAGCCATGACAAAACATAGTGGCATAAAATACCACAACCACAGCTCTTTTATTATGCTCACGGATTCTGTAAGTCGGGAATTTGGAAAGCCAAGGACAGCTCTTCTCTGCCTCAACAAAGATGATTCTGTCTGAGGGTAATTCACAGGGCTGGGGACTAAACCAACTGAAGATAGAGGATCCAGTTCCTCTTCACTAACATGTTGAGTGTTTGAGCTAGAATGGCTGAAGACAGGCTTAGCCAGGACAGTTGACTCAAGTACTACCTATTTTTGAAAGAGTGTTTTCAGTGTAATTGTACTTAATACATGGCATTTCAGTTCTCTAATACTAAATTTTCCTAGCAAATAAGACAGAAGCTTCATGGTCTTTTATGACCAAGCCTTGGAGTCACATAATGTCATGTCTGTTGGTCATAGCAGTCACAGATCTCCTAGATCCAAGGAGTGGCAAAGAATTTGTGGCCATGTATAATGAAAAAAGAGAGAGAGAGAGAGAGATTGGAGATCTCTGTTCTAAAATAAAGGCAATTTTTATAAACTGTTCACATTATTGCCTGTATTGCAGATAAATATATTCTGATTTTATTTTTTAGCCATCAGTTCTTAAGGATTTTTCCATCTTATGCAAAACCTACACCTAACTTACTATTTTAGGTAAGATCCAGTGTATGTGTATATGTTTGCTCAATTATAGTTAAAGAGGAAGAAAAACATATTTGAAACCCCAAAAGACTAGTGTGATGACTTTAGCATTTTATCTAATACTAGAGGTCCAGTGCATGGATTCATGCACCGGTGGGGTCCCTCAGCCTACCCTACGCCCTCTCACAATCTGGGACTCCTTGGGGGATGTAGTAGTGTGCGAAGGGGCAGGCAGCCAGGGAGGAGCCCAAGCCCAGGCCACACCGCTCCCACTCATCCCAGCCCCACTGCGCCTCCCGCCGCTCAGTAGCGCTGCCACAGCTGTGCTCACCAGCCGTGAGCCCCACGTCTGGCACCTGTCAGTCAGCTGAGCGGTGCTCCCACTGTGGGAGCACACTGACCACCAGGGGGCAGTTCCTGCATTGAGCGTCTGCCCCCTGGTGGTCAGTACGCAACATAGCGACCAATTGTTCGTTCGCTTAGGCTTTTATATATATAGAAAGATGTGCACATTTTATTGTGAGACTTCTTAAAGAGATGATCTTACCTTTGTAGTGCCTCTAACATCAAGGACAAAGATTCTGGATCATAACTCAAGATCTTACCCATGTGATGCTCTGCTAGCAGGCAAACTTGGAAACTGACTAGTTTTATATTGAGACCATTTCTTCTACCCACATACTTGCTATTGAATTTGGTGATGAGTTTCTGGAAATGAGTGCCTAAACTGAATATAAACAGAACAAGGTTATGTGGCATTATGTCTTTGGAACCATTCATCAGCCTAGAGTATCTGATAGCTGTAATGTCAAAGGGCTTCAACCAAGCCTAAATGTGGTCTTTACCCTCATTCATCTTGAGGTGCTGTAAAACTTAAGTCTGAATTCTAGCATGATAATTTCTTTTTGAATCTTTGTGTTAAGTTCAGGACTATTACTTGTTGACCATAGGTTAAACTGTTCCTCCAGACACAGAATAAATGGCAGAAACATAACTTTACCTAATTCATAGAGTGAGAAATAATGCTTATAAAACACTTAGCATAATGCTTGGCACATGGTAAATACCAATAAATGCTGGATGTTGCTATTGTTTCTATTATGTGAGCTGCAATTTGAATTGCGACATTTGGGAAATTTTATTTTCTACTCTACTATATTGCATCTTTTAGAATGTAAGTGAGCTAGTTATGCATGTATATTTCCATGTGTGTTTTTCCAACTTGATTTTAACCCATGGTAAGCTTGTCTTTACTCACAACATTTTGCCAAGTGTTGGGAGAGTCTACATCTCTTGTGATACCTTATTTTTTTTTTTTACCTGAAATCACATTTTACCTTTAGTGCTTTCATATTTTTTACTTTTATATATTGAGTTTTACTTTCCTATTGTTTGTAGAAGAATGTAGAAAATGGTTTGTAAAATAACCATGACATCTAGAACTATATTAGATTCTTTATAGATTTTATATGTTTTGTGTTTTCTTTAATAATGTTACCACTAGTAACAGAGCTTCTTTCAATGTGTATGTTTTTATCAATGTTCCTTCAGGAGGTATGCAGCCACATCTAATATAATAAATGTATTCTTCTGTAATCTTTGCGTAGTTAGTTTTCTGGTCCAGAAAATGTGATTTAAAAAATTACCTATGACTGCATGGGTATTTCTAACTATATTTACTAGAGTGCAGAAATTTGATTCTTCCCTCAGATCCACATTACAGTAAATCCTTGGTATTTCCTGCATTTGCCTCTCTCTGATTTCTTCATGTTTACAGAAATGATTATAAGGTCTTAAACATCTTTGTATTGTGTTATAATAACAGATTATCATTCTTCTTATTCAGACTGACACTGCTTGAGCATACAAACCATGGAGCAGGAAGTATTTGCATATCCCGGGATATATAGCTTCTTTTCAAACCAAAATACTAAGTGTATTGCACATTTCTAAAACAAGTCTGTTTTGGGGTTAGTGTCTTGTACTTAATTGGAACTTGTTTTTGCTGTGTTAACTCTTACATTGGAGAGTCTGGTTACTAGCTTTAATTTTTTAACCAAGGGGTTTGTGGGTTTTTTTTTTTTTTTCAGAGCTCTGAATCAGATCCCCATAGTACTCTTAGTTATACTTCCTTGTACCTCAACATTTTGTTGTGGAGAGGTCAAAAGTGTTTCAGCTTTGTTGCCCATTTTAAATATTGCCTTGAGCCCTAGCCAGTTTGGCTCAGTGGACAGAGCATCACCTAAGGACTGAAGGGTCCCAGGTTCGATTCTGGTAGAGAGCATATACCTTCTTAGTTGCAGGCTGGATCCCCATCCCTGGTCGGGGCATGGGCAGGAGGCAGCCAATCAATGTGTCTCTTTCACATTGATGTTTCTCTCTCTCTGTCTCTCCCACTCCTTTCTGCTCTCTCTAAAAATCAATGGAAAAGTATCCTTGGGTGAGGATTAACAAACAAACAAACAAATACTGCTTTTCAGAGCATTTTTCTTGGTATCTTATCGTTTTTTTTCCCATACAGAATTCTGGTTTTGCTTCAGGCTCTTTGCAAAGCAAAGCTACATAGGGTTTTTCCACTTCTTTTCCTAGGCTTAGTGAAATATTTTTCAACCCAAGTAGGGAGAGAATTTATCAGTGTTTAAAGTGTGCGTGCACATGTGTGTCTTAGTGCATTAGAGTGTATCTTAGTTTGTAAGAGAAAAGTACAGGCTTCAGAATCAGATTTATGTTCAGATTTCAGGGCCAGCCCTTCTTATCCATGTGACCTTGAGGTACATTATTTTACTTTATCATTTATAAAAAGGATTAATGATACCTATCTCATACAATTGTTCTGATTTTTACTTTAAAGAATTTCTAGCACATAGAGGATGTTCAGAAATGATACCCCTTCCTAGGGAATAGGTTTTAGTTACTGAAGAAAAGCTTACTTATTCAGAAGTAATGGGCAAAATCCATCCTATCCAAGTATAAGTTATTTATTATCATTTGAAACCAGTACTTTGAAAAAGCTATAAATGGGCTGTGCAAATGGAGGTATTATTTTATTTAGACTCTGGTGTGTTGAAATGTACTCATGAACTTTGCTATATTGATGCAGGCAGTTGAGTTAGTTGCCAAATGGATTTTAGTGGCTTGATATTCATCTTACTGAAAACTAAAGGACCTGAAATGGTTCTCTAGTCACTAGTTCAAGTTGAAAGCATGTCAGACAGGTTTTTACAGAGAGAACATACCAGGTATTTAGTTAGCTTTTCTGAGAACTGCTTGCTATGATATTCTTTCCCCAGACATTTGTATGCTTTTTTTTTTCTTTTCAGTACTTGAAGTAGTATTAGATATTATCCAAGAATTCCAGTGTAAAGTGTCACGGAGTCCAAATGTATAATTGATTATTATAATAATAATATTTGCTTATGTGTAGCTACAAGAAAAGGACTAAGATGTGGTCTTGCAGCAGTTCGATCTTTTTGTGGAATTGCTTTAGGTACATGTACTAGTTAATTCTGTGTTTTCTATAGTTACTTCATATGTCCACTTCCCCTAGGTAAATTGATTTAAATCATCAGGAATATGGGATTAATGTCATATCTCTTTGTTCAAGTACTAATTATTTTAAGTGAAATTCTACTACTTTCAAAAAGTTTTCTTCCTTAGTTCCATCAGTTATTTTCACTGATTTTTCTTTAATTGAAGAAAGAACATGTAAGGATGGTATCCATACTCTCAATTGATATAGCAGTAATGTAAACAGAAACAGGAATAATATAATTGTGCATTTAGTTTTAAATAACCATTATTAATTGCTGGGCATATTGCATAAATGCCTTATACCCCTGATCACTATGAAATATCTTAGTATTTCCTTTTTTTATATTTCTGTCTAAATTTTCAATTGAAATAAAAAAAGTGAGCAAATCCTGAATCAAAATTTGAGATAGTACTGAATTCATGGTTTGCTATTTTATGGAGAATAACTTTCTATTGTTTGTTTATTGTTGTGTGCTATATGAAAATGACTGGATCTTTTTAGACCATGGTGCTAAGATTGTGTCCTTCACAATTTTGTATAATAGTACAAGGCCTATGTCTTTTCTAAACAAGGAAAATATTTTAACTTAGAATGCCACATGTAAGCCAAATATACTTACTTTCCTCTTGGTACATCAGTGTTCTAAAGCTTTTAGAAGAAGATGCTTTAAAAAATTGTTTTCATGTCTAGATTGTAAGTAAAATCCCTTGTCACAGTGAGTTGCAAAATGCAGACCTTCATTCAGAAGCTGCCTGTTTCTCATTTAGATCTGACACATTAAAAGGCATATAATTAATGGTTGACATTAGTAATTAACATTAACTTTATGGTGCTTAATATGCCATCATTCATCCATCAAATAACCAGAAATGCATAATGTCTTAGCATAAAGCTTTTAATTATATAAAATAGTCCTTCAGTTTTCATGTGGTTTAAATGTTAAAAGTCCAAAATGTATTTAAAGATTTTTGTAAGCGTTTGTTGGATGTTAGCTGTATTTTTGTTTCTTTTTAGGAATATGCATCAACAATTGTGTCAGGAACTTCGAAAGGAAAATGTGGACCTAGTTGTGCAGTCTTCATTGTCGGCTAGAGAGCGCCACCTTGCTGCAGTTGCCAGTGCACTGTGGAGACATTTCTTTTCATTTTTGAAGGGTCAGAGAATGTCACAAGCAGTGCCTTCCTCGCAACTTGCAGATGCTGCTGCAGGTCAGCTTTGTAATCTGCCAATCAGTTTCTCATTTTCCAAACTTTGTCAGTTTTTCCTTCTGTTGTTGGTAATAAACTTATTTTATAACAGTGTAATAAATATTTTGACAGCCAGATGAAAAGAATTACTTTTGGCTTGTTTGTTATTTTCCTCTTGAAGGTAAAAATTAAGTGGTTATTTGCTAAAGATAAGATAATGTTCAATCTTAAAATTATTGAATGTAGATAAACTTTTCTTACGCATGCAACATTTGGAAAGGAAGTAGCGTTTGATTTATTCTAGTCCAAGTTACTTATTTTCAAATTATGTGTTGATATCTCAGTATCAATACATTGTGTAAAGAGCAAAAGAATGTAGCAGGAGTTCCACTTCAATACCAACTAGGTGAAATCAGACTGATGTCGAATATATAGAACGTTGTTGTTCTGATTCTAAGTTGTAGTTTTTACTTGATTTGATTATTAACCTAACGACATTTTAGGCTTTAAGGGACTCTGAATCCTGTGACATTGTAGGCATGAATTTGAATATATGTGCATATATGCAGTTTTCTAAGAAGAGCATTCAAGGGATATTTTGCCCAAAATATGTTAACAAGGACTGGAATAGACAGAGATCAATATGGTAACTGTATGTCTTTAAATGCAACTTGTATGAAGGTATTTAATGTATTTTATTCTAATGCTTTAAAAAACGTAAGGTTTATTTTATTGTGCCCTTGTACAGATTTTAAAAGATCTTGAATTCTGGTAGCACTTCCATAATTAAAACATAAACAGTGATAGATTGAAAATTTCTGACAGGGCAGTGGTTTTCCAACTACTGTAATGTCTATGAAAACAGATATTGATATTCAATCAGTATAATCAAAGCAGTCATTAGTAACCGATGTTACTTGTCTTCCATTCATCATCCCAGTGAACAAAAATGATAGCACATAAGTTTGGTGCTGTCCTAGGTGCTCAAAGTAAGTGGTATATAAATGTAAATCAAAATTCGTGTGGGTTTGGGGTTTGTTTTGAAATAAAGATAGTTTTTTAGGAGAGAAAATTTTCCTGCATTAAAAAAACACCCAACATTTGATGAATATGCACTTTTATTGCCATTGGGAAAATACCAGTAGGAAAAGGACTGTAATTCTTTTTCTCATATATAAGCTACATGTTCTCGTGGAGCTTATAGTCTGGTAGAGGGACAGAATAATCAATAAATAAGTAATGTAATATGATAAGTGCTGTGGATAAAAAGAAAAATATAGAATAGGCTAGGGATAGGGTAGGCCAGGGGCAGGTTCTACTTTTATTTTTTTTAATATGTTTTTATTGATTTCAGAGAGGGAGAGAGAGAGAGAGAAACATCAATGATGAGAAAGTATCATTGATTGGCTGCCTCCTGCATGCCCCCTGCTGGGGATCGAGCCCACAACCCAGGCATATCCCCTGACCGGAATTGAACCCAGGACCCTTCAATTCTCAGGCTGAAACTCTACCCACTGAGCCAAACCGGCCAGGGCTGTACTTTTAAATAGAGTAGTCAGGGAGGCCTGAGCAAACCTAACCGAGGAAAGATCCATGCTATGCAGAAGCAAGAGCATGTCTGGTGTGATTTAGGAACTACAGGGAAACCATAAAAGCTTGTATGGTTCAGAAAGGGAGAGAGTAGTCAGAGATTTGATCAAGAGGTAATGAGAGCTTGCCCCGGTTTCTGTGGCTCAAGCTCGTTTGTATTCTACCTTGTATGCAGTTGTAAAGCCTTTTGCTTTACTCTGAGATTGGAAACTGTTGGAAAGTTTTGAACAAATGAATGATATGATCCCTCTGGCTGCTAGACTGACAACAGACTATAGGAAGGCAAGGAGAGAAGCAGAGAGGCCATTTAGGGAACTATTGCAACAGCACAAAAATGAGCAGTTTGGGCTGAAGTGGGAGCATAGAGGTTGTGAGCAGTGGCCAGATTTCCAATCCAAAGGTAGAGAAAGTATTTTAAAGGTAGAGCTGACAGAATTTTTGAAGTGGGTATGATACGGTAAGCAAAATAGAGAATTCCCTGTGTGTGCTGAGATGAGGAAGATGGTGGCAGGAGCCGATTTTACGAGGGCAGACTAGGATTTTGATATTGGACATAGATATATTTTTAATAACCATTAAAATCCCAGTAGGGAGATAAAGTAGGCATGCTAGGCAGTCCAAGCTGGAAATTTAAATAGTCTGTAAAGCTATGAACTAGATGAGATCACCTGTAGAGTTAAGGATTAGTGAAAAGGAAGTTTGAGGACAAACTTCATATTTGTAAGGTACAGAGTAACCAAGAAAGAAGACTACAAAAGGAATGCCAGTGAAATAAGAGAAAACCAAGGAAGTGTGATGCCCTGGAAATCAAATGACAACATTTCAAGGAGGAGGAAGTGATCAATAGCTCAGATGCTGTTAATGGGTCAAGTTATATGAGGCCAGGGAATCCAGTCCTTGGATTTAGCAAGAGGGAGGTCACTGGTGACTTTCAAGAGAAGAGTAGTTTTTGGTGGTGGTGGTAGAGGCAAAGGCCTGATTGAAGATGATTTGAGAGAAAATTTGAAAATAGGAATTGCAGACTGCATACATAGATAAATTTTTTTGAGTATCGCTGTTCACAGGAAGTAGGAAAATGGGGATGTTAGCTAGAGAGAGACATGGGGTCAAAGAGGTTTTTTGATAACCTGGGAGACATTTCAGCATAATGTGGACAGGAATTTCTGGAGTGGGGAGAATTGGTTGTGCCAGAGTGTCACTTGTTTTTCAGTACCCAGGAGAAATGGGATCCTGTAGAGGACTTGGCCTCAGATTATCTGTAATAACAGAAGAGAAGGCAGAGTAAATGGGCCCCATGGCGGCGGCTGGGTAGATTTGGTGGGAGCTTGTGGTAGTTTTCCTCTGATGTTTCTCATTTTTCTGTGAAGTAGTAGTTGTATTAGCTGGAAATGAAGATGGGGAAGAGAGAGGGTTTGCAGTAGTCCTCAAGGAGAACAAAACAACACTGAAATGAACTAGAGAAATGTAGGAATGGCGACCAGTTCTAAGGGCCCATGTAAAGTTTGTAGTTAAAAATTTAAAGTGACATCTGTCAGTGTGGTTGCTCACCAGCCATTTGCTGGTGTGGATACATGTAAGGAGAAAACCAAGAGTTGAAATTAAACAGGTGGTGTTTTTTCCAGGCAAGTACAACAAATCAAGTGAGAAGCAAGGTGGTTGGTTGTATACACAAATGAGTACAATAATGGGCCATGCAATCAAGCTGCTTAAAAACGGAAAGGAAGGCACAAAGGCAGTGAGGGACAGGATAAAGGTAGGATCAAAGAATTGTAGGTCGTGGTGGAATCAAAGACTTGTTGGGAGTTGAGAACCTACAGGAGGAGGGTTGAAAAGCTAGTTTGGTGCCCGAAAGTGGGTTCCTCAAGAGTTGAAATTGTGGAGAAATTGTATTTATTGTTAATGCCAAGGTCTCTTGGTATCACCATGGGAGATAGATTCATTGAGGGAGAGGATTTCAAGAAACTGAAAGGCCAGGACACTGGGAGAACCTCATCAAGGATTATGACGAGTGCTGTTAGTATGCTAGTGAGCTACAGTCTTCAAGGAATGAGGGTAGAGAGAATCCAAGATGGCGGCGTAGGTAAACACCTAAACTGCTGCCTCCCGCAACAATTTCAAAAATACAAGTAAAAGACAAAACGTCTATCACCCGGAACCATGGGAAAGCTGGCTGAGTGGAAGTTCTACAACTAGAAGGAAAGAGAAAAGAGCATTGAGACGTGCACGAGCGCTGAAAACCTGAGGTACGGAGGCGCGTGATCTGGGCTGGCGGCAGGCGTTGCTTTTTTCAACCCGAAGGGAGACAAGCCCCCAATTACTCTGAAATCCAGTCTCTGGGGAGACGCGGGGGACCCAAACTCCTACAGGGAGAAGCTGGACTGTCTGCCAGTGAGGGTGGCTTGCTTGCAGAGCTGCGCGCAGGAATAATTGTTTACTGCACTGGGGCACAGGACTCGCTGATGCCTTCAGGGACACAGAGCTGGCTAACTAGCAGCCATTGCTGTTTGCCACGCCCTAGCCTAGTGACACCCTGAGGCCCCGCCCTGCACAACCTACAAACCCACCCAAGCTCCAAGGCTTTAGCATAAGAAAGCGCTGCCCTATCCCAGCTTAACCTAGCAAACTTGCAGCCCGGGTCAGACGGCTCCAAAACCTCCAAACCCCAAGCAAAGAGGAGAAAACTGTAGCTCTCACTGTAGCTCCTGTTGGGTGGCCTCAGACAGTAGCTGACCTGCACCCCATTGGAGATCCAGAAGCCAGTGTACCTAGTGGTCAGTGTGAGACACCAGATGTCAACTCCTCACATCCATAAGTGACACATTCAAGAGGCAGACTCACTGAGCACCAAAGCCCCACTGAAACAAGTCCTGCCCCATAAGCGTGTCTTCAGCGCAGCAGTTCTTCCATTATAGACACAGCGAGTGCTCACAGCTAATTGGCCTGGAGGTCAATTCCTCCCAGTGTACTAACAGCAATTAAGGCTTAACTACACCAAGACTTTGCACTCAGCCCACAAAGGAGTGTACCAAGAGCATCCACCTCATGTGATTGAGGAGGCAGAGCTACTGCCCCCTATAGATCACCTACCACACAAAGCTACTCCATCAACACAGGGAAGCAGCCAAAATGTGGAGACAAAGAAACATGTCACAAATGAAAGAAACGGAGGAAAGCAAACTACTGGATGACATAGAGTTCAGAACCACATTTATAAGGTTACTCAAGAATCTTCTTAAAACCGCTGAGAAACTTGATGAGACCTTTAAGGATATTAATGAGAATGCCAAAAAGATGGAAAAGGATCAGTCAGAAATGAAGCATACACTGTCTGAAATAAAGAATATACAGAAACTCAACTGTAAATCAATGTACCCCAAGAATCAAACCAAAGATCTGAAATATGTGGAAACAAAAAACATCCAACCAGAAAAACAAAAAGAAAAAAGAATCCAAAAATATGAAGATAGTGTAAGGAGCCTCTGGGACAACTTCAAGCGTACCAACATCTGAATTTTTGGGGTGCCAGAAGAAGGGAGAGAGCAAAATATTGAAAACCTATTAGAAGAAATAATGACAGAAAACTTTCCCTACCTGGTGAAAGAAATAGACTTGAAGTTCAGGAAGCGCACAGAACCCCATACAAGAGGAATCCAAAGAGGACCACACCAAGACACATCATAATTAAAATGCCAAGGGCAAAAGACAATATTAAAAGCAGCAAGACAAAAACAGTTAATTACCTACAAGGGAGTACCCATACGACTGTCAGCTGATTTCTCAGCAGAAACTATGCAGGCCAGACGGGAGTGGCAAGAAATATTCAAAGTGATGAACAGCAAGAACCTACAACCAAGATTACTCTACCCAGCAAAGCTATCATTCAGAGTTGAAGGTCAGATAAAGAGCTTCACAGACAAGAAAAAGCTAAAGGAGTTCACCACCACCAAACCAGGATTACATGAAATGCTGAAGGGTATTCTTTAAGAAGAGGAAGAAGAAGAAAAAGGTAAAGATAAAAATTATGAACAACAAAATGACATCAAATACATACCTACCAACAAGTGAATCTAAAAATCAAGTGAATGAAAAATCTGAGGAACAGAATGGACTGGTGAATATAATAGAATCAGAGACATAGAAAGGGAGTGGACTGACGATTCTCAGGGGAAGCAGGTGTGAGGGGTGCGGGAAGAGATTGGACAAAAATCTTACTCCTATGGATGAAGACAATGGCGGGGGGTAAGGGCATGGGGTGGAGTGGGGAATCAGGTGGAGGGGAGCTATGGGGGGAAAAAAAAGAGGAACACCTGTAATAATCTGAACAATAAAGATTTATTAAAAAAAATGAATGAGGGTAGATGACTTAGGAAGCAGTAGATAAATGTAACAAGGAGAGTTAGTGGATGGTATAGTCTGATGACATGAGAACCAAGGCTAGAGGTTTTTGGAAGGAGGAAGGGAAAGTATTTTAGAAGCAGCAGTAAACTCACCCTATCTGTACAGCAAATTGTATGAGAGGGAATTCTAGTTCCCAGGCTTAGTGGGTTCTGAAGGAAGCATAGAGTCATAGATGCTTTGTAGGTCAAGGTTTAATAGAAGAGAATGTGCAGTGTCTAAGGTAAGAGTGAACTCTTCATCTGTGGCAGGTGGCAAGTAAATTAGCCTGATTGGAGAAGAGCAGATGCCAGAAATAGTTTTCAAAATGGGTTTTTGAATGAGGAAGGCACATTAGAAACACCCAGTTTAGAATTTGCAAATTGAGGGAGCCATTATAGATTCTAACAGTAATGCTGAGATAAATTATCTGAGCCCTTTCTTAGAGATCTAGATAATTACAACAGAAATGTCTTTGAAAACATGAATTTAGTTCAGTTTTAGCTTTTTGTTCTATGTTTATTAAATATGACATTTATTATTTAGGGCTAATTTTTTTTATCACTATTGATATAACTTTAGGAGGTCAAAAGGTTTTTTACAACTTTTCACCACAAGTTTCTCTCATTTTATATCTAGATTTTACTTTGCTAGCAATGGACATGCCCAGCACAGCTCCGTCAGATCTTCAGCCTCAACCAGTTAAAGCAATGATACAACTTTTTGGTTGGGATGATATCATCTGTCCTCAAGTTACAGCAAGATATTTAAGTCATTTCCTCCAAAACAGGTGGGTAATTTTATTTCAGGTATTCACGTTAATGTATACCCATGATAGATTAGTACACCAGGAAAGTAAAAAATTTCATAAATAAAACCTGGTCTTTACTATGCATACTCTCATTTTGGCAGTTTTTTGCTTTTAGAGTTATCAGCATTTTGACAGTAGTAGTAGCAGTAGAAAAGTTAACTTATGTCTCATGACCTGCTTTAAAAAAAATGCTACTGTCGGGTGTGGCTTGGTTGGTTGGAGCACCATCTTGTGCACCCCAAGGGGTTGCGGGGTCAATGCCCAGGTGCGGGTTTGATCCCTGATCAAGACGAGTGCAGGAGGCAGCCAATCAATGTTTCTCTCTCACATTGATGTTTTTCTTTTCTTTTTTTTTAAGATCTATTCTTTTTTTAAAAAATATATTTTATTAATTTTTTACAGAGAGGGATAGAGAGAAACATCAATGAGAGCGAAACATCGATCAGCTGCCTCCTGCACACCTCCTACTGGGGATGTGCCTGCAACCAAGGTACATGCCCTTGACCGGAATCAAACCTGGGACCTTTCAGTCCGCAGGCCGACGCTCTATCCACTGAGCCAAACAGGTTAGGGCATCACATTGATCTCTCTCTCTCTCTCTCTCTCTCTCTCTCTCTCTCTCTCTCTCTCTCTCTCTCTCTCTCAGGCAATAGAACAAATACTCGGGTGGGGATTTAAAAATAAAGTTACTGCTTAAGCCCTTTTTCAAAACTGTTCTTATGCGACTTCCTTTTTTCCGTCCTGAAATGACCTTTCTACACTCACCACTGTGAAAGAAATTACACATTGATATTGCTGAATCTATAGACACTGGTGTGTTATTGAGGTTTTAGATTTAATGATAGCTTTTCTTTTTTTGACAGCTAGATTTCAAAGATTTGACTTTTAACTTGGATGATGATTAACAAGACACATTTCCACCGTGAACATTGGTTTCCTTATCTATAAGTATCTCCTGCCACATTGCATAAGAGATCTAAGGAAGCCCAGTAGGAAAAAAATACAATAAATAAGGTTAAAATAGAAATAGTATAATCAGGAAGGCTTAAATAAGAATATTAATATGATGGAAAATAAAATAATCTAAGAGACCAGTCATTGAAAATGAGTAAGATTAAGTGGTAGATATTCTCATGAAGTCATTTCTCAATGGGTTTCAGTTGTCAAGTAATGGAGTTCAGCTTCAATTGGATTACTTTTAACTTGAGAACTCTATAACAACAACAAACATTTATATTTCTTTATTTAACACATTGGCTGAAAGTATTTTAGTTTTACAATAATAATAGTGTATTAGTAACAGTTAAAAAATATTAAAGTGCAAAGATAGATGTTAAATAGCTTTGGGAAGGTTGTACAGATAATAAGTGACCAATCAGTTCTTCTATATTATACCCTTTTTATGACAACTTGTATTGAAAGTATTTTATCTTTTATTTTAATATATTTTTATTGATTTCAGAGAAGAAGGAATAGAAGAGAGAGAGAGAGAGAGAGAAATATTAATGATGAAAGAGAATTATTGATTGGCTGCCTCTTGCATGTCCCCTACTGGGCATGTGCCCTTGCTGGAATCGAACCTGGGACTGTTCCATCTGCAGGCCGATGCTCTATCCACTGAACCAAACCAGCCAGGGTCAAAGTATTTTAAAACAGTGTTTCTGGAATTATGATGTACAAGTATTTTTAAAATTTCTGACTTCACATAACACTTTATAGTGAGCTTAAGATCATCCTTACCCTTTCTATGCCCACTTATAAAATGACTAGAAATCAAATCAGCCAGGCCTTGGGCTCTGTAGAAAGAATTTTTTTTTTAATCTCTCTGATCTTATTTTGGGATTATTTAATAATGACTGCCTCTGTGGTGGGGGAGCAAGAAAGGAAGGGACAGGAAGGGGATTGATCTATATATACACACAGAAAACATCTTTAACTTTTTTCTTACCTATGTGGGCCTGATTTCTTCTCTGTTTATTTACTCTACTGTTTATTTTCTCTACTTGCCATTTCCTTCATTATTCTCTCAGCTAGCTAGTTATCGGCCACTTCCTTGCTTTCCCCCTTTAACTATATTCTTTTCCTTGGCAAAAACCCTACACAAAGCCATCAGTGGGAAAAGGAAAATTAAATAAGAACATTACAAATGAAATCAAGAATATAAGGTGGGCAAAAGTATGTTTGCAGTTGTGAGTATGCCAAACATAGAATTTATTCTTGTACTAGAGGCCCATTGCAGGAAGATTTCTGCAAGAATAGGGCTTCCTGCAGCCGGAGCTCCCGTCTCCGCCGCCTCGGCTCTGCTCGTGTCTCTGCTGCCTTAGCTCCACTCCCATCTCGCTGCTTCGGCTTGCTCCCTTCTGTAGTGCTTGGCTTCCTTCTGTGCTGTCTTCAGTCTTTGTTTCGTGCCTGTGTATGCAAATTAACCTCCATCTTTGTTGGGTTAATTTGCATACTGATTGGCTGGTGGGCGTAGCAGAGGGACGGTCAATTTGCATGTTTCTCTTTTATTAGTGTAGATTATTATTTACTAGAGGCTGGTGCACGAATTCATGCACCAGTGGAGTCCCTCAGCCTGGCCTGTGGGATCGGGCTGAAACCGGCTCTCCGACATTGCCCAAGGGGGTCCTGGATTGCGAGAGGGCACAGGCCAGGCCGAGGGACCCCCCGGTGCACTATCGGGGCTGGGGAGTAAGAGGGAGGTTGGCCAGCCGGGGAGGGACCGTGGGAGGGCTTCAGGGCATGTCCAGCCCGTCTCGCTCAGTCCCGATTGGCCAGACCCCAGCAGCAAGCTAACCTACCAGTTGGAGGGTCTGCCCTCTGGTAGTTATGCCCATCATAGCAACTGAGCAGCCTTAGCATATCATTAGCATATTACGCTTTGATTGGTTGAACAGATGACTGGATGACCAGACTCTTAGCATATTAGACTTTTATTATGTAGGATTGTATTATTTTCCATAAGGACACTGTAAACCTCCTTTTGCCTAAGCCTGTATTTATCTATAATATCTTACTGTGTGTATCTGTAGTGTTCATTTTCAGCAGCATATGTCTGCATTAGTTGCATTTGTCTATGAGGCCAACAAGTGGGGAATGTTCGAATGTTTTTTTTGTTTGTTTGTTTTTTTTAATTTTTATTCCTAATCTCTCATACTCCGGGAACGTAATGATGCCAGGTTTTATTTTTGTTTTTAATATCTATCAATTTATCTTTCAGCATGTTATGTGAAGCACTTTCTTATTCAGGCTGTGTATCTTTTCAAGCCTTAACTATAAGATCATGGATCCGTTGTATTTTGCAAATGTATGTAAAAAGCCTCAGTTTACCTGATGATTTATTAATTGATATAAATCTGGAACAGGCAATTGGTAAGTATTGCAGGTGTTGTGCTTTCTAGTTAGCTAAATATATTTAAGTTTTTCTGATTTGTTCCATAAATTAAGAGGAAAATTAAAAAAAAATATTTGTAATATTAACTATGAATATAAAGAAAAATTTATTTTCTTTTGCAGCCCATTTCTTTTTTCCTGTTACTATATATGATAATTTCTCTCCTATAAAGATAAAAGAACTTGTTTCCTTGGAAGCCAAAAAAAAAAACTTGCTCTCAGGTGACAACCATCTTTTACCTTGAAGTAACTGATCACAAAATAAAGTGGAAATATGAAGTAAATAACCAGATATCATACTGTGAAAACCCTAAAAAAGAAAAATATCCAATTATGGATCATTTTCTCCCATTTTATTAGATATTTTGCTTTGCTTTTGCTTTATATTCAGACATCGAGTGATATTTGTGCCTTTTTTTTTTTTTTTTTTTTTTAATTTCCATGCAGTTCTGGTTGCCTGTAGGGCATGCCTTTTCCTAAAGCTGTTCTTTATGGCCATTTATAAATTGCACAAAGTGTGGACTGAAAAATGTTCCAGACTTACTTTGATAGTTATTACATCAGTTGGCTTTACATGAATAACTTCTTTAGGGCTGTGTTGTTCAAAAAAGTACATGTTTGTTTTTAAATAAAACCTTCCCTTAGTGACAAAAAATTCTAAGTTTTTAATTATGTGGAAATGTGAATTTAAAGGAAAGCGTGTCATAAATTAAGAATACTACATTTCCTGATTTTATTAATATACATATAAAATACAAATTTATATAGTAAACATTACATAAATATCGTTACTTTATTTTAACAGAAAAAGAGTACATGGAACAGTTGTCTGAATTGACAAGGTTGCTGTTTAAACTCTCTGAAGTGAAGAATATTTTCTCAGAGGCTCATGTTGAATATTTACCTACCTCAGAAGACCCTAAAAGAGCACTAATTCAATTCCTTGAGGTATTTTTCATTTAATATAATTGTCCAGATCAGATACAGTCATATTTCCAAAAATCTTGAAGTGTTCATACTGTTCTTCTATAAAAGGAAATCTTCTAAATTGAATCATATTATTGGGTGCCCAATATTATGAAATTCTGGAGGAGTAAAAATATGGATCTAAGGTATAGTACAATTCACTCTTAAAGGCAGAAAAATTCCATTTAATGAAATATAGGAGGAAAGAATGCTACACATAAGCCTTATACCTTACACTAAAGCTAACCTAAATTGTAGGAATATCTTATTGTTGAAATTGTTGGATAACAATATTATTTAGGTACTTGGAAACTAAATTTTCTTGTATATGGTTAATAATACTTCTAACTTAACTGTTTACTATCCTGTAATAAACAGTGTACATTTTACAGTAAAAAATTTTAATCTCTTCAGCATAAGCAGCATCTACTTCATGTGATAGTGTGATTGGGACTTTAAAATTCAATCCATTTGTTCTGTCTCCATAAAAAATAGTTCCAGTCAACATTTTATTTTCAATTATTAATTTTGTAGGAATCTATGTGATAGTATTTGCTTTATTGCCTAGATGGGGTTATTAATGTGTTTCGATTTGTGTTTCTCTAAGCTATTCTTAGTAAAAGTTGATTTATTTTTCCCACAAAGAGATTGGTTTTGACTGTAATGCAAATAATTAAAACCCATAAGCTTTATTTTCAAATGTGAAATCTTCCATTGGTTTTCATTAAGTTAAAGTACAGTTTTATGACAATTACCAATTTCATGTAAATCTTAAAAATACCTAATAATAGTGCCTGCAGATATAAAATACACATTTTTGCCTAGTCGGTGTGGCTCAATGGTTGAGGTCATTGTTTGATTCCTGGTCTGAGCACTTGCAGGTTTGATCCCTAGTAAAGGGCATGCAGAAGTTTCTCTCTCTCCCTCTTCCTTCTTCTCTGAAATCAATAAAAATTTATCTAAAATAAAATAAAGTACACATTTTTGTTCTGTCTTTTATTTGGTGGTTGATTGGATCTCAACCTGTAATTAATTAAATACTTGTGCTAGGAATCGTTCTGTACCAGAAAGGGAGATAGAAGTCATGCATTCCACTGACCATTTTGAAAAGCTCTTTTAATTTAATCCAGTCCACATTAATTATTCTCTTGGCAACCAGTAAATAATAGTTGTGTGCTAAATGCTGGATAGCTAGTACATACTATGTTAGGATTTTTTAAGAATTTGAAGAACCAAAAGAATTAGTCCTTGTCTGAAAATATGAAATATACACAAAGGTTAAAATAATAATATAAGATAGTACAGTATATGCTAAGTGCAAATTAGTTGATATATCCATCAGTAGTTTAAGAATGCAGAGCATCTTGGTATAAGAAGTTTGAATTTTATGCCACGAACAGTGTGAAGGCTTTATACATTTTTATGTAGGCCTAATTTGATTAAATGACTTTTCAGGAAAATTAATAACAATAGAGTGGATTCAGGGAGTATCTAAAAGCTCTCTGACTTTAACCACCTGTCTCTCCTGCTCTCTGCGTGACATCATCATGACTTCCCACTCTCTTTTCTCCAAGTACAACATCGTCTCAAGGTCTCACTTGATTATCTATCCACCTGGACTATATATCCCTGAGGGTCTCACTTCAACTACCCTTACCAACACCCTCAGAATCATCTACCTTTTGGTCGTACCTGCAAACACTCAACCTTGGTTTGGTGCAACTGCTTACTTGCTCTCTGTCTTATCTGCTGAGAGCTGCTGTAGAAAAATCACCTAACTGTATACATCAGTACCATTGTGTCCAATTCAGGTCATTGAATTCCACCATAAGTTCCCAAAAATAGTTTGAAAACTTTAGTACTCAAACCTTCTAACCCATCTCTAGCTAGTCTTTTTTGTCTTCCATTCTTTTTGTGCTTATTTTCACCCTTCCTCAGTTTATTCTTTCATTGATTTCCTCTTCTTCCCACTTCACTGTTCTTACTGTCTCATCTTACATTTCTCTCTTCCATCTCCTGTTTTTCCATCTCTACTCTTTGTACCTCATCCTTTTTCCTCTGAGAAAGCTAAGATGGCATCTAATGGCTCATAAGAAAAATTTTATTTTTGGGGGGGGGATCAATTCATAATCTCAAAGCTGAACTTTATAGAAGTCTTACTTGTAAAAATTTGATAACTAGTCCCTAGGTCTACTTTGTATGAATTTGGGGATTTTGAATTCCCAGTTTTATGCTAGGATATTTGGAAGTCTCTGTGATTTTGGTTATAAGCTTCTTTTACTTCTTTTTACTAATATTTTGCTGAGTCAGATCTTGAATGAATAATTATCAGTGAATTGTTTTTTTTCTCACTTTAATCTGTATTTTAATTATAAAAAGACAATTCTTAGTTGCATTTTAATTACTGTGAACATTTATTGAAAAGTTAAGGATGAACGCTTAAATATAAGGTATATGTCTAGAGAGAAATTACCTTTATTTTTAAAAGTCTATACTTTATAAAACTTGGAAAGCTAAATCATGTTTTCCCTTATTTATAGGCTGTTGGTATAACTTACAGGAATCTGCAGAAACATTCTGATAAATCTGCCATGGTCAAAAAGTCCTTAGAATACCTTGGTGAAATATTAAAATATATAAAACCTTATTTGGGGAAAAAAATTTCCAGTGCAGGGCTGCAACTGACGTATAGGATGATGGGTATGTATTTCTGACATTATTAAAACTTCGTGAGGTTGAGTCTTTTTTCATGATGGATAGGAATATACTAATATAGTAGCTAAATCACTGTTCTCCTTACAATCATAAGAATAATCCGAAAGACAAAATAATTCATGTTGGCTTACAAGTGTATTTCTGTCTTGTCCCACCTTCCTTCAGAACTTTTCTTGTTATGCTTGTGTTAATATTAAAATTAATTATGATCAATACAGAAAATATGCCAACACCAATTTGCTATCAATAGTCTGTTATGAATCCTTACATTGTGAATACCTGGATAACTAAAATGGACATTCTTTTTAGTGCTTACCTATGCTTTGTTAGGATTTGAAATATCAGAAAACCATCACTACCTTTTATTTTTATGGTTTGCTCTCTATGAAGGAGGTCAGGAAAGAATTTATTACAGCACTGAAGATATTTATGCTTCAAACCTTGTTTCTCCCAACATTATGTTTTCTTCTTTCAAAAAGAAATCTTTTTCTGTGCCTATTCTGTAATAACAAAGTGCATCCTTCTTTAAGAAGTCACTAATTTGAATACCTTTGTTCTCTAAAATCATGTTGCTAACCAAAAATAGGAACTGGATAAAGAGAAATGAGAAGGATTTCCTCAGAAGTTTTTATACAGAATTGAAGGTGTTTTATTTTTCTTATTTCTCTGTGGCCAAAACCTTATATCTGTTCCCTTTGATCTTGTAAACATATGAATAAAACTGATTTGGGCTATCTGAAACCTTTTATATTTGTTGTAAAATATAAAGGAAAATTTGAAATGTGTAAATATGGATGTTTTAGAATGTAGTGAAAGCTATAGTAGCAATTCAGGCATCTTAATTTCAGAGAAAAATATAAATAAGTGAGAATTTGTCATAAACTTAACATAGTAGAATGTAGATTAATAAGTGTTTTAGCATTTAGGCTTATACTTTATTAGTCTGCCAAGCTAATATGATTTCCGGGTATATCTTTATTTTTGCGAAATATGTAATAGACTTAAGCAGGAACTGCAAAATCATTTTTGAATTGGTGATGTGTAGACCCACAGCAAACGTCTCCTAATGAAGAAATGAGGGCCTTGTTTGTTTTGTTACAAGATTGTTTTTAATTTATTAGTGGATTTATTTGTATTCTTTCCTTTTGTCTAGATCTCACAGGGTAGGAATAGAGTATACTGCTACAATATTGCCCATTTAACTTATTAGAAGTTAGGAACAGATAACTTAATTGTCTTAAAGTGTTTAGAACAAAATGGAGAAATAGAAACTTTAAACCTGTTCTAAGTATGCAGGACTGGGATATAATATCCTCTTGAGAGAAAGGGAGTGAATCACTGAAATTCTGTGCTTTACATTGTCAGTTCCTAGCTGGGAATACTACTGCCATTCACTTGCAAGGTGCAGACTTTTGATGAAATCACACTTCAGATTAAGGCATCTGAGGTCTTCATTGTAACTCAGTGGTTTTTTTTGAAAAGGAGAATTGATTAATAAGTAATATTTTCAACTTTCCTCCTCTTTATATCTTTTTGTTTTGTTTTTCACTAGAGGCCCAGTGCACAAAATTGGGGGGCGGGGAGTGGCGTCTCCTCAGCTTGGCCTGCGCCCTCTCGCAGTCTGGGACCCCTCGAGGGATATCTGCCTGCCAGCCGGCAGAGAAACATCCCTCTTGCAGTCCGGGACCCGTCGCTCCTTACCACCCACCTGCAGCGGAGGCAGGAGAGACTCCCACCGCCACCACTGCACTCGCTGGCCATGAGCCCAGCTTCTGGCTGAGTGGCACTCCCCCTGTGGAAGCATACTGACCACCAGGGGCAGCTTCTGCATTGAGCATCTGCGCCCTGGTGGTCAGTGTGTGTCATAGTGACCGGTTATTCTGCTTTTTGGTCGATTTGCATATTAGAGTTTTATTATATTGGATACTTTATGTTTTTTTATTTTGCTGTGTCCAGGCCTTTCCTTTGATCATCCTTCTTTCTTTAGTAATTCTTCCACTTTTGTCTTTGTCTTTGTAATTGGAATTCTTCCCCTCTCCCTTCCATGCCCAGCCCAAGAGTACCAACTTTCTTGCATCCCTGGGAGACCTTATCTCCCCACTGGGCTTCATCTGTCCTGATCTTATGACGTTTTTTCATAGTTTGACATTTATTGTACTTATTTGTGTACTAAGCATGCTCCACTAAATTTTAAACTTACTCATGGTATTGGTCATATTTTTGAACTTTTTATTCCCATCATCATGTTGTATTTTGAACAAATAAGAATATTTACCCTGTGTGTGTGTGTGTGTGTGTGTGTGTGTGTGTGTGTGTGTGTGTATGCATTATGCACTGGAATGGGAACTGGGGAATGCATCAGTTAAAGAGCTTTTGCAATGTAGGAGATGACATATATACTAAATAAATGTTTCTGGAATTTAATAATTCTATAAACCTAGCTAATAGGATACAATGCATCTTTTTGTCTTTTTATTTTATTTTTATTTTTTTACAATACACAAAACAAATAAATTACCAGATTGTAGATATAAAATAA
Source organism: Corynorhinus townsendii (assembly GCA_026230045.1). Lineage (NCBI taxonomy): Eukaryota > Metazoa > Chordata > Mammalia > Chiroptera > Vespertilionidae > Corynorhinus > Corynorhinus townsendii. The sequence goes on from JAPDVU010000004.1 coordinate 48,014,632, forward strand.
TTAGCCATTTACATGCAATAAACAATATTTCAAGAAAAAGATGTTAGATATAATAATATTACCAAAACTGTACTAACATAGGATTATTATGACAAAAGTTGTTGGAAATATTAAAAATCTGCAAATAACGGAATTACTTCTATTATATTCTAAGATCCCCCCCCGCCCCCCGCTCTATATTTGTTCATCAGTTTATGTTGTTCATTATGTTCCATAAGTGAGTGAGATCATGTGATATTTATCTTTCCCCGACTGGTTTATTTCACTTAGCATGATGCTCCCCATGTCCATCCATGCTGTTGCGAATGGTAAGAATTCCTTCTTTTTTACAACAGTGTAGTATTCCATTGTGTAGATGTACCACAGTTTTTTAATCCACTCATCTGCTGGTGGGCACTTAAGTTGTTTCCAAATCTTAGCTATTGTAAATAGTATGCTCTTGCCTCCTTTGTGAAATATTAATTGAGCATAATGGCTTGGGTCGATTTCTGGGTTCTCTGTCCTGTTGATCCATATGTCTGTTCTTGTGCCAGTACCAGGCAGTTCTGAGAACAGTGGCTTTGTAATATAGCTTGATATCTGGTATTGTGATCCCTCCAACTTTGTTCTTTCTCAGGATTGCTGCATTAATTCGGGGTCTTGTTTTATTCCACATGAATTTTTGGAGCGTTTGTTCTAGGTCTGAAATAATCCTTTGATATCTTAATGAGGATTGCATTGAATCTATAGATTGCTTTGGGTAGTATGGACATTTTAATGATGTTGATTCTACTAATTCATGAACACGGTATATTCTTCCATTTGTTTATGTCTTCCTCTATCTCTTTTTTCACCCAATGCATTTTTTTAATGTTCCTAAATGAGCAAAGTTACTTTCTAACTTTACATTTAAAAATACATATATTGTAATGATCCCACTTAACTTTTTTTTTAAGGCATAATACATGCCTACAGCAGAAAACAAGTAAATACTTAAGAACTCTTATAGTGCAGAGCTTTTTCAGTCATGGGAATATGTTCCTTACAACTTATCTGTATTTTCCACTTCATCAGTAAACATGTAATATTTCTATAGCCAGGAAAACGACTTGTGGGTTTGGTTGTTTTTGTTTTACAAAGCTATGCTGTGTATTTAAACTTTCCCCAGACTTTTTTTACTTAAAATGTTTCTCTTTTCACTACCGCATACACTGAAATGTTCCTTGCTGAAACTTAAAAAATCAATAGGGGTCTATGACAGCAGAAAAGCAAATGTGTCACCTCTGCCTTCAGTGAACTCATAAAACTTAAAAGGTCTTCAGAAGGCATTGTAACCATCGCAGAAGATGAAATACGAGTTTTGATGATGCAATTTTGTTGGAAGGTCCTTGCTCTTTATAAGTTAATACCTGGGTGACACCTAAGAGTGATATGAATCATTTGAAATGTCGGTGATGATGGCAGTTCCTCTTACAGGTATATTAATGTTCGTTAGAATGTTAGTTCTTCTTACATTGCTGTCATTCTCAAGTTTTCTACCTACTGGAAAAATGAGGAGCAGCCAGCGTTATTTAAAATATTGCTAAGTGAGCATTGTGTTTCTTTATGATTGATTATTGTATTTCCTTTTACAACAGAAGATTAATGTTGCTGTTTGTTGTTCTTAAAAGTGATTATTGGTTAGGGTTGTTTTTTTTTTTTAATGTCATACTCTGCTGTAAGCATATTTTTGTATTCCTTCAGAGGTTCAATTTTAAACTTTTTGTTTGAATTTTATCACCTTTTTTGCTTTCTAAGATAAGATAAAATATAAAAGTTTCTTCAGTACATATACCACTCTGCTATTTAGACAAGCACTTAATGATCTTTTAAATTTATTTTTGTTGTTGTTGTTTGTTTTTCAGTAAAGTGAGACCTCAATAGCAATAATACACTCTAATGGGAATTGTAAATCTACTTTTAATTACTTTATTAAACAAAGGCTACTCATTTGTTAAGCTTTACTATCTTCAACTATAGCCATTTACAGACTCCCAGTATTAAGAAACCCATAATATATTTCAGGTAGTAAAGAACTCTCTTTCTCTTCTTTCAGAATTAAAATTTAAACTCACTATTTGTTTATATTAAACAATTGAAAGTTAATAAAAACTGAAGTTTAAGGAGGTTAAATAATTGCTTCAAGGTGTTACAACTAATCATTTTTTCCTATTTAATTATACCTCTTGTTGCAAACTGGGTTGAGTCAGCGTACAAAATTGTAAGATCCTGTATAATAAAAAGCTAATATGCAAATGGACCAAACAGCGGAACAACAGTGCACTCCCATGGGGGGGTGGGGGGGTGGGGCACTGCTTAGCCTGAAGCCGGGCTCACAACTGGCAAGCACAGCAGCGGTGGTGGGAGCCTCTCTCACTTCCGTGGCAGCGCTAAGGATGTCTGACTGCTGGTAAGGCGCAAGCCGGGCTGAGGGAACCGCGCCCCAACCCCCAAGTGCACAAATTTCATGCAACAGGCCTCTAGTAAAAAATATAAAGAAATAAGGGTATGAAAAATATAAATGTGGAGTGCATGATGAAGCTCAGGGACAAGTAAGTATGCACATGAAAACATAGTGTATGATCTCACAGTGTTCTTGAAGTTGGATTGTATTTGCCTCTGAGTTTCCTAATAGCCAAAGCAAAGATAAGTCTTACTAATTGCAACATTCAAGTTATGAATGCACATAATGCATACTGGTAACCAAATCACATTTTATGTAGTGTGTTTATGTGTATGTGTGTACATGTGTATATTAAATATCAGTATCTCAGAAAATCTGTGTTTTTCTTGGCCCAGAACTCTTGAGAGAAATTTGTCTTTTTAGTGAAATACATGACTTGACAAGGTTTTTTGACTCATACTAAATGTTTCTTCCTAGTGCTTACTTTAATTTGCTCGTATGTGCTTTAAATGTCAATTTTCAGAGGGTTGACAACATTTTCTAATTAGAGGATAACCATAGCTGCTGTTACTGTTCTTCTCTGTTAGGAATTCTTGTTAAATCCTGGGCACAGATATTTGCTACCTCTGAAGCCCAAAAATTACTGTTCCGGATCATAGATTGTTTACTGCTGCCACACTCAGTGTTACTGCAAGAGAAGGAGCTGCCTGCACCTCTGTTGACTGCAATTCAAAAGAGCCTGCCTTTGTATCTCCAGGTAAGTAAGTGTGACCGCTTAAAAGTTAAAAAAAAGAAACTTTGTTTTAAAGCAGCTTATTAACTGCACATTTAAAACCTGCATTGCCATCTCAATGTATGTGTGTACATGGGGCACTTCCATTTAGCATGATTTTAATTCCTTTTGTGTTTGTCTCTGAAAACAAAGATGGAAAAGACAAAATTTCCACCCTTGAAAAGCTTAAAGTTCAGGAGGATGCTGATTACCATAGACACTTACAATAATGTGCTCCATATTTTTCTGAGAGGCCTCCTCCTTTGACTGTCACCCAGACTGGGATGGGGAGAAGTGAGAGAAAAGACACTGTACAGGATACTGTTTGTCAAAGAGCAGAGTGGGTAGGAGTTGAAGTTCTATTTTTGTCAGGGGGAACAGCATGGGAAGGGCATGGTTTTTGTGAGAAATAGGACATAATGGGGAAAAGCAAATAATTCTGTGGGGGCTGGACACTCATATAGGAGGAGCCATATAATGGGGTTTTTTTATATTTATGCTAAGAAGTTTGGGCTTTTTCTTTAATGTCATGGGGATTATTGATGGATTTTGAATAGAGAAGTGGGAGTGACATAATTTACATTTTAGAATGGTGATTCTGGTGACAGTATCCAAGGTAGTTGGTGTAGAGCTTAAATTGGAGACTTGGGAAGGCAGTAAGGAATACATTATCTGAAGGTTTTGAACTAAGGCACTGGGTATAGCGCTCAGTAAATTTCAGAAACATTTAGGAACTCCAATTAGAAAGACTTGCGAAGTAAGTATTATGGAACAACAGAAAAAATAGAATACTTTCTAGATTCTACAGTGGCTGTTTATGCAGGTGGTGGTGCTACTGAAATGGGATATTCTGGGGATGAAGGTAAGACTTTCTGAACAGCTTCAATTTGAGATGCTGAGACTCTCTAGGTCATGATGTTTAGCAGGCACTTGGAAATACTGATCTATCATGCAGAAGAAAGGACTAGGCTGTACTTTGTTATTCGTTAGTGTCTGATAATAAAGGTAAGTGCTTCTTAATTTGGGCTCTAGCAAGGGAAGCTGAGGCGGAATGGATTTTGATTAGGTAATAAGCAGTCTCTTCCACAGATGGATTTTTTAAACAGATTTTTATTATTTCTAAGACATTTTCAGTTGACTCTTTAATTTTGTATTCAAAATAGCATTTAAAGCAAAGTTTAAGGTGTCTGCTAGCAAGATATACCATTGCCAATCCAGAGGGGAAGATGCAGGCAGGGGAGTTATAAACCACAGGAGAGTCTGGTGTGCTTGTTCCATGTGGCCCCCTTAAACCGAAAGTTGTAATTCTTATCTTGAATAAGAATTCTTATAAACTTCCAAAGTTGTAAAATGAAAAATTTGTTGAATTATCCATTTGGCAGAATTGACTTGGAGCTATAGCTTTAACTTCTTAAAGGTTACTAGCTCTTTCCTTCATAATTTTTAAAATGTATCCATTTATTATTTCATCTTCTGATTTAATATGTTTTTCCTTAAACAAAACATTAAAGAAATGGGGTAGGGGGTGCCCATTATTTTTTTTTAATTGTTTATTTAATTGCTAGTGTTTTAACAGCTCTAGGCTACTTTTCATTACAAATAACCTTTCAAAATTTATCAGGAAAATATATGTAGCTAAAATGTAGACAAAAACATTTCTAATTATTTCTCTGGGGAAAAAACATTGTGAATCACAAAATACCAAATTATAAATGAACTTTTAGATCATAATTTATTGTGTTGGTGATTCTACTTAGTAATAGGGGATATTTAGAGATATTGACAGAAAATAATTGTTTTCCAGGGTATTGGTTTAGTTGTGTTTGTATTTATCAAAAACTATAATCCATATGAAAGTATTTTGTTAGCATCTATAAAAAGGGAAGGGATTAAGTCAACAGACATTCGGTATGACATTGTGAGTTCCATATGACCTTGATCAAGCTCTTCTAAACTTCAGTTTCCTCAGCTGTAAAATTGGACCTACAGTAATACTAACTCAGTGGTTATTTAAATGAAATAATGAATATAAGTCCCATGGTACAGTGACTGACAAATGAAAACCTCGAAATAAATTGTCATTCTGAGTCATAATCTGCATTTTTCTCCTTTTGTTAATTAAAAAAAAAAATGTATCACCTTTATTATTATGGAAGATTTTTAGGATAAGTTTTGCCTTACTCAGATAACTGTAAATGATGAGTGCCCTATATTTTAAAAACTGCCCTAAAATACGTTTTATAACTTGGTAAATACACATATATGCAGTTGAGTGTGGTGGTCAAGTTTTCTGAGGATGAGAAGAAGGAAGCTTCCTTTGTCTCCTACATTTCTCTCCTGCTTCATTTGTGCCCCAAAGACAAGTATGTGGTTAGATACCACAGCAGGGGTATTACCAAGCTTAGCAACTCCCTGAACGTCATAAAAACATTATCAATTGATAGTGGGCAGTGTCCTTGTTGGTTGTGATAAGTTACAAATTCAGACAAGAGTATTAATGTGGGTGACTAAATTAGTAAGTTCTAGATATTTTTTTACCCTTTGATATTTCTTTCTTTGTTTTTTTTTGTTTGTTTGTTTGTTTGTTTATTTGTTGTCTTTTCCTCCTGTAGGGCATGTGTATCGTGTGCGGTCAGTCTCAAAATGCCTATTTGAATCAATTGCTGGGGAATGTTATTGAGCAGTATATTGGGCGATTTCTTCCAGCTTCACCACAACATGTTTTAGATCTTGGACAACATCCTGTTTTGTTGGCATTGAGAAACTCGGCCACTCTTGCACTGATGCCATTTCTAAAGAAATGCATTGTACAAGTCATAAGGTACCTCTAAAAATTAAAAATAAGCTGTATTTACAATTTATTAATATCTATTGAGAAGAAACAAAGCATTTCAAAACTATTGGCCTCCCTTAAAACACTAGTAGTTTAGAAAAAAATTTTTCTGAGAAGTATTATCTAAGATTTTACTAAAATGATATTTACATATGCAGACAGTGTTTTTTTAAAAATATATATTATTGATTTCAGAGAGTAAGGGAGAGGGAGAGAGAGAAATATCAATGATGAGAAAGAATCATTGATCGGCTGCCTCCTGCACGCCCCCTACTGGGGATGGAGCCTGCAACCTGGGCATGCGCTCTGACCTCAAATCAAATCATGACCCCCTGGTTCATAGGTCAAAGGTCAACCACTGAGCCACACACACTGGGATAAGACGATGCTTTCTGCTTGTTTTTTCTACAGAACAATTATTTTCTTATGTATATCTTAAAAGGTGTAGATATTTATTTTAATTTTTTATCAGAAACTTATACTATATACAATACAGTAATTCTCTTTTATAAAAGATAATAAGTGAAAATGATTGCTAAAAAGGAAAGCCATATGAAGTACTATTTTGTTAGCTTATCCTCTAATAACTCAGTGTTATTATTAGGCAGATGAATAAATGAAACTTCTAAGGCTTTCTACTAAACTCCTTACCTTTTAACTACCACATTAGGAGATTCAATAATAGAATTTTCTTTGCCTTCATAAAGTATTTAGCTTCATGTGAAATCAGTTCTTAAAGTTTAAGATGCTATGGTGCAATATATTCTTGTCTAACATTTGTTTTCTCTTTTTAAATGATCTGATATTTTTAATAAACTGATATTATCCATCATCTCTTTACAGAATTCCATGTTTAAAATCTGTTCTTTCTTCCAACCATTTTTTTGTGTGTGTGTTCCTAGTGTTCTGTTACTCAAGTTTGGAGGTTTTATAGTTTTGTTCCTTCCCCTTTGCCGTCCTCTGGCAAATGATTGTTTCCTTCCCTTCTTTTCACATCTCTCTTTCCTTATCACATTATACCTTCTAGACTACTTTCTACCAGAATCTCCTAACTACTTTCTCTATTTTTCTCTCAGCCCAGCCAAAATAGTGCCGCCAGATTACTTTTTCTGAAATATTGTTCCATTATGACACTTTTCTGCCCCCAGACCTTCATTTGCTCTTTTTTTTTTTTTTGCCTATGGAATAAACTTCATAGATGATATGTCACTAACTTTTCCGTGGTATCTTATATAAACCCTAATGAGATTAGTTTATTACTGCCCCTCCAAAATGCTTTGTAGTTCTTTGTTACAGCATTTTCTCCATTAAAATGCCATCGTCTGGACTAAATTCCACATAGGCACATGTGAGACCTACACCTAACATGTCATTGTACCATGATGTTTCTCCCCTTCTGAAGTCACGTGCTCTGTAGGATTCAGTTCTCAAAATTGTCGTATTTTGCCTTACTTGTATCTGAATTCCCATCAAGATGGTAGTAGTACTCTTCCACTGTGTGTGAGGTCAGTGTATAAGTAGCTTTAGTATAAACCCAATGACAAGTGCTGAAGTGAAGTTAAATCCTTAAGATCATAAAACTCTTTTAAAAGCCTAGTGATGAAGACCCTGGCTGCTTAGTAGCTGACTTTCCTCTTTGCCTGTGAGAACATTTTTCTCATGAATTCTAGTTGATGACCCAAAATATAACAATTCTTTTTTCTTTTTTCTTTTTTTTTCTTTCTTTAAGTACTCAGGAAAGAGAGATTTCCTCCTATACCTTCTCCCATTGCATGCTTCTTTACTCCTGTAGTTCCCAGTATTACTTAAGGCTCCTGCCTCTGAATTCCTGAGAATTCTGGACTTATTATTCAAAGCACCTATCACACTATATTATGATAGCATTTTTTCTTTTCTTGTCCAGCTTGTTCAAGCTGGACAAGCCCCTTGCTTTCAGAGACCATATTTTACTTCACTTTACATTCTTGTCCTTAGACTTGTACCTGGTACAATATAGGTACCTAATAAACGTCTTTTTTAGGCACTGGGAATTCAGCAGTGAGCAAAAAAAGACAAAACCCTTGTTCTCAAAAAATGAATGAATCTTCTTATATGTGAAATTTGTTGGAAGCCACTATATGGAGTAGAAATGATGGAGAGAGAGTTCCTGTTCTTATGGGGTTTATAATTCTTAGTGATTTCTATGCCTCCTTTTGGCAAATTATTATTATTGCTTTGCAAATATATATAGATGTCTAGCTTAGATTTTGCTGCATTTGACCATTTTTCATATTGTCTAGACTTTTTAGAAATTGAGCGATCCGCTTTCATTTATTCACCTAACAAATGTATACTGAGCACCTGTTAGGAGACTTGTTCTAAGAGGTAGAGATGTACACATGAGTCAGATAAATTACCTTGATCTTGGATGAATTCTAATGCTAAAATGTGTCCAGCTTTGAGAGAAGATATTAAATCCTAAATTACCTCTCTGATTATTTTACTTCCAAAAAGAAGAAAAGAGGTAAAGCTAGAGTTGGAAGCGAATTCCCAGGACAGTCTTCTTATTGAATTGGGTGTGGCGGAGACTCCTCCCAAATCCCTAAATGGTGTAAGGAGAGATTTATTTATGCAAATTTTCCATAAATGTGGTATCATTAAAGAGCTGGTAGAGGAGTTCAGGCTTATATTAGAAAGGAAAAAAATTAACAATTACAGTTTTATTTGGATTTTGATTAAGTTCATTTTAAGACCAGGTTGCTTTAAATTTAGTGTATGTCTATATTCAACATTGGCCCTTGTAGCACACCAAAAGAATGTGTGGTCATTGCTTCTTAAAATTCTGTGTATGATAAAATATACATACTTTTTAGAAATTGTGCTTTATTTGTGGTAGGTAAAATTTGCCAATATCTATAAAGTGTATGTCCTTTGATTCTGCTCTATTGAAACTTAGAACAGAAGAACAAACAAAATTGTACTTCTTTTCAGGACATTCTACTTGGAGAGTAAACGGGTCTTGCTTCCTCCACGTTTAGCATCCATTCTGGCTTTTATCCTTCAACTCTTCAAAGAAACTAACATGGATGTTTCTGAGGTTGAACAGCTCCTCCCTGGTGTCTTAAAATGCTTGGTGTTGGTCAGTGAATCCCAAGGTGAGTTTGAGTTTGTGTTTGTTATACTTTCCTGTTAATTTGAAAATACTTGTTCCTATCAGTTAAATTGATAGTTTAAAAAGTACTTGTTTATGTTATATATCAGTTTGTATTTATCCTGGCTAAAGAACAAACATCAGCCAATAGCTGAGGTTGAACATGATAAATGGTTAAAAATTGACATGTTTCAGTCTGGTTTAGTTTTTCCCAAGGCAGATAATTTACTTAAGTGTTACTTCCTCTGATTAGACTTATTAAGTTCTTAAAGAATATTTGTTAATCTAACTCCAATTATTAAGTATATCTTGTTAAATATTAAATTGTGAGAAATCAGCATACTTTCTCCTATTCAGGTTTCTGCTAGAAGATCTAAGCTAACTTCTTGGGTAAACCTGTAAGGATCCTTTGATCCTATTCCTTTTGTTTTCAGTGTCCCCAGCCTTACTGTCAGTGATCTCTTTAAAACGCCATTTATTTAATCCCCTCTGTGAGTAGCATGCTTTAATAAGCTTATTAGAAATATGCAGAATAGTAGCCATAGCTCTATCCTGAAGGAATTTTTAAAATGTAAATAGGAGGTTGTGTGTGTGTGGTGGGGGCGCGGTGTTTATCATTATAATGTGATTGTTCAGGGCAGGGCTTCTCCAGTGCTTCTACCTAAGTACTTGTAACTGCTGTGATAAGTGAGTAGTGTGTATCCTCAGGAATCTAAGGGCAGGGCCCAAAGTGGTAGCTAAAAGCTCAGACACCTCTTTGAAATGTTCTGTTTTACCTCAAAAATTGTATGCATAATTTCTTTAATCCTCATTTTAATAATTAAAAATGTCCCTTTTGCTCCCAAGCTTGGTTTTGTGGAAAATGTTATGTTTGTTAATTTAGAATACCCTTACTTCATAGTAACATCCCTTCCCTGAAGAATGCCCAGATGGGCCCCAGACTTTTCTTTAGAAATTTTGTCCTCATTGAAAATTTATACATACTCTTAATTTCAGTGAATGCTTGTTATATTGTGCAATACAAAATTTCTTGAGACAATAGATAGTATAAAGTTTTAGCTAGCCTCTTATTTTGATGATAGTAATATTTATTATGAAGAAGACCATAGTTAGGAAGGTGAATTTTGCCTCTTGATATCTAGTGTAAACCAATTAAGTTTAGACTTGTAATAAATCATTTTAAAAAGTATTTATTTGAGTAAAAGGAACTGTAGTTCGAAGACACAGATTCAAGTAGCAATCTAAATTGTGCACCACCAAGACAAAGGAGAGGCCAACTAGTTCCCATCCATGTTCCCAATTTTATGCAAATGAAGTTTTCAAATTGAGCAGTTCTGATTGAAGAAAGAGGAAACCAGGTTTCCTTGAGGTGGTTGACTCAGCATAAAAAAAAGCAGGACACAGTGCAGGAAGTCGAGAGTTCAGGGTTTCTTCCTGGTACATAATATGTGAGGATCCCCTGTCAGCAAATGGCTACTAGAATTATTATTTATAAGATCTGGGCGCTTGGGTGACCCTAGGGAGTTCATCTCAACAGCTAAATTCCTTCTTGAAGTTCACATCACATGCGTCTTTCTTCTGGGGTCCACACTAGCTAGTGAGTGCTTGACATATTCAACATAGTTGGAATGCGGGATTCTCTACCTCCACATTACTGTCTTTGTAACCTTGAAGGAGAAATAAACACAGATTTGTGTGCTTGGCTCAGAGAAAATTCTGACTCTTTGTTGTCTCAGTGTCTAAAAGAACAGTTTGTATAGTCACAAACTGACTAAATGACTCAGCAGATCCACTCCTTGATAGGTGCCCAAGAGTATTTTAAACACAGTACATTCTACAACCTGTACAGAGAACTTGTTGAGTTCCACTTCTTCCATGACAATATAAGGAGCTCTGCCAACCTGCTCCTCAACAAAACCGGTGAAAATTACTTAAAAGAAATCATTAAAGTCTCCGGAAATAGCCATAAGGGTATACAGCAAATGGAGAAATCTTTAAGAAAATCTACTAAAACTTGGTAAGAACGGCAAGAATCCAGTACTTGAACCAAGACCACTTCTTCCTTCTTTTCCGCCAGCATAGTAAGACAGAAACTACTCCAGACTGGTAAATCCAAGAATATAGGGCTCCCTCTCTCCCCAGCTTCCAGTAAGGTCCTGTGAGAGGCAGGCTTCCAGCATTTCTCATCATGACCCCAAGTTAATGTTATGTTTCAGGCAAGTACAGCTAAGAAATGGGGCCTCCATTCTTCTGCTCAGCCCCCACTCATGGGATGGTTGCAGTACATTGAGTGCGGCACCACTGAGAATACAGAGGTGCCAATCATTCTTGCTGCAGCTTAGAGGTTGCATGCCAAGAGAAGCAAGCTGAGGGGACCTGGTGCAGCTGCCCCTCCTTCCACAAGCGCTCTTCTCCTAAAGTGGGTGTGTCACTCAGAAAGTAGTGGGCACTGTTTTCTCTGTCCCAGCATCAGAGCCATGCCTCTGAGATTGTGCATGGAACTCTGAGTCTCTCCCAAAAGAACTGATTTCATTTGCAACACAGTGTGAAAAAGTTCAAGCCTAACGGTACTGTCAAAAACTGGAGTTTGTGATGAAAGGCAAAAGGTAGAAGAATAATGGACTCACTGGACTATAACAGTGGCTGGCAAACCGCTCTGTTGACTAACGAGTTTGCCGACCACTGGACTATAAGATAATCTGTAGGCCAGCCAGTTTGGTGAGAGAATCGGTGAAAGTACAGCTGGTTAGAGCCCTTGGGTCAGAACAGATCTCAGACACTGATCTCAGTGTTTTATCCTTTTTAAAAAGCCTTAACTGGATTAGATCAGTCTATGAAGCACTTTATGCCCCCAGGACATTATTGAAAATAATAGCATAATCAGCCAGCAATTAGTGGAGTTTAACAGCTGGTGTCAACATGGGAAGGGACAAAGAGAACACTGTCAAAACCACTGTCCTCCATTGTAGACTAGGCAGACCTAAGGTTACACCACCTGAGGAGCAGTCTTAGAGGCTTCACACAGGGGAGCAGGAAGAAGGCAGAAGAAGTAGACTTTGCTAAAAAATGTCCAGTTTTCAACAAAAAAAAATTACAAGACACAGAGAATCAGAGAAGTGTGATCCATTAGCTGAAAAAAAAAGAAGCAGGCAATGGAAGCTGCCATTGAGAGCAATCAAATACTGTATTTAGTAGACAAAGACTTCAGAATAGCAGAGGAACAGAAAACACAAGACATTTAGAAAACAAAATGTAAAAAGGCTGATGTAAATCCAACTATTCAATAGTGACAATAACGGAAAGGATTGAACAATTCATTGAGATTGTAAAAATGTATTTTTTAAAAAGATCTAACTATTCTATCTGTAGGAAACACTTCCTACATTGTTTTTCGATTTTTTTAAAAAAAATATTTATGTACAAGTATGTGATTTTAAAGGATTTGGTTAACTATTTAAAGAATACAGATGTTTTGTGACTTTGCTGTTTGAAAGGAAGTTAGCATCAAATATAGTTGATTTTAATATATACATCTTTGACTAATTTTAAGTGAAGGTAAGTTGTTGGATTCTAATTGGCTACTTACATATTTGTTAGTGAGTGGGAGGAGTAGGCTTTTGAATTTTAAAAAATCTGCTCACCTGTAAATCAGCTGAATTGTTAAAGGCTGATTTAATAATATCAGTATGTAACAGTGCTTGCAGGATTAGGATGGGACAGTGTTATTGAATATGGGCTCTTTACTAAGAGAAAGACTAATCCTCACATGTATTTTTTCAGGTATAAGGTTGTAGAAAATAGACTCGAGCTTTTTATATTTTCTTAAAACGAGAGGGAGATAGATTGGGAGTTATACTGTTGAAGAAAACAAAACCTCTTAATGATTTCATTTTGAGAAATAACAGGAAAGCATATACATACTTTAAGAAAACAACATATTTTTCTAAGTCAAGCGTGTTTATAAAAATGAGGATCCAGCTGGTCAATTCAGACACAGTGTATAATGCTGTAATTTTTCCTTCTAGTTAAAAGGCTAGCCACAGAGAACTTGCAGTGTATGGTGAAAACCTGCCAAGCGGGGTCAGAAGGAGAACCTGCCGCCCAGCTGACTGCAGTGTTTAGGTAACTGGAAATCATGCCAACTGGCAAAGAGACTATTGCCAGCCATTTGACAGCCAACATGTTTTTTAAATAACTAATTATCCAAAACATAATGTGTTACTACTTGTTTACAATATTTCAATTATTGTATTTTTGGCAGTAGTTTTGTTGCATTGTATTGTTTTATTAAAAAAGTAAAGGTGCATGCTCGTTTTGGCAGCACATACACTAAAATTGGAACGATACAGAGAAGATAGCATGGCCCCTTGCGCAAGGATGACACGCAAATTCGTGGAGCGTTCCATATTAAAAAATAAAATAAAGGTGCCAGAAAGAAATATAAGTGAGCTACTTCAGATTCCCTGTGTATTTAATAAGGAAGATTCTTGCATGTATTTAAGAGGAAAAAGTGGGAAATGTGGGTCATGATGACAGGAGCATAGGCCTTCAGAGCTGCTCAACATTTCCTCAGGATCCGGTCTAGACATATACATCATGGGTGTCTTACTTGCTTAAATTCTGTTGATCAGGAGGCTCCATTACTTTTCTTTGGAGAAGCATAGACTATGTGGGACTAGATCTGTCATTTGTTCACAAGAATAACAATGTAACTTGAATTTTTTTTTTCCTGCCTTGCTTCCTTTGTCTTGTGCTTTGGGGGGCTGGGGAGGGCAGTATTTTAAGTATTTCTTTCTCACCATTTCTAACAGTTTATCTTTATTGTACATATCTCTACCCTAGCACTGCCATAATAAGCAATTTAGAGTCATTTTCTTCATCTATGTTGGATCGTTGATTCCTCAGTTTTTGTTCTCATCACATAATTGGCACTTGTCAGGTGTCTAGTTTATTTAAATTGTGAACACTTGAAATAAATAATGGATTTGTGAAAACTAAAACCCTAGAAGGGGAAAAAGAATTTAGATGAATAAAGGATGCATGTTTGTTATAGGGTTAAAATATGTAATTCTAATTTATAAAGGCCTCCTATGAGCCTAAAGTTTCTTGTTTGGTTCCAGAATATAAAAATATATTATGAATAACTTGCTTTCCTTATAAAAATATTGTTTTGTTTATCTAGAGATATGAAGAAATTTTTTAATATCTAGGAAGCCAGACTTGTTTTTCTCTTAGTCTCTTCCACATCTTTACCACCCAGATTTTCAACATACAGACTATAGCAGAAAGGTCCCCTCCTGGGATTCCAACTCTTCCTTCCCTCTTCCTCTTGGTGCCTCTACTTTCTTCTTAGCTTACACTGAAATAAGCCATTTCTGTCCTTCCTTTTTAACTGTTGTTTTCTTCTTATTCTTAATTCTAGATTCTTAAGGTACTCTTACATAAAATGATCTTTCTTGTGTTCAGGTTATAGCTGATTACCCATATAGATACCAGCCCAAGGAATTGATTGCCCCAGAAGTAACCCTAAGTAACTTGATTTACTTTCAGGCATTTTATCCAGGATTATGGTATGAGACACGATAATCAGATTTACAGCATTTTAGAAACAGTAGCAGCATTGGACCAGCAGGTTGTCATCCACTTGATTCCTACCCTCACTCAGTCTCTGAAGGATTCAGAGCAGAAATGGGGCCTTGGCAGAAATATGACACAAAGGTATGTTTGATCATTTGATTAAGTTCTTTTGGGCATGACTAAAAATCTGGATTCATTTTCTAGAAATGGCTTAGTTTTCCATTCCCAAAAATATGGGGTGTATTTAATTGAAACATGTTTTAGTGCTATGATTGACACTTTCATCCACACACATTGTTCTTGTCAAAGTGACCACCCTAGAAAGCTGTCTATTTCACGGTGCTGCTGTTGCTCAAAACACATGTTCCTCATGGGGAAGTGGACGGGAGAGCCTTGTTTTTGTATAAATTCCATGGTGGCAAATCAGTCCTTTGAAGGATGCTTAATTTACTGTATCAACTGTGTCATATATATCCAGTTAATAGGCTGAGTGCCCCAATTAGATAATAATGTTTTTGGTAAAAAATAGGTAAGGTTTTTGTGTGTGTTTTTTAATAGGTTTACAACCCAACTGAGGATAGTGTTTGAAATATTCAGGGTAGTGCAACATTGTGGAAATATGCCTGTAGTTCCTAAAGAGATTGTTTTTGAGGTGTCAGCCTCATACTGAAATTCATGTCCCAAAATTTGTTAAGGAATCAAAGTACTTTAATCATATTGTGGGAGTGTAGGAACAGAGTCAAGCAAGTTCAGTCTGTAAATACATAAATGCAAACTAATGGGAAAGGAATAAATCTATCTGCCTTCTTTTACACAGGAAAGCCTATAGCAAACTTTTATCTCACCTAGGACAAGTGGGACAAGATGAGATGCAGAGACTGGAAAATGAAAGCAACTAATATGTTTGTGATTCATCTTTTTTATTAATTATAACTATCCTAACCTAGGTCGCATCATTCTGACCCCTTTTAATTAATTGTATGCTGTTCTGTTAAAATTATTTTCTAGGATTTTTTCCTTACATACCTGTAAGTATACTAAACATATAAATAAGTAAATAAAGGTTCATTAAGTGTGTTTTGGAATCTCTGGAACTAAATTAAAGAAACTTTTTCTAACTGGGAATGTTACCTGTGTTATAAGAGTACACACTGGTTGATCCATGGACTTTTTACTGTAATGTGACTTTGTGTCTTGTGACTTGTTTGTGTTTGTTGAGATTTTTTACAAATTATCTATAATAATAAAAGTGTAATATGCTAATTAGACCAGACAACCGAATGACCTTCCGGAGGAAACCGGGGCTGCGAGGGCCAAGCCCCTTGCACAAATTTTGTGCATCAGGCCTCTAGTGTTCTAATAAGATACCTTCTTAAGTTTTTTGCAAGTGGGGAGAGGGTTAGGAGATAGAACTGCTTGTTGATCGTGTTATATATATATATATACACATATATATATGTGTGTGTGTGTGTGTGTGTGTGTGTGTACACACACACACTATATTATGTGGGAGGCAAGTTAATGAGTAAAACCCTTACCAAACCTACTTAACTCTGTGAAGAATGAGACCAAATATCTGCCTGAATGACTGTACAGATAATATATAAGTGTTTTTTAAATTAAGCCAACAGTGTTTAGGTAGATTCCAATAGTTGCCAGATGTTGTTCCCTACTCATTCTTTCTTTGACAGTTGTCATTAACAGATATGTCAGGAAGAAGATAAATGAGAACCTATAAGGAGATGATAAGTAATAATATTCTGGAAAAATCTTAATATTACAAATTAACTAAAGAGGTCTGAGAAGTCAGCTGATTTATCTCCTCGCTCTTCAATTAGAGCCTCTTATAACTTAGCATCTTATATGTTTACAGGGGGACCGGTTTGGTTTCTTTAAGCAGCTATTGCCTCTTAACTCTTCAACAATCTCATCCAGATTTATTTTATTAGTTGGGCTCTTGACTCCTTTTTGTGGTAAGCATTATTTGGTAAAAAGAGCTCTAGACCTAGTGTTTAGAACCCACCTGGGTCTCAAACCTAGCTCTGCTTTCTGACTTTGAGCAAGTTACTTAACCTTTCTGAGCCTCGGTTTCTTCATGGAGAAAAAAAGAATACTGCTTTTCCTATTTTACAATGTTCTGATAAGATTCAGTAGAAAAATGTATGTGAAATATTTGGTGACCTGTATTCTGTTTGTACATGCACAGATATGATTACTGTATTATTTATACACAAAGGTTAAAAAAAAACACCTCAACTTTGTTCCTCTTTCTTTAATGTACTGGATGAAGGATCCAACTTTTTTTTTGCGATGTTTTCTTAATTTCTTTCTTCTGGGACTCTGGTCTTCATCATGGTTCTATTCCTTCAAGAAAACATTTCAACCCTTTTATGGTTCAAAAAGTATTTTAAAATTGTAATGTATTGCAATCAGCAAAATATAGTTTATAGCACTCTCCTAATTGTAATCTGAAGTCTAAAGAAGTATCTGTTGTTTTCATAATATACAAATGGTCTGTTTTTTCCCAAAATCAGCTGTCCTTACTTCAGTGAAATGAATGAAAGTCTCTTTGCAGTCACTTAAAAGACTTCGTAGCAATGAATTTCTTTTCATTATGATCATTATGATAATGACTTGTTAAACTATTTTATCTACTTAAAGTGATGCTTTTAAAGGAGTTTTATGTATAGGTTATATATTTTTATTTTCCGAGGGAGACTGATAACGATATCTGAGAATCTTGCTCCTTAGAGTATGAAACTTAAAGGATAAGAAAAGCTGCTGCTTAATCATGCATTAGGGTGAATAACTGTAGATACTAAGAATAACTAAAGTTTATACTTAAAAAATCAGTTGCAACAAAAAGTCTGTAGCAATACAGGTATATGTTTTTTATAAGGAAAAATTTTTAATTGAAGAAAAAATTTATGACTCAGTTCCTTTAAAATCTTCACTGGCCCTTCACTCATTACTATAACCTTATCTTTTTCCATCCCCAGACTTAGAGTACCTTATAACTGCTTCCTTAATATCCATTTTTCCCTAAATACCATTATCTCTAAGGCTACTGCTCTACCTTTTGTTTCGTAAGTCACTCTCTTTTGGTGAAATCAGAAAGTACGTCCTCATTTCTCATGTTCTTTGGCCTCTGTGGCATTTGCATTTTCATTTATTTTCTCATCCCTTCCTCAGGGAAACTGCTCCTTCCTACATGTACTGAACTTGGAGAGCACCTTCACATTCTTATTTCATGTCCCAGTGGTAAGATCTGTTCTTCACCTGTTCTGCCTCAACATTCTTCTTGTAGCCTATTGGTAACATTAGCTCATAATTTTCTTTCTCATATCTATTTCTTGGGCTAATTTCTCTAAATCACTCCTAATTTGATCCTCCTCAAATTTCTAGGCAACATGTCAGGCTGCCCTTGTCACCTTATATTCCAGTCTACCTGTCTTTATTTTCTACCCAGGTAATACACTGTTTTCCCAAGTTCCTTAGCTGTGAAACTCAGAGGCAGCTTGGATTATTCATTGCTCCCACTTTCAGTTGATCAGCAGCAGAGGCTCTTGCTATTTTTTTCCACTCCGTGCATCTAGGCTATTTTTTCTTTTGAGCACTATAATCTATCTCTGGTCTCTTTTTCTGGAGTTTATCCTTCTCACAGTTCTGACATTAGTGTTCCTAAAATACTACTTTCCTCTTGTTACTTTTCTGCTCAGGGCCTTCGAATTACTTCCCATTGTTAGTAAGGTGACAGTCAAATCCTTCAATCAGACTTTCTGCCATCTGACTTTACCTTTTCTGTTCAAACTTACCTCCGGCAGAAGACTAGACTGTCTTAGACTGTCTGAATGCCATGTTCATTCTATACTCTGAGAGTATTCCAGTCAACTAATTTCTGTGAACTGTCAGATGGAGTGTAAAGAAGATGATTGAGGCACAACAGTGTGATGAAGTGACTTTATTAGACATTCAGATTTGGTAATGATTGAATGTTTTTAATTGAACATTTAATGTCTCCATGGGGGAGGAAAAAAATGGAGTATTGACTTATTGACTCTATACAAAAAAACATTTGATATTGAGTTCATTTGCATTAGAAGAGTTTCATAGTTTTAAGACTTTTATATCTTTACCTATGCCTAGCATATTTTTTTTTCTTAAGTATAACTATTTCTACCTGGGCATCTATGTAAAAAAATTAATTAGTTGTAGGTTATTGACTTTTATATCTTTACCTATTCCTAGCATATTTTCTTTTCTTCTTAAGTGTAACTATTTCTACCTGGGCATCTATGTAAAAAAAAATAATTAGTTGTGGGTTATTAGACTATGTATATGTTCTGTCATTGTTAATCTCTCTCAGGCTTTATCACAAAACTTTAAAGCTACTTTGTTGTTAAAGAATTACATGGATCTGTCTTCATGTACTGTTATGGACTTTGACAGTTTATAATTTTGTGTTCCCTTTGTTAAGATTATATGTTACACAAAAATTGATAAGCCTATGCAGTTGGGAGAAGCCTATATGAAACCTACCTTCTTTAAATACTAAATGTTACACAGCACTTGTGTTTTGAAGATAAAGATAGGTATCATAGGAACTTCACTAAAAACTGTATTATCGGCACTAAACCACTGTTCTTTGAATGATAGACTTTTTACATAACTTACATTTTCCAAAAACGGATGTCTTGTCCACTCCTCCTAGGGTTAAAAATATTGCCTTGTCAATCAAGTGTATAGTATACACATGTAAATAACATGCTTTGTTAGGTGGTTGATTTGGGAAGCTAAGTAGCACATTCTTTTACATATTTAATAATATATGAGACTTGTGTTTTGATTCTTTGATATATATTGATAAGGTTACCAAAATTAGAACCATATGATTGGAATTGACCATTTCCTGCTTATTAAAGTTTTGGTGTGCTAGTAGTTATTTGATTATTGCATTTGCAAATTGTACTTAAAGAAGAATTCTGGGCATTCTTGTGTTATAAACATGTTTATAAGTTATTTTGTGCTGCATATATTAAGAATAGCCAATAAAAATGTATTTATTTAACTTAGCCTGTACCCATGATTATTCAACTTTCCTTTTTATGACAGATTGACTACTTGAAAACCAAAATAATTTCTACTTTATACTATTGCTTTCATACTCTTTAGTAAAACACTAGTTTTCCAGCTATTGCAGTGTCTGAAGGGAATACAATATTCTCTAGTTTAATGAAGAAAACATGAAGAGAAAAAGTATAAAAAGTACCCCTAATCATAACCTAACTGGCATTATGTTATTAAGGACCCAAGGAATTTTATTGCATTTTACATTTTAGAGATTCATATCTTTGCTGTCTTTTCCTCCCACACTAAGAACATTGCCAATATCTATGTAGTACTGCTTCTTTTTTAAAATAAAATACTAAAATGATGCTTAAATAGTTCGAAATTTCATGATCTATGGAAATTCAAATTGATAATTTGAATATAAAAACAATATGGTCTTTAATTTCGAAGAGTGAAACTAGAAGATGAATTGCTATAGAATAGTACACTTAAATGGAAAAATATGTTTGAATAGTTTCAATGGAATTTGGTTTATCTGACCAAACATAGTTTTCTTTTTCCTTTATTAGCTCTTACTATTGATGATTTGCGGGAAAGGATCTAATTATAAGTGATCTGAGTTCTTTTTCTTTTTTAGGGGAGAGATGTAGTAGTTTGTTTTCTGTTCTTGGGCTATATACTTAAAGGGTTTATAAAGTCTCTGAAAATTATGTAAAGCTTTTAAAAATTATGAGTTCAATTCTTTGAGTACTATGTTCACCACAGAAGAGTTTGACAATATATACTGATTTGTTTAAAATGAATGGAAATCCAAACAGAAGAAAATTGAGTACTCTCAGGCTGTCTTCAGTTACCATTAAGCAAACTTATTTTTAGACCATTTCCCCTTCACTTATTGGATATAGGGTCTGGGCTTACAAATAGACTAATGGTTTTACAAGGTAAAACTGCTACAGGGAAAATCTGTATGTCAAGTAGAAGAATTATTGAATCTGAAATATTTCTTGCATAGGTCCTTGTTGAAAACATTTCTGAAATGCTGTCCATTTTCCTGACCTGGTAAGGCATTTTTAAAATTTAGTTTAGATGGTTTACACCTTTTAAAGAGATCATCTATCATCCTTCTAAATATAAATTCATCAATGTCACTTTCAGAACTATACAAATACTCTCAAGGTTTTTTTGTTTGTCTAAACTAAATCTCCGTTCTTTAAAATTGTTTGTTTTCTTGCTCCTAATCTCTCTCCCCTCCCACCCTTAAATCTGGATAGCCAGAAGATATATATTTTAGGTATCTTACAATGTATAAGATTAGTGAATTCTGTATTTAGAATAAAAATCTTCAAAGTGTTTACATAATTAGACTTTCCTATAAATTCAGGATTGCTGAATGATTAAACCATGTCTAGGGAAAATGTCAGTGAAGTCTTTTAGTAGAGGTGACTTAGATTAGGAAAGGGGGAAGACACACTTTTTTTGTTGACTTTGTTCAAATTGGTTATTGAGTTGTTTTATTTTTGGTTATGGACAAAGCAGATCCAAAATCCTAGCCTAAAAATATCCTTATGCATTATTAAAAGTGGTAGTAATAAAATGTGCATTGGTTGTAGGAAAGAATCCCACAAGCACTCAAGATTGACATAACTTTTAACAAAGTGGAAAAACTTTTGTTAGAATTACTGATTCTAGGTTCAGATTTATGTCAAAGCACTTTATGATGCCAAAATTAGTACAGCTAATTTTTCAATAAATGAATTTAAATGAGATGTTTGAGTTATTATTTGAGGCAAGAATTTGTGCAAGTTTAGGATTCTTTGGGTTTGGTAAAGTCCCTTTTTTCTAATTAGCATTATCTCTTTCACCTGCTTTTAGAATCATTTATTTATAGCATGTGTTTGAAGTTCTATATAGTAATTTTTAAAATTCAAAAATAATCTCCCTGTTCAGGTACAAGATTCTTAAGACAGTAAAATACCTTGGAATTTGAGTAACATTTTTTTTCTTGGTTGAAGTACTTCAGTGCATTTGCCTAATCCTCACACCATTCTTCTAAATTGATATGGAAATCACTAATTATCGTTCTTAAACAGTGGGAAAACTGAAGCTCTGTAAAGTTAAGCCCAAGCTCACAGAGTAATAAGTTGAAAACTCTGGATATTCCAATTGCTGTTCCATTGTACTTCTATTATTCATATTAATTTAAATGCATTATGGCATTTCAGAATTCATGATGTCATAATGTTGGGTCTCCACTGAATAGGGCTGTATAATGTTAAAGTTTTAAAGAAAAATTATAAACCCAGGTTTAAGTAGCAAAGGGATATGGAAGTTTTTTAGAGATCAATGACGCCAGTACTTGTAAACTAGTGCTGTCACGTTGTCCTAGACAGCTCTGGTTAGAAAAAGTGTAGAAAAAATGCTCTAAAGACTCATAGAATAGTAATGGACCGTTAAGTTGGCACTAAGCTATACCACAATAAAAGTCATACATATGCTATTGTATTGTACATTACACATACTGAAAAGGGTGACAGGAATTTTCAGTTATGTATTTTAGAAAATTGTTTTTTTTGTTTTTGTTTTTGTTTTTTTGCTAATGTTTATCTGAATATAAGACCTATAAAACAAGACAAGGAAGCATTGAGCACTCAGTCTTTTCATGCCCAGTATCCAAAAGTCAGGCTTTTTTTCCTCCTGTTGTGATAGTTATTAACAGAGCATTGGCTTTTCAGATGGTGCCAATCCTGTGATGAGGCACTTGAAGAGTTTGAAGATTAGGACATGTGAAATATGGAGCTGGAAGGAAGCATGCTGCTATTCCATTGGAAGCAAAAGGGAGTGTAGGGCCATAGAATACTTCTTCCTTGCCTTCTCTACTTACATCCAATACCTGTAAAGGAAGAGAAGAAGCCTGCATGTCAGACATGACTGCTCAAAATAAAGCTGTGTACACATAAAAGGAAGCCTGCAGTTAAGTTCAGTTATGCCATCATGACCATACGTTAGCCGTTGCGATTTTCCTTATATTATAATACCAAATATATGTATTAAGTTCCTGCTAAATATTTATGTACTTGTGTGTGTACATATATACATAGGTATGTATTTACAATAATTTAATCTTCAGAAGGGTGATGAGGTAGGTAGCATTATCCTTAGACTGCTTAAATAACATGTTCAAACTAGTTAGTAGGTGTTGTCATGTTTGGTTACAAATATTCAGTTGTAAAATGGGGAAAACAACATTGACCTTCCAGCATTGTTCTCAAAATTGGTGACATTTAGCTTTGTCTACCACACAATATACAGGACATTTTAGTAGCAAATTCATAATCAGTTCCATTGATTCTGGAAATTTTCTCCAGTCATTTCCTTTTCAACCTAGAGTTCTATCTCTTCTTATATGGAAGAGAGTCTCTTTGTTAGTCTGTGCCTGCTGACATTTCACCAAATCTGACAATCTCACTACTGGGAATATTAATTAGGAAATTGGTTATATCGCATTTGTTAAATCCATTAAGCTCTTTCCAGCCTCAAACGCCTAAATATATATTTGAACACCCTCTAACCTCATTCAAAACCTTTCCTAGAAGAGGTCCAAGATGGCAGCAGCACAGGTGATGCAGCTCACCCTCAAACAGCAGGATTAACAGGTTGCCCACACACACATGTGCACTGGGTCACCACCCCCAGAGCCCACTGTTGCTCATGCACACTGGGCTGTCTCTCCCAGGACCCACGCCAGCCAGTACCCAGGCACCTAGTACCCCAGGCACCTATTCCAAGCTCCAATGTGCCTCCCCAAACTACCTGGCCCACCCAGTCAACACAGATTGCTTCTATATAAGACCATTTTTTGAGATTTGGAGAGAGCTGTGTCATCTAATAAAGAGGGAATATGCTAACTGACCCCCACACCCTCACAAGATGGCGGCACCCAGTCCCCTCAGGCCTACCTTTTCCAGCCAGAGTCCCCTCAGCCCCACAGGGGAAGGCAGTTGGGAATGATCATGCGGGCAGGGGAGCAGTTAGGCGTCAGGCTGGCAGCAGAGTGGTTAGGGGCAATCAGGCAGGTAGGCAAGTGGTTAGGAGCCAGCAGTCCCAGATTGTGCGAGGGATGTTCCAGATTAGAGAAGGTGCAGGCTGGGCTGGGGGAGAGCCACCCCCACCCCCTGCGTGCTAATTTTATGCACTGGGCCTCTAGTTTATATAAATAAACACAAATACAAGCACAATGAGAAACCAAAGAATATGTCCCAAATGAAGGAATAAAAACCACCCCACTCCCAAAGTAAAAACAAAACACCCTGATGAAGAGATGAGAAATTTGCCTGATAAAGAATTCAAAGAAACCATCAAGGATGTTCACCAAACGTGAGAGTAGAAGAGAGGAACTCCGGAAGAACTTCAACGAAGAGCAAGTATAACAAAGAGTCAATCAGAGCTAAAGAATACAATAACTGAAATGAAAAAATAAACTAGGAGGAACCCACAGCATATTAGATAATACAGAAGAACAGATTAACGACATGGAAGACTAGTGGAAATCATCCAGTTAGAATAGCAAAAAAAAAAATTTTCAAGAATCATTTAACGGACTTCTGGGACATCAAGCACATGAACATTCACATAATGGGAATCCCAGAAGGAGAACAGAGAAGGGACAGAAAATGTATTTTAAAAAATACCCGAAGTCTTTTCTAACCTGGGTAAGGAAAGATGTCCAGGCCCAGGAAGCACAGAGTTTCAAACAAGATTAATCAATACATATTGTAATTGAAATGGCAAAGCTTCAAAATGGAGACTTGAAGGAGGGAAACAACTAGTCATATAAAAGAAAACCCCAAAAGGTTATCAGCTGATTTATCAGCAACAACTCTACAGCCCAGAAGGGAGTGGCAGGACATTTTTAATGTGCTGAAAGGAAGGCATCTACAACCTAGAACAATCTCCTGGAAAGATCATTCAGAACTGAAAGGAGAGGTAAAGAGTGTCCCAGACAGGAAAAAAAGTAAATGAATTCATAAAACCACCAAATCTGCCTTACTATAAGAAATGTTAAAGGATCTCCTTTAAGTGAAAAGGAAAAGACAACCAGAAATAAAATGTTTGAAAGAAAGAGATCCTATGTGAAATCATTGTGTTGTATGCCTGAAACTAAAGTAATATTGCATGCCAACTAAAATAAATTTTTTAAAATAAAAATTAAGTAAAACCTTTCCTCCCTTGGATTCCATACTTTTAAAGAAATTAGTAAGTTTATCACTGACATTGTCCTGTTAATAGCTTTCCACCTCTGGTTCCTTTTCCTCCGCCTGCTTGCTAAATGTAGGAGTGATCCAATATTTCAACCACACACCTGCTGTTAACTCTTCTTTAATGATCTTGTCCACTCTCATGCCTCCAACTATCCCCTCAGTAAATAATTCTGAAGTCTTTAACTGAAATAATGCATTGTTGCAGATGAAAGGGGCTCTTGAGATTTGGTGCTCCAAGCTCATAAAGGAGAAAATCACTAAGGCATAAAGTAAAGGAAGATTACACTTATAGCTACTTTCCCCCCAGGTGGACACTAGGTATCTCACCCCATTTACTAAATATACCTAGATACTGCTAATTTAAAATATCTCTATTATAGGCTACATGCAAACTTAAATTTTTAAGTTGATTTATGTGTCTTTGTGCAGTACTACATTTACAGTTATTTTGACTGAGTAAGGCAAGTTTCCCCCATTCACTCAATTTTTTCTTGGTTATACTTACGTTTGTTTACTTTCCTAGAGAATTTGAGAAGTGTTCCACACTATTAAAAAGGAAAATCTCAATGGGATTTTGAGTAGTAGTCATTGAATATAGAAAGTAGGGCTCTTTCTATATTTACCTCAACTATATAAAGTTAATTATTATCTTCAATTAACAGAGAAGAAAATTGAGTTAAAGAGAAAGTTCATTGACTTCTAAAAGACAGCTAGTAAGTGGTAGCACCAATAATTGAACTCAAAGTTGCAACCCAAGAGCAAGAATTTTGTGCCATTCATGACATCCCTTCATCTGAATAAATTTTTAGAAGGCAATATAACAGTCGAGGTCATTGTCCAGAGAGCATTTTTTTCTGGTTCCATGGAACAGAGACTGTATATCTTAAGCAAATAGAATTCATTTTAATCTGTGAGAATGGAAAAGGAAGTGTTGGCCGTTTCTCTCCAAAGTACTCTCCTGTAAACTGCCAGAAAGAAGGCATTGGAGAGGAGGAGGTACCAGCTTGACATACCCTCTAGCCAAAAAAAAAGTAATCATAAGTGAAGAGCAGTGGAGGTGATCTGGAAACAGACTAATCTTGTGTACACTTACACAGCTGCTCCCTTTTGTGCTGCTCATCATCCATGGTGCACCAGATCGGAGTCAACCTTTGTGCCAGATGTTTGCATATACTCCCACTGCATAAACAAGAACACCTCATTTTCCAAAGGAGTCTTTTTAATATTTGCCTTGAGTCTTCATTACTAACAAGTCCAATCTCAATCTTTAAACAAGTATGCATTGGAGAGCAAGCTCTTCTCTTGTTTGAGTTGCCCTCCTATGCTAAGTCAAGTAGTAGAAGGAAATAAAATAATGGACTTTCTCAACATCTGACATGCTTCATCCCTGTGTGGCTGAAGCCTACAGATGACAGTTAAGCTTTAATTAGAGTACAGAATGGGCAATCTAATGCGAAAGTTCTATAAAAGTTTTAAATCTAGTGGGCAATTTATTGACTGATATTTTCAATAGAAAAAAAAAAAGACTTTAGTTGTGGATGTTAACAGACCAATGTGAACTATTTAAGTGTGAGCTTCATTCATCTTAGTCAACCACGCATGCCCTTAGAAAAGGATTATACAGATTTATGATTTATGAAAAATTTAAGTGTTGATGTTTTTTAGATGTAGACTATTTTCTCTACCATTTTCCTGTACTTTTCAACCTGCTCATTTGTACTTAGGAATTTCTAATGCCTAGTCAACATTTTCTCATAAACACTGTTCCTGTCTTCCATTATCTTGCTTGTCTGTTGGGTATTCTTCCAGCAAGTAGTAAAGAAGTTTGCTTCTGAATATGTAGCTGGTCTCTCCAACCATCAATACATTACTATTAGTGAACCAAAATAAGCAGTTCCATAGTCGCCCATAAAATAAGTATTTGAGATTATGCAACCATAGTTTAGAATGAGTGATTATATCATCTGTAACCAGTTGCCAATAACAAAAATGATATATAAGTCTGTTATCCATGAAGACTTCCATTCCAAATATCTCTAAGTGACAATCTGAATATTTATATGAACACTTACTATATATAAACAATAAAGACTCACAAAGGCTTTTATCAAATTTACCTGTGCTTTGTAGGATCAGTGTGCCAGCTGAGAGAGTCAACATAGCATTTGCAAAATGAATCATTTTGTATGTCAAAATGGCTAATGGAACATAGAACTAACCAGAATGCTGACTTTTTAAAAAGCAAATATATTAGAATATCTGATCTCAAGTGGTAAAATGTATTCTATTACAGGTATTGATCAAAGTATTTATGAATCACCTCTTATACTAGTAAAATCACCTTAATGCTGAGGCTACTCTAGAATATCTTTAGTGGTTGAAAATATACCAAAGTACTTCATCTTTTGAGGACAACAGGTTTGTTTAGGAAGAGCCAAAATTCATTAACAGAGCACTGCCTGTTGCCCAGTTCAAAGTTTTAAATTCTGAGAAGTAAAAAATAAAAAGGAATCCAAAACTCAATAAAGACTGACAAATACATGTTTGGATGATAGACTAGAAGCACTCCTTGTGGGAAAGCAGTTTGCTTATTTTTATCCAAAAGATACAAGCAAGCTCCAGTACAAAGCAGCCTTCAATTAACTAAAGACTTATTTAAAGACTTTAATATTTTCAAAGGACTAACTTTGGCTTTGATATTTTTCTATTGTATTGCTGTTTAATAGTTTATTGCTTTCCTCTCATTTATATTATCGCCTACCTTGAGTTTATTCTTTGGTTTATTTTCTAATGTATTATGCTATATCTATCCCACAAGTTTTGCTATTATTTTTCACTATCTCTCAGTTTTGGGTATTTTTTTTTAAACTTCCACTCTGACTCCTTTAAGTTATTTAGCAATGTCTTATATCCAAATGTTTAGGAGTTTATTTACCTCCTTTTTTATTTTTTATTTACCGGCCAGGCTACTTAACTTTTTAAGTTCTAATTTAACTGCATTGTAGAGATCACAGTTTGCACAACACTTAATTTTTAAAAATATGTTAGTGTTTTTAACTCTAGTACATGATATGTTTTTGTCCATATTTCATTTATGCTTAAGAAGGATATATTCTGGAACTTCTCCAGGATAGATCATATATATGTTAGGCCACAAAATAAGTCTTAATGAATTTTAGAAGACTGCAATAGTATTAAGCATCTTTTTATATCATAGTGGTATGAAAACTAGAAATCAATTACAAGAAGAAAATGGGGGAAATTACAAATATGAAGAGGTCAAGCAATATGCTATTTAGAAACTAAAGGGACAAAGAAGAAATCAAAAGAGACCTCAAGCCCTTCTGGAGTGGATCCGTGGTTGAGTGTCAGCCTGTGAACTAGGAGGTCATGGTTCAATTTCCAGTCAGAGCACATGCCCGGGTTGCAGGCTCAATCCCCAGTGCAGGTCATGCAGACCATAGCCGATCAATGATTCTGTCTCATCATTGATGTTTCTATCTCTCCCTCTCCCATCCTCTGAAATCAATAAAAATACATCTTTTTAAAAGAGAACTCAAAATATATCTTGAGACTAATGAAAATAGAAATACAACATATCAGAACTTATTAAGTGCAGCAAAATAAGTTCTAAGAGGGCAGGTTATACCAATAAATGCCTAAGGAAAAAGTTCAAATAAAAAAATCCTAAATTTATAGTTCAAGGAACTAGAAAAAGAACAACAAACCCAAGTTCAAAGAGGAAGGTAGGAAATAACAGAGTGGAAATAAATGAATCAGACAAAAGAGATAACAAAAAGTATTAATGAAACTAAGCTGCTTTTTTTTTTTTTTGAAAGACACATCAAACAGACAAACCTGAAACTAGACTTACCAAGGAAAAAGAAAGAATATCAAATAAGTTAGAAATGAAGGAGAAATTATAACTTCTACACTAACAAATTTGACAACCTAGAAGAAATGGATACATTCCTAGAAACAAGACTGAAGAAACAAGACCAATTACTAATAAGGAGATTGAATTGGTAATCAGAAGCCTCCCAGAAAGAAGTGTCCAGGACCAGATGGATTCACTGGTGAATTCTATCAAATATTTAAAGAATTAATACCAATCCTTCTCAAACTCTTTTAAATATTTAAGAGTAGGACAAAGTTCCATACTCACTTCATAAGGCCGCCATTACCCTGATACCAAAACCAGGCAAGGACACTATAAAAAGTGAAAATGACAAGCCAATGTCTCTGATGACTATAGATGTAAAAATTCAACAAAATAGTACAACAAATTCAACACCACACTTAAAATATCATACACTAGCCTGGCCAGAGTGGTTCAGTTGGTTGGAGCATCATCCTGTGCACCAAAAGACTGCCAGTTCAATTCCCAGTCAGGGCACATACCCGGGTTCCGGGATCTATCACTTGGGGTGCCTATGGAAGGCAACCAGTCGATGTATTTTTCTCATATCGATCTTTCTAATAAATGGGAGATCATATACTATGATAAAGTGGAATTTATGGATGCTTCCTCATTTGTAAATCAACCAATGTAATACACCATATTAACAAAATGGCAGATAAAAATCATATGCTCATCTCAATTGATGTAGCACAAGTATTTGGTGAATTCAACATCCATTCATGATAAAAATTCTCAGAGGTGAGGGGACAGGAGAGAGATTAACCAAAGAACTTATATGCATACTAGAGACCTGGTGCACAAAATTCATGCATGGGGGAGGGGGATCCCCTCAGCCCAGCCTGCACCCTCTCCAATCCAGGATCCCTTGGACATCCCTCTCACAATCTGGGACCACTGGCTCCTAACTGCACACCTGTCTGATCGCCCCGAACTGCCCCCCCCCCCTCCGCTGGCCTGGTCACCCACAACTGCCTCCCACCCCCACCAGTCTGATCACCCTTAACTGCCCCCCCGCCAGCTGGCCTGGTCACCCCTTACTGCCCCCCCTGCCAATCTGGTTGCCACCAACTGCCCCCCGCCAGCCTGGTTGCTCCTCACTGACCCCCTCTGCTGGCCTGGTTGCCCCCCCTGCCAGCCTGGTCACCCCACACAGCCTGCTGTTCAGTCATTAGGTCATCCGTTCGGTTGTTTTGGTTGCAACGGTACTTAGGCTTTTATATATATAGATAGGCATAAACCATGGATGTAGATAGTAGTGCAGTAGGCCTAGGGAGTGGGTGTGGAATGGAGGGGGTCAATGGGAGGAAAAAGGGGGAACATATATAATACTTTCAACAATAAAGATAAATTAAAAAAATAAAATTCAGCCCTAGCCAGAGCATCAGCCTGAGGACTGAAGAGTTCCAGGTTCAATTCTGGTCAAGGGCACGTGGCCAGGTTGTGGGCTTGATCCCCAGTAGGGAGTGTGCAGAAGGCAGCCAATCAGTGATTCTCTCTTATCATTGATGATTCTATCGCTCCCTTTCTCTCTAAAATCAATAAAATGTATTTTAAATAAATAACTAAAATAAAATTCATTTTACAAGCACCCCCTCAAAAAGAAAAAAACTGGGTATGTCAACATAATAAATGCCATATATATGACATGCCCACAGCTAACATCATACTCAGTGGTATAAAGCTAAAAGAAATAAAACTTCCTGTTTGCAGGTGATATTATATATACAAAACCCTAAGGCTCCACCAAAATACTGTTAGTTAATAAATCAATTCAGTAAACTTGTAGGATACAAAATCAATGTATAAAGATCTGTTGCATTTCTATACACTAACACCAAACTATCAGAGAAATTAAGAAAATCCCATTTACAAGTGTATAAAAAACAAAGTACCGAGGAATTTAATCAAGGGGATGAAAAGACTACTGAAAACTGTAAGACATTTATGAAAAAATGAAGTTACAAGTAAATGGGATTTAATGAACAAAATGAACTAAGAAGCAAAATATAGACAGACTCGTGCATAGGAGGCTGAAAGCTGTCAGGGGTGGAGGTTGGAGTGGTGGATGGTGGAGGGATTGAGCAAAACCTGAAAAACTCAGGGACATGGACAAGAATGTGGTCTTTGCCAGGGGTAGGTGGAGGAAGGTATAGCGGGGATAAATGGTGATGGAAAGAGACTTTATTTCTTGTGGTAAACACAACACAATGCACTGATGATGTGTTATGGAATTGTGCACCTGAAACTTTATCATTTTCTTAACCAGTGTCACCCCAATAAATTCAATAAAAAATGAGAAAAAGAAAAGTCTTTTGGAAATTTCCTAAGGGAAAAAAATAAAAGCAATGTGATCCTTATCAATGTTCCAATGGCATTTTTCACAGGAAAAAAAATCCCAAAATTCATATGGAACCACACACACACAAGAAAAAAAAATAGCCAAAGCAATCATGAGAAAGTGAGTAAAGCTGGAGGCATCATACACACTGATTTAAAACTACAGTAAATAAAACACTGGGCGGGGGGGGGGGGGGGGGGGGCGGGCGGGGGAGACATAGATCAATGGAACAGAATAAAGAGCCCAGAAATGAACCCATGTATATATAGTCAACTAATTTTTGACAAAGAAGCCAAGAACATACAATGAGGGAAAGGATGGTCTCTTCAATAAATGGTGCTGGGATAACTAGAAAACCAAATGCAAAAGAATGAAACTGGAGCCCTGGCTGGTTTGGCTCAGTGGATAGAGCGTTGGCCTGTGGACTGAAGGGTCCTGGGTTCGATTCCAGTCAAGGGTACATGCCTGGGTTGCAGGCTCGATCCCCAGTGGGCGGGGGGGGGGGGGGGGGAGGGCATGCAGGAGGCAGCTGATCAATGATTCTCTCTCATCATTGATATTTCTATCTCTCCCTCTCCCTTTCTCTCTGAAATCAATAAAAAAATACATTTTTTTAAAAAAGAATGAAACTGGAGCCAAATTTTATACCATAGACAAAAATCAACTCAAAATTGATTAAAGACTTGAACATATGACCTGAGACCATAAAATTAGAAAAAAACACAGAGGTAAATTTATTGATATTGACATTGGTCTTGGCAATGATTCTTTTTGTATTTGACACCAAAAACAAAGGCAGCAAAAGCAGAAATAAACAAGTGGGACTATATCAACCTAAAAAGCTTATGCACAGCAAAGGAAAACATTAAAAAAATGAAAATGCAACCTATCAAATGGGGGGAAAATTTGCAAATCGTACATCTGAGAAGGGTTAATAACCAAAACACATAAAGGATTCATACAATTCAGTTGTAAAAACGCCAAACAATGTACCCTGTCCATCTTCCAAGGTTTATCCTTCATGAAGCCTTATCCTCTCCATCCTCTGCCAACTTCCTAAATTCACATGCAAGGTCCTCCTTTTCAGAAACTTTAAAAAGGTAGCTGGTTTCCCTCAAGGAATTAAAGATCATGAAAAGGCAACCTACAGAATGAGAAAAAATACTTGCAAATTATATGTTTGATAGGCAGTTAATATCCAAAAAAATATAAAGATCTTATAAAACTTGTCAAGAAAAAAAAGACAATTTGATTGAAAAAATGGACACAGGGTCGAATAAATACTTTTTCTAAAGAAGACATAACAAATGGCCAACAGGTTCATGAAAAGGTGCTCAACATCACTAATCAGGGAAATGCAAATCAAAACCACACACAATAAGATGTCATCTCAAACCTTATTGTGGGGAAGGACTGGGGAGGGGGCAGGAGCAGGGTGGAGAAGGTCAAAAAAGGGGAGACATTTGTAATACTTTCAACAATAAAGTTAGAAATAATGGCTGTCATAAAAAAGATAAGTATTCATGAAAATGTGGAGATATGGGAACCTTTGTGCACTCTTGGTATCAATTGACGCAGCCATTCCAGAAAACATGACAGTTCCTCAAAAAATATAATTTGCAAGTATTTTCTCTCTTTCCGTTGTACACTTTAATAGAATATTAAATATCAATATATCTCAAACAGAAAAAAAAGAAAACTACCCTCACTAATTGTTTGATCCACTTGGAAAAGTTTGTTAATTATGTTACAGTAGTCCCCCTTATCCATGCGGTACATTCCAAGACCTCCACTGATGTCTGAAACTGTGGATAGTACCAGGCCCTATATATGTATTGTTTATTCCTATAAATATATACACTTTACAACTTCTCTTTGGAATATCTAAAATATCAGCATCACTACCCTTGCACTTTCAGGCCATTATTAAGTAAAATAAGGATTACTTGAACACAAGCACTGAGATACCATGACAGTGGCTCGGATAACCAAGCTGGCCACTGAGTGACTAAAGAAAGGAAAGCCATATATGGTACAGTGTGGGTATGCTGGACAAAGGGATGATTCTAGTCCTGGGCAGATGGAACGGGTCAGAGATTTCATCACACTATGCAGAACAGTGTGCACTTTTAAACTTATAAATTCTTATTTCTGGAATTTCCCATGTAATATTTTCAACTGTGATTGACCATGAGTAACAGACAGCAAAAAGCAAAATTTGGATAAGAGGGGAACTACTGTATTCATATCTATGCTACCCTTGCTAATTTTTATCTATATCAATACTAGAAGTATGTTAAAAGTCCCCAGAAAAACCTCTGGCAAGACAAATCAAGAGAAGTCATTTCGAAAACTTAAGACAAATGAGAAAGTTTCTTTAAAAAAATTTTTTTAAATATATATAAATTTCTTCTTCAGTCACAATCAGATGCCAGTTCAGTTCCCAGTCAGAGCACATGCTAGGGTTTTGGCTCAGTCCCCAGTGGGGAGGGTGCAGAAGGCAACCAATGGATGTTTCCCTCTCACATAGATATGTCTCTCTCCTCTTCTCTCTCTAAATATCAATAAAGATATTTTTTAAAATTCTTCCCATAAATATATTAGATAATATGAGTAGTTATAAGGATGTGTTTTTATGGAGATCAGGAAAAAGGTCAGGGCTAATGTCAATATGATATCAGAGAATATGTAAAATAGAAAAACAACTAAGGTACAAATTGTAAAAAATAAATAAATAATAATAATACTTGAATATGTATATCAACAAAAGCTACTGCTGTTCTCAACAGCCTAGCTGGCAACTTGCCCAGTCTGGACTGCTCACATGCTGACTTGCCAAGACTATTCTTTGGGGCAAAGGTTGCCCCCATCAGACCAATCATAACCCCCTACTTCTCACTCTTCAGGAAGGTAGAACACCTTTGTAGGTGGCATTTATGGAAATGAACAAATTATGATATAGAAAATAAAGAAATGGAATAGAAAGAAATTTGTGAAGTTTTGGGGTGTGAAAGTACTATTTCATAGATGTCTAGATTTTCAAAGTTTTCATCTCCATTTTTAGTAGGGCTCTTTCTTAAGTTCCACTTTTGGGATGCTGGATGAGGTTTAGTGGCTGAACTAGCTGCACAATGGGAGATCAAGCCCCTTTCTACGTGTAAACATCTCTTCCTTCAGTAGCAGCACTGCAAAAAATAACCTCCCTGAACCGCTTGAAGAAACTTCAAAAGGACTTCAACCACTCACCTGGATACAAGCCAGAGGCTCATTTGTCCAAATCGAATATCCACCAACTAAATAGATCCTCTCATTATGGACAGCAACTCCAGATTCATTTTGGCCTAAAGTAAAGAGAATAAAAAGAAAAAAATAAAATAAATCCCTTTCCTTGCATGTTTTAATTAACCCTTTTGCCACTGAGAGATACAATTTGCCCTGTGGTGGACTTGTATACTCCACAGGATTTCTGCAGCAACTAATCGCTGCCTCCCACTACTTGGAGGGAGAAATTAAGCACCATTTCTCAGCAAATGAATCTGTGTTGGATCAGAACCAGGTCATAACACTGGTTAGCCAACTTAGTAAAAACAGCGTAAAATACAGCATAAAACTAAGAGTTTCATATTGTTACATGCCATACATTTACAGTAGCAGAAAAAAAAAGGTGTATTTTAGAAATGCAAGAAACCTCTTGTACTACAAATGCTTTTAAGGCAAGTGCTTACATTTGTAAAGTAACAGCTGTAACCCCAAAGCTGCAACCCCAAGAAACCAATAAAACAGAGCCATGCCCCTAGCGTGCCCCAAAATGAAGACAAATGACAAAAAAAGGCAAAGTTACTACCTTCCCTCTCTTTACATACACAATAGCTTTAAGACTATATTAAAGTTCGTGAGCTGAGACCAGCCTGGATAGTCCCTAGATACTGACATGCCAAAATGATGAAAGGTCCCTTCCCCATTTAAAAAAGAAGACAGAATAACTCACTACCACATATTCTTCCCTTGAGGCCATCAAAGAGTGAGACAGTCTCTTTTATTGATGGGCTGACACAGGATTGACTCAGATAATAAATAAGCTGGATCCTACAGCAGACAGATCCAGGGACCAAGGGCTCAGGCACCTCTACAGCAACTTAGACCAGAATTAAGTACTGGTAGGTGGGCCTTAAAAATCAGTTTTTCAAAAAACAAAACAAAAACAGCAGCTCAGTGCAAAATATTTGAACTTCTCCCACTGGCTATGCCCTCAATGGTGTTTCCCCACAGCAGCAGGTGGCTGAGGGCCCACTTGACTTATTAAATCGTCTCCAAGCACTAGTCTGCCCACCATTCTGAGTCTGTGATTTTCCTATTAACAGAGCAGCCTGGAAGGGATCTGGTCACCTGTGGTTGTTAATGACGCAGCTGACAAGGGAGAAATAGTGTTCAACTCCATTAAGAAATGTCAGGGGTAAGCTGTTCACCGCTTCCCTTTCATTCCCTTTCGGGATAAGGATGGCCCATACCTCGTGCTGCCCTGTGGTAAGGTTGGAATGGGTGTGTGTGCCCAGAAATGCTGCCAGACCCCTAAGCTCAGAACTGCTCAAAGGTTTAATCTTTAGGAGAAAACAGCCAGAAACAATATTCAACAGTGACAAATAATGAAAACCATTCTCCTGAACTTAGAAGAAATGAGGACTCATGGAGAGACTCCCAACTTGCAACTGTGCCCTGCAAGCTTTTCTGACTTACTTCTCTCTTCACTCTGACACCAGAGTGCATCGATGCAGATGGTCACTCCAACTCGGGCCATCCCGCCTCGCTAAGTTACTTCTAACCAGGAGGTCTCCTCAGTGTCTGATTGTGGAGTAGGAACTGATGCCATTGGGAAGGTTGGACCCCTGACCATGAACGACTGTTTTGTTTTGACATGCACGCTATATGAAATATAAAATGCATTACAGCGGCAGTGTAAAAGCAAAAAAAAAAAAAAAAAAAAAAAAAAAAAAGACTAAAAGTAATGAGAAGTAAAAAATGATTTGCTTCTGTAAAGAGTCATTAACTCTTTCCGCACCTGGTTCCTCCTATTTGTAGTCCAGTTTCTATGTGAATATATTGACAGTAATGGACTTGACATGCCTCTTAGCCACATGGGGACACACAAAGGTCAAACTAGATGCTCAGCCACCTGATGGGGTAAAGTTTTGTGAGATAAAGAATGTGCACCTTTCTAGTTAATAAAAGCAAGTTGTTCTATTGCTGTGTACTAGGTATTTAGAGAGGAAGCTTCTTGAATCTTAGCTTTTCCTAATTTACTTAACAAAGGTACTTGCCAGTCAACAGGTTGAAGTTACAGCGCGTCCATTGGTCGGTGTCTATGTTGTAGGAATCTATATGCCGCACCAGGATCCGGTCGTTATTGTAGTCCAGGTCATTACCTCCAAGGACGTAGAGCTTCCTATGGACTGCAGCCATGGAGTGGTAGACCCTTCTCTGCAGCATGGGGCTGCGGCTTATCCACTTATTCTGGGAAAAGAAATTCAGGTGGATTCTGTTAATAGCAGAACTTCCTGGCAGAGAACAGCTGTGCCTCGTTAGTAGTGGGGACCTAATGTTTGTCAATCACCTTCTGTTTAAATGTTGTTCATATACTTTGAAAGGAATGGGCTTTTTCCCTGAGAACAAGGGCAGAGACACCCACATATTCCTGCTCTATTTTTCAAATCACATAAGGCATTTCCTTCTTGTTCGGGTTGCATTTCATAGGGCATTTCTCATTTGTAAAGGAAGCATATGAAAAAATAGAAATTGAGGGAATTTACTTATGCAAATTACCTAAGAGTGAAAGTGCATGGCTAAGTATACTGACTAAGGTGGTGTGATGATTAAGAAACAGGCTCTGGACCTAGATTACCTGACTTTATAATCTGTGTGTAACCTTGAACAATTTACTTGACCTCTCTGTGCCTATTTCCTCATTTGCAAAAAACAGTAGTTCAGTGCAAAACACCTGAACCTCTATCATTGGTTATGTACTCAATGGTACCTACCCATTGGGGTAATAATAGCCACCTGCCAAGCCTGTTGTGGAGGTTAAATGAGCTCTTACACACAAAGCATTTAGAACAATGCCTCACTCATAATAAATATCCAATAAATATACACTTTAAAAAAGTATTGTGTTAATCACTGACTACCCCCAGCACCTACCTAAGCTAGGGTGAGGGTGGCTTTGCTGTTCTAAGATTAAGCTCTTGAGATCAATGAAAGAGCTAAGATTTGGTTCAGCAATGAATTCTCTCATTGCCTTTTATCAGCCTCCTTTAATGTATTTACAATCACATTTTCTGTCAAACTGAGAAAAGTTATTTCTAGGCATGTATTGGTTTTTGTAGAAGGCCAAGTTTTATATGATAATTATAGGCAATATTTGGTTCTGGGTTACTCTTAATAAGAAGAAGGATATGCTCAATACCTCTTACAATAAGGCTCCTATTTAAAATATATAAAATTAGATAAAAATAAAATATGACTAATTTTATATCTCAACTAAGTAATGGACAGGTAAGTAAACATAACCATTTTCTTTCTATGTAAACACAAAACATACAGGAACAACCCAGATTCCTTTTTGCCAAGAAAAAATTGGATTTTGACCAGAAAAAAAAAACACATATGATGTTTAGAATACATAGAATTTCAATAGTTCACGAAGCTGTAAAGGAAGAAGAAGAAAATGTTTTGTATAATATTGGGTATTAACTAAAGGTATATGTATTAGTTTATTTCTAATTTCTCTTTTAAAGATACACACAAAAAAGAAACAAAAATGAAAGTGGTTTGTACAATTTGAAAGGCTTGCATTTATCTGTTCCTCCTTTTTTGTTGTTTTTAATCATCATCTGAGGATATTTTTCCATTGATTTTTTAGGTAGAGTGTAAGAGAGAGGGAAAGACAGAGAAACATGTTGATTGGTTGTCTCTTGCATGAGCCCTGACCAGGACCCAGGCCAGGGAGGAGCCTGCAACCAAGATACATGCCCATGACCGGAATTGAACCTGGGACCCTTTGGTCTGCAGGCTACTGCTCTATCTGCTGAGCCAAACCGGCTAGGACTGCTTCTCCTTTTTAAACATGTCATACTAAGAATCTCCTTCCAGTTAAATGTCTTCTTTAATAAAATAGTCAAACCTTGCTTTCAGGTATTCCGCTAAGAAATACCTTTAGAACATTACATGGGAGTGGATTTACCTCAAAACTCTGATGATACTTTCCTTAGGATGCTTTCTATGAGGCAACCCTGTGTAATATTAGAAATTGGCATCTGCATTAGCAGTCCGGTCCCCTGCCATAGGACTGTGGACTCCATCTGGTTTGCAAAGCCTGCCTGCACCCCCTGATTACATCTTTAGCTTCCTTCATTGCCGTGCCTGCCAGGTGAGCTGACAACCACTGCAAAGGCAAGGAAACAGAGAGACCTGGAGGGGTCATTCCTAATAAGCTAGCACGTGAATACTAATCAGTGCTGGGGAAGCAGAGGTCACCCCAGCCTGCCTGTTGGCACGTAGCGATGTGCTCTGTGGCAGATGGCAGGCATTATCGACTCTCCACAAAGGCCTAGCAGTGAAATAAGCACCGGGGCTGAATGATAGCGTTATTGAGATTCTGAGCAAGATGCAAGCAGATGTGATGTTTGCCAGGACCCTCTGTAAACAATATGCCAGCAGAATTTTTAAAAAGAGCATGTGTGTACAAACATGAGACAGAAGTCATTTGAGAAATGTTAACCATTTAGCCACGTGTGCACTGAACTCAAGCAACTGCAATTAATGATCCCTCTTGAGACATCTGGCCCATGGACATGTGGTCTCTGAAATCTACAGCTTCTAATGACATCAGGAAACACACTTCAAGTCAGAAATACCTTCGTTAAATTCAGAATTAAGTAATTGTTAAAATAAGAAGATTCCAAATAGATTGAGGTCACTTTGGACATACATTTGATGGCTAATCCCAAATTGGACAGCCAATGCCAACCTGTTGTTCCATGTTCCAGTATTTCCAGCAGACAAAGATTAAATCCCCAAGTTAAATCATTTGGAATATTGTCATAATCATGAAAAATATTGACATAACCAAAATCATAGAAATAGCAAGTTTCAGCACATATTTGCTGAAGATATTTTGGTAGAAGAAAAGAGAATAAAAATAGTTTTTTTTGCGGGGGAGGGGAGATGTTATGTGTGCCTGAGAAGTGGCAGAAGAAGGATCAGGAGCCATCATAATGCTTTCAGTTTAGGCCCCAGTTATCAGATGAAAAACAAACTCTTCAGCCTCTTCTACTTTGGACATGTCCTAGACCCTGTTCTAGGACATCTTGGCTATATTGAGTTAAATAAAAGTCATTATTTTATTTTGGAATAATGAAACCTTAAACAAGCCCACCCCCATTGCCCATGACATGCCTTCTAAAAGGACATAGCAACAGGACAATCTAAATCCTTTCTTTGGATGCCTCTGAATATGAACAGCTACTTGAGATAATGGAAATATCTTCCCCTTTTTTTACACTGGGTAAAACTCTAAAAGAGTTAAGCATGTTGTATAGAATAAAACTGAAGGAGCTGAAACTTTATGAGAAAAAAAAAGCAAAAAGCAGTTTATCCAGATGCTTCCTTTTCTATATAGGTTTAAGATGCATGTGTGTGTGTGTAGACTTGGCATTCCAACTACTAATTACTGTAGACATCTTTTTAAAATTCATTTTAATTAAGGTAATGAGCTCTTCTTACAGGATTCTTACCTGGTTAGGTTCATACACCATTAGTCTATTCTGATACTGTGCGGTGTTAGTTACTCCACCTGTAATGGATTAACACGTGTTAGAGCTTTCATGAATAAGAAATAGGATATTCCAACATAAGAATGAGATACAATTAAAGAAAAATTAGCTACTGTTGAGAATCTGTGTACCCTTATGGTGAACCTATGACATAAGTAAGAAGCTTATTTTGAAGCAGTTTCATTTTCAAGAAACATTTCAGAAGCAATCCAGTTGAGAGCAAGCAGCAAGTATGCAGAGATTAGCAAGAGATCCCCGGTTCTGGCAAGTTGTTCAACATGGCCAGAACGAGGGGAAAGGAGTAGAGAGGGTGTGGGAGTGAATGCAGCACACAGACAAATCTCCGCAATGTATGCCAGGAACATAGTTCTATAGAAAATTCTTGTCTTTAGCTAAATTGACAGTTTTACATCTCTAGCCTTCTATATACTAACACAGTGATAGCCTCATATCTCTTTAGAAGAACCATATCTAAGAAAAGACATTACTTATAAAAAGAAATCTAGCTGTGGTTGGTGTGGTTTAGTTGCTTGAGTGTTGTCCCATGCACCAAGAGGTCACTGGTTCAATCCCTGTCAGGGCACATGCCCTGGTTGCAGGCTGGATCCCCAGTAGGGGGCATTCAGGAAGCAGCCAATCGATGTTTCTCTCTCTCTCTTCTTCTCTCTCTAAAATCAATGAAAACATATTTTAAAAAAGAAATCTAGAACCAATGCTATCCAATAGAATATAATAAGACTCACAAATGTGAGTCACATATGCAATTTTAACCTTTCTAGTAGCCACATTAAAAGTAAAAACAGTGAAATTAAACCAAATATAAATTTCATTTCATTAAAAATAGCCAAATAGCCAAAATATTATCTTTTCAACATATCAATGTAAAAAATATTGAGATTATTTTTCATGTTAAGTCTTCAAAATGTATATTTGACATAGCATATCTCAATCCAGATTAGCCACATTTCAAGTGCTCAGTAAGCTACAAGTGACTAATGGCTACCATACTGGACAGCATACTTCTAGAGCACAGTTGCTGCTGTCCTCAACTTATTTTAACCCTTCCTGACAACAGCTTAAATATAAAAAAACAAAAACCTGAAACCTTCTGCTTCACCAAGAACAACCAAAAAATCATTACACGTTTAGCTAAATTTCTCATACTTCTTTTCATGTTTGTGGTATACATTGAGCCCTATAAAACACAGAAATACTTGATTCTACTTTAATTTTTACCATTAAATGGAAAAACTAAAAAATAAAACAGCAAAAAGAAAATAATATGATATCAAATGTTAGGTAATGACAGAAATATAAGCCCCCCCCTCCAATTCTATCTTTAAAAATATTGCCTCACATATATTACTAGATACTTGTTTTTAGCTAAATTGACATCCTTATTTTAATAAGTATCACAAAGAAGCAGCTACTTTTGCAATAAATATCTAAAGTTGAGCTACACTAAAAAGTTTCCTATTCAATTTTTTTGAAAGATCCAGAGACATGGAAGCATGAAATAGGTAGGGAAGTGGGGAGAAGGGGGGGAAGAGATTAACAAAGTAATTTATATGCATATATGCATAAACCATGGACACATATAATAGTGTGGTAAAGGTCTGGGGGGAGGGGGCGGTGGAAGTAGCGGGGAGGGGGTCAATGGGGAAAAAGGGGGACATCTGTAATACTTTCAACAATAAAGATAACTTTTTTTAATGAGTACTGTTACAATACTGTCCAAGACAGCCTTATCCCTGTCAGCTTGACTATCCACAGGCTTCTTCCTGCCTCTAGGCCCCTAACTTCCCTTTTCATAGAGCACTTACTTTAGAAAACTTTTAATTATAAATTCATTCTCTGTCTCTGTAAGATGTAAATCATTTAAGAAGCTTCTTGCAAGTTTTAGACTGAGGAATATCTCCCTCCAAGACCTGGAGCTATCCCGTTGAAATGTAATCATCAAGGCAGACAAAGCCCCTATCTCCCATTTTCTATGGAGGGTAGGATCCTAACTTCGGTGGGTGCCAATCAGCAAACACAAATGTCCCAAATACAGAGAAAAACATTTACCAACTCAGGGATAACTGAATGTGCTCAACAGATCACATTGATCAACCTTCCTCCAAAGTCCTTCAGTACTTTACCACTAGTTCACCCCTCTGCTTAAAAACTCTCTTGCCTCTTATTTTTCAGAGGAATTGATTTTAGACTGCTTTCTGGTCTCTCTCTACTAGTGCAATAGTCTTAAATAAAGTCTTGTCTGTTTTACTTTGTCCATTATAACTTTTGCTTTGACAGTTCAGATACTTTGAATAGGTCACCACCATCAACTCCATGGGCAGGTGTCAAGTCAACCAGAATACAGAGGGTTAGTACATAGCCCTCAACTGAACTGAAATAATTAATTAATACTAATGGATACATGAAGGGGAGGGAACCTGTCCAGGTCAGTCATTACTCTCTCATTCAACTGTAGTAAGGAGATTACATCTTTCATGTAATTGACCATGGCTATTATTAACTGGAGGGCTTTTTATTTTTGTAATTCTCTCTGAAGCTTGCAACCACTTTTTAAGCTCAATGAAAGATTTGTCCAAGGAGGAAATGCAAATAACCGAGAGAAATGAGCTTTCTGCCTTCAGAAAGTCTTTTTTGTGTTTCTCATTGAATGTCTCATTTTAAAAATGAAAAGAAAACACACTTGAGAAAGCTGAGGCTGAAGTGCCTACATGGAGTGAAATAGCAAAATAAATACAGCGGTATGTTTGCTTTTTCCTCCCAACCTTCCTTTTCTTATCTGATTAAAAACTGAATGTCCAATAATTCTTTCTACACAAGAATAATCAAACCTATTGAGACCTCACAAGTCTTCAGTATTAAAATGATTGCCAAGTTTTGATCTGGGCCATAATCACCAGATTAATAGCCAGCTCACCTATAATCATTTCTCCAAATGAGAGGGAACAGAGGGTAAAGCTTCCACCCACTATTTCAAAACTCTGATGGCTTACCTACTTGTTTTAGAAATATGGGACAGAATTAATATCTACTGCAGTAAACTATCTGTTTATGACACTATTTGAAAATATTTACACTACTATATGTACCAAACTCTGCCCATTATAGATTAAATGCACCACCAGTGGATTAGAATGTAGCTATTACATCCTCTCTCCCAAGCAGGGCACACAGTTTATCTTTACCCTCTTCAGAATTATTATTTACTGTCTTCCACAGATGCATCAGCTGCATTAAAATCTGCACTCGGTAATTAGATTCCTTACCCTTACATACAAATTTTCACTCACATGACAATGTTTAGAAATGAGATATTGGATAACTAGTTGGGAGTAGAGACAGAAGTCCTAGTTAGTTATTTGGTTGATTACTTCTCGAACGTTAAACCACAGGAGGTGCCTAAAAAACCGAGTGCTGTAACTTTTGCCAAGTCAGGACTGCAAAGGAAAACCTTAGAAATTGGTTTTATTGTGTTTCCCTTTGAAATAATTTACAAATGAGCACATAAATAAAAACAAATTCTCAGTACAAAACATACATTTTTTAAAAAGCCCCAAGTTCTCCGTCCACATGTCTCTGGCAGTGTTAC
The DNA here is from genome assembly GCA_026230045.1 of Corynorhinus townsendii. Lineage (NCBI taxonomy): Eukaryota > Metazoa > Chordata > Mammalia > Chiroptera > Vespertilionidae > Corynorhinus > Corynorhinus townsendii. The sequence goes on from JAPDVU010000004.1 coordinate 48,058,383, forward strand.
TCATCGGCAGAGCTTGGTCATTACATTCCCTTCACATAACACTCCTCACTTTCAGATTCATCTGCTGAAATGAGATGCTAAGGATTTGCATACAGATTTGACTATACAAAAATAGATAGAGAATTAATAACAGTCGCTATATGTTTTAATTTCTCCCAGACGGGAGTACCCTGGCCTGCAGTGGTGTTCCTGGCTTTGAAAGTCATCAAGCTGATTTGTCTGCTCTGGGTTATGATGCCACATGCTGCTCCACTGTCCCCTGCAATCAAAGGCTTGCAAAGATAGATTCCAGGCCATCCAGTATATTTTATAGATTGGCAGTTTTGATCTCCCTCCCCCACCCCAGGGGGGAATAATCTGCATCTTAACAGCTTTCTATAGATACATCTGTCATTAAATATGCCATTTCGTATCAGCATCCATTTTTAAAGCCAAGTTTTCCCTAACTTTGAAGTGCCACCGTCAAAGTGAAGACTTTCCACAAAAATTGAAAATGAACGACCCTGTCTTATACTTTTTTGCACTGTGACTTAAAGATATACAGCAGGTTCCCCCAAAGTCAAATAAGTCTTTAAAAACTGCCAGAAGGAATGAAAAGTTACCACCATGCTACCAGCAGCGAGCAATGCTTTCTATCATCAAGACAAGAGGAAAGCATTTTTCTTAAGCTTCCCTGTTCACCTCCCTACAAAGTGTTGTGACAAATGGATGAATGTGTGCCGGAGAGAGGATGACAGGTGACTGCCAAACAAGCAGTCTTTGTCTGCACTACTGAGAATTCACTGACTCCCAAAATCCACTCTGTTTAAGAGCAGCAGCTGGTCAATGCTAGTGGAGTCTATAAAATCATGTGTTTAGAAAAAAACAACTTTCAATATTTTGTGATCAAGTCTGGGAGCTCTGCTAATTTTTTTCAAGGACAGAATATACCTCTGTTGATAGAGTCCCACACTAGTGCAACACTAGTACCCGTGATGCAAAAAACCCAATGTGCCCATGCCCTCAGGGGTGATGCTCCAAGCTGGAATTCTGGTGGGAACCATCTCAGGTTCTCTGCAAGTCTCCTGGAGGCCTGCAGTGCCCAGCTTCACACTAGCTGAAGGGGAGAGTTTCTGGACAGGCTGTGCTATCAACAGGCTCCTTTATGACTCTATTCTTGGGGGGACCATTTAACACAGCCACACTCCAGTTCCTCATAATCAACACCGAGAAGATAAGATCTCTCACTGGTTTCCGATGAACTATAGTGCACGGTGTAGAGGCAATCTATAAAGGGAAGGTTATTACAATACTGTACTAGTTGGTTTATATAAATTTCATAAAAGGTACAAATGAGTATGTATGGAATATTGAAAAAATAACAAAGTATGGAATACTGAATTAAAAATGAATTAATTTTGTCTTATGAAATAGATTGCTTATAACTCTTTTCTTTTCCTAATAACCAGAATTACTGGCTGGCTTATAAGGATATCAAAGGTTGTTTCCTTCAATAGTTTAAGCATCTCCTCTGTAAAATCACCCTAGTTCTCAAAAGACTAAAACTTCACACTTAGTCTAATTATCAAAAGAATGACCTGATATTAGGTGTTAGTTCATATTAATCATTTTTATAGAGACAAACTCATTATTAGTCCTTGATAAAAGGGACATCATGGGAATATTTTCAATAAATGCAAAAATAAGCTTTTTATTATCTATTTTACAGATTAGACTGGCCATATTTTTGGAGTGTTTATAATGCTACATAAACAATTAAAGCCAAGAATCATTCTACTAAATTAGCATCGTGAGTATAAGTATACTTAATCCATGCATTAAATTAAAACTAGTATCCATATTATTTCTGTCACACTTGAGCAAACCACACAAATGGATGGCTAATTAATATACTCAAAATCTGCAAAGAAAGTCTCAAATTTACAAACTATAAAGGAAGGGTTGATGCAGCTGAAAATAAATTGTATTCATGTTACCTAGAGTGAACAGACATAAACTTGTGACCCAAAATATATAAAGTATGCCAAATGTGCTATTTTAAATTAGTGAAATGATAAACAAGGGTAAAATCTACCACAATGCAGATGTCAGCTGCCCTTCAAAATCTTAATAAAATTCCCTCTCCCATTCCTCATTTTATAGAAAGCTGAAATCCTGCCTCCAAAGATTTCTGCCTGTTCCTAGCAGGGTTAACCTCTGAAGGTCACCTCTGCTTGCCTCTGTTGTCCTGGCTTAGCTGTGTTGTTACTGGATCTTTTATCACCCTCCTGCCATTAACCAATTATTCAGCCATTCCCCATTTCTATGATGAAGCTTTAACCTTCTCTCCTCTTAGGAAGAAAGAAAATGACTTATTTCCCATATTCATAGGTAGAGGAATTTAGCTCACTATTCTACCTTCTTTTTCTAGGTTCATCTAGACACAAATGGATCAACTAACCAAAGGCTTTTCTCTTTTCTCTCCTTGAGAGGAATTCTGGAGTCAATGGGTTAGACATTTTTTTCCTAATTAACTAAACTAACAATTTTAAAGGCCACTGGATGATTATCCTATATAATAAAAGGCTAATATGCAAATTGTCCCCTCAGGAGTTCGACCAGGAGACTGGGAGTTCAATTGCTTGCTATGATGTGCGCTGACCACCAGGGGGAAGGACATGGCAAGTGACCAGCAGTGGCTGCAGGGTACTGAGGGAGTGAGGGAAGGAGGGGGCGGAGAACCTGATTGGCCCTGATTGCCAGCCAGGCCTAGGGATCCTACCTGTGCACCAACTTCATGCACTGGGCCTCTAGTATCCTATCCAATAAAAGAGTAATATGCAAATTAACCATCACTCTGTTACACTCACAAAGCCACACCCACCAGCCAATCAGGAGCAAGTATGCAAATTAAGCCAACCAAGATGGCTGTGGCCACAGAGAGAGCAGGAGGGAAGCTTGGGTTTCCTCGGCAATGGAGGAAGCCAAGATTTCTGCACACCCTGGCCAGCCCAAGCCTCCACCCTAGGCTACAAAGTTTCAATTATAGAAGATAAATAAATCCCAACAAAAATGGCTGCAGCCACGGAGCTGGAGAGAGCAGGAGGCTAGGGTTGCCCCCAGTGATGGCAGAAGCCAAGCTTCTGCAGCCCTCCACTTAAGACTACAAAGTTTCAATTGTAGAAGATAAATAAATCCCAGGTACCAGGGCCTCTACTTGGGTTGCTGGGGGGCATGGCCGGCCTGCAAACCACCACAGGCCCCTTGCCCAGGCTGCCCCATACCTAAGGGAACCCCCACCCTGATCTGGAGATCCTTCAGGGCAAACCAGCCAGCCCCCACCCATGCACCAGGCCTCTATCCTATCTAATAAAAGAATAATATGCAAATTGACCATCACTACAACACACAAGATGGCTGCCCCCCTGTGGACACAAGATGGCCACCACAAGATGGCCAGCAGGGGAGGGCAGTTGGGAGGGACCAGGCCTGCGAGGAAGGGCAGTTGGGGGCGATCAAGCCTGCAGGGGAGGGCAGTTAGGGGTGATCAGGCCGGCAGAGGAGGGAAGTTAGGGACAAACAGGCTGGCAGGGGAGCAGTTAGGCATCAATCAGGCTGGCAGGGGAGTGGTTAGGGGGTGATCAGGCTGGCAGGGGAGTGGTTAGGGGGTGATCAGGCTGGCAGGCAGAAGCAATTAGGGGTAATCAGGAAGGCAGGCAGGCAAGCAGTTGGGAGCCAGCAGTGCTGGATTGTGATCCCTACTGGAATCGGGCCTACACAGGCAGTCAGACATCCCTGGAGAGGTCCCAGATTGGAGAGGGTGCAGGCTGGGCTGAGGGGCAGGCCCCTCCCACCCCCATGCACGAATTTCATGCACCAGGCCTCTAGTTGTATATAACATGTGATCCTTGCAGAAAACAATGTTCTAATCTAAACCAAATACAGTTTATAGTTAGCTCCATATTATCACTAAACTTCTTTTTTACTTTGTGTCACATTTATGGTTTAGAAACTGAACTACAGAACCACAGAAAGGAAGATGTTATGTGGCTCCATTCTGTGTCCTGCAAAAGATGGTCAGTTAAACCATAAAAGATAATCAAATGATTGTTGATTCTAAACAACTCTCCAGGTTTGACTATTCTCCAGTGTATCATATCATTTGGAAGTTCTTCTGACCATTTGGGCATGTTTTGAGATCTTTGTTGTAGTTATGAACAACTAGTTTGTGTGGTTTCATGGGGAAAACATGGTTTTCAGAAGCCAAAAGCACAAATTCCAATTTTGTAAAATACTAACTCTATGATCTAAGAAATCATTTAACTACTTTAAGCCTCATTCTCTGAGCAGCAATCTGAGGGTAAGCAAAGTGCTATTTCTTCAGGGAAGCGAGCGAGGATGAAAGCTTTGTTAATTATTTTGGAGAAAGTAGGTGATCTGATTGTTTGGCTTCCATCTTAGCTCAGTACTATAGTGGGGGTTTTTTCAAAAATATTTTTTATTTTTACAATTATTTATTTATTTTTAAAAATATATTTTTATTGATTTCAGAGAGGAAGGGAGAGGGAGAGAGAGATAGAAACATCAATGGTGAGAGAGAATCATTGATCAGCTGCCTCCTGCATGTCCCCTACTGGGGATTGAGCCCACAACCTAGGCATGTGCCCTTGACTGGAATCGAACCCGGGACCCTTCCATCTGCAGGCCAATGCTCTACCTACCGAACCAAACCAACTAGGGCTTTTAATATTTATTTTTAATAAAATTTATTGGGGTGACACTAGCTAATAAAATTATATAGGTTTCAATGTACAATTCTATGATACATGATCTGTACATTGCAGTGGTTTTGTTTAAATCTCTTTCGGATGGGGAGTAGTAAAGGTTGGGGCAGCAGTGAAAAAAGAGGAGAAAAAGTAACTGTGAGGACAGCTGCTTGCTACAGTGAAGCAACAAAGAAGATTTTAATGTTATTGGACATTCCAGTTTGCTAGGAACCTGTAAGTGGACAGGTGAAGAGATCAAGCTCCAAACCTCTACCAGGCAGGTGACTTCATCTTGTGGGAGCCACCTCTAGGGGCAGCAAACATACTGTCTTCTGTGCTCACTCCCTCAGCACACCTGTTTCTCCCTCAAGCAAACCTTAAGCCCTTGACACTCACCTAACTGGAATCCCATGCTGACCTTCTTTCAATAGTATCCTTGAGGCATTCCCAGCCTAAAAACCGTCCATCATGATTAAATCTAAGGATCTGCCTTCTCCAGTTCTCTGCTAAGCATGGTCAAAAATAGGACAGATATTTGCAAACTGAGTTGCCATACTTTTGTGGTTCTCAACCTCAGTGTGGGCTCTGACACAATCTCTCTGTAATAGGTCAGTTTCCTCTGTTTTCTCTCAGAGGCTTCTTCCAAGGCCACTTCCTTCAGGAGCTCTACCGAGTCCTGACATTACACAACCTTGACAGGCCACCCTGTCTCTCCTTGACTCCATGAAGAAGGCACCTACTCAGGTTCCGGCCTCTCCTCTGTGACAGTATCCACATCCAGCATTGCCTCCTGCACTCCAGGCTTGGTGCTTGAGGGGTCTGTCCCAGACCGAATCCCTCCCAATCCCTTCTCGCCTGTTAGGGACCCTGTGTCTGTCAATATTGAATCTCCTAAACGTATCACCATTCCTGACACCTGGGAAGTGCTCTCAGCATTTAGTGACCATGGATGCCCCTCTTCCCTTCACCTTCCATTTGACTTTCTCCTTTCTCTTATCTGTACATTTGCTTAATGCACTCTAATCCTTTAAAAAAAAAAAAAATCCCTCCTTTGACCCTGGATTTCCTCCTCTGGCTACTCTCTTTTTTCTCAGCCAAACTCACTTCCTTTTCTTTCCTTCCTACCCTCTTTTTTCTTCGGAAAGCCAAAATGCTATTTATTAATTTACAATGAAAAAATGTGCTATCACATGGACAGAAGAAATATGTGTGTACCTAGAAACAGCACATTCTCTCCCTGTAGGCAGGAGCATAATGATCAGAAAGTTGTCTGGTGAGATCAGATACGGGGAGTGAAGTTTAGTCTAAAGTGGAAGCCAGAACGCAGTGGAAGCTAGAATGCAGTTTCACTTCCTCATTTTCCTTTTACTGCATTCTAGCCTCCAATTTCTAGCACTGCATTCTAGTTTCAACCTTCTCCACTCCCCTGACATGGCTTTCACTGAAATTACCAAGTAGCTCCTGATTGAGAAATGCGGAGGAGATATTTTGGACCTGTGATAGTGGATGCCACTCACCTGCCCTTCTGTAACATCCTTAGTTCCCCTCCTCTGCATCTTCCTCAATAGTGTTCCCCAACCTTCTGCCCTGTCCCCTTTCCAGGGCATCTCTTGCCCATCTGTCTCCTCACACTCTCCATCACCTCTTGGTATCTCACTAGATTTGCTCTGAGAAACAGAAGGCAAGATCCCCTCTCTGAGTCTGAGGGGAGGGGGTTTTGAGGGAAGTGAGGATACTAGTGGAGAGTGGAGAGAGGTCTCGGGGAGCTCCTGTGAACTGGCTCCTCCCCTGGGGCTTGCTGCCCAGTCACAGACACAGGCAAAGTGGACCACTGAATTTGTCTAACACTGTGCTTGCCAGGGTGCAAGAGCATTACTGAAATGGTTGGACCATGAAGGCCTAGCATGAGGACAGGAGGGTTCATGAGTAAGTAGGAAGTAGCCAATGGGCCAGAGGCCTCGTTACCCTAAAGGTGCTACAAAATTTTTTGAAATCTCTCATGCCCTTTGCACTAATTCCTCCCAGCTTTGCACTATTTCTGTATCTAGGAAAGACTTTTCCCCTCACACAGAGCATATGCTATACTATAATTATCTTTTAAAAGTCTGCTCCCTCTGCTATACCAAGAGCCCCGGTATAAGACCTATGTCTTCCTCTCCTTTGTCCCTTCAGCACTAGCCCAAAAAGGACTTAATGAGCCTAGGAACTTTGCTCAGCATCTCCTGGTTGGTAAGAAGTGGAGCAAGTTTCACGTGACCCTAGTCTGTGACCTCAGTGCACCACAATCCAGCCTCTGCCATGCCATCTGTTAGTTCCCAATATTTTGTATATAATTTTTTAGATACAAGCACAGCATTTGCGCAGATAGACTAAAGCTAAAGCTATGGTGTGAAAATAATGTTAATGAAACTTTACATTGTTCTAATTTTAATGAATACTAGAAAAGCCCCTTTAGTAGGTTTGAATAAATTAAAGTTATTTAAAATGGAGCAATGCAAGCTTCATCTAAATTTAATCAGAATAAAACTAGACATATCTTCTAGAGAGTTAAAGAAGCTGTAACAACTGTTCTGTCATTAATGAAATATCTGCAAAAATCTTTGACTCTCAGCTCCTAGAGGGCCAGAAGTATGTTTGCTGAATTATTCTTATTTATCTATGAGCCAGCATTAGAGATAATAAGAATGCAGCATTCACCAAAGGAACAAGAAAGCACTAAACATTGCATTTGGGTAAATGCAGTAGCATTTGTCTTATTTTTATAGTTTTAAAGCACTGATTTTGTCATTAGCTTCCCATTATCCTGATGCTTTTTGACAAAAATGAAAAGGTAAGTTGTTCTGCAAGATGATTCAGGATTAACTTTCACTCACACACACACACAAAAGGATCTTTTTAATACTTCATAGGCAATACGTTACAATGGAGAGCAGACTTTTCAAAGCACAACTGGAGGATATTTAATTCTTATTTTATTTCGGTATTGTGAATTTCAAGTAGAAATGATGTGCAGCATTTGTGAATTGGGTCACAATGTCAAATACTACAGGAGCCTGTGAAATATGACTACCTCTAATATCCTAAATCGAATGCTAATGGGCATATCCATACAGCCTGATTTTCTGAATTCATCTCTCCTTGTCTCACTTTAAAAACCATGAAAGGGTGTTCAAGGTGTCCTGACCCCAAAACAGAGGAAGGGAAGGGGGTTTGAGGAGAAATAGGGCACACTGAAAATTATGAGTCTCCGAAGAACATTCATTTTGTGTTCTCTGGCACAAAAATAAGGCCTAAATCCACATTCTATAATCCTTACTACCTCTCCTCAGGCAAAGCTTGCAAAATACCAGAAGAATGTCAATGACCCAATCCCCCATCAATTAAATTGGAAATAATTGATTATTTAGTAAAGGATAAGGAATAGCCTCAAATAGTTTCATCTGCTCCAATAAATCAGGGTAACCCCTCGAAATCAGTGATAGTCAGGTTGAAATATATCTGTCTTTTTAAAAAGGGGCCAATTAGCAAATCTTGTTGCCCGCCCTCCCTATCCATGGTTAGATTCACAATTAATTTATTATAAGCTGGGCTTGAAAAAAGAGGCAGCTGACTTAAGGTATTAGAAATGTCACTGGTGATTTCCTCCTCTTTCCAATTAAAAATACTGCACTATACACAGGGAAGTGGGTTTTTCATCTCAAGTACACAGTAGGGAGAAACAAACCTGAGAAAATTGTGATTGTTTTCATTAAGTATGGTTAACACAGGCAGTGTACATTAGTGCCAAAAAAAAAAAAAAAAAGAACAAAGAAAATGTATTTATTTTTACAGTAGGGAAAAACAAAGTGATATAGCAATAAGGTCTGTAATAAGTTGATGCATTTAATAAAATGGAAAAGGAAGTATATGGACTAGTATTGAAGTAGAAGTCAGCTTGAGTCCAGGTGATAGATCTGGCCTGTCTAAGGTAAGCGTCAGTGCCTTTTAAGGCTTCACTAAAGAAAGTACTAAGTAATTATATCCTTAAGACTATGTAAGGGAAACTCCTGCATTTTTTTTAAAAAGGCTAGTTTTGTAGTAAAAAATAAAAAAGAACATTTATAAAACTATTTGTGAGAAATTCATGCAAAAATTCAGAAGATGTTAGTGTAGGAATGCAGTACATTAACAACATAGGAAAACTAAATGAGTCGATGGAAGGAATATAAATTGGAAGAAAATATAAATTACATTAAGTTCATAAATTCATCATTGTTTTGTTATCCAAGTCAAGTAGAGATCTGTTCTTTCTGTACCAAAGACTTATTTATAGCCAACTTTGAAGTTTCTTCAGCAAAGGGTTATAACCCTGGTAGTTATTTTCTTAACTATTTATCCTTAAAGAGAAAGGAACAAATAACCGGATGAGGCTTTTATTGAAATTTATCTATATATACTAACATGTACACTTATACCTAATGTTTGTTTGGTATATAGGAGCAGTAATTGTTGGGCCCACCTCATTATCCTCTTCTTTAGTCATAATCTCAGCTTCATTCATTCATTACCAAGCACTTAAGCCCTGACATGAGCTAGGTTCTTCCAAGAAAATTGGTAAATCGCAAATAACGGAGGCATTACCCACGAAAAGCAAGACTGTGGCTTTCTCCTTAGTTACTGAAGACAGCAGAAGGAAAATGGGCAGAGTCCAAACAAATTTAGTTTAAATGCAAGGGAGAATGCTGTCAGAGCAGATGTTAAACAACTAGGGAAGATTGCTGAAGGAAGCTGAGAAACATTCACAGGAGTACTTAAAAATGAGTGTTGCTTCTACCTGCAAACATCTCAGAATTACTCTTAGTACAGCAGGTCCTCAAATAACATCATTTCGTTCAATGTCATTTTGTTAGAATGTTGCCGAGATGCCACAAGAACTTAAGTCTTGTTTATATCAATCACCTATGGTAAAATAGGTTTCCTTACATGTCATTTTGCTTAAAGTCACAGACCCTATTGATGTCATTTATTGAGGACTTACAGTATTTGATTTTCCTCTTTGACCTTGACATAGAAATTCAACAAGTTCTATTTGAGTTGTTTAACATCATGTCAGGGCTTAAGTGCTTGAGTATCCTCCAACTAAGAGAAGATACAACTTTCTCCCCCAATAGGCAAACATTTCAAAGGAGAACATTTTAGGTCTTTTCAATAATAGAACTGGAAACACAGGTTGATAATGGGATGTTAATACATATGCCCCGCAGACTCCTTCTGTACAAGTGAAAAGGCAGCCCTGGGGAGTTTGAAGAAGTATGTGGGTGTGGATGAAACAAGAGTGGAAGCCAGTGAATAATTGCTGGAGCTAGGGTTATGGGTACATGAAGGTCATTATACTAGGACCTATTTTTTTCATAATCAAAAGGCTTTAAAAAATGATGAAAAAAGGAAACTGAAATAATAATGCCTCCTAAATGATCAGAAAGAATGAAGACTAATTAGGAATGAAGGATTAGGATGACACGAGTCACTACACAGGTAATATAAAACATTATTTTAGCCAATAGTTTCAATCCCTTCCCTCAATGCACAGCAATCCTCTTACCTGGATACCCATTGCTATACCCATCAAAATGGGTTTACTGGGCTTTTATTTTGCCTGCCCTGGCTTTGATGAAAGACTCAAAGTCAGGTAGCCCAGGGTAAAGGTAAAAGCAAAGGTGTGCAATACAATCCATGAATATCAAAAGCCAACAATCTAAACAACAGAAGGTTTGGTCAAAAAAGAGGTGTGATGGTCTGCTAATTTCCATCTTGAATTTTTATTCCACTAATCATTCAGAAAGTCATAGTTCTTTATAGAGTAGGTACTCAATCAATGAATGTTAGTTAGCCAAAATGGCAGTTCTGGCTCATTTATTCAATTACACAGGGCCACACCATCAAAGCTTGACTTTTAAATTTATCCCACAATGGAAGTGTTTTTTGATAAATCCAACATATGAGGCATTTTCTACCTGATATCCAGAGAAGACCATCCGCCACGTAGCCAGCGTGACATGAAAGGGATCTGTCAAAGGACTGCACAAAAGTCCACTTGTTCTTCTTGGGACAATATCTCTCAACTGTAGGCAGAACCTGGCGCAGCTCATTTCTGCCCCCAACAGCATAGAGGTATTCATCCATGGCACCCAGCACAAAATGCTCCCGACAGTTTTTCATGGGTGCTATCTCTGCCCAGGAATTACTGCGGGGGTCATAGCGACAGGCGGTCCTCACAGCACACGTCCGGCCAGTGGCGTGCTCCACCTCCCCTCCTGCCACAAACAGGAAGTCCCCCATGACTGCCACACAGTGGTGGCTCCTTCCCACAGGCATGGGGGCCAGCTCACTCCAGTTGGCAATGGCAGCTATGAGAGCATTCTCCTGATCAACAGGATTGAAGTACCGAAGTTCCTTGACTTTACAGACCTCGCGCTTTTTCCCACCTATGATGTACAGGGTGTCTGACTGGAACCTTGGTTTGGTCCTGCAGGTCTGCCACACGGGCTGTGCATAGATGCTTTGGTGGTATTCCAGGGCCTCATTGACAAGAGCCGTTGCAGTCTCACTTGCCTGGACGAGGGGGTGGGACAGGGCAACTGTATGGAGAGTATCCACATCCATCAGGCCAAAGCGGATATACTGCAGGAGCTCATCCATGTACTGGTAATGGCAGTTGTGTTCCAACCACCTCACGGCTAGCTGAAACAGAGGGAGGGGAGGGGACAGGGCAATACAAAGGTAAAAAAGAGAGCCTAAACAAGGGCATATAGAAGGCCACTGGGTATTCTTTCAGACAGTTAACATTTTTTTCTTACAAATCATATTTTGATACCTGTTGAGAATTTCCCCCCCTGCATCAGCAGCCCCCTCCCCCCACAAAACAGAACATGAAAGAACTCAAGACATTGTTGTAAGTGTTAGAAACAATGTTAAGCAACAGTGATGGGGACCTTAAGGAGTGAACAATAATCATTTTTTAATTTCATTTTAGAAAATATCTTTATTGATTTCAGGGAAGAAGGGACAAAGGAAAGGGAGAGATGGAAACATCAGTGATGAGAGAGAATCATTGACTGGCTGTCTCCCACTGGGAATCGAGCCTGCAACCTGGGCATGTGCCCTGACTGGGAATCAAACATGATCTCCTGGTTCATAGGTCGATGTTCAACCACTGAGCCACACCAGCCAGGCATACCTGGCAATCACTTTTCAAAGAATAAAAATATTGTTGTGAGATAGCCTGTCCCCTTACATTTCATGCATAAGAGGCCTGGTACACGCCACCCCCAAGAAATGTCAATGGTGAGTGGTGTCATCACAGCTCAAGCAATATATGTCAGCCCAGGAGTCAAGGTGCTGTATCAATATAAGTAATGTAAGAAAATATGTGATCATCCGAGACCACCGGGTATACTTGAGAGAAAATCAATATGACACTAGTAGAATGATTTAGAAAGGAAAAGGACTTTTTTCCCTGCCCCTTTGGTTAGTATATCAGTCAGGAAGCAAGAGAAGAAAAAGGAAGAATAAAATCTATCAATTTAATTTTTTTTGTCAATTAGTTTTCATCTTCAAGACAGTTGTTATTTGCCCATGTAAGATATTGACAATTTGTAGAGCCTTTCCCCTAGAAACAGGATATAGAAGAGTTTATCTTTGTATTATGAACAACACGGCACAATGTAATCCTAACCTTTTTATTTAGGCCCAGATCACTGTCAGGAAAAAAAGTTGTAAGAACTTTTGACTACAGATAAAGAGAATGTCTTAAAATAAAATAGGTGCATTAAGCCATAAATAACAAAACTGAACAATAGTTTAGAAAATATCATCAACAAAACACTAATTCATGTTATGGAGCACCCGAAGAAATTTAATTAATGTGACTTAATATTCAAGTTTGCAAACTTGTCCACACACTAGCATAAAGAAGTATATCTAATATCTCCAGTCAACATATTTGATATGAACAATTCTGTGCAGTACCTATATCATACTCGATCTCCCAGGCAATACAAATGTGGATCTGAAGGAACAGCATGAAAGAGTAAAGTAATGACCCAGCTGGCGTGGCTCAGTGGTTGCATGTCAACCTATGAACCAGAGGTCAAGGTTCAACTCCCAGTTAGGGCACATGCCCCGGTTGTGTGCTAGATCCTGAGTAGGAGGCATGCAAGAGGCAGCCCATCAAATATTCTCTCTCATCATTGATGTTTCTGTCTCTCTCTCCCTCTCCTTTCCTTTCTGACATCAATTTTTTAAAGAAGTAAAGTAATGAATTAGAATACTGAATAATTTTATTTTGTTTTATTTGCTTTCTGCCCTGGTAACAAAGGTCACTAAACTCTCCAAAGCACTAGATGATTTCAGACTTCGTGAGTTTCTGTGTCCATTTGACAAATGGATCCAAAAGGCAACACATATTTTGGGCTTATCTTTTTAGCTTTCTGAATGAAGAGAATATAGGAAGTGAATTCACTTTCAATAGACACTGAAGTGCATCTTTTAATGAGTTCCGTAATTTGGAGAAGTGGCAAGAGAATGTCACTGGGTGCAGGTAACCTGCCAAGGCCAAGGAGGCAGACAACATGGAGGGCCGATGAGTGACACTCCGTAGCTGTGTGTCTAGATACTGGCATTTTTAATTTAAGTAAGATAGAAACTTCATTAAAAAATCTGTGTATGGTAACAGCAGCAGTAATCAAAGAGACTGCAGAAGGAAAAGGCCACTCATCAAAAGGTCTCTGCCGGAAGTGGAGGCTTTCCCACAGGCAGCATCCTGGATTTTCTCCACCATCATTTTAGAAGTTTCAAGGGATGAGGTTCCAATTATTTCCCTGAGAAGATAATTCGACAGCTTAGTAAATGATTTCCTATTCTTTGCCCACAGAGCTTTCAAAAGTTGCCAGTGATAAAGTCATCCCACTCAAAGTATTTTCTCATGCACCAGGTTAAATTTTCTAAAACTTAATATTTAATATTGCTCCTAATTTAACAGACTAATTCCAGCTGATATTGCTTTGCTTTGTAACAAATTTCTTACACCCCAATGTTTCTGCATCTTTCATGTGGATGCTAGAGGAAACAGCAATGGAAAAACATTAGACAAATACCCATGTCTCCACAGTCCCTTTTTACAGCACAGTGATGCCCATCTAATTATTTTTCTCTTTCCTCATAAACCAGTTCTCCCTATACCATAATCGATCTTCCAGCCCATCTCATAATACTCTCCGGTTTATATTTATCTTTCTACCAAACAGTATCACTGTGTCAGAAGAAGTACACCAGCCACAACTAGGCTCTCTGCCTTATGAAAATCTCTCATGAATCAAATTGGCAGTGCAAAGTGGCCACCTTCATCTATTACTGATTAAATTCTGGTTTTCTATCTACTGCTATGTCACATGTACACAGGTATCAAGATGCTTACCATGCTCAAATTCCCTAATTACTGTATGTTAATAGAATACTTTGTTTACATACATTTAGTTTGCATTTTCTGGGATAATCTTGAATCTTATTTCTTGCCAATAGTTCTAGCTTCTCACAGATTTTGTGTAATTTTCATACTCTCATTTTTAAATAGTTTCAGACTACACAAGTCATTCACACTTAGGTTTATCTTTTCTCCAGATCAAAGGTAAATATGAATTACAATGAACTATTCTGCCCCCAGCTTCAAAACAATCTCACCTGGACATAGTATTATTTATAAACTAGAGGCCCAGTGCACGGATTCCTGCACTGGTGCAGTCCCTGAACCTGGCTTGTGGGGATCAGGCCAAAACTGGCAGTCTGACATCCCCCGAGGGGTCCTGGGGTGCAAGAGGGCACTCTGCAAAGTTGCTGTCGCTCAGCATCTCCTGTGTTAAGCATCTGCCCCCTAGTGGTCAGTGCACATTATAGCTACCGGCTGACCAGCCAATTGGCCAGTCGGCCTGTCGCTTAGGCTTTTATATATATAGATTTAAATCCAGTGCTTCTCACACCTAAAATGTGCAAGCGTTACCTGGGGTTTCTGGTCAAAATGCAGATTCTAATTCAATAGGTGGGGGTAGAAGGGATCGGGAGTCTGGATTTCTAACTGTCTCCAGTTGATGTGTATGCTCTGGGCCACAGACCACCCTTTGAAAAGGAAAGTTTCGGACAGTTTCCCTCCCATTCATGAAATAGCAAATTGCTGCTTTATTAGAGCAAATTAAGTATGTTGTTTCCAATTTAAGAAGGTTTAAATCAATGATGTCTAAGTAGGATGGTTTAGCAAAGATACAGGATAGTTATAGCTTTTATTATGGGTAAGACAGCATATTTCCTACATAGTAAGATGTGGGTAAGATCTTACTATGGGTAAGGCAGCATATTTTGAGACCTTGGGTCTATTAAGGTCTATAACTCAACAGCTGATTCTGATGGCACAAGGCAAGTCATAGATAATAGATAAATAAATATAATAGTGTTATTGTACTGTTTTTACTTTCTTGAAAGTGTAAAAGAGAAAAACACTAAAACCATGGATAACTCTTATTTATTCAAGTAATGAAAGCACTGTCAAAAAATTTAAAATGGGTTACGTCAAAATCACTTCTCCCCTGTGAACCTCACCTAGCACCCCCTATTCCCTGCCATGCTGCATTATAGGCAAGGTGGTGGAGGGGATCCTGGAGCCCATTTAAGGGGTTTAGAGACGACCATAGCAGAAGGCTGATTCACCGTTGGAGCATCATAGAATCCAAAGACACAGTTCGCTTTGTAGTGTATTTTGATGGTTATGTTCTCAGGGAAGGTTGAAATCCTATTCTATCTTACTTATTCTGGTATGATGACATCCCCATTACCTTAAACCCGTGGTCAGCAAACTGCAGCTCGCGAGCCACACGCAGCTCTTTGGCCCCTTGAGTGTGGCTCTTCCACAAAATACCACGGCCTGGGCGAGTCTATTTTGAAGAAGTGGCGTTAGAAGTTTAAGTTTAAAAAATTTGGCTCTCAAAAGAAACTTCGATCGTTGTACTGTTGATATTTGGCTCTGTTGACTAATGAGTTTGCCAACCACTGCCCTAAACTCTAGCATATATTGACTGGGAGGAAGATGGAGCATTCAGTGCAAGTCTTATCTCCCACTTTTTGGTGACAAAGCCAGCAAGAATGGGAAATAAATAAAGGATTCAGTCTGGGAGGACACAATAAAGAGGACTTAGGAAAGATGACCATTAGGCAAGATATTTCCTTAACCATCTGAAACACAGGGGACTGTCATCTCTAAGGACCACGGGGCATCACCCAAGCACCCTGCCTGACCCAATCTAGTTTATCTTATCCTAGTGGAGAACTGTTGCTTCCTAAGGAAGCATTTGCTACAGCTTATTTGTACGTTAACTCATCTCATCCTCAGATCCTCAATGAGAACAGTGGCTGGTACATAGTTGGCTATAAATACTTGTTGCATACACTGAAAATTCCTAGGATATTCTCAGGCTATTTCTTATATTTCTCTTGAACAAATAATATCAATTCTTATATATTTTTATTTATCTATCACAGGCTTCAGTTTCCGAATTTATTATCTCATCTTTGTAGCTTCCCTACATTAAAGTCCTCATAAGCTCTCAACTCCACATGGCGGCATGCAGTGTACACACAATTCTTGTTTTACTCCCTCAGGTAGTGGGTGCTGCCACCTCTCTTTGAGATTCTTGGCAATGCAATAACCACGGTAGTCTTTTAAGCCCTCAAATAAATAATAAAATACTAGGGCAAGAAGAAACTTTAGAATACATTTGGTTCAAGCATCTCAAGACAGGGCTTTTGATCCACAGTTTGGAATCCATGGATGGGAGGGCCAATTGTATGCATTGTTCAAAGCCATTTTATGGAAGGGACATGAGCATTTGTAGATTTTGGTATCCTTGGGGGTACCTGGAACCAATCCCCCATGGGTACTAAGGGAAAACTGTAAGTTATGGGGCGTCAAAAGTTATATGTGGATTTTCAACTGCATGGGAGGTCAGCGCCCTTAAGCCCCACAATGTTCAAGTGTCAACTGTATCTACAGATGCCCTTTACCAAAGCAGTTCTCATCAGATGAGTGATCAAACCTTTTTAACCAACACTAACAAAAGATAAAGTGCTCACAGCATTGTCTGAAAGCAATAACTATTTCACAGAACTTCTCAGCCAGAGCTGAATAAGCAAAGACTGGTATTTTTGCCCACAGCCTTATTCTGCTTCTCAGCCAGGGGTAGCTATAATTGTTTTCCTACTTAAAACTTGGTTGCAGATAGCTTTGCTGTAGGGGCACACTGAGCCCTCCCTGTGGTAGGAGCACATATGTCTATATCCTTGCCAGTCCTGTCATGCCACTGAGATAAACCAGGGTACCAGTCTCCCCTCAGTGCCCATAAGGCAGCATGCATTCCACAATTTCAAAAAGGGATAAAGGAAGGGCACAAGAGCAAACCAACAGAGACCTGGCATTCCTGAACTCCACCAAAGTGCCAGGCATGTCAAAGAACTCTTGGGAAGCCACAGAGTGAGCTTTAATAGAATGAGGGACAATGCCTAGACAGGATTTTTTTTTTGTTTGTTTCTAAAGGGTAGCAAGCATACTCTCCATCTTCTAGTATATGCCCTCCAAGGAAAGTTGCATTGACTATTTTATAGATTATTTTTATAATGCCTTAAATTCTAATAAACAGAAGCATAAAACGTTAGCAATATACCATTTTATTATCACACAGCTTCTTCAGATGATGAATGTGAAAAGTTCCCCAAGAGCCAGTGAACAGAGGTTAAACTACATAGAAGCTCATCCCTTTAAGGTGAGTCATGCAAGGTCCAGATAGTGACATATTAAACCAGAATCATGACTGCCATAGAGAGAACAATTCATATTAAGAAATAAATGCACCAAATTTTATAGTCATATTCTCTGTGACCAAATGAAAATTTTCTGTTCAAAAAGACAACATTCTCAAAAAGACAACATACCTATAAAATCTAAAAGCACCAGAAACTAGGGACTGGGGACCAGAGCATTTTCCTCCACCAGAACAATGGAAACGTTACCATGGAGGAATATTAAAAATTATATCAGTGCTCACTTGAGTGCTATAATTAAAATCGTGTCAACATTCTGCTTGTAAAACAGATTTTTGAAGGGAGGTTGCACATTAACCATTATAGCTGACTACAGACTTATGTCAGACACCTAGGCTGTTTTTCCTCTAAGAAATACATTTCAGTAGAATCAAATCTGATGAGGACCTGGGTTCATGTTCTATCAGAAAAAACGACCTGACAGATTTTTAAAAGAATGTTCAGCTTAGCAGATATGATAATAACATATGTTCTTTCATTGTTCATTTAAAACTTTATAAAGTTGGGAGACAGACAAATGTTCTTATTTTTATCTTCAGAATAAAATGTGTGCCTGATAATACTCTGGTTTCTCTTCAGATTATATAAATCCTTTGTGATTTAATACAGATTTCCATGAAGAGGAGCATTATGAGGTGTTTTTTGTTGTTGTTGTTTTTTTAGAGATCTAAAAACAAAACAAAACTTGATGTATATAACTTATTCTCAAATGGCTCAGAAAACAGTGCCCTCCCCTTCTCTCCCTCTCTGTTACTATATATATATATATATATCAATACTATATGCTCCTACTATATATATCTACATTATATCTATCTATCTATCTATCTATCTATCTATCTATCTATCTATAGATAAATATCAAGAGAGAGAGGACATATGATAAAGCAAATAAGGTAATTTGAAAATTATATGGGTTTCTCTGTACTTTTTTTATTGCAACTTTTTTGTTTGAAATTATTTTTAATTAAGAATTGAAAGAATAAAATATTTGCCTAATAATCATCTTTATTCATATTTTTTAAATGCATACTGCAGAGCATTGAAAGCAAGAGCCCTTGCAGCCAAGGGTGTCTCTTTCCCATAGACAGGGACAAACACATAGGACTGGAGGAATCACAATAGCGATCGTGAAGCCTGCTACATTTAAACTCCAGGTATTTAGGAGGACAAATAAAAAGTGACCTGGGTTGCCCTTGGATTTAGTCTTATAACAAAAGAGGATTTTTAAAAGGTACATTGTATATCAAGATAAAGAGAAAATATAGGAAAAGAGATGAGGTTAGTGTACTGTAATGTCCTGTCTACCTATGAGAATTGGCCACCAATTTAAACTGATTTCTGAAGAGTCAATACAAAGAGCAGCATCAGTGCATGGCTGACATTGACCAGTCACTTTGCTTTTCATCAGTAAAATGAGTGAGTTGATGAGAAAGTTTCTTCAACCCATAGGATATATGGCACCTATGGACCTACCAAAAAATAATATTTTAAAGTAGAATCCTCCAAATTTCTTATTAATGGGAGAAGCAACCAAAATTAACCAATGTGTCTAGTATCCCATGCACACTTCCACAGCATAGTTTTTATTTTTATTTTTTAGAGAGTTTTTTAATCTTTATTGTTGAAAGTATTATATATGTTCCTGCCCCCTCCCCCCCGCCATTGACCCCTGCTGGCCCACCCTCACCACCCCCCAGGCCTTCACCACACTATTGTCTGTGTCTATGGATCATGCATATATGCATACAAATTCTTTGGTTAATCTCTTCCTACTCAGCCACCCCCACCTTCCTTCTGATATATAGTGTTTTTAATTGTGTGTTTACTTCACAATTTAAATCTGAGTTTGCAGCATTGTTTTCTACCCTTTTCCTTATTTTCTATTCTACTCTTTTTCCTATTTTCTATTCCACAGTACAAATCTGGCCTGAGGGCTCGGGTGACAATCTCATGAGAGCTCTCAATGTCCAGTTGGTCAATGATAGGTCTATTTCTATTTGTTGTTTTTTTTTCCTGTATTCTATTTCTCTTTATGATTTGTCAGCACAGTTCACCATAGCTAGATTTGGAAACAGCCTAAGTACCCATCAGCAGATGAGTGGATTAAAAAACTGTGGTACATCTACACAATGGAATACTATGCTGTGGTAAAAAAGAAGGGATTCCTACCATTAGCAACAGCATGGATGGAACTGGAGAGCATTATGCTAAGTGAAATAAGCCAGTCAGAGAAAGATAAATATCACATGATCTCACTCATCTATGGGAAATAATGAACAATATAAATTGATGAACAAAAACAGATTCAGAGATAGGGAAGCATTGATCAGACTGTCAAACCTCAGAGGGAAGATAGGGGAGGGTGGGGTAAGGGGGAGAGA
Source organism: Corynorhinus townsendii (assembly GCA_026230045.1). NCBI lineage: Eukaryota > Metazoa > Chordata > Mammalia > Chiroptera > Vespertilionidae > Corynorhinus > Corynorhinus townsendii. The sequence continues at coordinate 48,078,409 of JAPDVU010000004.1, forward strand.
TCAACCAAAGGACTTGTATGCATGCATATAAGCCTAACTAGTGGACACAGACAACAGGGAGGTGAGGGCATGAGTGGGGGGGGAGGGATTGGGAAGGTAATGGGGGGATGAGGACACATATGTAATACCTTAATCAATAAAGATATTAAAAAAAAGAAATGCAACTCATTCTAGGTATACTTAGGAAGTGTACCTGGAGGAATATGAATATGTATAAATGTATTATTCAAATTCCCCAGGTTTATACAGGGTAACATTGGGGAAAAGAGCTCAAAGCTGTATTCTACAAATCCACAGCATAGTTTTTGTAAATCTCTTTTCAGAAAATGAAATGATGTTTTTGGTCTATAATTCTGTACTCATCAGAAATGCAGGCATGTGTGTGTGTGGGCACATCCTAGTTACACCTAGTCTTTTCCTTCCTGGAACAACTCTGTTCAGATCATATCACTGCATTGAGTAGCTAAAATCATCCCAGTCAAAGGACACATTTTACATTTGTACAGCAACTTCTTCAAGGTACTATCTATTTAGAACCCCAGAATAAAATTTTATATGAATGCCAATATTTTTTAAACTACTCATATAAATTTTTACCTCAGGATCACCTTTATTTAAATATGCAATTCCCATAATAGTATATACAAAGCTTTTTAGATAGGAAAAATATCCCATTGGACAAGAAAGGCACCACCTTTGCCACCTATGCCAGCGATGTTGCAGGGAAAATTAAACCCATTATTGCTCTCCTCATACTTGAGCAGAATACAGCAACAATTAGAAATAACTTCCACCCTGGCTGGGTGGTTCAGTTGGTTGGGCACTGGCCCATGTACTGAAAGAAGGCCGTTTTGATTCCTGGTCAGGACACATGCCAAAATTTTGGACTTGATCCCCCTGGTGGTGTGGGGAATGGGGGTGGGGTGGGTGGTGCTTGCAGTAAACAGCCAATCAATGTTTCATTTTCATATTGATGTTTCTCTCTCTCCCTCTCCCTTCTTATATCTCTAAAAATCAATGGAATTTTTTTTTCAAAAAAAGAAATAACTTCCTATACTTGCCCTCCAATGGCCTGATAATAGTTTCTGAGCCAAAAGATAACACTTACCCATCTAATCACTGATGGCGTCAGAGTATTAGTTGATGCTGGACTAAAGACATGAAACTTCTCAGTAAAATGTTAGTATCTACCATATTTATGTATCATGTTCTTCTGGATGTAAAAGGGCCTTAACATGTGGTCAGGGAGATATGAAGCTCAGATTAGAACAACACTGGAAAATGAGAGAAAACCAGCTTCGTCAATAGAAGACAATCCCATTGGCAACAGCAACTAAATTGATCCCACATGGCTTACATAATTTTGCATTAATTTCCCCACTACTTCATGCAGTGAGGATGCATTATCAGGGTGAAGTCAGCCAAAATGGCCATGGGCATTCTGATGCTTTTTCCTACCACTAACTGGTACATGCCCATGAAGGTGAAAATGTGACACAGTGAAAATGAGGCAGGATCTGACGTCAAAAGTTCTGTTTCTGCAACTTGACGTGTTTGAGCAGTTATGGAAAAAAGACAAACAACTTGCTGTTTCATCATCTGTAAAGCAAGGATGATATCAGTTATGCCCCAAGGCTGAATACCATGTCAAAGTGTTTGGTAAAATATGACATTTAGACAACATACAGAATTAATATAATTACAGCATACCACCAAGAGATGGAGCTAATCCTCAATTCAATTATCTTTGTGAATTCATGATAAAGCCAGCACATTACTGTGTAATATTGATGTAGATTTTGAGATATTACTATAGTTAAAAGAAACATGCTACACAGGTATTAAATACTTCACATGTTATAAAGTGATAATAACGTAATAATAAAAATATGGCAGATTATCTGATGCAGATTATAAACTTGCCCTTATGATGAGCCTATTTTCATAAAAATGAATTCAATAATTTAAGGTCTGCAGCTTTGTTAAATCTGAAGTCAGAGAAGCATGAATAAAGGAATGAATGAATAAAAAGAGAGACATAGACATAAACCTACTTATCTCTGCATAACACTTAGTGTATATTTAGTTCCTTTACTTGGCTTGAGTCTCCTATTAAAAATACTGGAATTTATGTCTGAGTCCCCTCAAATCTTAACTCATTTAACTTAGAGGCAAGGAAAAAAATATATATAAACCATCTGTCTTAAGAAAATGAAAATAATGACTAACTGTCTGAGTTGGTTAGTTTTCATTTTGTTTTATTCTCTGGGGAAAATGATATAATTATGAATCTTTTATTTTAGTTTTTTCATTCACTTATTTCTCAAATTTTTAATGAGTGTATATTATGTATCAGGAACTTACTTGATGAGAAAGAAGATTCTAATAAGTATACATATTCTTACTTGCCATTCAATTCAGTTCATAAAACTCAAGGCTTACTCTTGACCTTGATGGTCTTAATGTATTCCTGTAAAATGTACTTATGGAATATGGAATTGGGGAAAGAAAAATCCTGCAAATTTGGAAGTTTCAGATTTTCAGATACAAGTTAAACCCATCTTTCTATGTTACCAATTCCCTCATAGGTCTTTTAAATATTGCTGGTACATTTATAAATGTTATGTTTTTTTAAAAAGCTGTTTAATTTGTAAACATGCCCTGGAGCATCCTGAGAGCATCACGCTCTTGACTATTTTTCTTTATGAACTAATTCAATAATAATGAACCAATAGCAGGTTTGCTACACACA